>CM053588.1:125794437-125815421 GCA_028646515.1 Pseudochirops corinnae | reverse complement strand
TGACCATTACATCAGTTACCTAGTCAGTTACCAGAGAGGGAAGCACCAACATCTGGGTTTTTCAAAGCCGGGGGGCTCAACGGCTGCCCAGAGTCTCTTCTGGCCAAATCACACAACTCTTCTCAAAGTGAGCCCCAAACCAAAACCTCACATCAGGGTGTATATATAGCCTTCTCCTAGCTTAGAGAATGTCACAGCCCTCTAGACCCACTGCCCAATCACAAAGCTACAAGGCACAGGCATTCCTGGAAAACAAGCCTGATGCCACAGGTTCCACGTGACCACATTCAGCCTATTAGGGAACAGAGTATACTTTCAAATATCCAAGCGTCCTCAGAGTCACGTAGCCACTTTAGCAAAGGGCCTAGGGGCAGGGAAGATCTTCAGATTCCCATAACACAAAGACATGAAAGAAAACTTTAGATCAACATCCCTAATGAACATTAATGCAAAAATTTTAAATAAAATATTATCAAATAGGTTATAATAACATATTAAAAAAAGATTTATACAACATGACCAGGTTGGATTTATATCAAGAATACAGGATTGGTTCAATATAAGGAAAAGTATAAACATCATCGATAATATTAATAACAAAAATAATAAAAATCTCACCTATCAATAGATACTAAAATGACTTTTGACAAAATCCATAATTTTTTCTGTTATAAAAACATTAGAAAGCATAGAAATAAATGGAATATTTCTTAATATAATAAGTAGTCTGTATTTAAATCAAGAGTAAACACTATATCTAATAAAAAATGTTAGAGGCCTTTACACAAAAATCACCATTATTATTTAACACAGTGCTAGAAATGTAGTAATAACACAAGAAAAAGAAATGGAGAGAATAAAGATAGGCAAATAGAAAACAGAACTATCATTTTTTTTTTTTTTGCAGATGACAGTTTACATAGAGAATCCTAAAGCATCAACTAAAAATTAACTAAAACAATAAATTCAAAAAATTGTAGGATATACAGTAAATCCCCCAAAATCATCAGCCTTCCCACACATTACCAACAAAACCCAATAGGAAAGAACAGAAAGAGAAGTTATATTTCAAATAACTACAGAATACATAAAATATGACTTTCTGGACCAAGTCATACCCAGGAAATGCATGAAGCAACTACAAAATATTCTTTAATGAAATATAGCACTAAGTAATGGGAGAAATGTTAATTGCTCATATGTATGTCATACCAATACAATAAACATGACCAAAATGCTTAAAATAATTTACTCAATTACAAGTCAATCAAACTACCAAAGGATTATTTTGTAGAACTTGAATAGGAAAAAATAATGAAATTCATCTGGAGGAATAAAAGGTCAAGAATTTGAAGAGAAATGACAAATAAAAGTGGGAAAAGAAGGGGGCCTACAAGTTCCAGATATCAAAGTATACCAAATAATCAGCCAACTGATCTAGAACTGGTCAAAAAAATAGAGAGGAAAATCAATGAAATTGATTGAATCTGTAACATATAAAAGAAAATGAACAGTACTACAGTGTTCAATAAATCTAAAGATCCCAGCTACTATAGTAAGGACTGATTAAAAGAAACTGCTGAGAAAAACTGTCTGGAAGAAAGTAGGTATAGATTCACGGCTCACACAGTATGCCAAGAGAAGCTCTACATGGATACATAATTTAGGCATAAAAGGTAACATCATAAGCAAATTAGAGGAGCAGGGGAGAAATTACCTTTGAGATAGATGGATAAGAGAAGAGTTCATAATCAAACAAGAGATAGAGAGAACAACAAGGGATAAAATGGGCAATTTTGATTATAAAAAATTTGTACCAAAAAACTCAATACAGTTAAAATTAGAAGGTCAACAGGTAACTTGGAAAAAAAAAAACAATTTTGTAATCACTTTTTCTGATGCAGGCCTCATATCTAAGACACCTAAAGAAATGATTCAAGCATATAACAGTAAGAGCTATTCCCAAACAGGTTAAGTAGTTAAGAGATATGAAGGAAGGAAGTCCAAGTTACAGGAAGAAGTTCAAGCTATCAACAACCATCTAAAAAAATACAAAGCCACTAATATTTATAGGAATTCAAATTAAAGCAACACTAAGGCTCCACCTCATATCCATCAGATTGGCAAAGATGACAAAAGAGGAAAATGACAAATGTTGGAGGGTTTCAGGTAGATACTACACTAATAAACTGTTGGTGGAGCTGTGAATTGGTCCAAGAACTCTTAAAAGCATTTTGGAAATACACATAAAAAGTTACTAAACACTGAATTCCCAGCTATACCACTGTTAGGTCTATATCCCAAAGAGATCACAGAAAGAGAAAAAGGAGCCATATGTACAAAAATATTTATTGGAGCTTTTTTTTGTGTGTGTGATGGCAAAGATATGGAATCTGAGGGAGTTCCCACCTATTGAGAATGGATAAAAAAAAATATGGTATATAAATGTAATAGAATATTATTGAGCCATAAAGAAATGACAGGCTTCATAAAAACTGGGAAAACTTGTATGAGCTGATCCACAGTGAAGTGAACAGAACTAGAACAATTTATACAACAACAACCTAAAGCAAAACAAGTTTGAAAGATTTAAGAACTTTGATCAATGCAATGATGAACCATAATTCCAGAGAACTGAAAATGAAACTTGCTAACCATATCTCCTAAGCTATATAATATAGGCTAAAGAGTCAGAATGAAACATATAATTGTAGACATGGCCAATGCAATAATTTGTTTTTCTTGAATTTATATATGTATTACAAATTTTTTTTCTTTTTCTTTTCAAATGGTGGCAAATGGGTGTTGGAGAGGGAAAAAATAAATGCTTATTAATTGAAAAAATTAAATGAAAAAAAGTGCAATAGTCAGCAAATATTTCCAATAAGCATTTATTTCTTTCTCTACCCTCCCCAAAGAGAAAGAAAAACAAATTCTTAGTAATAAATATGAACAATTGAGAAAAACAAATTCTTACATTGCCCATGTTTAAAAATGTAAGCATCATTCTACATATTGAATCCATCACTTCTCTTTTTTCATTTTTCATCATTGGTTTGCTGGAACCATGGTTGGTCACTGCCCTGATTGGAAATTTTAACCAACAAGCATGTATTAAGTAGATATACTATGTACAAGGTACAGTGTTGGGTGCTAGAGTTAAAAGACAAAATGAAAAAAAAAATCTTTGTCTTTTAAGGATTTCACAGTCTTCTTTAGAAGTCCTACTTTAATTCACAGTTCAGAATCATCTATATAATTGGAATGCAAATTACTTTAAGGTCATCAAAATTATTTTCCAATGTACTCATACTAATAATGGTGCTTAAGCTCCTTGAGGCAGAAATAAAAATTGGGTCCAACTGAGTCACATCAAGTCAAGTTATGTAAGTCTAAGATACCTGACAGCTGTCTACTTTCTTATTAGAACTGTTATTTTAAAAAAATATTTAATTTCTCAGTTGTATATACTTCCTGACACTTTCCAGAATGCATTTCTGAGAATGGGGAGAGGGAGGAAAGTAGAAAGTAAGGCATGAGAAATGGAAGATTAAAGGTAGAAGATAAGGAACAAAATTAAATCTATCTCTTTGACCTCAGCTCTTTTTGCCAATGATTTTTGGTTGCAAAAGTCTAATGGTGATCATACTCCTTTCCCTGTAATTTTCCTTCTTTTATTCTTTGAGTCTTGGAGTTGAGTTTGCATTTCCCAAAATAGAGTCAAAGAATTGTAAAGCACCTTAAAAGTTGTCATGCTTACTTCAGCTTAGCCCATGGTCCACTAACTTTGGGGTGCACTGAAGTAGGGATCAGTGGACTTTAGGTATTTTATCCCAATTTCACAAAATTTTTTTCCAGTATAGTGACAATATCCTGATGACACCATGACTTCTAAGTTATCTCCTCTTGGGACTTTTTTGGGCCATATCCTGCACTTGATGGGTATCCCAATAAGCACCTGGATGCAACAAAAAATCATTTCATCCCATAACTGCATGAAGTATGTAGCAAGTAAATGGATAACAAAGTAAATGTACTCTTAAAGAACTTGTTTAAAGTCGACATAAACAGTTTATGTTTTATTTCAGTTTTTTCCTTTGCAAAATTTTGCTTTACACTATCTACAGAAAAAGGGTTTTCTAGGTAACGACAGATTTTAGTCAAGCTTTGTCCAAATCATCCTAAGTTCTTAGTTGCAAATGAGGTTTTATTGTATCCCAATTTCACTTGGTCTCCCTAGATCTTTCTATTTCCTGCACTCCCTCCCTATTTATTCAATCCTGTATTCTGAATATCCTATTCATCCCTAGAAAAATGGGTTATGAAAAGGGTGGAGAGTTCTGTCCGAATTCGAGCTTTGTCAGGAAACCTGAATTTGAATCCCAGCAGTCATTGGCTAGATGTGTGATCTTAGGCAAGTCATTGCACTTCCACTGGGCTTCAGTTTTCTCATATTTAAAGTTAGGAAGTCCCTACCAACTCTGTCTCTTATTAATTCAATCCAATTCACTCTGGAACTTAAGGATTGGACAATAATAGGACCTTGCCAAATCACCACTTAATGGTTATTTTTGGGGGCCCTCCTAGCTCAGACTGAATGTAAATAGTAATGGCTTTTCTTTTGGCCCGTAACCCTGAGCGT
This sequence comes from Pseudochirops corinnae, assembly GCA_028646515.1. NCBI lineage: Eukaryota > Metazoa > Chordata > Mammalia > Diprotodontia > Pseudocheiridae > Pseudochirops > Pseudochirops corinnae. The sequence goes on along the minus strand of CM053588.1, from coordinate 125,810,779 downwards.
CTTCCCCTTCTAGTTTGATTTTTTTTTTAATTAAAGGGGCTGTCCCTAGACTCACTTTTTAAAGAGGTCTATTCACTGAATGGGTGTTGCCTCACCCAAAGTGAGAACCTGAAAAGACCTTAGCTTAAAAGGGCCAAGGTCTCCCACTGCATCTTGAGCCATCTCTAATTGTCCTGATCAATATCTGGTCACTGGATCCAGATGGCTCTGGAGGAGAAAGTGAGGCTGGTGATTTTGCCCAGCCCTCCCTCACTCAAATTAAAGCCAATTGCAAGTCATGTCATCATCTCCCTGATGTTATGGTCCTCTTTTAGAGCGAAGGACAAACCGCAATGCCTTATTATTACCTAATATTAGAAACAGGTAAAGGAACCCCATTCAATTACAGAAAGATATCTAAGATAATATTGAATATTGTTATTGCTGTCAATGCCATTAGCTAAATAAATTCTATTTGTACATATCATATAGTAGGGTTTTGTTGTTTAATGCAGTGTTTTCCTGCATTCCCTTGTTCCAATTATCCAAGTTTAATGACAGTTTGACTTGACTCCTCTTTTACCCAAGGAGAGGACTAGGCTGTCCTTGATGGTACCTTAGGATCACAGATTTAGAATTGGAAGATACAGTTTTGAGTTCACCTAATCCAATCCCCCCAACACTTCTCATTTTACAGATGATGAGGATAATAAGACCCAAGGAGGTCAAGCAAATTGCCCAAAGTCAATCAACTAGCATTTATTAAGAGTCTACTATGTGTCAGGCACTGTGCTAAGTACTGGGAAAACAGTAAGTAAAAATAGCTAATGATAGTGAGCATTTATTTATTCTTTAAGGTTTGCAAAGTATTTTATAAACATTATCTCATTTAATTTTCACAACAAACTCTAGGAGGTAGGTGTTATTATTCCCAGTTTACAGATGAGGAAACTGAATTACAGGTTGAATGACTTTCCTAGGAAACACAAAGTAAAAAGTTTCTAAGGGGTAGAATTTGAACCCAGGTCTTTCTGACCCTACTGCATGATATACTCTAGTGTTCTAACTATGAGATTTCAGTGTCTGCCAGAAAATGTTGGAAACCCTATACAGGCCTTGGGTGGGCTACTTTGGAGGTGGTAGGAACAAAATTTCCCTGAGAGTAAAGCATAAAGTAGTAACTATAAAAAGTATGCTGTTAGTTGAATGGGATACAACCTTCAATTATTTCTGTGGTAAAATCTCTGGTTTTGTTAGGAGGTAGCTAAGAGCCATAGTACAGCACAGAGTACATCTGGTAGACTAGTAACCAAAAGAGATGGGGCTAGAAATAAATTACCTGTTGTACTACTACCAAAAATTTACTGTAAATATATTAGTGGCAATTAAGAGAAAGGGCAACTGTGATGGAACCATAACCCTTTTATCAGTCCTACAGAATCAGCGAGTGGGTTAGAGCACTGGACCTGGAGTCAGGGAGACCTAAGTTCAAATCCGACTTGACAAATTACTAGCTGTGTGACACCAGGCAAATCCTTTAACACTAGTCTCCCTCAGTGCCCTCATTTGTTACAAGGTGGGGATAGTAATAGTACCTACTTCCCCAAATTGTTGTGAGGATAAAGTGTGACATTTGCAAAGCATTTTGCAAACCTTAAAGCACTATATAAATGTTAACTATTATTTTTATTGCTTCTCCTTTAATTTAGGTCTAGTCCACAAGGAAGGGATACCAGTAGTATTGCTACTGCAATAGTCCAGTCATGACATAAAAAAGCCCTTCACCAAGGTGGTGGCAGTGTCAGAGAAGAGAACTGGAATGTTTCAAAGATACTATGAACAGTACTGGACAGTGGATTAGATGAAAGAGAAAGGGAGAGAGAGGGAGAAAGGGAGAAGGAGGAAGAGAGAGAGAGATAGACAGACAGTGAGCTTGAGTGACTGGGAATATGGTGGTGGCTTTGACTATAAAAGGAAAAAGTGGAAGAGGGTAGGGTTTAGGAGAAAATAAGGAGTTTGGTTTTAGACATGTTGAGTTTAAGGTGTCTAGTTTGAGATGTCCATAGTTAGGGATATGAAATTGGAGGTCAAGAAAAAGGTTGATAAACAGATAAAGGATAAATAGATACGAGAATCATAATTGATTATTTTTAAGACTAACTGAATTCAAATGTAATTGAATCATCTCTTATGAGATCACCAAGTGAAAAGTATATATGGAGAAGAGGGCCCAGGACTGACCTTTGGGAGACTCCCACATTAGAAAGTATGATCTAGATGAAGAACTAGCAAAGGAGACTGAGGAATGGTCAGACAGGTAGAATGAGAAAGTTGGGAAAGAGCAATATCATGAAATCCCAGACAGAAGAGAATATCAAAGAGAAGAGAGTACTCAGCAGTATTAAAGGCTGCAAAGAGTTCAAGAAGGATGAGGACTGAAAAAAGGCAATGAGTTTTGGCAATTAAGAGATCATTGGCTATTTTTGGAGAGTGCAGTTTTCACTGAGGTTCACTGATGAGGTTGTAAGCCTGCTAGCTGAGACTTTTGAGAGTGAGGAAAGAAAAGTGGCTGTACTAATTGTAGGAGGGCTTACTGAGAAGTTTAACCAAGAAAGGGAGGACAGTTATGGGATGAGAGCTATATGGAGGAATGAATGGATAAAATGAGGGTTTTTTGAGAACGTGGGAGACACAGGCATATTTGCAGGCAGCAGGGAAGCAAACAAATAGGGAGAGATCAAAGATCATTTCTTCAAGCTAGAGAGAGGTGGAGATATTAACTGAAGGCATATGAAAGATATGAAATAAGGAGAGAAGAGGGAGTTCTAAGCAAATGCTTCATTATTTTCAGTGAAAGGTCAGATTCTTAGCTAAGAATCTGAGGAATGGAGGAGTCCGGAGGGACAAAAAGATTTGGGAATGCAGCTGTGGTGAGAATATTAGTAAATTGATTATGGAGGTGTAAAAGGAACTACCTATAAGGTAATTTTACATCTGTGAAATGAAAAAGGACTACTTTGTAACAGTGAGGGTTCAGTTGGGATTCTCTAACAAATTTGTAGAGGAAACCATTGGCAAAGTTTTGTGATTTTCTCTAGCTTTGTCCTGTAGCACATGAATAGAGGTGAAGGCAGCAGATGGTGGAGTAATCCAAGACTGGGGCTTGGCATGGCAAGTCTGGCAACAGGATAAGGCGGCAAGCAACTTAAGACAAGAGTATAGGGTAAAATTATATTGGTTCATCAAGAGGTCAAATGGGGAAGGGAAGAGAGTGTAGCCAGTGCATGGGAGATGGCCTGAGGAAAAAAAGTAATTGGTGGTAAGGTTGCACAGCAGAGGCAAAGGTGGAATGATAACATTACAATCAGATAAAGCAATTTCAGAGTTCATGAACCTACAAGTGGAACACTTGTGGGTGATGATTAGATGAAACGTGTGATCATCTCTATGTATAGCTGAGGTGGGGTGTAGGCATAGTCATGGCAGATACATTGAAGAACTGGGAATTCGGGGTGTCAATGTATATGCTGAAGTCTCCTTTGTATGAGGGGAGGAGTTAGGGAGAAGAGAGACCATGAGCTAGGTGCTGAACAAATAAGGAAAGGAGAGTGTCAAGGAGGTCAGTGGATAAAAGCTACCATAATCATGATTTGGTGATAAATCTGTATTGATTGAGACTCAAAGCAAGAGAGACTAATGAGTATTTTCTTGGAGTTTTTTTTTAAAGTCTTTGTGCAAAGACAATAAAATGCCTGAAGCATGTTTAGTAGGTCCCCTTAGAGGATTTATAGGAGAACATAAACAGTTGTTTCACAGGATAAGAAAAGTACGGATAGGCTGAGATCTGCAGCACTGGAGGAAATTCCCTCACTGATGAGCTCACAGACTTATAGAAGTATTGAAATACTGAATACGAAAGTATGAAATATCAGCAAGTTTTTTATCTCATGCTTTAATAAATAATTTTCACTTAAGGCTCCACCATTACAAACAGAATCAAAGAATCTCAGAATTGGAAGAGGACTTCCGAGTCTACTTTAGTTAAACTCACTGCTGAATTTCTTTTCTAACATATTTAACATTGAGCTTTTCTTTGAAGACCCTCTGAAGAGCGGTAACCCTCTGCCACCTGAGGCAGCCCATTTCATTTTGGCACAGCTCTAATTGTCAGGAAGATTATAACAAACCTAAATCTTCTTTGATGAAACTTTGACCCAGCTCTCCTAGTTCTGCCCTCTGGGACCAAACAAAAGTCTAACCTTTCTTTTAGGTAACAGTTTTTCAACTACTTGACCACAAACTCTCCCCCATCTCTCTCCACCCCACCTTTTCAAAGTATTCTCTTCTCCAGTCTAAATATCACAAGTTCCTTCAACTAATCCTCATATGGCATGATTTCAAGGTCCTTTACTACCTGTGTACCTTTCTGGACAATCTCCAGCTTATCAATGTCCTTCCAAAAACGTGGGAACTTTCTAGATGTGAGCTTAGCAGGATGGAGTACTAGAGGAGTAAAACCTCACATGTTTTGGATGCTATGTCTCTCTTCACTCAACCCTCAGAAATAATAATCTTATTGAAAAATCACACTTACCACCCTGACTATAGCGTAACAAATTACTTGATTATCATTCAATATGTGGTATTATCTTTATTTATTCCAATGTTAAAGAAAGGAAAGTGGAGACACTTTACTTCTCTCCACTATGCCTAGACATATGTAGCAACAATGAATTCAACAAATGTTTAAGACATTATAATTTGCTAGGCACTGGTAGTACAAAGATGACAGCAGCCCTCAACTCAAACAGGTTATAATGTTCTAGACCAGTTATAATATGTAGACAGATAAGTACAACAGGAAGTAAAGTTTCATAAGGACATATAAGGGAACGAGAGAGTATACTAGAAAATGTAAGGAAAAAGAACACTTCCATCTGGGCAATCAGGGGAAGAATAACGAGTAAGTAGGAAGAAAAGCAGTAGTGGTAGAGTCCATTCCAAGGTACATGATAATGGCTTATATGTATGCTGAGAAACAGAAGAGATGGGAGTAAGATGAGACTGAAGTATAGCTAATAGTCTAGCCTGGCTGAAATATAAAGCAAGTCAAGGGGAAATGTGCAACAAATGAAAAGGTAAGTTAAACCCAAGATTGTAGAAGGCTTAAATACTTACACTTTAAGTAGTTTCTACTTTATACTCCAGGAAACAGGAAGCCACTAAAGGCATTTAAGCAAATAATGATACAGCTATAACTGTACTAGGAAAACTATTTGGGCAACTGCGTGAATAATGAAGTGAAGAAATTGGAGGTGGGTAAATAAATTAGGAGGTAATTACAAGAAAAATGAGTTGTAATTTTTATCAGTAGAGGGAGGACTTATAACACTATAATCACATATCTTTTGAAATATTGAAATATGATGAGCAAAATATTTTTCAAGTCCAAACATGTAAAAGAACAACCACTGAGAAAAGAATTAACAACTTTAAGATCTCTCTGAACCGTGATACACACCCTCATCTTCAATTCCTTAGACTTTTTTTTTAAGTGGTGATAACATACAATTATAGGTTTTTGCATTGGTAACTCGGTTTTGGGAAGAAAACCTGGGTTCAAGTTCTGCTTATGACACATATCAAGTTATATGATTATGGACAAGTTACTTAAACTTTAAGTTACAGAGTTGGTAAAATGCATTGGTAGAGGGAATTTCCATGCTGGGAATTTCTTTCATTAAGAAAATTAAAAGTCAGCCCTCCCACTCTCCCCAAAGTTATAATAATAAAACTATTCATAGCTATTCTTACTAATAGGTAGTATTCCACCCAGGTTTGTTTGTAAGTGAAATCAGTGCTGTTAGTCATAAAGCTTCTATTTGTTGACAGAAGTATGCTGGCACTAACTTGATTGTTAATTTTCAGTGTGAGCATTTATACCTCAAAATAATAGAGAAAATGTTAATAAATGCTGATTAAACAATAAAAGTACGTCAAATATTTTTTTTCTTTCAGATAGCTAGTTGTTAAACATTTACCACCACACCACTAGTTTGTCCAGGAAATGATTCAAAGGAAAGACTTTCTAAGAATGAGAGCTATCCAAAAAAGACATAGTAATTTCTCCCTTCACTAGATATCTTCAAGCAAAAGCTGGATGATCATAAGTTGTAGTGAGGATCCTGGTTCAGGTAAGGACAGTGCTAGGGTGCTTCTGAGGTACTTTCCAACCCAAAGATACTACAATTCTGTGCCTGGATATAACAACTATAACAATGACAAGCAGGAGCAGCATTATTTATAAGCCCCTTTATGGTATGCAAAGAGTTTTAGAAGTATTATGTCATTTTATCCTCACAATTACCCTGGAAGATAGGTACTATTCCCATTCTCATTTTATAGATTCAGGAGGCAGAGGTTAAGTGATGTGCCCAAGGTCACAGACCTAGTAAGTGTCTAAGACCAGATTTGAATTCAGGTACTCCTGATTCTGTTTCCCATACTGTATCTACTATTTCACCTTTCAGGAGGCAGATAAAGTTATTTGTATGTAAGTGATATATGAACCCAAAAGAATAGATTATATTATTAAGAGAGTATAAAGATAAAAGAGGAGAGAGAAAGAGAGAGCCTTGGTGATATCCACACTTAGAGGCCAGGAAGAAAATATGATGGAGCAGGGAAGGAGATAGGATTTAAAGTCTTCAAGGTAATGACAGCCCAAGGTAATTGCCAGGGCAGAGTGGAGAGATGTCTATGGTCTAAGTGAAATAAATTTCTTTATTTGTCCCTATACAGTAGAAGGCTTTTTTTGACTCAGAAAATCCAGGTTGAATTTCTGATGATGCAACCCTTTCTTCCCCCACCCCCAGCAATCTGTTATTATTAATCTAATCAAATAAGGAAAGGAAGAAAAAACATTGCTCTAGGGCAGTGGTTCTCAACCTTCCTAAAGCCAGGACCCTTTAATACAGTTCCTCATGTTGTGGTGACCTCCAACCATAAAATTATTTTCATTGTTACCTCATAATTGTAATTTTGCTAGTGTTATGAATCGTAATGTAAATATCTGATATACAAGATGTATTTTTATTGTTACAAATTGAACATAACCCACAGGTTGAAAACCACTGCTCTAGGGTAGTATGATCTTTAAGATTCTTTTCAGCTCTAAATTCTATGATTTTTTTCCTGTCCAGGTACATGGATAGCTAGCACCTTCAATCTTCTGAATGTAAGAATAGTGACAGTTTAATCATAAGTACTAAAGATTGCTAGATTTTACATACTGTTAGTAAAGGAAGGAAAGATCTTCAGCAGCATTGGTTTTTCTTTTGGCTGGACATGAGATTTCATTAGTGTAGGAAACTCCTTTTACTAATGTACTAATGTAACTAAGAGTCTTATAAAGATGGGGAGGGGGTGAGTGTGATGGTATGTGGGGTGTGTGTACACAGCTGGTATGTGTGAGAAACCAAAATTGAACCCAGGGCTTCCTGACTGTATCCATTGCACCAAGTTGGCTCTCTAGCAGATTGATATGTTAGTTATTTCACCAAGGTAAATATTTACATTTTTATTGTTGCTTTTATTCACAAGTAAAATTTTCTCCTCAGAAAAATTGGAAAACAATCATAAGGAAATATTAATACTAAATTCCAGTTATTTACCTAAATTAATCCATCGTCCAGAAGAATCTGAAAGTAATTTCAAAGCCGAAATAACATTTGGGTCTCTAAAAAAAGCCTAAAATATAAAATAGGAAAAGTTAAGCATTTTGTTATTAATAACAGAAGCTTAATTTCTAATATAATTATGGTAATTGAATTTTCCATGCGAACTATTAACAATTTTCATGAAAGAACCAGATTAAAAATCTCTTAGGAAAAAAACTAAAGACAAAGGTTGTTCAAAGTAGTGTAAAGTCTAATAAATTTTTAAAAGAATTAAAGTTTTATTAATTTCACAAGTATGTTGTATCATAAAAAAAGCTAACAAAAAGCTAAACCTATTCCAATGATAGGTTCTTTAGGATTTAATAATTAGATAAGAATTATGTTTGATGAAAATGCCGTATTTGTATATAAATGATTCTTTCAAAAACTATCTGAAAACAATTCCCGTATAATACTAATTGCAAAGCAAATCTTTTTTAAAAATAGGTAGCACAATGCTAGACATCAACATATAGCCTTCAAATTTTAGTGCAGATGTGACTTCTGTGTGATGTTTTTTCTGATCCCCACCCCACTTAGTGCTCTTTATTTCCTTAATTTACCTTATGTCATGCTTAGCTGTAGACAGTGTCACAAATGTAATGTATGGTCCTTCAAGTCAGAGACTTTTGTTTTTGTCATTTTATCTCCTAATCCTACCAGAGTGCCTAGCACTTGATCTAGGAACTGATTAAATAATTAGAAATTCCAAATTATCAAGGTTCAAATGGAGATTTACATGTATTTATTCTTGATAATACAAAGTGGTGGTAGTAGTAGTGAATCAGTTAAAATTAGAAGAGTTTAGGAAGAAGGCACGACCCAGCTATATAAGTAGGCATTCTTGACACTGTGAATTTTGGGACATGACTTAAATAAGTTTTCTACATTTGCAAAAGGGGGGAAAAGCTGCTTAAATCACCAAGAACATGTTAGAATTGATAAATATGAGGCTTGACTTTGGGGGGAAAAAAACCAGAAGCAGTTTTACTATTTTAACTGTTCCTTGTGTTCTAGTGAAAAATTCTAGTATTACTGTGAAAACGTTATTTAACAGAACTTGGAAATAATATGCTACTTTATTCTGAAGTGCAGTATGGTTAAAAAAAAAAAAGGTAAACTTTTTTTCTTTTTCATTGTTTTGAATGATAGCACCGGAACAAATAAAAAGTAAAATATAAAAATATTTTTTATTAACAATATAAGCTGAGATAAAGATTTGGTAGTTAACTGTATCTACCAGTATATGGAAGTTAATGTTCTATTGGATATCAATAGGGAATTTTGAAGGAAAAATTCACAAATCTCAATTGTACCTAGTGTTTTGTTAAATTTAGGGATTGGGAAAGAAATGTGAATGCAGATTATAGCTATAAAGTAATATGGAAGGTTTTAAGTAAACATAACAACTCAAACATCCAAATAAGTTTTAATATACTTCAAAGGAGTCATCTTGGAAGCCTATATACTAACTTCAACATTACCATTTTGTGGTATAATGGAACACTGGGACAGAAGTCAGGGGCTAAGGGTCTGAGTTGTGACTTTGCTAATTAACAGCTATACATATATACATACAGACAAACACACATATACACCTTAGAAAAATATCAGCCTCTCTTGAACCTCAATTTCCTCATGTGTGAAATGAGATTTGGACTAGAGGCTAATATTTTTCCCAAGTACAAAATTCTATGGTTAAAACATTTTTGAAATTCCTTTGTTTTTGGAATAAGTCTATGATATATAAATGGTAACAAATCATTTTTTGAGGCTGGACTTGATTTTTGGAAAAAACCACAAGTAGAGGTTTTTTCATGAGCTAGGTCTCATGAACAAGGTATATAATAAAATTTTTAATGAAAAAACAACAAAAAACCATTACAGTGTAATGAAGCTGATTTTCTTGGATGGCTTTTAAATTGGCTTTAAAGGCAATTTCAGAGGAAGAATTTTGCATTCTTACTACCCCCTCCAAATCTGAGTAACAGTCATGGGAATAAATGTATCACATAGCCTCCGAAGGTGGCTATACATTCATTTAAATGTATAGAATTCTGGCATATATTGATATCTGAAAATATTTTAAAAATATCATTACAGTCAGAGAGGAGGAAGACAATGAATCCTTTGTAATTTTTTGTCATGAAAGCCTCATCAACAAGCATCTTGTTGGCAGCAGCCCCGATGCAATTTACCTTCTTTCGAACGCCATACTACCTGACACTGTTAGATATAACACGGTAGATAGGCGACGGTCACTAATATTTTTAATCAAGCATATGCTTATTATTGACAGACTTCTAAATCGACATTGATGAAATATTTAAGCAGGTTTGGCAGAGCCTAATTGAGAACAGCTCTGGACCGGCAATGTTAGAATTCTTAGATGTCCGAACCCGCAGGCCACATTCCCTAAAGACAGACGGCTTACAGAAAATGCCACCACTCATCATCTGTCCTATTATCTTTTATTTTTCTTCTGCTCTTTCCTCACCCCCTTCCCCAATCTTTACTCATTCCATTTTTGAATGCCCGTTACAGGCACTGAGCTGGAAGCTCTCAGATAAGACACAAAATACAGTCCCTATAGAGCCTCCCAAGGAGCCAGGCGACCTACACCCAAGGAAAGGCTGCGGATTCTTGCTGAGGCCGGAAACCAAAAACAATCATGCCCAGAAAACGGTATGCAGGATAACTTTTGAGTGGCATGCTTGGGGGCTCGTCCTAGCCCCCAAAACAAGGAAGCTCTGAAATTTCTGTGCTATCCTCCCACTTCTCTTAGCAGGATTCCTCCCTCTATCTTCCCTTTAACCTAAAAACCCTAATACACCCATTCAGGCTTCCACTGGTGGAACCTGAATTGAATTGAATCTCTGTAGGCTGTTAACTAATAATTGTTAGCAGAAGAAGCTGGAGGGTCGGGCCCTTTCCCAAGTCTATCTGCATTTCAAAAGGCTGGAGAGAAGCCTACGACAGGGTACTTTTGTGGAAGGACTAACCCGCTTAACTTTAGACTGTTTCAGTGCCGAAGGGATCCCCCAGTTGTCAGTTCTACACTATTCTCCTCTGGGGGGTGAATGAACCAAAGATAAGTCGTTCCTGTTTTTTTTGTTTTTGTGGCTGGGAGTGTTTTCTAGACTGAACCCTGGAGATAACGAAGACACCACATTTCCATCTGGGGGCCGGGGAGAATTTAATTTCTTGAAATGTTCACAATGACGGTGAAAAGTTAGCAGCTCTTCATTTGAAGATGCCAGCTGTGATTTTTTGTTTGTTTGGTTTTTTCCCCTCAACCTCACACTAAAACCTCACACAGTCCCCCGACACTCTTCCCTCCTCTCCAAGCTGGAGAGAGAAACCACGTGACCCCAACGCGGAATTTGGGCTACTTGAGTCCAGAAGGTCCGAGGCGGCCTTTACCAAAAAGAATTCATCTTTGCAATAGGCCTGGAAATTCTCGTCAAAGCCGAACGCCTGCGCGCAGAGTCTTCCTTCCATGGACCTACGGCAGAGGCGACAGACGAGACCAGAGGGTGAGACTTTGGTCGTCGGTCCGCCCCCGCCCCGCGCCCCAGTGCTGCTGCGTGCCGGGGCGGCCGTCCTCCCTCCCCGCGCCCCGTCCGCCTCCTCCTCACCACTTCCGTAGGCGCTGGACCGTGTCAGAGTTGCTGAGGGACTGGAAGGTTCTCTGAGGAAGGAACCTGAATGTGAAGTTGGACTTGTCCCCAGAGTAAGCCGCCATGCTCGCTCGCTCTCTGGGTTTGAGGTCGCAGGGGATGTTGTCATGGAAACGAGGTCGCGGCTCGAAGGAGGCCCCGCCCTCACTGCCCCGCCCCTCAGTACCTCTGCACCTTGGCGCTCTGGGTTTAGTCCCCCCAGAGTCCAGGGATGCAGTTGGGAGAGGGGGGCGACGACCATGCGGAGTGGGAAAACTTCCCCCTCCTCCATCCCTGGAATACGGTCGTTCTACTTGATTGTCCAGTAACTGGAGCCGAACTGGATGCCCTCTTAGCATGTCGAACTAAACCTGTGCAGAACACCGCTAACTTTCGTCCCACACCCTCTCCTTTCGTTCACTCTTCTCCGGGCTGCTACGTCTCTGAAAGTCCCCTGGACAGGTACCCCTGACCTTCCTCTCCTCTTCCCTTTCACTTTCCTTTTACGGTTTGCTTTCCCTCTTTAGAATGTAAGCTCCTTGAGGACAGGGGCTTTTTCTTTCTCCTTGCATTTGTGTTTCCACTGTTTAGAGAAGTGCCTGGCACATAGTGGTCACTTCATAAATGCGGCTGACTCCCAAACGTCCCTATCGCTGTCTAGGTACTGCAATCACTCCAGTCACTCAGGTCCTCAACTTTAGTGTCATCCTGGACTCCTCACTCTCCCTCCCCTCAAGTGCCAATCAGCTGCCAAATCTTGCCTTTTCTACCTTTGTATCATCTCTCGCATGGGACCCCTACCCTCCACTCACAGCTACCGCCCTAGTGCAGTCCTTCATCTCTCCTCCCCGGACTGTCTCTCGCCGCCTGGCTTCCTCTTCTAGCCTGCTGCTAAAGTCATTTTCTGGTTCTGACCACAATCACCCTACCTCCCCTGCTCAGTAAACTACTGGCTCCCTCAATTCAAATGAAAGTTCCCTGTGGGGTACTTAGAGCTTTTCACAAACTGGCCCTATCTTATCCCACAGCCAGTCTGGTGCCAAGGCCCGGTAGATTTTATCTTTGCAAGAACTCTCAGCTAGATCCTCTTCTCTCCCCTCACTCTGGCCTTAGGCTGGTGGGGCCCTCCTTGCATCATGCTTGGGCTGTTGCAGTAGCCTGTTGGTGGTTCAGCCTCTCTCCAATCTCTTCCAGCTCCTTTTAATTCTACTACCTTCCCTCACTTATTTCCTGTTTATTCTGTATACAGCTTGTTTGTACATATTTGTTTGTTGTCTCTCATTAGGTTTTGAAAACTGTCTTTTCCCTTTCTTTGTACCCCATGAACTTAGCTGAGTGCCTCGTACAGAGTAGGTGCTTACTAAGTGCCCATTGACAGAATGACTGACAGTTTTCAGTCTCCATATACTTTACTGCTGGCTCCTCTCACTCCCCATCTATCCAGTTAAACTGCCCTGTTATTTTTACTTTCCTTCTTCCAGGCTTTCTGGGTTAATCCTTATTCATTCATTACTCCGTCCGGGTTGAAACAGTACTTCATTAGAAGATCTGAGCTTGAATCCTGCTTTTGCCATTACTGTTATGACCTCAGCACATCACTTTACCTCCTAGTTCTAAATTTCCTCATCTTTAACATTAAGGGGGTTGTTCTTTCCCTTTCAAGCCTCAGTCCTAAAGAGCTGGTGGAGTACTTCTTCCATGGAGAAAGTAAAAAGGGAACTGAAGAGAAGCTGGAGGATGGGAGGAACTCTGAAGTACTAGTCAGGGCTATTTTCATTCTTTCTCTGATGAAATGTAGTGAAACTGAAGTGCTAAAAAAAAAAATTCTTAGTTCTTTCCCCAATGAACTTATGCTTGTGTTATCAAACTATAGCTGGTTTCAGACCATTTACTGCCTATATTTATTGCTCATCTACTTCCTGGCTCCCTTCTAGAGAGAGTTTACTCCAGAACTCTTCTATTCCAGCTGCAAATGTTTAACAACAGTTTCTCTGGAAAAACACAAAACTGTATGCACAACACATTTAACAAAGTTTAGTTTGCATTAACTGCTGTTTTAAATCTAGATAAATCAACAAAATAATAAACCAAACCTTTTGTTGTTTTCTGAGGTGTATGTGATCCTTGCACTGAAAGTTTAACATTCAGGTCTTACCAGCTGGTTGGAGCTGGCTCCATCTAGCACACCCTTGTACCCTTCCCAGCTCCGCAATTTCTTATCTCTACTTAAAGTTGATTTTGACTTCTATGCAACATTGAGACCATAAGCATGAGCTTCCCTTGACATCTCTTTCTTCGCTCTAATTATATTTACTCTTCCTTGAAATTTCAGAGGTAAAGAAGTCTTTCTTTCTCTCAAGTGAAGCAAGTCCTTATTCTTACATACCTGGTCTTTATTTTACTGCTTGATGAAGAGCCTCTAATCCTCCCTTTCCAGCATCTTCACACTCTTTGATTCCACTAACTTCCTTTCTTCTTCATTAAGGCATATATCAGTGTTCTCAATCGTCAAACAAACAAAAAACAACTTACAATCATAAAGCTATTACTTTTTTTCCTCAGATTTTTTGAAAAGAATGATTAATACCTGTTTTAGTTCCAATCATTCTACCCACACTGTCCTCCTTAAACAATTCACATTACTCTTTACTTAGGAACTTATTCTTTAATAGATCAAGTATAAGTTGACCAGCGTGACATTTAAAGATCTCCATCAACTGTTCAGTCATGTCCCATCTTTGTGACCCCATTTGGGGTTTTCTTGGCAAAGATACTGGAGTAGTTTCCCATTGCCTTCTCCAATTCATTTTACAGATGAGGAAACTGAGGCAGACAGGGTTAAGTGACTTGCCCGGGGTCACACAGCTAAGTGTTTGAGGCCAGATTTGAACTCACAAAGATGAGCCTTCCTGTCTTCAGGTCCCTAGATCTATACTTTGCCATCCAGTTGCCTTGTCAGCTCTCTATCAACTGTACCCTTCTTACTTATCTTTCACATCTTATCTTTCACTGTTTCCTAAAGCAAACTCTCTGATCCAGTAAGGTCAGGTTTTTTATTGCCCATCCACAAAGCAAGCTCTTTCTTACTTACATTCCATTGCTTGTGTTGCCCCTCACTCCTCCCCTTCCCCTTCTTTATTCCAAGGATGGCCCTACTCCTCTTTTTCAGTCACCTCTTATGAATCTTGGATGAATCTACCCTAGCCCACATCTTATAGTCTATACAACACAATTAGCATTGAGGATAGCGGGGGTATATACATGTTCAGTGGGGCATATACATGGGACATATACATGTCCAATGGGATATATATTCTGTCTTCACAGGGACCAGTAAGGAGTTGCTGCTACCTCATCTCAGCAAAAATGAAGGACCTGTCCCTAAATAAGAGGCTAGTGTGTATGTTTCTATCATCACAGAGTCAAGAGAGCATGCTTTATGCAGTTATGCCATTACAGAGCATGCTTTATGCAGTTATACCATTACACTGAGTCTCATGATTAGAGGTTGAGTCAAAGAGGACTGACTCAGCTTTTTGGGGGAATATCTAGGATTTATATAGCATTTTAAAGTTTGCAAAGCACTTGATGTATGGAGCTTCCTTCCCCTCAGTAGATTGAGAGAGAAATGTTCTGCCTCCTTCTGGCTCTTTTGAGCAGAATGCTTAGGACTGTCTCTGTGGGAAGTGTCCTCTCCCCACTTCCCCCCATGCAACAAAGGCTACAGAAACATAACAGCAGTAATATGAGCTTGCCTAGGTGAGCATGAGAGGGGTCTCAAGTCACTGACCACCTCTTATGGTTTGTGATTTCCTGAGCACAGGTAATTGAAGATCAGTCTGGGAGATGGATATTTCCAGCCTTCATGGCTAGTTCCTGAGTTTCTGAGTCCATGCTGGCAGACTAGTGGGAAGAGCTTCCTGCAACTACACTGATTCTAAAATGAAGAGAGGATCACTGACTGGATCTTTGTGAACCTAAATGAACTGAAGAGCTATGCCTGGCTGTCCAGAAGATTTGGACTTTGTGAGTTGTTCAGACAATGCAGATTGAAGTGAATGAAATTCTCTTTAATCCTACAGGAGAGTCTAGCTGAGGTGATGGGCTATTGTTCTGTGTTTTAAGTATTCGTTAATGTGCACTTAGGAACCTTTTGTGTTTTAAGCATTTCTTTTGCAATAATGGAAATCATTAGTTGTCCTATACCTGAGATCTACTTTGTACATGGTATACCTTTTCTAGAAGGGTAAATCATCTTTTTGTGTGTGTGTGTGTGTGAATCTAATATCTAAGTTTTGTTTCAGAGATTTTTCCTGAAATTCTTCCCAGAGGTGGGAGTATAGTGACTCTGAACATATAATCCATGGAATCACTTTCATTAAAATTATGTACTATATTGTATATTGTATCCTAGGTAGTTTTTGTAAATTTATCTTGTATTCTCAACTAAAATGTAAATTCCTTCTAGATCAGGGACATTATATATGTCTGTTTTATAATTTCTATAGGACATTGTAGTTTATAGCATATGGTATAATGTACAGTGCTAGGTACATATTTAGGTACTCAGTAAATACTGTAATATCTTAGTATTTGGGAGTTTGGTTTTTTGGAGCCACCAAGGCTGATAGGCCACTTTAGGTACCATAGTAGCCATCCCTGGGGTCATGAAGTCCTGGATTCAAGTCCTATTTCTGACACATATTTAACTGTGTGGCCATGGACAATTTATTTAACCTCCAGCATTATAAGGAAATTCTAAGATTAGAAATTACAGATGAGTTGCCAATCTGCATCAGCAGAAGAAGTTGCCATAATATGCAATTCTCTACACAGGTGAACTCAAAGGTCTGAATACCCCTTCCCCAAGAAAAATATTTCATCTTGTCATCTTAAAGAGATCATTGAAAAAGAAAAAGAAAAAAAAGAGATCATTTAAAAATATGAACATTGATTTTATCTTCTTTTTTATTTTATCATATTATA
>CM053588.1:125772840-125793937 GCA_028646515.1 Pseudochirops corinnae | reverse complement strand
AAAAAAAAAAAAAAAAAAAAAAAAGGAGAGAAGCCAGAGGTCATCTAATTCAGTGCATACCTCAATAAGAATCCCTTGCTACAACATACCCAACAAGTATATTCAAGTATTTGCTTAAAGACCTCTAGAGAGAATGAGCCCACTGCTCCAAAAGGCTACCCCATTCTACCTTGGGCTATCTATAATTGTTGGGAAGTCTTTCCATCATGTTGACCCAAAATCTGCCTCCTTCCTGTAACTACCACTTACTCTTCCTAGTTCTGCCCTTTTAGGACCAAGCAGAACAAGTCTAATCCCTCTTCCACGGCCTTTCAGATACAAGGTGGTCAGCCACAAAGGATGGAAGACCTTAAATACCATGTGACCAAGTTTTTTTAGACTGCATTTGAAGGGTTTTGCACAAGAAAGTAAACTGATCAGAGTTGTACTTTGGAAAGATTAATCTGAAAGCTCTATGTAGGTTGGACTGGAGAAGAAAGAAACTGAAACCAGTTAGGAGGCTGTTGTCATAGTCTAGATGAAATTTCTAACGAAAATTATTTTAGTGAGAATAGAAAGGAGAGGGAGATGACAAGAGATATTACTAAGTGTATTCAATAAGTCTTAGCAAATGTTACATTTAGGGAGAAATGGTCTTTTTAAATACTATATTGCAGAAGGAAAAAAGTTGTATCTAAGAAGGGATATTCAATAATAAAGGGTGGTAGAATGAGGGCCGAACTGTTTAACTCATATTTTGCTTCTCATTTTGCTGGCAAGGAGAATAATCTTCAGGCTGTAAAGGAGAGAACAAAAGTACCAATGAGCAGTGATTCTCAAGATAAGTAGGGAAATAGAAGAGACCACAAAACTACCTTCAGGGAGTCAGCAGACCCAGGCAGCACACATTCCTGCGTGCAGAAAGAATTGAATTGGATTACTGAGCTTCTGTCAGTGATCTTTGAAAAAGTATGAAAAATCAAAGAGGTTCTATGGGATTCAAAAAGAACAAAATTTCTGTTCAAAAAAAAAAAAGATGAGAATAGAGTCTGCAAACTGTAGCATAGCAGACTTCAATTCCTGACAATATTCTAGCAGATTCTAGTTATTAATTAGTACAGTTAGGTAGATTCAAAACTGGTTGAGTGACCAGATCTAAAGAATACTCATTAATTGTTCAGTATCATTCTGAAAGGTCTCCCATGGATTACTCCAGAGTCATGCATGACCCTGTGCTGTCTAAGGTTTTTAATCAGTGATTTGGATAAAAGTATGGCTGGCAAATTTGTCAGATTTGCAGATGATAAAAGCTGAAAAGGATAGATAACACCATAGATAATAGAATCTAGGTTAAAAAATATGCCAGTAGCTTAGAATGTTGGGATAAATCTAGTAAGACAAAAATGAATAAAGATAAAAAAGAGTAACAGGTTTCAAAAATACCAGTTTTACAAGTATAAGTACACAGAGATCTAGAGTTCTGAAAAAAAGAGATCAAGGAGTTATAGTGGAATATAAACTCAATATGTGTCAGCAGTGTTATATAGCAGCCAAGAAAGATAATTTGAACTTAGGCTTTACTAATACATAACTTCCAGGGACAAGGAGGCCATAGTCAGAATACTTCTGGAATATTATGTTCAGTTTGAGGATGTTATATTTTATTAAGGACTTTGTAAAGTTGAGGAGTATCCAGGGGAGAGCAACCAGAATAATAAAGAAGAATTAAGAGAAGAATTAGGAGTGTTATAATAGTCTTCTTCAAGTATTTGAAGGGTTGTCCTCTGAAACAAAAACTGTACTTGGTCTAATTTGTCCCAGATGGCAGAACTAGGAATGACAGGTCGAAATTTCAGAGAAATTGTAGTTTACTTATTAAAAATTAAAAAATCTTCCTATTAGAGCTCTTCAGAAATGACTGTCTTAGATAGTCATGGGTTGCCCCTTCCTAGAAATCTATAAGCAAAGGTTCTGTGACTGTTTGTTGGATTTATCATAAAGATGACTCTTGTTCAGGTATGAATTAAATTAGATGGACCCTGAGATCACTGTGAGCTTACTGCAATTCATTGAGAGTAAGATAATAATTAAATGTGATAAGACTAAAGCTGCAGATGAATTATGCTCCTATTTGGAGGTCATCTATTTTACAAACTTTTTTTTTTCTTTCCCATTTTCCTTTCATCACTCCTGCTACCTATTCCCAACAATATTCCTTACTTACTTCAGAGATTAGTCTGTGGTCAGGTTGTAGTCAATCACATGGTTTTTGCACCTAATCATAATTTTAAAACCACACATTCTAGAATGTTAGAAGTCTTAAAATCCTAGATACTTTTAAGCATTGACTCCAATAACCTAAATTATTGCCATGAGAAAAGCATTGTTTGTTATCAAATTAAGGTGAATCAAATCCCACTGCTTCCATTCTGACCTAAAAGGAACAAAAAGTAAAAGAAAATATAAAATTAGATCATCTTGGGAGTTTACCATTTTCCAAAAGAATATTAATTATGGTCTAATTTAGAATATAAGTTCATTGAAAACAAGAATTTTATTTTTCACGTACAAAACCTAGCACACTATGTTGTCAATAAATGTTAAATGATAGCCCTTTAATTATTTGCCAAAGTTCTTTTTTGAATATTTCCATGGAGCTTTGATAAAAATATTAAATTCAAGCATTTTAATAAAATTCAAATCCAGTCTTGTATATAGTAATTTATGGTTGATTTGTGTGTTTTTTAGGATGAAAATGGTATGTGCTACCCTTCAATAAAAAGTCATGAACAGTCCTTTGCTTACATGATTGTGGATCCTTTAAAACGTCACGTTAATGTTTTGTACCATTGTTTTGGTGTAGGTGAACTGTCTTTCTAATTGATATCCGAAGTGTGTATGTAGCCATTCTTCCGTTTTTATGTTTATTTGTATTAATGTTTATTATGTTCATAATGTTTATGAGCAGTTTAGTATAAGAACTCAACTTCTGACCAAAATTCAGTTTTTAATTCACTTTACATAAAATGTGTATGCTTTAAAAAAGAAAGGAAAATAAAATTCCATTCCTCAACGTTGGATTATTATTCTTCTGGATTACCAATGGAGGAAGAGACTTCCATCCTTCATTTCCCATATAATACTACTAATGAGTTCTGGAGTTCTTCCTGAAAATTACTTAGAATAAAACTCTAGTCCATAATTATGTACACAATATAAATCTTGTTAAATCTTTATTTGCTCCATCTATTTTATGTTAAAGCTATTTTTATGAAAATAATAAAATTAAATATGTTCATAGCAAACTCTTTGAATATATGGATTTTTTTATGTGTGGATTTACATTTAGTTGTATTTATTCCTAACAAACAATTCATAGTTATGCAGCAGGTTTGCTTTCCTTACAATAAAACTGTCAAGATGAAGTATGCGAGTATCCCCACTACTTTACCAATAAGGAAAAACGCAACTCAGAAAGGCAGTGACTTGCTCTGATTCACACATCTATCACCATAATGACAGATGCAAAATTTGGACATAATTTTCTCTCAACTCCCAAGTCCAGCATTCTTTCCTCTAAATCACACAGTTTACAATTTTGGAATTTAGATAATATACAATCATTATCAATACATCTGAGTTTCTGAGAATCTTACATTTTCTTCATTATTCATTGAATTAAAATCAGAAGAAATGTACTTTGTAATAAATCAAAAGAATGTCCTATAATTTTGAGGGAATTCAAAGCTGCCTTGTTGCTCAGTCTAGATCTGCATTGTCTTAGCTACCTTACTGTTCTTAATAAGGATTTGAAAAAAAATAGAATATCTCATATATAATTCTCAATACCTGTGAGAAAGGAGTACCCTCCGAAGTAGGCAAATTTTAGACACCCAGGTACTGGGATGAATGAGTTAAGAACTACCAGTGTGGAAAACTACATATAATATCCTACATTTTCCAGTGTGTTGGTTAGTTTTGCTAAATGTTTTCCCCCTCTCATTTATTTTTGTTATAAGGGATTTCTTGGGGTGGTGGAGGAGAGCAGTAAACTGGAAAATGTGGATGATAGTAAACAAAATATCAATAAAATCTACCAAAATTAGTTTATCACAGGAAAGCAGGTGAGGATAGATGAAAAGCAAACTGACTCCATGCTCTCCTCTAACTTGGCTCAGTGTCTGACTCTCTAGATAATTTTTCCACCTTGCCTCCAAGTAGGCACTTTCCCTACCCCATCCCATACTGCTATTCAGCTCCTTTTTATGTGTTGTCTTCCCCCATTAGATTATAAATTCCTTGAGGGGCAAGGATTATCTTCCTTTTTATTTTAATTTTTATTCCAAGTGCTTAGCATAGTATCTGGCACATAGTGAACCTATAAGAAATGCCTTAGCTCAGCTTTAATCCAGTCTTGAAAAGCCCCACACCACAGCTCTTGTCTCCTAACTTTTCCCCAAAAGATCTAAATTCTGCCTGCTCTTTGACCAAAAAATGTTGTCCTTGCCTATCTTCCCAACCATGAAACATTTGTAGTCCTTGGAAATTACATGGTGTACACTTAACATCTATGATCATAGTCATCATAACTTAAATATTACAGTCACTGGTGGTAGTTGTCCCAGCTATCTAGCATAAATAATGTGTAAGTATCTAGTATATGGCATTCGTATATAATTGTATGCAGTGAATATTGCAGGAAGGAAACATACTACACAGCACAAAATATCGTGTATATATATATAAGAATGGCACATATATTAGTCTAGGAAAACAAATTTATGCAGTACAAAAAACATGGTATCACATAACAAGAGTTGAATGCTATGACTAAATGCATAGCTCACATACTGAAACATATCCACTGCTCCACCATGTTATATTGTACTATTGACCTATGTACAAGTTGTATGTTTCAGTATGTGGGCTGGAGTCAGGAAGACCTGAGTTCAGATCTGGCCTCAGACACTAGCTGTGTGACTCTGAGCAAGTCACTTAACCATTGTTTACTTCAGTTAACTCATCTGTAAAATTGGGATGATAGCATCTACATCCCAGGGTTGTTGTGAGGAGTGTATGAGGAGATAATTGTAAGGCCTGTGCGGTGTAAAGCCTAGCACAGTGCCTGGCACAGAGTGAATATTTATAAATGTAAGCTACTATTATTACTAACATGTATAGCAATGATGCATAACAGCAATAATAGTTTTACATAACAAACACATAGGTCATAGCACGTAATGATGTAAAAAGTGATTATATGCAAAGGACATTAATGCCCTCAAACTCTAGGGACCTGCTGGCTATCTGGGTAACTGTTTACCCTTTTCTCTTGAAGTCAAAAAGCATTTATTACGTATATGTTGGGTTCCAGACACTATGTTAAGCACTGGGGATATAAAGAAAGGCAAAACAAACAAACAAACAACTCAGTCCCTGTTCTCAACTTACAAACAACTCTGTACAAACTAGATGATATACTAGATCAATCAATAAACAAGCTCCTACTATGTGCTGGGCAATGTGTTAGAGCTGGATAAATTGAGAATAGTCTCAGAGGGAAGGCACTAAGAATAAGGAGAACTTCTTCTAAGGCTTCTAGTAAAAGGTGAAACTTTAACTAAGAATTGAAGTCAGGAGATGGAGATGAGGGAAAGAATTCCAGGCATGGATGACAGCTAAGGAAAATGCTCAGAGTCAAGAGATTGAGTGTTGTATGAAAGAACAGCAAGGAGGCTACGATCACCGGATCGTAGAGTACATGAAAATGGAGTAAGGTGTAAGAATACAGGAAAGGTAGGAAGGGGCCAAGTTATAAAGGACTTTAAAAGCCAAACAAAGGATTTTATAATAGGGAATCATTGGAGTTTATTGAATTGGGAGTGGGAGGTGGCATGGTCAGAACTGTGACTCAGCAAGATCAATTTGATAGCTGAGTGAAGGATAGAATGGAGTAGGGAGAGATGAGGCAGGCTGACCAACCAGCAAACTATTGTAATAGTCTAGATAGATAGACAAGAGCCTATACTAGAGTGTTGGCAGTGTCAGAGGAGAGATGGAGTTTACACAAAAGGTATTTCAAAGGTAAAATAGACAGAGCTTGACAACTGATTGGAAAAGGACAGTGAGAAAGAGTAGAGATTTGAGGATTGCACTTACATTGTGAGCCTGGGACTGAGAGTATAGTGGTACCCTCTACAATAAGAGGAGGGCAGGGCAGGTTTGGTTGGAAAAATATTGAGTTCTGTTTTGGACATGGTAAGTTTAAAATGTCTATAGGCTATCCAGTTTGAGATATCAAATAGGCAGTTGCGGATGTGAGTCAGGCTCAGGAGAGATGTTAGGGCTGGATAAGTTGATCTGAGAATTATCAGCATAGAGATGGTAATTGAATCCATGGGAGCTGATGAGATCATCAAGTGAAATAGCATAGAGGGAGAAGAGAAGATGGCCAAAGGACAGAGCCCTGGAAGGCACCCATGTCTAGTGCGTGTGACCTAGGTGAAGATCCAGCAGAGGATACTGGTGATACAAGTAGGAGGAGAGCCAGGTGAGAGTAGTGTCATGCAAACCTACAGTGAAGAGAGAATCAAATTTCTAAGGCTTCAGAGAACTGAAGAAAAATGAAGTTTGAGAAAAATCCATTAGATTTAACAAGAAATTACTTCTAATTTTGGAGAGAATTGTTTCAGTTGAATGATGAGCTTGGAAGCCAGATTTTGGAGAGTTAAGAAGGTGGTGAGAGGAAAGGAAATGGATGCACCTATTGTAGAAGGCCTCTTCAAGTTTATCCACAAAAGGGAGAAGAGATATAGAACTAGGCAGGGATGGATGGATCAAGTGAGAGGTTTTTAAAGATGGGAGGGATGGGAGCATATTTGTAGGCTTGGTCACTGACCAAATGGACCTGGCACCTTTACAAGAAGGGTATGACATGGTAGAAAGAGTTCTAGCACTGGAGTCACAGGACCTAGGTTCATATTCTAGCTCTGACAGTCATTATTTGTGTGACCTTGGATAAGTCATAACCTCCCTTCAGTTTCCTCATCTGTGAAATGAGGGGGCTAAACTAGATGGTCTCTGTGCTCCGTTTCAACTCTAGACCTATGATCCTGTGACCTCTTTAGATTGTGGACAACTGTAACATCTTGACCTGCAAAAGCTTCCATAGCTAGAATATTAGGTTGGAAAGGGGATGCCTCTGAGTTCAGTTTTCCACCTGTTTGAACAGAGATCCCCCATAGATAAATATAAGGTTGACTTGCATAACTCTCTGAAGAATGCTGACACAAAGGGTCATTTTCATCTGCGTTATTAACTTCTGAGATACCAGGCTCAGGCCATCTCCCTGCAGCTGGTGAATGGGTTCATCATCTTAAAGCCTTCTTGGCTGATCTTGCACTGCTCCTAAACAACTCTTCAAAAGACAATAGGAGATTATGGCCACTTGACTACTCTCTGGGGCTAATTTTTAGATTGTACTTGCCCAATCTTTCACCATGGTATGGGATAGCTATGTGGTATGGAAGGGCTTTCAAAACCATCATTCCACTAATTTGTGTGTTTTCTATACACAAGAATTTCTTAGAATTCTATCACTTTCTTGACAATCTTACCAAACTTGAACTTCATACTTTTGCTTGATTCTGTTAGGCCTTTTCTAAACCTTAGGCCAGAGTTTTATTTTTCTTCCCTTCTGTTTTTAATTTTTCTCAACCATATACTTAAAAGATCATTGAGAGATTTAGCAATGCTAGCTTGATTCTTCACAAATTTTTATATGATAATCATCATTTACCAGAAGATTCTTTAGTTCTTGAAGATTCTTTTGATGTGTCCAGCTAGCAAGTACTTCTCTTTTCTTTTAGCCCTTTGACTGAATCCAAACTTGTGAAGTTTATGAAGGGCCGCACTTGAGGACCAAGAGGGACACATGTGTCCTCAAGGCCACCAGTTCCCCACCACTGCCTTATGCCATAGCTAGTTAGTAGATTTTTTTTTTTAATCTCTCAATCAAAAGACATACTGGTTCTGAGTGCCTCTATCATTTCCACTTTCTAACACCTTAATACACAAGTCAATATAGACAAACGTGACTCTTGTCCAAGCAAGAGCAGGTCTGATAATAAAGCCTAGAGCATCATTCTTGTTAGCATTATATATATTCACTAGAAAAGCTGTATGTTGACTCAACTGGACTCTCTGCTAAGACCTCAAAGATATGTAGCCTGTTTAGCAGTATGTGACTGTTACTCTCTGTGACGGTGGTAGCTATGGTTGTAGACTTCTTGATTCCTGATAAGACCAATGCCCCTGTAAGTAGTTTGCTTTCAAAGTCTGTACCTTGGTCCGAGTGGATCCTGGCCCAGAAGCCATACACAGAGAAATATTTTTCCTACAACGTCTTAGCAACTTTAGAAGCTTTTTGAATCCTGGTTGAGTATTCTTGTGCATACCTGGTGAAATAGTCACCACCAGAGTGTTGCTTATATCTTTCCTAGCTTTTTCTAGCAATAAAAAATTTATACACACAAGTGCCAGTGCCTTACTTGTGCTTACTGCTTTCAAAGTAAGTTGACACACCAAGCACAAACCTCATACTTGTTATAGATCTCTGCTGCTATTCAGAGCCAGTAAAATCTGTGTCTTACTAGTACAAATGTTCCCTCTTATTCAGATGCCTAAAGCAACAACATAATACATCTAACACGCTGTGGGTAGCACCTAACTATTCTCTGGTACTATGAGTGCCTGGTACCATTTCAATCAAGTATAACACTTCACTGCCTAGCTCCAACTTGTGTTACTGCTTCAACAGTTGAGCATGTGCTCAAAAGCCTGTTCACTGTTCTAATCCCAATGATCTCCAAAGCTGAATTTACTTTTTTCTTCTCTTCTGCTTTTAATTCTTCTCAACCATATACTTAATAAGATCATTGAGAGACTTAGCATTGCTAACATGATTCTTCACAAATTTTTATGTAATAATCACCATTTGCCAGAAGATTCTTTAGTTCTTGGAGATTCTTTTGATGTGGCCAGCTAGCAAGTACTTCTCTCTTCTTGGGGTCAGTACTCCCTTCTGAGACACTATGTTACCCATGTACTTGACAGAGGCCCTATAAAACTAGCATTATAAAACTGACAGCTTCAGACCAGCTTCTAACTCATCTAACTCTGTCATTAGCCTTTCCTCAAATTTCTCCAAGATCTTTCCAAAGACAATAAGGTAGCCCAACACCTCCAGATATTTCTAGTGTTTGGCCATCTTTTATATAAGTGTAATGCCAAGCAAAGGCAACTTCCAAGGTTTGGATTACTAGCATAGCAAACCCCATTTATTCAGTGACAGATTAAGGCAAACATTCACAGAACAGAGGACATCAAAATACAGTATAACTCATTCCTTTAGCAAGTAAGTTCTCAATTAAATTGCAAAGCACGAAGGTCCAAGTATCCCACCCCTGACCAGTAGTCAATGTAGCCCACTCCTGGGCAGTACATTCATTTAATCTCTTCTCAAATGGAGATTAGTTTCCAATCATAAGCAAAGTACATTCATTTGGTCAATCACAGAGCACAAAAAAGTCAAAGGCTTCCTACCCCTGAATCTCAAAAGGGGCAGGAGAACACAAAAGGCCATCCACCCTTAAGTTACAACAAGGTTAAGATATCATCTCAGCATTGAATACCCAAGGAAAGGGCCTTATTTCATCTTCACTCTAGGCAAGCCCTCAGCAATCTCAGTTCCTGGGGGAGACAAGGCTCAACAAAGCCATAGCCAGTGTCCTCATCAAATCACTGCCTGTAAAACAGTCCCAGAATCCCTGAAAACATTAGCAAGGCCCTCTTCCAGGATTTCTGTAAACATACAACAAAAAAATCCTCCAGGGGTTCTGAACCAACAGCAAGGTTCCAGGACCTCTACAACAGCAGCACTGTCCTTCACCAGCAGGCCAATCTGGCAAAACAACATCAAAACAGACAGACAAAATACTGGCATCACAGCCATACCTCCTCAGTTCTTGGCAGTTCTCAAAAGTCCTGGGCAGCTCCAACTGGCCCTCAGCAGTCCACGATACTGCTCTCCAAAAGTCCCTCTGGCCTTCTCTGCTTGGGCCTTTTCTTGGCTTGGGCCTCTCTCCAAATTCACAGCTCCTCCCAGGTCAGCCCTCTCTCTTCATGTCAACAAGTCCATCCCACAAGTGGGATTCACAAGCTCTGGGTTTTAACACTCAACCCAAAAACCAAGCCAATACAAGGGCATCTCCAAATTCCATTACCATTACAATAAGTCATCATCCTGCAAAATCCCAACATCCTTGGTCCTCCACCTCATCATCACCTCTGACTGGAGGGTCAAGAACTCAAAGTCTATACTTAAGGAGGGAACTCAACTCAGAATACCTCCTCATTTCTCACCTGACTTCACTACTTTGGGATTTCTCTGATTTTTCCACTGTCTCAGTTTCTTCACCCCCACACCCCATTTTTAGCTTCTTTTTATGTGTTGTTTTCAGCTTCTTTTGTGTATTCTCTTCCCCATATGATTGTAAGATCCTTGAGGTAAAATCTTTTTTTGATACATTTGTATCTCCCGTGCTTGCCATATAGTAGGTTTTTTATAAATGTTTCTTGACTACCTGGCTGACTGAAAAGTGATTAGTGCCACTAGGACTCTGATGGCCATACACTCATCCTGGTAGAATTCTGCTAAAAAGATTAAGGCTGTCTTCTTGCCTTCTTAGTATACATAAGATGGGTCCAGTACTTAAAATCACTAACTGCCTCTCAAAAAGTCTAGGGCATCTTGGACTTATATGAATGGTGTCCTGGTCCATCTTAGTTCTCCTGTTCAGTGTCCAGTAATCTGTATAACACTGGATCTTTCCAGTATTTTTTTCATATCACTGATGGACAAAGCATATAGTCTCTTAACTCCACAATGATGTCATTGACTAGAGGTTGTGGATATCTATGTCACCTTCATCTTCTCAGATTACAAAGCATAAGTCAGGAGACAAATGTGGCATCTTTTATAAGATCTATAAAGTTCTCAACGGCAGAGTTCTGAGAATACTCTCCAAAAGGTTGGAAATCGAAAATTCTCACCACTCAAATAAAGCTGCTCTCTACAAAGTTATCATAATCTCTGGGTTGCCAATTTTGATGACATTTTCTTAATCTTTGTCTTCTTTGACCTCTTTGAATCATTGTAGGTTATTGACTATCCTCTTCTCCTAGAAAAGAAAAACAGGAAACATTATCTTTCCCCCCTAAACTATCCCTCCTTCAAAACTTCCCTGTTACTGTCCAGATAACCACCATCTTTCCAATCTGCCAAATTCCCAGTCCTTTGTCATCCTCGACTTCTTGCTCTCACATCATAAATCTATCTGATCAGTGGCCAAATCTCTTCTTGTTTCTATCTCTACAGTGTCTCTTACATTTCACACACAGACACTATCCTAGTTCAGTTCCTTTATAATTTCTCCCCTAGAGGACTGCTTTAGTCTTCTATAAGATCTCCTGCCTCATCTCCTGCCTCATCTCTCCCCACTCCATTCTATTCTCCACACAGTTGCCACGGTGATTTTCCCCGTTGTAGCTCTGACCATGTCACACACTAGCAATGTGATGCTGGGCAAGTCACTTCTGTTTGCCCCAGTTTCCTCATCTGTAAAATGGGGATAATCATACCTACCTCTCAAGGTTGTTGTGAGGATCAAATGAAATAACAATTGTAAAGTGCCTAATAAGAGTGCCTGGCACATAGTAAACTCTATATAAATGACAGCTATTATTATTATTGTTATTATTATCTATATTATAATATAATCATTTATATTATCTATAAACTCTAGAGGTCTATATGACCTCTAGGAGCAAATATAAATGCCATTAATTGGAACTTAAAGTCCTTCATAATCTGACCTCAGCTTATCTTTCTAGCTTTAGTACATATCACTACCCTTCATGTGTACTATGATCTGGCCAGATTGTCCTTCTAACTATTCCTCACACGATGCACTCCATCTCCATGCTTTTATACTGGTTTTCCCTGATGCCTTACCTCATCTCATCTCTGCCTTTTAAAATCCCTAGTTTCCTTCAAGGTGTAACTCAAGCAAAACCTTAAAAATTAAGCCTTTATTGATCCCATCAACTATTAGTTCCTCCCCAACAAAATTACCTTTTACTCAATTTTTCTCTATATCTCACACTTTGCAAACCTTAAAATAGCAATTTGTTATCTGGTATGATGATGATGATGATGATGATGATGATGATGATAATGTAGGTGTTGTCTCCCCTAGTTAAATAGTAATCTCCTTAAGGCCAGGGACTATTTCATTTTGTCCTTGTATCCCCATGGCCTAGCACAGTGCCAGGAACATATTAAGAACTCAATAAATGCTTATTGATTGATATCCCTATAAGCAGATACCAATCCCATTCATGCAAGAAACACACCAGTCCTAAAGCTGAGTTTTTTTTTTTCCTGAAATGATCCTTCTATTCTTCAGTCACTGAAGAGTCACCAAAGTCAAACTTGTTTAGAATCGTTCTTAGAGTAGAGGAGTTAATCAATAAACAAGCATTTACAAATCAATGAATCAACAAGTATATATCACATACCAAGTATGCACCAGAAAATGTTCTAGGCATTGTAGATACAAATAGAGAGAATGAAACAATCTCTACTCTCAAGAAGTTTATGTCTGTCAGGAAAAGCAAGTGAAAATGTGTACTAAAAAGAATAAATACAAACTAAATGCATGGTAATTAAATACAAGAGAATTAGGGAAGACACCAGCAGCTGAGGGATCAGGACAGTATTCCTGTAGAAGGCAGTGCTTGAAGTGCTAGGTTTGGAGTTACAAAGACCCAAATTAAAATATCACCTGTCACTCTTATTAACTCAGTGACCCTGAACAAGTCAATTAACCTAAGAGCTTCAGGCAATTTCCTAAAATTTATTTACAAAGTAAAAACTTGAATATGCAAGATTCTGTGCTGTGTGGATACAAAGAAAAAAAATTAAATCCATCCCTGCCCTCAATAAGCTTACATTCTATTGAAGAATAGCCTTAACTACCCCATAATGTCCTAAGGCAGATGTGAAAATTTAAAAACTGAACTCTGGGTTTCATCTAGAGTTTATCAAGGTAAATAACCAGTGCCTTGTGCCCTCAGACAGTACTTGCTGCATGTTTGTTCAGCTGAACAATTCTTATTTACAGGCTGGTCTTATTCATTACAACCCATTAGACTGTCAACTGCTTGAGCACAGGGATTGTCTTTTGCCTTTTTTTTTTTTATATCCCTAGTGCTTAGCACAATGCCTGGCACACAGCAGGTGCTTAATAAATGTTTATGGGATTGAATTCAGTTATCTCACACACACACACACACACACATACACACACACACACACACACAAGAAGGCAGTGCTTGAGCTAAATTTTGAAGGAAAAAAAGGATTTTATGAGGCAGAGGTCAGGATAAAGTGAATTCCAGGCATGGCATATGGTCAATGGAAAGGCATACAGTTGAGAAATAAAGTGCTATTTATGAGGCATTTGTTTGCAACATATTTCTTTCTCATCTGTCCTTTTCCCTAATCACACAGGCACCACAGAAATCACCAAGCAAAATAGTTTAGAGAAATAAGAGAAAAGAGCCCAGCATAGGGCCTTGGAGGGAGATACACATAGTCAAGAGGCACAACATGGATGAAGATCCAGCAGAATAGACAGAGAGGGAGAAGTCAGGTAAGAGGAAAGCTAGGAGAGTGTCACAAAAACCTAGAGAAAAGAGAGGGTCAAGGAGAAAAAAAGGGATCAGCAATATCAAAGGTCACAGAGAGGGCAAGAAGGATGAAGATTGGAAAAAGGCCATAGATATGGCCATCCAGAGGCCTCTGGTAACTTTAGAAGGAATAATTTCAGTTGAATGATGAAGTTGGAAACTATATTTTCTTTCTGGCCACATGAGCTGGCATATGCATTCACTGCTTATTCCTTGAACTTATTCATACCCAAAGGACAAAGTACTAAAGTCTTATTCTAAGAAAGAAGCTGAGGAAGGAAGGAAGGAAGGAAAGAGGAAGGGAGGGAAAGAAGGGAGGGAGGAAAGGAGAGAGAAAGAAAGGAAGGAAGGAAAGAAGGAAAAGAAGAACCAGGATGATCCTAGTCACCATCTTGCCTTTCTCTGTCTTTTCTTCTTGAAAAGCCCTAAATGCTGGCTCTCTTCCTGCATCATTTTCTAGACTACCTCCTTCCTCACAAACTGATAAAAACTCTACCCATATTCTTCCACTCTTTTTATCATGACCTCAGCTTAGAATCCTTGTGAGTGAGACCAATGAATGTTCTCCACACCCAGAGCATGATTGTTATAGATGTAACAAGAGCAATAATTTTGTTCAGAGTGCTCTGATCATCAGTTTCAAGTGAAGAATTAAACAGGAACATTGGTGCTTATCAAATGTGTTTGCCACTCTCAGGGAGGATGCCAGTGTAGGATGCAGATAAAAGATGGGTTTCCTATAGATGATATGATCATATGGATGCTCTTGTTCCCACATAACTTTGTACTAATTGCATGAACCGTCGGAAAATTCTAGAGACATCTAAAGAGATTCATAATCTTCAGAAGAATTTGTTCTACCTACATAGGAAAAAATCAAGTGACTGAAGAATGCTTAATATCTAAACTGTGACATGCAGTTGGATTAATTGCCCATAGAGCTCATCCATTTGTATCTATAACTTGGACAAACATTGGAAATAAACAATGAAAATGGAACCAGAGGAAGAGAGCAGGCTGTTATCTTTAGAAAACTGCACAGTTCTTTGTATACCTCCCTAAGGAAAAAAAAGTATGTCTTTTTAGTATCAATATTCTTCCAGTGATGTTAAGACTGTGAGCTATAGAATAACAGAACCTCTAAAGAAATAAAGTTGGGGGTTGTCTAATAGAGAGTAGAATTTGGTTTCTGAGACATTTTTAGGAATAAGAGACTCCTGGGGGGGGGGGGGAGGGAGAGAGGATGCACCTAATTAGCCAAGTAAGAATAGATTTGCCTGAGGTCTTAAAAATCTAATAAAAAACAGTCAAAGTGAAAAGAAAGAGAGAAGAAACTTCCTACACATATCCACAAAATTAGGTACTACAGAGAGTAGGTACAATTTAGACAAAAGAATAATAGTTCAGTTGCCCAGAAATGCACAACAGATAGCAATTAAATGTATGAACCCAGATAGTGTCACATAAGTGCACAAATTATGAATAACAGGCAAAATGAACTAGAAATCCTCAGACAAGGTATAAAATTAGACCTCACAGGTTTCACTCACTGAGAATTGGTGTTATGAAGCCTGTAATGAAATTATTCCAGATTGGTATAGATTTATTACAAGGAATAGAATACACAAAGATGTGTGGGTGGGGAGGGGACAGATACTATGAATTTCCCAGTAGATTTAAGAAAATATACTCAGGTGAGGACATCCAGGACCCAGATAGGGGAAACATGATGGAGAACATATGGCTGAAGATCAAGGAGAGCAGGAAAAAACAATCAATATTGCCATTGGAGTATACTACAGACCACCTGGACTGAAAAAAAGAGATAGATGAGGAGTTCAGGAAACACCACAGGAATGTCATGAGATAAGATATAGTAGCAATAGAGGATTTCAATTATCTTGTTCTCTGTTGTAACCCCCCCCCTCTTTCTCTCTCTCTCTCTCTCTCTCTCTCTCTCTCTCTCTCTCTCTCTCTCTCTCGTGTGTGTGTGTGTGTGTGTGATCTCTCCCCCCACAGTGGAACAGTTACTCATTTCTTGACTTGCCTTAATTTCATCCCTCACTGGAGGAACCAATAAAAGGAACTTCTATTCTGAATTTCAATACTATTCAACAAGAAAGAACAATTACATAAGAACAATGGAACTGTGGAAGGGGTGTAGGGTGGGGGAGAAGTGGCCATTCCACCTTAGAATATGTGACAGAAGTGAAAGAAGCCAAGCCTTGGTCTAACAGGCCTAAATGTTGAGACAGCAGTTTTCCAAACATTCAGAAAAAGAATAAGTTGAATTCTGTGGACTAAAATTCCACAGAAGTCATCACAAGAGAGAGAGGAAGTTCTCAAGGAATTCTGAAAACACAAAGAGAAACCATTTGGATGAAGAGGTAAAGAAAGAATTGTCAAAAGAGATGTTAGAGAGAGAGAAAGAGGTATGTTGATGGACCAGCTTAGATATAAATATATAACAAATATTTATATAATATAATGTGTGTATATGTGTGTCTGTGTATTGTATGTATATATAATTGAACAGCATGCAACAGAGAATGAATATAAAATCATGGGATGGTTTTGTCAGAATAGCATCCAAAGTACTAAAGCTCAGAATGAGCAAAGGTTAGTTAAGAAAAAAATCTAAAGAGAACAAAAAAGGCTTGCTGTTTTAGTTGTTTTTTCTTTTAATCTATATTGTGAAAAAGTAGAGGATGGAATATCTTAATGTGGTTGGAATTACTGTTGTTTTTAGGTCTGTGCATTGGTATAGTGACTCAACCTGCCCCCACCCCAAAAACTTTCTTTGCCAACACTGATTAGTAACTAATCTATGACTTTAATTTTTAGAGGCAGAGTGGGGCTACGAATTTAATTTAACTAACTTGTCTAGAGTCACTTAGCTTAGAAGAGAAGCAGGATTTGATCCCAGATCATCCTGACTCCAAGGACAACACTCCACTTCATTTTTCTGCCTTCATTTAGTATAAACCAAAATTTATAAATCAAAAAAGTACAAATCAAACAAATAGTGATAATATAAATTAGATCTGACTTCTTTTTCACTTTCTATTTTGGTTTTATGGCTTGGGATCATAGGATGATACCTACAAGGGACTTTATCAATAATCTAATGTTTTCATGGGTAGCTAGGTGTTGCAGTAGATAGAATGTCAGACTTGGAGTTGGAAAATCCTGAGTTCAAATTCAGCCTCAGATACTAGCTGTGTGACTCTGAACCCTGTTTGCCTCAGTTTCCTTGTCTGTGAAATGAACTGGAGAAAGAATAGCAAACTACTTCAGTATGTTTACCAAGAAAACCCCAAAGGGGGTCACAAAGAGTCAGACACGACTGAAAACAGCCAAAACAAAATGTTTTCATTTTAATGGTGAGGAAAATTGGGGTCCAGAGAGGTTGTGATTTGTCCAAGATTACTTAGAATTATGCGATTCAAACCTACATCTCTGGAAAGTTCAGTGTTATTTTTTTTAATCACTTCTTGATTTCTGGCTGGTTTGTGTCATTTCCTTCTATTCTCTCCACTCCTCCCCGCAACCCTGCCAACCCAACCCTCACTATTTCTTATTTTTTTCTTTTTTGTGAGTAGCACAGGATTTGTAGCCACTCAAAATGTAGTCTAGGTCCCCAAGTGTCAGTTGCTACTCCTCTCAGAGGTCTAGCAGATCCTTATGAGATGGGGAGTGGTCTTTTAATGCTATAGCTCATGAACTCCCCATGCCTCCTTCATTATCAGTTGATAATCAATTAGTCGTCCTCAAACATGTGGAACTTGAGGCCTGCTGTGGCCTGAAAATCTCCATACCATGGGAAGCTGATTAAAATGTAACTGGGAAATGTTTAACAAAATTAATAAAAATACAATACAACATAGTTAATATCAATTCATGATTTTCAAAGCAACAAGCAGCCCACAGGGATCCATTTCTATTTGAGTTTTACATTGCTGAGCAAATTAGCTTTTAGAAAGGAGGTGGGTTTTTTTGTTTATTTGGGAGTTTTTTGCTTTTTGGAGGCGGGAAGGTAGGCCAACTGGGGTTAAATGACTTGCCCAAGGTCACACACAAGTTTTGTGTTAAGTGTTTGAGATTTGAACTCAGGTACTCCTGACTCCAGGGCTGGTGATCTATTCACTGTGTCACCTAGCCGCCCCAACAAAGGAGTACTAAAGTAGCATATAGTCAGAATACTTGGTACAAAGTATCTTTCCCCAGTCTGAAGACCACTCTCCCACAGTACATTTAGAACCTCTTAAGCTTAGAGAGCACATGTTGTAAAGGGGTAACTCAGTTCCTGAAAATCATTTTCTCTCCTTTGTGAGGCTCTACTGAGCTCCTCTTAGAGGACTATAATGTGTGTGACTAGTTTGTCCCCAGCTCCCATTGTAGACACTACCACCAGTCACTGGTGCTCCTGCTAAGACAATGGTAAGAAGTCCATGTCTTCATCTCCAAGGTCATCTTCTATCCAACAAGAGAATGGGATAGAGGTTTTCTTCCTTCCCCTCTCCTTCCTAGAGGCTCAGTGAGAACCATGCATTTCTCTCAGTTGCCAGACTCTTAAATGCTAAAACTGGCTTGTTTTATAGAAGACCTACAAAGCATGATAAGGGCATATAATAATAGTTTAATGTCTTTGCATGACTCATTGATTGATTCAGGAGAGAAGTTTTCACCTAATAAAAATATCAAGAGTAGAGTATTTTTTTAGTTATTTTAAGTGTGATCAGATGACTACTTAATAAACCATATGGATAGTCACATGTTGTAAGGAGCATAGTCATAGTACAAGAACCTTGAACTTTGAGTCAGGAGATTCAAAGTGGATTATAGTCCTGTCTTTGCCACTAACCATGTAATCTTGGGCAAGCTACTTTACTTAATTTCCTCATTTACAATATAAAGGCATTGAACTAATTGACTGATCTCTAGAATTCCTTTCATCTTCAAAAATGAAATTAATATACTATATAACAAAAATCAAATCAATCTGTATATTTTAGTGAGACACCAGAAATTGACTGGTTATGAAATTGAAAACTTAACTAGGATAATAAGTTATTAGCTCTGAGAAGTTCTTAGAAATCTGTGGTTCCCCCCTTGCCCCAATATCTTAATTCCTTCATCTATAAAATGAGAGGGTGGGCCTACACCATCTCTAAGGTTTCTCCCAACTCTAATTTAATGCCTCTAAAAGTTTTGTTACGTTTCTTATGTTCTTATGTTTATTGACTCACTATTTAGTCATTAATGGACAAAATGAAAAAGGAGGCTCTTGGAAGAGTTTAATCATTTAGTTGCCTATCTAACCAGGGTCATAAACAATGTTTAATGTATTTGATGGTAAGCTAAGAAAAGCTGTGATTCAACAACTTGAGAAGTACATGGGACACTTGGAGGGGGTTCAGAGGAATGCAAATAGACGATGAAAGAGGCAGAAAGTAGAACCTTTGAGTAAAGGTTAAAGGAACTGGGATTATTTAGCCTACAGAGGAAAAAAAATGAGAGAAGACTTAGTAATGGTATTCATATATATGAAAAGTTATTATGCAGAAGATAGTGTCCAGCTGTTCTCCAACTCAACGAGAGACAGAACACTAAAGAAATGGATTTGAGTTAGCTATTAAGGGAGACTTCCTGACAGGAAAGTTTGCTGAACACTGGAATAGGCATCAAAAAAGTAATTTTTTTTCCTGTTAATTCTTTTTAGGGAAGTGATTCTCAAGTTCAGTAGATTGATTTATTCCCCTTAGTTATTAATGATCTGCCTCTCTACCCCCCAAATTACTCTGTATTTATTTTTCCATATGTTGTGTATTGACTTACCTCCATACATGTTATTTCTCACCTCTTAAATTTTAAGGGCCTTGAGGGCAAGGACTGGTTTGTTTGTTTGTTTTCCGTACACTATCATTATCCCTAGTCCTAGCATTTTGTCTGGAAGTAGGCACTTAATAAATGCTTGTTGGACTGAATTGATTTGAATAGTCTAATAAAACTCTCAAAACAATTATTTTTAAATAAGTTAAAATATTAAATTCTTAACAATTCAGCACTTGTACTAAGAGTACATTTCAAAATCAAAACAATAGTAAAAGAGCTGCTGGCACAACCAGACTGGGGCTCTGCTGAAGAAAACTTGGAAAGTAAGGCCAGTATTGCTAACTATTAGCTACTGGGGGTGGGAGTAGGGAAGCAAGCCCCGTCATTTCTATCCCCCTAATTGTAAAGTGAGGATAATTGTTCTTTTACCATCTCATAGGCTTGTAGAGGATTAAATGAGATTATCTATATACACAAGCACAAAAATATATCATATAATTCTTCCTAACTATATGTGTGTCCATATATGCATACATAAACATATACATATATGTGTGTGTACATATGTATGTGTGTGTGTGTAAGCTATTATTATTCTTCCCAGCATAGTATAGTGACCAGGTCTCTCCATCTTAATCACCTCAACTACACACGGGAATAGAACATAATCCAACCCCAACTCCATGATCCAGAACTCTAAAATTCCTTCCTCTGACTACAACCTCTAATCTTTCAATCTCTCCTTCTGTCTCCTCCTCTCAAAATTTACTCCTCACTATATCCTCACTGTGACCTCTAATTCCTCAAACTTTCTCCCTGTTCTCTTAGTCGCTCATATTTGCTTTGGCTTCACTTTCACCCTTCACAATATAGCACCTGGTTCACCCCAAAAATATTCCCCCCAGACAAACTACCCCAGATTCAAGACACTCTGGATCTGTATCCACTCAGAACCAAAGCTCATGAATCCCCTGATAAGTTTACTTTCATGTGTCAGCCAGAGGACATAATTAGTTCAAAATAAAGGCATATGATGACATAGCACAGTTAGGGAAGAAGCAATAGAAAATTTCCTCCACCGACCTGAGGCACATTCTCCCACAAGCACACATAAAATCTCTAATCCAGCTCTACTGGCTAACATGCAGTTCCTCCAACAGGACCCACATCTCCAGTCACAATGTTTTTGCATCATCTGTCACCTATTCCTGGAATGTTCTGTCCCCTCCCTCACCTCTGACTTTTTTTTCTTTTTAATTTATGGAATAAAACAAGCATTTCCATATCATAGTATAATAATAATAAAAAGGATGATTGCACATGAAACTACAAATCTATTATGTACAACTTGTTATTCCTTTTAAATATATAATAAAGTTAACATGTAAATTTCTTTTTTTTCCCTTCCCTCCCCCCCAGAGATGGCTACTATTAAACACAAATATGTATGGGCATGTGTGTATACACATGT
>CM053588.1:125736067-125772340 GCA_028646515.1 Pseudochirops corinnae | reverse complement strand
ACACTGTGGAAACACAATCAGGATAACCCAGGATCTAGCAGCTTCTACATTAAGGGATCAAAGGGCCTGGAATATGATATTCCAGAGATTAAGGGAGTTAGGATTAAAACCAAGAATCACCTACCCAGCAAAACTGAGTATAATGTTCCAGGGGAAAATATGGCCATTCAATGAGGTGGAGGACTTTCAAGCATTCTTGATGAAAAAACCAGAACTGAATAGAAAATTTGACATTCAAATACAAGAAGCATGAGAAGGTAAACATGGAAAAGAATTCATAAGGAACTTATCAAAGTTCAACTATTTACATGCCAACATGGAGAAACGATAATTATAACTTATGAAACTTTTCTCAGTATGAGGATAGTTGAAGGGAATATAAATGTAGATATATGTATACATACACATGTCCATATAGGAGGGTATATATATATATATATATTTATACATATGATTACATATGTGAATGTGTATATATATGTGTACATAGAGGGTGCAGGATCAATTGAACAGGATGGGATAATATTTTAAAAGGTGAAACTGAGAGGTGGGAGAGGAATAGTATGAGAGGAGACAGGCAGAGGCAGAATGGGGTTAATCCTCTCATATAGAAGAGGCAAGGGATAACTGTTACAATGGAGCAGAAGAACAGGAAGGCAAAAGGGAATGGGTCAACCTTACTCTCATTGAAGTTGACTTAGAGAAGGAACGACATTCGCTCTAAATTGGGTATCTTGGCCTACAGGAGAGTAGGGGAGAAGAGGATGAGAGGGGAGGATGGAGGGGAGGGCAAGTTGGTGGGGAGGGTTGTTAGAAGCACACACTTTTGTAAAGGAACAAGGACAAAAGAGAGAATAGAACAAGTAGGAGGTGGAATAGGAAGGAGGGAAATATACAGGTACTGGATTAGGGAAATCCATCTTGCCCTACCAGAAAGTCAGAGGAGTGATGGGGAAGGATATAGGACAGAGCTGATTGGGGGAGGGGGTATACAGTGGGATTGCTGTTTTGGAGTGGTGGGTAGTGGAAAGACGGGGAGAAAATTTGTAAATCAAAATCTCATGGAAATGAATGATGTAAACTAAAAATAAACAAGAGTTAAAAAAAGAATAATAAAGGAAATTATGAATGGAGAAAAAGAGAAAGATGAATTTGCACTGTTTGATCCTGAATTATACTATAAAATAAATAATAACAAAAACTATTTGTTACTAGATAAAAACAGGAAAACAAATGAGTGAAGTACATTAAATAAACATGATCTAGAACCAAATGTCTTCTACTTGGACTAGCAAATCCAAGATCTAAACACAATGGGGAAGGAATCCATTATTTTTTAAAATTTATTAATTTCCTTTTAGTTTACAACTTTCAGTTCCACAATCCCTTGAGTTTCAAAATTTCTTCCTCCTCTCTCCTCCCTTATCCCCCCATGGCAGCATATAATCAAGTATAGGATCTACAAATACCTTCACATTAAACATTAGTCAGGTTGTAAAGAAGGTTTATAACCAATGGAGTGAACAATGAGAAAGAGGAAATAAAACAAAACAAGAAAAAGAGAGAGCAAGTAGTTTGCTTCAATCTGCATTCAGACTCTGTAGCTCTTTCTCTGGATGTAGACATCTCTTTCCATCATGAATCTTTTGGAGTGGTCTTATAACATTGCATTGCTGATAGAAGCCCAGGAATCCATTATTTAATAAAAACTTCTGGGAAAAGTGGGAAAGAATTACCAAAAAATGGTAGTAGGCTCACATTTTATAACATATCTCAAAATAAATACAAAGTGGACCAATGATTAAAATATCTTTAAACCACAAAAGAGTAGATGATGACAAAATGGTAACTCTTGACTCTTGTGAAGGTGAATAATTCTTAGTAGTGTATCAGTGAAAAGAAATTGTGAGCCAAAAACGTTAATTTTAACAGATTGAATTTTATTATTAATAAAACATTTTGCATAATAAAAGTAGTGAGCAGCTAGGTAGCATAGTGGATAGAGGGCTAGGCCTGGAGTCAGGAAGATCTGAGTTCAAATTCTACCTTAGATACTTACTAGCTATGTGACCCTGGGCAAGTCACTTAACCTTACTTGCCTCAGTTTTCTCCTCTGTAAAACGAGCTGGAGAAAGACATGGCAAATCACTTCAGCATCTTTATCTTGAAGAAACAACTGAACAAAAAAATAATAAAAGTAGTACATTCAAAAAAGCTATAAAAAGAATACCTTTGCAAATTAAAATACTACTTTTAATTCTGGGGCTCTACTCCTGTGACCAACATTAAAGAATATTCATGAAATATTTTAAATAAAAAACCATCAAGGATTACACCAATATCTAAAAAAATATTCTCTATGACCAACTTGGCATTTATGCCAGGCCTACAAGGGTGGTTCAATATTTGGAGAACAATTATGATCGCTAATCAAATAAATAACAAATATATGTACATACGTATATATTCAATCGCTATATAAATGGATAAACACACATATATACACAGTGATTGAATCAATATATGCAGAAAAGGCCTTAAAATACTACATGCATTTATGCTAATTGATAAAACCATAGGAATGAAAGGAACTGTCTTTTATATGATACAATCACATACATTTTTAAAGCTAGTATTATCTGTACGGGAAAAAAAACTTTTGAAGCTTTTCCAAGATCAGGATGAAACAAAGATGCCTGCTATCACCACTATTGTTTGACATGACAGCGTCACAGAAATGCTACCAACAGTAAAAGCCAATTTATGAACAAGTTGTACTCAAAACCCTTCCAGTTTAGTACTTCTCACCAAAGCCTGAGTTCTGCTGGCATAGCTTTGAGGAATCCAGGGTCACCTCCATGACACCACAAGGGATCAAGACAGTACTTAAGTAGCCTATATTCTACACACACACACACACACACACACACACACACACTTATTTTTATATGTATATGTATATATATATATGGAATCTTATTTAAAATACTATCCTCTCTTGGATTTTATACATAACTATAAGTAATAGTTAATTCACATTTATTCTATTAGGAGGCATATCTTTCTAAGAGCTGCTTATTTTGTAATTCTTAATTAACAGATGTACTTCAGCCACAATTATACCTGAACTCCAAACTGTATCACTCTGGAGCAGCAGTTCTCAATGCCGCGACCCTTTAATACAGTTCCTCATGTTGTGGTGACCCCCAACCATAAAATGATTGTCGTTGCTACTTCATAACTGTAATTTTGCTACTGTTATGAATCATAATGTAAATATCTGATATGCAGGATGTATTTTCATTATTACAAATTGAACATAACCCCCAGGTTGAGAACCACTGCTCTGGAGAAATCACTTAATCCAGTGGGCCTCAGGTTTCTCATCCAAAATGATGAGGTTGAACTATATGATTTCTAAGGTCTTTTCTTCTATCATTCTATTATTCGCACAGACTAAAGAGCCTCAGACAGATTTTAGTTACATAGGAAAGCAGTGCCTTGTAGATATCCTAACTCCAGTAACAATCCAGGGAGCCAGAGCGGTAAATACTTGAGTTCCTCAGAGGCTGTGTTAAGCAATTGAATCACACAAAGTGACTTAAACTTCCTAGGCTAAAAATAAAGTAAAAATATTGCCCATTTGTTATAAAGGATGAATGCATAACTTACTAATATAGGCATAGGGATGAACATGTCCCCTTCCTGTTTGAACTGAGCCCACTATAATATTTACAATCAATATTAGTCTCAGATATGCTCTTTTCCCTCAATCCCAGACTTTGCTGGAACTATGAGCAAGTGTATATATTAAACACACACACACACAGACATAGACATATACCCATGAGTGTACATACATGTACACATATGTACACAGACACACATGCACAAGCATACATATACATGTATGTAGTTGTTGTCAATCATTTCAGTTGTGTCTGACTCTTTGTGACCCCATTTGGAGAGTTTTCTTGACAAAAATACTGGAGTAGTTCATCATTTTCTTCTCCAGCTCATTTTACAGATGAGAAAACTGAGGCAACAGGGTTAAGGGACTTGCCCAGGGTCACAATGATAGCATGTAAGGCCAGATGAACTCAGATCTTCCTGACTCCAGGCCTGGCACACCACCTAGGTGACAGATAAATAGATAGATAATAGTATGTGCATGTGTATGTACACACATAAAAACAATTCAATTCCATGAGAAGAAATCTATAAGAAAATTATGGATCATATTATTTACCCAAATAAGTATTAAAAATCAAATTTCTCTTGCTCCTTTCTTACCATTGAAAGAAATACTAGAATATATGTGTGCATATGTATGTGAATATACACACACACACACACATATTCAAAACCAACTTTGTATTAGAAGTTCAGTGACAAGAAATTGAGGTAAATTGGTGGAAAGAGAACTTTACCAGGGGGGAAAGAAGGTACCTTCCTTGTTTATCTTTAATATCCAAAGTACACTTTCAAATATAAGAATTCCACTATTGGCTTAACATCTTATATATACATTTTATGAACCCTTAGCTACCATAACTAATTCCTGTAGCTTCAAAAACTGATTTATCTAGCAGATACATTCTCAAAGTTATCCCAGGTAAAGAAAC
Source organism: Pseudochirops corinnae (assembly GCA_028646515.1). Taxonomy (NCBI): domain Eukaryota; kingdom Metazoa; phylum Chordata; class Mammalia; order Diprotodontia; family Pseudocheiridae; genus Pseudochirops; species Pseudochirops corinnae. Next base: position 125,767,715 of record CM053588.1, on the reverse strand, counting down.
ATACATAAATGATCTTCCTTTCCTCAAGCTGGCATTCCCATGGATCTCCCCCCTGTAGAGGCACAAACAGATACTTTACTAAGTTTTTCTATTTTTAATCTAAATATTTATCAGTGTATCACCATGTCCAAATGATTTCAGCAGGTCAAAATACAGAAGCAAAGACAGAAAGAAACTAAAATTCAAATCTTTTAAAGTCTGATTTATAAGTACAGAATTTATAAAATACTTTTGGAGTCTATTTGCCAAAAATAAACATGTGGACTATATGAATATAACTATAAAACGCTCTTTACATAAATAAAAATAGTTGGAGAAATATTCATTGCTTATGGGTTAGTCAAAACAATATGATAAAAATAAGAATACTATTTCAAATAATTAATTTATTCTATGCTATACCAATCAAACTACCAAAGAATTATTTCATAGAGCTAGAAAAAAATAATAGAATTCATCTCAAGGAACAAAAAGTCAAGAATTTCAAGGGAAATTAAAGTAAAAGAAAGGGGACCTCAGAATACCAAAAATCAAACTATATTACAAAGTGATAATCATCAAATCATTGAGTACTGGTTAGGAAACAGATTAGTGAATAGATTACAGAACAGTACACAATATACTGAAGCAAATGAGCATGATGTTACAATATGATAATGCAAAGATCTCAGTTATTGGGATTAAAAACTCACTGTCTGATGAAAGCTCCTGGGAAACTGGAAAGCAGTCTAGCAGAAACTAGGTGTAGGCCACTATCTCACATCATATGATGATATAAGCTCCAAACAGGTATGTGACAAACATAAAGGATGATATTATAAACAAATTAGAAAAACAAGAAAGAAAATACTGTCAGGTCTATGTCTAGAGGAAGAATTCATGACAAAACAAATAATAGAAGGATTCACAGGAGGCAAAATGAGAAATTTTGACTATATAAAATTAAAAAGTTTTTATATGAACAAAACCAAAATAGCTAAAATTAGAAGAAAAGCAGGTCATTGGGAAAATAAATCTTCACAGCAAGTTTTTTTTCCCTGTAGTCTCATTTTCAAGATATTTAGAAAACTTATTCAAAATTGTAAAAATAAGGATCATTCCCCAACTGATAAGTGGTCAAAGAATGTGAACAGGCAGTCCTCAGATGTCTAGAAATCTATTAGAAGCTATATAAAAATGCTCTAAATCACTAACTAGACAAGTGCAAATTAAAGTGAGTTTTCACCTCACACATACCATATTGGCAACTTGAAAGGAAAAGGATAAATTCTTTGGAAGGTCTGTGGGAGAAACGGTACTTTAATGCACTGTTGGTAGAGCTTTGAAGAGATTCTGAAAAGCACCTTGGGACTTGCCTTAAAAGTTACTACCTTGTCATGTATAGTCTATATAAAATTGTTTGCCTTCTCAAAGGGGGAAGGAAGAAGGGAGAGCATTTGGAATTAAAATTTTTCTAAATGAATTTTAAAAATTGTTATTATGGGTAATTGGAAAAAAATATATGCATATATATATATGTATGTATGAATATTTTAAAAGTCACTAACCTGTGCATATTCTTTACTCAGTGATACCACTACTAGTTTCATATACCAAAGGGATCAAAGAAAGAAGACATGGATCTATATATACAAAAATATTTATAGCAGCTCTTTGTGTGTGGGCAAAAAAAGAGCAGAAATTAAAGGGGTATCTGTCAATTAGGGAGTGGCTGAAAAAATTAGAGTATATTAACATAATAGAACACTATTGTGCTGTAAGAGATGATTGAAGGAATCCTAGGAAAACTTGTCTGAACTATAAAGAGTAAAGTGAGCAAAATCAGGAGAACAATTTATACAATAATGATATCATAAGGACAAAACACCTTTGAAAGACTTAAAAACACTGATCAATACGATGACCAGCCACAATCGATTCCAGAGGCCCCATGATGAAACATGTTACCCTCTCCTGATGGAGAAGTGAGGATTCAGAGTGCAGATGGAGATATATGTATGTTTTGAAGAGGGACAATAGTAAATTGTTTTTCTTAACTATGTGTTTTTGGTTATAAGGATTTTGTTTTTCTTTCTTTTTCAGTTGGACAGGGGGAGGTATGCAAGAGAAAAAAAGATTTTTGTTTATTGAAAAAATTAAATTTGAAAACTACTGGCAAATAGGAAGAAAATTATATAAATGAGTACAAAGTTTTATTGTTGCTCTTTAGATCTAGAAGATCTTAATTAGTTTGGTTTACATTTTAAGATAAACACTTGTTAATTGGCCTTCTGATTTTATGTTCTATAGTCTCCAAGCTCCAGATGTTCAACCTAAATAGCATATGATAGAGATGATAGGGCCAGCCCATTTACAAAGATGGGTACCTGCTACAATTCCTTCAACAACTCTAAGTCACTCTCTCGGCTTCATCTGCTGAGAATTTTAACATATGACTATGGAAAATTACTACTCTATTTCCCTTTGTCCAGACCACAAAATTTTGTTTATTAAAACACATTTTATCGATAGTTCCTTTTTTATACCGCAATAACTTCCCAATAACCACTCACCACTACTATCACCACCATATAACACTCTGGATGTCTTTTTGTTGTTGTTGTTAGTTCTTCCATCCAAGTCATCTGTTTATACACACCATGAGTCTTCCCATTGCCATTTGAAATCTAGATATTTAAAAAAAGCAAAAAAAAAAAAAAATTAAAAGGGAGGCTAGGTGACGCAGTGAATAGAGCACCGGAGGACCTGAGTTCAAATCCAGCCTCAGACACTTAACACAAAACCTAGCCATGTGACCTTGGGCAAGTCACTTAACCCCAATTGCCCTCCAAAAAAAAAGGCAAAAAAAAAAAAAAAAAGAAATCTAGATATTTTAGAGATTTGTAGAATTTCAAAGATTTCCAGGATTCCTACCAAATAATATCACTGGGGCATGGTTTCCTCATCTGTCAAATTAAAAGGGTGGTCTTCATGACCTTTATGGTCCCTTCTAATTCTAAATCTATGACCCTATGTTTAAAAACATCTTGGAAAAGATAATATTTCACAGGATTTTCCACACAGCAATTAAGTTAGCAGAGTCAAATCCCTTTGTGAAGTCTATAAACATAGTATACCGATCATGAAGCTGTTCTCCCCGTTTCTTTTTGCAGCTGTCAGAGAGAAAAAAAAATACTGTCATTCTGTAATGAGCATAAAAACCATATGTACTCACTTTCTAGTAAAAACATGTATGGCATTGCTAAAGATTAATGAAGAAAACGGCAAAGGGTAATGTAGAAATTAATAAATTTGAGAATTTTAGTCCAACTTCTCTTACTAATTAGGGGTAAGAGTCATTTAACTTCTCTAGACACAAATTTTCTCATCTGTAGAATGAGTGTGAATTTCATTATTTGCAATATCTAATCTAGCACAACTTTTCGCATTGTGACTCCTGCATACCCCACATGTGACACTTGGAAAACTCCAGCAGTCAAAACCAGTTTGTGGGCTGCTTTTCTTAACCTCGCAGACATCTGCCCACCAAGTCCTTCTTTCTCTCTGTGAACTACCAGCCCCACAGTCACCTCAGTCCCTCCCTGATGCAATTTGTTGTCCAGTGGTTCAGAAGGGTCCAACTCTTCATGACCCCACAGAGCATGGCATGCCAGGCCCTTCTATCCTCCACTGTCTCTTGAAGCCTGTCCAAGTTCATGTTTATTGTTTCCATGACATTATTTATCCATCTCATCCTCTGCCATTCTCTTTTCCTTTTGCCTTCTATCTTTCCCAGCTTCAGGGTCTTTTCCAATGAGTCTCATCTTCTTATTATGTGGCCAAAGTATTTTAAACTTCAGCTTCAGTATTTGATTTTCCAGGGAATAGCCTTATGGAAACTTCCTAATGGCTGTAGTATCCACAATGCCACCAGAGGGCCATCAACTTGAAAATGCCTAGGTTGCTTTCTCATCACCAAAGGGCAATGTTTAAAGCAGATAGTTCTAAGCAGTTGAAACTCGTGGTGTCTGGATTCAGAATTTGGCGAAGGGATAATATGTGACGATCAAAACAAAAGAAAGAAAAGAAATATACTGCTGTAGAGCTTGTACTCCAACTCTAATATTTACACTCTGTCGTCATAACTCTCCCCCCCCACACACACACACATACACACTTCAAAGTACTCAGGGAGTTTATTGAATATAGCCAAAAAATGAGAGCAAAAAGGTAAAAGGTTCCTATGTTATGAAGCCATAAACCTCTAACCATTTCCTATCATCTATTGCTCTTTCCTGGGGGCCCTCCCAGTTCCTTAGGTATGGCTAGGGGATTCTCCAACCATAGTTACCCTGCTTGTGGGAAGAGAATGGGTTGGCATTGGTTGCGGGGAGAGCAAGAAACTGTGTCCCCCCAGAGTCTGGCTCCAGATCAAGGATGACACCAAGGGGAAGCAGATAACAAGTGGTGAGAGAAAAGACAGGCCTCCCTGCCTGCCTCACTGCCCTATGAGAACCTCAAGAGCTACCAACTTGAGGCCCTTTCTCCTCCTCTTGAGGCCCTTTCTCCTCCTCTTGCTTCAGGCCCTGCCTTTGTCCCAGGACCCAAGTCTGATAGCCAGAAGGGCCACTGGGGTTGCTGTAGTATCAGCCATTGCAGCCTACCTGGAAGCCCAACAGTAAGAAATGCTTGATGGCCCCAATTACCCACATGGGAGCTGACAAAGAAAAAGGAAGAAGAAAAGAAGGAAGAGGACTCCACGCCTGTACTAACACATCTTTTCTCTCACACTGTGCCCCAAACCAATGCTGTCAAATGGCTTCCTACTTCTTCTGAGAGCCTGATCCCCACTCCCAGTGAGGGGGTGTGGCCAAATGTACCATCTTCTTTCTTGCTGAATCATAACTCCCTTGAGCTCAGAGGAAGGTAATTCAAAGGTAAGAGGGAACAGCACAGACACAGATTATTTCTGATTACTGTGAGATAATAGGACTGGCAGAACTTTGTCTTTTAGGCATTTTATCTATTCTCTTCAAGGCAGTCCTTTATCTAAATAGGAATGATCATTCACCTTAGCCCTTTGTTAAAGGACATTAAATACCCATTGGGCTCTCATTACACTGAATTGAGATGTATTTATTTTATTTAAAATGACCTTCAGAATCTGTTTACTCTACAAGTTTTAATGTTTTGCCCTGATTCTAATTCTTAGGAATTTTTAGTATAGGTGGCTTCTATTTTTAAATAAATGGCAAACCTGAACACTCCATCTTAAAGAATATTCCCCCAAAGCAAGATCTAGATTGCTAGTACATTGTAATCTTATTGTTCACATTCATTTCTCTATACATAGTAGGCAAGGTATTCAATAAACTGCTCACGTGATGGAATGAAATAGAAGGGAATTTAATTGACCTCTATAGCCTTCTTTCTATACACATATGTACACACACACACACACACACACACACACACACACACACACACCAGCCTAGTCCAGATTCTCATCACATCTCCCATAGACTACTGCAATAGCCTCATGTAAAGCCATGCACAAGCAGCTTTCCAGAAGAATGCTGCTGTGAACAGCTTTCAAGGTTCTGATTATATAGTATAACAAACACTATTTATTCAATAACAAATCAAAGCAAAACATTCACAGAAAATCAGGTACAACATTCAGAATGTTACAACTTATCACAGAAAATCAAAATACAGCATTCACAATGTTACAACTTATCACTAAAATGGCCACAGTTTTCACAAGAGTGGTCACATAGTTTTGAACGAAATACAATCATTTAGTCACTCAATCATTTAGTAACTCAATCATTCAATCATCCTTAAGCAGGCTTGCCTCCTTAAGGGACACAAAATACAAAAAGTCAAAGTTCTGCACCCCTAGGTCACAGGAAATTATAATCTTCTCAGTCATTACACAATATCCAAGTAAAGTCTTCTTCCAGCTTGACTTGAGGCTACTTCTCAGCTTCCCTTGTTCCCCTTCCATGGTCCCAGCTCCTACCTGAATTCACCAAACTGTCACCTGGCTTCAAAGGCAAAGACAGCTTCCAGCTCCTTGTCCAGCTCTCCATGCAATTCCTATTCCACACTGAAGCTCACAGTGTACAGTCCACCTTAAATACTTCACCGTCTCTATTCCTGGGAAGTCAAGGCTTAACAAAGCCACAAACAGACAAAGTACTGACACTATAGTCATGCTTCCTCAGTCTTCTGCAGCTCCTATTGGCCCTCAGAAGTCCTCAGCAGCTTGGCTGGCCCTCAGAAGAAGCTCCACCACCACAAATTCCCAGGAAATTCTGACTTTCCTAGCTGTGGTTTTTCCTTATATACAGTATTGTTCCTCCCTGTTCAGTCCCTTTCTGTCACATATGCAACAGGGGTTCCCTGTTCAGCTCCTTCCTGTCATGTCAGCAACAAAAGTTCATACCTCCTGTTTCTTTACAGAGGCTTAATTTGAAACTAGGTGCTAAGTACCTGTCAGTTTTCCAATACAAAGGGATCTTCAAATTTCATTACCATTACACCTCATAAGGTGATCTCCCTGCCTCCAGGTGTTCCCTTTCTCAAATCTGAAGGGAGCCAAAACATCTCATCCAGGAAATCAGGCTGGTCCTAGATAAGTTAGGTCTAGGTTTTTTACTATGGCCAGTCCAAATGACTGGTCCTGGTTTTTTCCTTAAGAAGCAGCTATAAATCAGAGCCTTTCTGATATCCTGTGATTCAGGGAGGTGCCCTGTTCTGGGATTACTGCCAGAAGATTTTAGCTGCTTTTTATGATTTTTATACATTTTTAGATACTATTCTTTGGGTATTGGAATCAAGGACCTGGTTATATCTTCAAGGCCTAAAACTTAACATCACTGTCTGACATCTTGAAACTGAACAAAGAGTATTAAGAAAACTAAGTGACCTATAATTACCTTCTTTGTGTCATTACTTTATAAAAACCTTGCTCATGGTATCAATTAACAGATTGCTTGACAATCACGCCTGAACCACAATTTTTAACACTTTCACGGGCTAGTGTGTCAGTTTAGAACTGACTTGAGAAACCACTCAAGTTATCTCTACACAAATCTATGCTTGAGCACAACATGTGGCCCACAACCCTCCTAGAGGTGCAGAAATCAGATTAAAATAGAATTGGGTAATATTTAACAAAATAAGTAAAAACACAATAAAACATAGATAATAATACATTTAGAAACCAAGTCAATATGCAGCTTACAGGGATTCTTCCACAACCCCTCCAACATTGACTATTGTCATTTTCTGTCATTTTTGGTAATGTTCAGGGTATGAGATGAAATGATTTACATTTCTCTTAATATTAGTGATTTGGAGCATTCTCTTTTGTGCTTGTGAACACTTTGCAGTTCTTTTGAGAACTGTTTGTTCATGTCCTTTGATAATTTATCTATTGGGGAATGACTATTATTAGTCTTATATGTATAGTTCTGCCATCTTTTTGGCTGCTCTCTTTCCCCCAAATCCTTTCTGCTTCATCAGCACCAGAGAAGAACCTGTGAGAGGGGGATTTACCCTGTTTTCCCTCTTTTAACCCGCTCTGAGAAATGGGCCTAGAGATATTTGTTTCTGTTCATACAGACTCCTCATAGCCTGCCTCTTCAGGTGAGGAGACGCTGGACCCCACCTGAGCTAGCATCCTGAGCCTTCTATCTCCTGCTGGGCACAGCATGTCTCCTGAGGAAAGGCTGGTAGGGGCCAGACTGGGTATCTTCAGTCTGTCCATGGAATCTACCACTTCAACTGGCCCTAACTGCTGCTTGGCTATTTTATTATGCCTCTCTTTGTCAACTAACTATTCTACTTTCCTCAGTGGCTCTTCCAAACCTTTTCATCCCTCTTCAAATCTCTCATGGCTTTCCCTCCCCCACTGTCTTACCTGAGAACTCTGTCTCACATTTTAAAGAAAAAAATTGTGGCCATATGCTATGAACTCCCTCTTCTTTCTTCTTCCTTATCTCCTATCACTCAGGCACCTTCTTCTGCTTTCTCTTCTTTGACTTGTCTCACATTATGAAGTGGCCTTACACTTTACTGAAGCCAACACCAACCCCTCTTTATGTTCCAAGAATCCCCTTATATCCTATCTCCTCCAACAGATTGCCCCTATGTTATTCCCATTCTTTCACTTATTTTCAATCTCTCCCTCTCTACTGGCTTATTTCCTACTGCTTACAAACATGTCTATGACTCCCCTAACCTGAAAAAAATATCTCTCTTGACCCTTCCATTCCCACTATCATCTTATATCTCTTCTGGCCTTTGTAACTAAACTCCTCAAAAAGACAGCTACAATAAATGCTTCTACTTTCTCTTCTCTTCCTCTCCTTTTATCCCCTTACAATCTGGCTTCAGACCTTATTCTACTGAAACTGCTCTCTCCAACTTAATGATCTTTTAGTTGCAAGAACCAAAGGCCTTTTCTCAATCCTCATTCTCTTTGACCTCTCTGCAGCCTTTGACACTGATGATCACTCTTTCCTCCTTAATATTCTCTTTAGGTTTTCAGGACATCATTCTCTCTTGGATCTCCTCCTACCTATCTGACTGCTCCTTCTCTGTCTCCTTTGCTAGATTCCAATCCAGGTCATGCTCTCTAACCATAGGTGTCCAGGGTTTTATCCTGGGCCCTCTTCTCTTCTCCCTCTGTACCACTTTACTCATCGATCTCCTCAGCTTCCATATATTTGACTACCGTAATCTCTATGCTGATGATTCACAAATCTATTTATCTGCCCCAGTCTTTCTGCTGACCTCTAATGGCATATCTCCTACTGCCTTTCAGAATCTCAAACTGGATGTGCAGTAGACATTTTAAACTCAATATGTCCAAAATAGAATTATCTTTCCCCCTAAACCTTCTTTCTCTCTCTACCTTCCCTACTACCGTAGAGGACAACAAAATCAGCTCAGTATTTCAGGCTTACAATCTAGGAGTCATCCTGGATTCTTGACTATCTTTCACCCCTATATCCAAGCCGTTGCATTTCACCTTTGAAACATCTTTGGAATATGTCTTCTTTTTTCCTCTCCCGTTGCCACCACTCTGGGGCAGGCCCTTACCACCTGACACCTGAATTATTGCACTAATCTGCTGATGCTATGTGCCTCAAGTCTCTCCCCACTCCAATTTATCCTCCATTCAGCCACTAAAGTGATTTCACTAAAATACTGATCCAATTATCACACACACACACACACACACACACACACACACACACACACACATGCACACCACTCACTAAACTTCCATGGCTATTACCTCCAGGAACAAATACAAATCTTCTGTTTGACATTCAAAGATCTTCATAACCTAGCCCCCTCCTACCTTTCCAGTCTTCTTATACCTTATCCTCCACTAAATACTCTTTGATCCAGAGGCAATGACCTCCTAGCTCTTCCATGAATAAGACACTCCATCTTTGTATTGAACGAATACCTACTTCAGTGCCTAGCACATGGTAGGCACTTAATAAATACTTGTTGATTGATTGAACTGTGTGGATGGTTATACATAGTAAGACATGAAGCCCAAGTCTTTATTAGGCAATGTTGAAAGAATAGAGTCACAAAATGGGATGCAGAGACCAATGGGGACAGCCTGTATTCTCTTCTTACATCACAGCCAGCCCCAGGAAAACAAGGTGTTCAATTCAATTTAATGAACATTTATTGAGTGCCTAGATGCAAAGCACTTCAATAGGTGATGGAGATACAATGACAAAAATAAAGTAGTGTCTACCCTCAAGGAGTTTATTCTCTATCTCTAATCGTGCATGGACCCCACCCCTGCTTGTCATCATATTTGTTTGATGTGGCTACCATATGTGACCAGGGAGTCAAGATGCTGGCCACAACTTGTACTTCATTATTCTGACTCCCCTAAATCTATGATGTCAAAAGTGCTTTTGTTTCAGGAGGGTTTTCACAACAAGAGCCTGGCTGCACAGATCCTCCTCCTCCCAAGAAATCACTTTTCTTACTTCAAAGTCAGAAGTATGGGGGTAGTTGGGTGTTCTTCATTCTTAAGGAAACAAGAAAGGTGCATATGTGTATGAGATGGCTTACCTCATTAGTGGAAGTAGCTCAGATTATGTCTTAGAAACCAAAGAGTGACATCATCACAGGACTATACAATTCAGAGACTGAAGAGGTCTGTAGACAGCACCTTCATTTTGTAAATGAGAGAATTAAGGTACAAAGAATCTATGTGTCTTGCCCAAAGTCATGCTATACTCCTCCCATCTATATTGCTAACTACTGGATTATCTCACTCCACTGAGAGTGAGAGGGCAGAGTCACCCAGGCTCCTAAACCCTTCCTCTAATATTCCTGTTCCCCTTTATGCCATCCTGCTGGCAGATCAAATGTCCAAGTCATGTGGAAGCCCATTTCCCAAGGCCTCGTCCCTCTCCCTGCCAGGCCATGTCCAAGCTCTCTGTTATATCAGAGCCTTTCCCCAACTATCTACTGCCTGTATTCTACCAGTATCTCTCTTTCCAAGGGGTCTTTAACCTGGGTGTCTCCAGGTCCTAAGATGAAGGATGACATGGACACTCATACCATTTGGCTGAGCAGGGAGTCATCTCTTTTCTAGAAGGTGGAAGACAACTTAGCCTTTATATTTATCCTGCCAAGATGACCCAAGGACACCATGGCTCTCCACCCACCCTGAAATTAAACTCTTCTGTTTTTGTTCTCTCTCTCAATTAGAATTTGAGCTTCTTGGGAACAAGGACTGCCTCAGTTTCCTACATGTATCCCCAGTTCTTAGTATGATCTTTGGCACATAGTGAGTACTTAAATGCTTTCCTGTTCCATCATAACTCTTGCCCTCCATATTTGCTACTTCCCCAAGGGAGAACACTTATTGTAGGATGTTGTTGTCACTGTTGTTCAGGCAATCATTTTTGACTCTCTGTGACTCCATTTGGGGTTTTCTTGGCAAAGATCCTGGGGTGGTTTGCCATATCCTTCTCCAGCTCATCTTATAGATGAGGAAACTGAGGTAGACAGGGTTAAATGACTTATCCAGGGTCACACAGCTAGTAAGTTTCTGAGGCCAGATTTGAACTGAGGAAAATGAATCTTCCTAACGTCAGACCTGGCCAGAGTTCCATACACTGTGCCACCTTGCTGCCCTTATTGTAGGATAGGATTCTTTAATATTATCCTGTTTCATTAGCACTGAACCAATCAGAAATAACCTTGGATAAAACTACTAAGTGTGCCTTTAGTACCTTATTTTGAAATTATCCAACCTAATTATTGGGGCAGGAGAGGCTAGAATAAGTTGATATCTTCATGTGCCTATGAGTTGTTACTTATAATTAAATTAACAACATATGGTTTGAAGGACGGTGGGGAATAGGGAGGAAGTGGGTACCAGCCAGTGACTCATGACTTTGATGTGGAGAAGTTATTAGATCTCTGAGGGTGAGGAAAATTTGTCTAGTCTCTATTGGTGTTGATCCTCTTTGAGCATATCTGTATTATGGTTTGCTTCAGAGGACCAGTCAGAATAAGAGGCAAGATAAGAGGGTGAGCAGCATCCAGTGGGGCTGAAGCATGTGGTCATCCAGGGAAGATGAAAGTGGCACAGGGCTAGAACCCAAACAGAAGTACCTTTGGAGCCCAAATAGAGAAAAGTTGCTTCCCTACTTTCCCAGACTTCTTATATGTTACTCCCCTTCATACTACCCATCGTTGTGGGCCCAGCCAAGCTGGTCTTCTTGTTTCTCATACAAGGCAATCCATCTCCTTTCTCTGAGAGTCGTATTGGCGGTGGTGCCCAGAGGGCCTGGATTGTACTCCCTTCCTGTCTTCCTTCAGAGTGCCGCTGAGATGTGGCTGCTTCCAACATGAGGCCTCTACTGGCAACTTCTACCCTCATGAATTGTCTTGCATTTACTTTGCATATTCTTACATGGATGCATTTATTTCCCTATCTCACCCCCATTTGATGGTCAGCTCCACGAAGGTAGAATCTCCATTTCTATCTTTCAAGCTACAGTGCTTGGCACAGTGCTGGGCACATAGTAATACATGCTAGTTGATATGCTAGATGCTTGCTGGATTTAGAATAGGGAAAGAATAGTCTTTCCCAAACCTTGGGCAGTGGGATCAAGGCAAAGTATATCAGCTGGATGATCTGGGGAAATATCTCACTTGAGTATTGTCTCCTGTATGCCATAGCGAGGGGAGGAAAGCAGATTCCAGAGGGCTACACAGGTCAGCTCTGGCCAGTTAATTCCACAGCTGTAGAACTGGAACTGAGGATACTAGTTACTGGTTACTGGGCAAAGTCTACATACAGAAACATGAGCTGTTGATGCCACACAGACTTCTCCAGGTCCCAGCACTACTGAGCTTGTATATGTACAGGCAGCAGTGCAAATGTCATTGGACTCTTTGTTGTTATTGTTCAGTCATTCAGTTGTATCCAGCTTTTCACGACCGTATGTGAGGTTTTCTTGGCAAAAACACTGGAATGGTTTGCCATTTACTTCTCTAGTGGATTAAGGTAAACTGAGGTTAAGTGACTTGGCCAAGGTCATATAGCTAGTGTCTGAGACTGGATTTGAACTCAGATCTTCCTGATTCCAGGCCCAGCACTAAGCCATCTCGCTGCTATTGGATTATTTACCAGTGGGAAAATGCACAGGAGTCTTTGAGATTAACTCTGACCAGGATGACCCAGGGGTAACCTTGTACCTTTGTGGGTACAAGTCTTTGTACAAATAAGCATTATGAGTCAGCACAAAGACATTAATTAGTCGTGGCACCAGGGAATAATCCAACAGGGACCAACCATTGCAACATAGGTAACTCTATGAGGCATGACCAGCTACAACAATGTACTACAATGCTTGGTCTAGGTAAACACAGGAAGAGGCTGTATACAAGGGATGGAAGACGTCTTTAATAATGAGGTCCTTTGGACCTGCTAAAGGGACACCAGGGAACTCACACCTGGCCTTGCTGGTGGAAAAAAAAAAATAATGCAATGGGGTTCAGGTAGTCTGTTGCATCCCATGGTACCCTCCATGCCTTTCCTTTCTCAAAGTAGCTTGTTCTTCCCATTGCCCCTCAGATGCCTAGTACCTTCATGCACCTTTCTCCTTTCCTTATCAAAATACTTTCAGGAAAAGATCTAAAAATCATTCACATTAAGGTTAAAATACAGATAACAATTTCGTTTTACCTCTTCCTGAGCTGTTTCCATTTTTTAAGAGATCCGGGCCTAAAGAGATAAAGCTTTATTGGTTTAATTTCATTTATTGGATACATAATAGGAAAGGTATTTTTGAGAGGCAGGAACTTAAATGGATAGAAGCCTTCTTCAGACATTTGCCAGCTTGTGACTAGAAGAAAGCCACTTACTTAGCCTCTCTGGGCCTCAGTTTCTTTGTCTACAAAATGAGAGTTCTGGATTGGAGGACTTCTAGAGCTGTTCACCTATGTCAGGCAATCCCCTACTCTGTCTACCTGTGGGCCAGTCAGAAGATTCTTAAGCAGTCTGTGATGGAATCATTATTGAAGCAGTAGATTGCAAACTCCTTGAAGGCAGGGACTATTTTCATTTTTTTCCCTTTTTTTTATTACCTAAACCTGGCATGTAACAGGGGCTAAATAAATGCTAATTGAATCGATAGCAGACATGATTTTTGCTGTTACTTGATCCAGAACTAAACTGAGGAAGTAAGAGAATAAGACCAGTAATTTACCCATAACACAGAAAGCACCAATCTGTTGGTTTCTATTTTAAAGAAAACAGGCTGCTTTCCTAAAACTTTTAGAAGAAATGCTTCCAACCTAAGGAACTTTCTGTACTTAGTTTTTCAGTTGCATCACCTATAAATTGAAAAGCCAGAAGTGTTTGGCAACTGGCTGGCAACTTCCGCGAGGGGGAAAAAATTCAATTAACCTTTACATTGCCTTAATTTATATCGGTTACAGAAAATATATAAAGAAGTGGTCATTCTGCCGCCCCAACAACAACAATTCGGGGTCTGTGCACTGTCCATCCCAAGCTTTGCGCTATTGCTCTGGTTGTGCAAATTGAGAGTGCAGACAGACTATCAGACACCGAGACACAGCTCTTTCTTTTCCAAGGACAGCCTAACCCAATTAAAAATAATCCAGAGCTCATGCATTTCTCTGCAGTTATTTCCCCTGCTTCTTTTTCCTTACCGGGGGTCCGCCACTAGGTGGCGCGCTTTCTGAAGTTGCCGGCCCTTCCTCCCATCTCGAAGGAGAGTTAAAACTCCAGGAGGAACAGGACCTGGCCTTGGTGTTCTCACGTTACATTCTCTTTTCCAACCATTTGAAACTGGCGTAACCCTTTACTAAGCACTTGGCAAACTCTAGAATATACCTCTCTGAAACACTCTTGGCTCTGCACCGCCATCCCCGCCCCCCCATTACCTTTCACCCAGTTTAAAATAAACCATTCATTGTTCAAGAGGGAAAACTTAAATTTGTTCTTCCAAAGTAATCCACGATGCAAGTAAAACATTGCTGGAAAGTTTGCAATTAACTAGCTGACTTCTCGCTACGTCCGGGAAAAAGGGGGAAGGAGAGAGCCGGGGCGGGGGAGGTGGAGGGGCGGTGGGGTTTAAGGAGATGGGCAAAGGTGAATGGGGACAATCAGGGGGAAAAAATAAGGGGAATTGTTTTTCCACCTTCGACATTTCTGGCTTTGTTTTGCCGGATTCTTTAAGATTAAGGAGGGCAATTCATGGATATCGTGACTTAGGTTTTATAAAATATGATTTATTTTACTTGGAGGGAACCTAGATATTGATTCACGACATTCTTGGTGCAATTTAATTCAATAAACAGATATTGAGCTGGTACTATTGAGTCCCTGTTCCCTGAGAATTTTAAGTTCCTTGAGGGTAGGGGATGTTTTAGCTTTTTCTTGTAGCACTCAATGCCTGGCACATAGAAGACCTTAACACATGTCTGCTAATTGCTTTATTGGTTGATACTGTGTACAAGACGCTGTAGTGGACACTGAAAAGAGATGCCCTCAGGAAGTATAGTAGGCAAATAGAACTATTTTAAAAAGAAAACTTGGTCCAGAGCACAAAAAAGTTAGTAATGTCTACAAGGACGTAATCAAGCATGGCATCATAATATCAAAAGGGCCACAATGATACAGGGACAGCTGAATAAACTAAAGGCGATTATTTGCAGAAGTTTGAGACCTGAAAGATACATCCCTACCCATCCACCACGCATTTCAATCCAGCTCCTTTTCACTGTTGGTCATTGTGGTACCCACAACTTTTTCCCTGGGAAGTTCTGATTAGGAAAGCAATCACCCATAGACTGACTCATTCCTAGTGGGGCTTCTCCCAAAGAGATGGCCTTGCTGACAGCACTAGAAAGTCGGCTTCTAGCCCAGCAGGCACCCCTAAACCTGCACCCCTAAAACCTTGCTTCTAGACTTCTGTAGCTATTCCTAGCAATAAGGCTCCTTGCGACTTTTTATTCCCCCTCAAGAGCCAAGGCCAAGTTGTTCCTGCTTTCTCCCCCCCCAGCTTTGTCACAGATTTTCCCCATAAGCTAGTCCATTTTACCAATGTACTGCTACCTTAGGCTTGTCAATGGGGGCTTCGTGGTGAAATACTTCTGGGGAGGCACACAGAGAAAGCAGTCTTGTTAAGGCCCCAGGCCAGGCACATAACATCACATACCTAAATAATCTGGGGGTGAAGGGGACAGGAGGAGAGCAAAAAGTATGAAGTCAGTCAACCACAGGAATTCCACAGAAAAGCCACTCTGTCAAAGGCAGTCTACCATGGAAACAAATCAGGGGCACTGAAAACAATGAATGGGGGTAGGAATGTGGGGTAATGGCCACTATCTACACAATAACCAGAGCCTAGAGAATCTCCTGGCTCTTACAATGCTTTCTGGCAATGGTTTGCCTTTGAACATTGGCTCAGAGCAACCCACTCGACTAATTTCTGCCTGCCTGTGATGTTTTTAGGGAGTCAGTGTGGAAGTGTCTCCGTTTAGGGATATTTCTCATTCAAGAAATAAACTGTTTTCCCAAAGTATTATCTCCTATTTCTTGACCTAGGAGGACATCCTTTATATGGGCAGAGTAGGAGAATATGGAGTTGCTACAAAGGGAACCTCTGTGGCTAGAGGCAGAGGGAACATAAGGGAAGAACGGGCTTCCTTGAGATATGAATACCTCCCTTCTGAATGCCTTATCCATGTAGACAGCTGTCACCACAAAAAATTTCCACCTGCTTTTGCAGGAACCTTAGCTCTTCCACGGCTAGGGTTCTTACTCTCGAATCTAGATGGAATAATTTCTGCACCATTGCTATTTTCACTCAAACCTAATCCCACTAACCCGCCTTTGTAGGAGGGAGCCCCTGTTCCCGCAGTCATAGCCAACAATCTGATAAACAATAGTGCTACTTTTTTTTTCTGTACTTTAGATTGATAGGGTTGACCTGGGAACCAAATTAAATCAACTTTATGCCATTTTTTCCCCAACCTTGTTGTCATTTAACAATTTCTAGGTCCTTCTCCTTGATTTATCAATGACTTTAGAACCTTGTTTACAATCTTCCTCTGCACTTCCATTTCCTGTCCTCATCCTTCAAATTTTAATATTCACATTGATGACTTAATCAACATCCAGGCCATCGATTCTTCAGCCTCACCTGTACAATAATCTTCTCCATTCTACTTGAGCTACAGACCAGCATGTGTAATGTTAATGGGATATAAGATCTTCCCCACCCATTAATAGTCCTCACATGGAGCCCATTAAGGGAAGCTTGCTTGTAGGAAGGGTTTCACTCCTTTTGCTAATTTCTAATTAGGCACTGAGTCAGGGTTGTGATGCCTTCTGGCTCTGAAAAGTGTATATATACTCTGAGTTGGTATTTTGCTTTGGGGGTTTGCTTATGAGAAGGATGATTCTCTGGTCAAGATTCTGAGTGGCCATATGTTCAGAGCTCCCTGACTGCTCAGACGTAAAGGCTCTCTCGATCCAGGGATGCATGTAAAGTCTATAGTTGATTCAAGTAGTCAGAGCCCTGTCTGTTAGTCTCTATTTCTTTATTTGTGTTTTCTCTGGTTATATTTTCTCTGAAGTTCAGGGTGCTGACTTTCCCCCTGAATTAGTGAATGTAATTAAAAGAGATTTTTGACCCCTTGAACAGCTATCTTTCCTAGTAAAGCTGATCTAAGAACCTGTGCTAGCAGCCATCCTGGGTATGCCAGTGTAGTTGCTGCTACAGCATGGTATCTTGGAAGTTTAACTCCACCCCTCCACCCCTCCACCCCTCAAGATGCTGAATTTTAGAATTCCAATCTCTTACCAAAGCCTTTTCATCCCTCCATCTCTTCCACTCTCTCACTCACACTGAAACCACTCTTCACCTTTATCATGAACATAAATTCCTTGAGCTAGTGCTATTCTCTTTATCCATTTTTCCCACAAAGGTTCTACCTGTCTTTAAGTCTAGGTGTCCTGGATTCAGGACATAATTTAAGAGATTGGAGAGACAATTAACTCTCTCACTCATACCCTAATATTTAGGAGTAAATGTTCTCTAAATGGAGCAATGAATCTCCAACAGTAAAATCTCCAGTAGCAGAAGGTTCCTCTAGCTTATACAGAGAAAAAGCCTTACTTCTGAAATCACTTATCCACAAAAGTTTTGCCTCCAATTAAGCCTTGAAGGTTTTGGGAGCATTGATTAGCCAGAGTACACAAACCTGAATTCATGGATAGTTTTTTTATTAACTCATGTTGAGTCTTTTGGACTACTTAGATTTGGAACACATCCAACACTCTCAGCATTACTAGACATAGGTGGCTGTTATCTGGATGGGATGCCTATCCTGATCATTTTCTAATAATCAGTTTAAGGATGACCACATTTACTAACCTTGGAAAGCAGCTATTATCTCATAGTGGGTGTCCTGGATATGTTAGTAATTATCTTAAAGATGACCTTGGAAGAAGCTACCATTAACTTAAAGTGTGTGTGTGTGTGTGTGTGTGTGTGTGTGTGTGTGTGTGTGTGGCAGGGAGGGGTTGGGGAAAGAAAGAAGAGAAGAAGTCTAGCAGGGTGCTCACAAAGGTTACAAAGGGGGAAATACCTATTAAACTATTAAGTTAGAAGTCATTATATGTCAAAAAATACTATTACTTTTTAATTTGTAAGCTAAAAGGGTTATAATACATTACACTTAATTCAGTAGGAGAAAATCTACTTGATTGGCAGTTTCAACATGTAATAAGCAATAAATAGTTCTAGTCTCGTGCAGGGGTCTGGTCCATTACTTAATCTTACTTCTCCAAGCAGACGTTCATATAGCAGTGCAACCTTGAATCATGAGTGGGGGGAGCAACAGTCATATAAGAAACTAGCCAATAAAAAGGTCAGCAATAACATTATTAGTTACCATTTCATGTTCAAATTTTGCCTATTACTTACTCCTAGTACAAGCTTGGGCAAGTCACTTAACCCTTCTTGGTCTCCATCTCCTCATATGCAAAATGGGGCGAGGAGGAGGCAACTAAGATGGTGGCTCCAGCCCTAAATCTATGATCCTATTGTAGCACCCTCTCCTGGGAGGTTTTCCCAACTCCCACATTCATTGCTAATCTGTGTAACCAGAGAGCAGCTGTTACTACTCTCTCAGATTTTAGGGGTATTCCTGAGGGGTGGGTGTCTAATGTCACAAGTTGACATCCATGAACTTCCTGTTGATAATTAATCAGCCAAACTCTATTAGTTTTTAGAAAGTTGATCTCCTAAGAAGATATATTAAAAACAATTGGTACAAAACATGCCCCTCATTACTAATGCGTGGTTCCACCAGCAATGCATTGATATTCCTATCTTTCTGTATCCTTTTTGATATTGAACATCTTATATGAACTGCTACCAAATGAAGACTCTCCTATCCCATTATTAGTACATTGAATTTTTTAATGTAAAGGCAAGACTTTCCATGTATCCATGTCAATTTTCATCTGTTTGGTTTTAGTACAACAATAATATATAAATACAAATAGTTTTGAATCTTGATTCTCACAACCAGAAAAAAAAAAATGCCCCTCCCTCTCTCACACCCCTCCCCCTCCACCAAAGCCTGGGACCATATTCTCCTGTGAAAATGCATAGCTCCACAAGAAGACTGCAATCAACTTTAGAGTACAGTGGTAGCAAAGTATGGGTGTAGAATACATATATTACAAATGAGAAACTGGAAGTCTTTTTTTCTGTTCATAGAATTCTCATGAAGTTTCCCCTAGGTATAGCTCTCTGCTCAGCTCTCAGGGTTGTTTTGTTGCCTTTGTAAAGTCTATAGATGGTACTTCTCACTGGGTCAAGGGATGATGCTCTTTGAAACTATTTCCTTTTGTCAATGGTGTGTCTCTCTATGACCCTGGCTCCTTGTATTGTCTCTTACTTCTCCCATGGCCAATGGCTGGGGAGTGGGGATGGAAGGAAGAAAGAGACTCTTCTCCCACTCACCCTGGAACCTCAACTCCTTCCAACTGAAACTCTCTGAACTGGAGCTCTTCCCCCACTAGACTGGTTTGTCTCTTGAGTGCCTTGGATGCTTTGGCCTAAAAAGCATTATTGATCCATTCAGCCAATCACCTTTTCTTCTTTTTGACCCAATCAAGGAGATTTACATCTTGTAAAGTGATCATCAGATGTAAACCCTTTTGTTTATATGTTTGTTTAAAATTTGTCAAATGCACTGATGGATTGATTCAATTGAAGTGTCTGAACTTTATGTTATGATCCTGTGATCCCAAGACATTCTGCCATCCCCAACCTACTAATTCTCATGCCTGAGTAACCACCATTGTCCAGTTTCTTTACTCTTATTGACAGGTTTTTGAGTGTTGGAGATGGCATCAGCCACAAAAGCAAAGTATTTTCCTTCCACTATAAATTTATGGTATATAACCTCAGCTAGTCCTGCTCAGCAGTCCTTTTTAGTCTTGCTGACTTCCTATTCTATCTTCAATCTCTGTTGCCATTGTCTTCTTCCTACCTGCCTAGAGGAATGCTCCAAGAACCTTTCTCTGACCTTTCTAATCCATCCAGCTTCTACCCCATTTCTACTGCTTCTTCGCTGCCTGATTTCAGGGAAAAGTTTTCTATGTTCTCAACAATCATGTCCTCATGGAGTCTAATTGGTAAAAGAAACTCTATTTGGAAATTTTCCTTTCCTCACCACATGTTATCTCTTCAGCATTTTGTAATCTATTTCACCCCTTTCCCCATTCTATTTTAGCTCCTCCTTTAAAGGTGAACAAAGACCTTTTTGCCAAATCTCATTGTATCTTAACATTTTTTAGTCTTCTTGATTGAGTCACACTTCTGACACTTGAATGGAATCCCATATCCACTTCCTAGGACACTTGTTCTCTTGATACCACATTCCTATTCTTTCCTTCTCTCTAATACTTCTTTCTCTGCCTCCTTTGCTGCTTCTTTTCTTTTCTTTTTTTTGAATTTTATTGAGTTTCGTTTTTGCATTAAAGATTCCTACCACTCTGAGTAGTCTCTTGTAAAACAATTAAGCAATCTAATTATATAGAGACTGCATCTGAAAGTACATGCAACATTACACATCTGTGGAATCCCCCCAACTCTCTATTTTAAATTGTTTCTAAAAAAATAAACAAATCTATTTTCTCTCCCTCTCAACTCCCACCCCATGGGGAGAGGGGAAGAAAAGGAAAACAAATTCCTTGTAGCAAATATGCTTAGTCAAGCAAAACAAATGCCTTCATTGACTACATAAAACTATAAATGTTTCATCTTGCACCTTGAATCTATCACCTCTGTCAGGAGACGGATTGTATATTTTCAGTTCAATCTTCTGGAATCATGGATGGACATTCTATTTATCACAAATCTTATAGCTTTCTAAGTTGTCTTAATTTACAGTGCTGTTGTCATTGTATAAATTGTTCTGTAATTCTACTCATTTAATTCTTCATCACTCTATAAAAGTCATGAAAATTGTTCATTTTTGTAATATTGACAACATAGTATAAAAATCTTCAAAATTGTTCATTCTTGTACTATTGATGTCATGACATAACATGTGCTTCTGTTTCTGTTTACTTCACTATCACTTCATATAAATATTTCCATGTCTCTTTAAAATAGTCAATTTCTTCACTTCTTACAGCACAGTAATATTCTATCACATTCAAGTACCACAACTTATTCATCCAATTCTCAATTGATGTGTTTCCAGTTTTTTGGCTACCGCAAAAGTATATTATAAATATTTTGTATATAAAGAATATTTCCCTGTTTCTTTGCTCTTTGGAGTTAGTGGGGTATAGGGATAGTGGTGGTATAGCTAAGTAAAAGGGCATATGCTTTTAGTAACTTTTCTCGTATAATTCCAAATTGCTTTACAGAATAGTTGTATTCAGAGGTCCACCAATAGTAAATCAATGTGCTTGTTTTCTTACAGCCCCTTCAGCATTTATCTTTTCCTTTTTTTGCTATAATGTCAATCTGATGAATATGAAGTAGAATCTCAGAAATGCTTTAATTTGCATTTTTCTAATTAGTAGTGATTTAGAGCATTTTTCCGTATTGCTCTAGGTAACCTGAGTTTCTTCTGTCAAGAATTGCCTCTTCATATCCTTATGCCATTTATCAATTGTGGGAAATGGTTCTTTTTCTTATAATTTTATTAAATTTCTTATATATGTTTATCAGAGAAATTTTTCTGCAAAGATTTTTTTCCATGTTAAGTAGTTCCCTTTTAATCTTAGCTTTATTTGATTTACTTGTGGAAAACTTTTTAAATTTTGTATAATCAAAATTATCCATTTTATCTTCTGTAATCTTCTCTATCCCTTATTTGGTCATGACCTTTTCACTACTCTTAGACCTGATAGATAATGTTCC
Organism: Pseudochirops corinnae; assembly: GCA_028646515.1. Lineage (NCBI taxonomy): Eukaryota > Metazoa > Chordata > Mammalia > Diprotodontia > Pseudocheiridae > Pseudochirops > Pseudochirops corinnae. The sequence goes on along the minus strand of CM053588.1, from coordinate 125,745,741 downwards.
CATAATTTGTTTATGATGTGACATGTCATATTTAGGCATCCATTTGGAGCTTCTTGTGGTATAAGGTGTGAGGTGTTGGTCTAAATCTAATTTCTTCTATACTTCTACCTAATTTTCCCAGAAATTTAGTCAAATAGTGAATCCTCCCAATAGCTGGGTTGTTCGTATTTAACAAGTACTAGGGTAGATATATTTGTTTCTGTGTATTTTATAGCTGACCTATAGCTGATTTCCCAACTTTTTAACCAGTACCATATTGTTTTGAGAATTACTGCTTTGCAACAAGTTTGAGACCTGACACTGCTAGGCCTGCTTTATTCCCCCTTCTTTCCATTGTTTTTCATGAGATTCTTGACCTTTTTGGTCCCCATATAAATTTTCTTTTTTTTTCTTACTTGTGTAAAGTAATTCTCTGGTAGCTTGATTAGTTTGTCATGAGATAAGTAAATTAGTTCAGCATTGTCACTTTTATTATATTGACATTCTTTTGTTGTTCAATTATATCCAACTCTTCATGACCTATGGAAAATTGCATGCCAAACTCTTCTATCCTCCACCATCAAAGTCTGTCCAAGTTCATGTTCATTGTTTCCATGCCGCTATCTATCCACCTCATCCTCTGCCATTCTCTTTTGCTTTTGCCTTCAATCTTCCCAGCATCAGGGTCTTTTCCAATGAGTCCTGTCTTCTCATCATGTGACCAAAGTATTTAAACTTCAGCTTCAGTATTTGTCCTTCCAGTGAATTGCATGAACTAATTTCTTTAAGTACTGATTTGACTTGCTGTCCAAGGGACTATTGAAAGTCTTCTCCAGTAGCACAAATGGAAAATATTAATTCTGTGACATTCAGCTTTTCTCATCATCTAGCTCTTATAGCCATATACTGCTACTGGGAAAAAACATAGCTTTGACTATATGGCTGTTTGTCGGAAAAATGAAATCTCTGCTTTTTCATATGCTGTCCAGGTTTGCCATAGATTTCCTTCCAAGGAGAAAGCGTCTTTTAATTTCATGTATGTAGGCATTGCCTGCAGAGATCTTTGAACCCAAAAATACACATGAGCAATTAATATTTTCCCAATTATTTAGGTTTGTATTTCTGTAAACAGTGGTTTGTAGTTGTATTTATATATATTTATATGATGCTTGTGTGTATCTAAGAAGGTAGACTCCCAAGTACTTTATACATTCTGTGGTTATTTTAAGAGGAATTTCTCTTTTTATCTCTTCCTGTTGGATTTCATTGGTATTACATAGAAATGCTGATAAGTTGGATGAATTTATTTTATATCCTGCAAGTTTGCTACTATTGCTACTATTAACTGTTTAGCAAGTTATTAACTATTTCAATTAATTTTTAGTTGAACCTTTAGGGTTCATTAAGTATATCATTATATCATCTGCAAAAAGTGATAACTTTTCTTCTTTACTTATGCATATTCCTTCCATTTCCTTTTCTTGTCTTATTTCTATAGGAAGCATTTCTAGTACCATATCAAATAAAAGTGGTGGCAAGTTTATCTTCATTACATATAGTAGTTGTTCTTAGTTTTAGATTTTACTATTTATCACATAAGAAAAGGACTGTCTTTTCCTGTCATAAATGAATGTTAAATTTTGCCAAAAGTTTTTCTTGCATCTATTGATATAATCAAATGATTTTATTCATTTTGTTATTAATGTAGTTAATTAAGTTTTGGTATCATGGAAGGAATTTAGTAGGATCTTTTCTTTTTTGCTAACAATTTATGTGATATTAGAATAAATTGTACTTTGACAACTTGATAGAAGTTACTTGTGACTCTATCTAGTCATGAAGAGTTTTTCTCTTCTTTGGAATTTAATTTATGGCTTGTTCAATTTCATTTTTAAAAATTGGATCATTTAAAATTTTTATTTCTTATTCTGTTAAGTGGAATATTTTACTTTTTTTACACATATTCATTTATTTCATTTAAGTTGTTGATTTTATTGTCATATAGTCAGGCAAAATAGTTGCTAAAAATATGTTTTATTTCTTTTTTGTTGTGAATTTTCTTTTTTCATCTTTGAAATTTATACTTTTTCTTTTTAAACAACATAGCTTCATTTATTTCACTGTCCCTGTATTTTTGAGTTATTTTTCTGTTTTAGGTTTGTGTCTTGGCCTTCTTTTGCATCTTAAAATTCCTTTATCTCTTCTCTCTCTTTCTCTTTCTTCATTTGTTTGCATTTTTTTTTGTTGCTGAAGCCTCAAGAGTTGAATTGTATGTCTCCCTTGCCTTGATTGTACCTTTTCCTTCACTACATGAGGCTTTTTTCTTCAACAGAAACTTTTCACTTTCATCCCTTAGGGCATTGGGTATCCTATTTACTGCCTGTCTAAAGGTGAGTTGTTTGATAATTAAATTGTTTAGTGGTGAGAGAGAGCTAAGCTAAGCCGTTTCTACTCTTCCATCTTGATCCTCCTTCTTTATTGACAGATCTTATCATATCTCTCTTGTACTTAAAAATCTTTATATTTTCCTATAATCTATCAAAGAATTTCTCCTCCTGAGCATTCAAGGAATTCCACAATCTGGAAACAACCTAACTTTCCAACTTTATTTCATATCTATACATTCCAATCTATACACTTTGTGAGATAGCCCATCTGAACAAATTTCTCTTCCTGAACATATGCTATGCTTTCCTGACTCCAAGTCTTTGCTTATTCTTTTCTTGTGTTTGGAATGCCTTCCCTATATCTCTTTCATTTGTTGAATTTTACCCATCCTTTAAAAAACAACTCATATATATTCCTCCTCCTGGGAACCTCCTCTGACCCCTTAGAGGGACCTCATATAGCCCTTTTGCATGCATTTTGTTTTGTAACAGACAGTCCCCTGCTATATCGTAAATTATATATTATCCTATAAATTATGCTGTCAGAGACTCTGCCTTATCTGGACTTTGTACTCTTCCTCAGCACCTAGCACAATGTTTTACAAATGATAGATGTTAAATAAATGTAATATGGTTTACTCTGATAAAAAAAGGGGGATTCTATTTGTACAAAAATTTATAGTGGCTCTTTTTATGGTGGCGAGGAACTAAAAATTGAGAGGAGGCCCATCAATCAAGGAATGGCTAAACAAGTTGTGATATATAATTGGAATGGAATACTATTGCACTATAAGAAATGATGAGCAGGATGATTTCAGAAAAACCTGGAAAGACTTACATTAACTGATGCAAGGTGAAGTGAGAAGACCCAGGAGAATGTTATAACAGCAATATTTTATGATGATCAATTGTGAATGACTTAGCTATTCTCAACAATACAATGATCCAAGACAGTTCTGAAGGTCTTAATTATAAAAAATGCTATCCACATCCAAAGAAAGAACTGATGGAGTCTGACTGTAGATTGAAGCATACTATTTTTCACTTTATTTGTGGGGGTTTTTTGTCTGTGTCTTCTTTCACATGACCATGTTTTGCATGATTGCACATGTATAATTGTTTGGCATTTCAGGGAAAGGGGAGAGGGGAGGGAAAGAGAGAATTTGGAATTCAAAATTAAAAAAAAATAAATGTTAAAAATTGTCTTTACATGTAATTGGGAAAAAATAAAATATTATTCTGACCTCCTTCTGTTAAGGGCATGCCTCTCAGGGTTTTCAGGTACCAAGTGGGATTTAGGCTCTTTCTTTTTTTTCTGTCATTGACTCAAATGCCTCACTGGCTATGTTTCCTCTCATTTTTTAGGGATTCAGTTCCCTCTAACCACTTAAAGTTAACTGACTTTTACAAAGAGATATTTATTACTTTGCATAGATAGCAAGAACAAACATACATTTCCACTGCTGCAGGTCCAACACCTCTGGGACATAATCCCCCCAAGCCACCTTGTGGTCTCTGAGGAAAAGATTGGGCTTACAATTTAGTTCAGTTCCTGCTTATCATTGACTCCACCAAGTTCATGTACAAATACAGCATTATGTCTTCTGTGCTATAGTCCCAGACCCTTACTCCTCAGGACATCAGTGTTAGACTGGCTGCAGTACATGTCCTGGATTTTTAGATGTCCCAGACCAGAGCATACGTTCCCTGCATATAGAATGAAAAGAAAGAATAAAAAGGCCAAACAAATAAACCTAGTTACTGGAGGACGTATGACCTCAAGGGGAAAGAAGAAGGTAGGAGAAGGAGGCTCTAAGGACCTCTCCTTTTTTTGCATGTTCTCACTGGCCTAGAGTGAAGGAGTTATATCACTCCTTCTAATGCTAGTAGTGAATGTAGTGAATATAGCCAAAGCCATGGCCAATTCTGACTTGGGTGCTTTTGGAGATGCTGACAGTCTCAGTTCTGTAGCCAGTGGGAAAAAGACTACTCCCAACCACATGGTAGGCCAACCAGAAACAGATGCAAAATGTCCATGTATCCTGCAGTCCTCATGATTCCCCTGAAAGTATCTTCTGTGATGTATAAAAAGGCTGAGACACATGATTTCTGTGTAATTAATCACTTTATTAATTATGATTAGTGAATAATTAACAAAGGGATGGTCATTTGGTTGTCTCTCATTAACGAAAAGACTGACCATGGCAGCCTACTGACACTTACATGCCCTTGGAAAAGTGAATGTTTCCAACTGACAGCAATCAACTGTGACTGGTTAACAATTAATGAGAGGAATGAATATTATAATGAGAGATGGGCCTGTTCTAATAAGGGTCTAAGGGATGTGACTTAGATTATGTCACTCTTACTCTCATACCCTCATATCACCACCACCACCACCCCAGCTCCCAGCAGTCTAGACAAAGGATCTACCCCCTACCCAAGCCTGAGTAGAACACAATGGGCTTCCCCCATTGGGTGGCATATGAACAAGATTGAGGAGAATGTTAAATCCAATCTCATTATCAGCCCTATTCTTCAGGGGCTTATTTGACTTAGTAGAAGCTGAGGAAAAAGGAAGGGAAAAAATCCTAGATCTCCCCAATAGTAATTGGCTATTAATATATGAGAAATATAATCATTTATTTCACTCCCCAGCAGCCTCCATATGGACAATACCATCTTAACAAACTGAGAGGGTCTGTACATTAGCTAGACTCCCAATAATAAATTTTTTTTTAGCTGAATTGAACTTATTCTCTAGGAATAAAGAGGTATGAAGAGGTATAAAGCCAAGCACAAGCAGCTTTCCAGAGAACTGCTGCTGTGAACAGCTTTAAGGCTCTGATCACATAGTATAATGAACACTTTATTTAGTCAGCAGTAAATGAAAGCAAAACATTCACAGAAACCAAAGTATGGCATATACAATATTATAAGACAACAGCTTATCACTAAAGTGGCCACATAGTTTTCACCAAAGTGGTCACATAGTTTTAAACAAAAGATATCATTCAGTAAGTCCTTAACTCAGTCATCTTTAAGGAGTAAGCCTCCTTAAGGGACACAAAGTACAAAGGTCAAAGTTCTTTACCCTTAGATCACATTGTCTTAACCTCTGGAGTACAAAGCTCTCCCACCCCTAGACCACAGTAAATCATGATCAGCACTAAGTACCCAAGGAGAGGTCTTTCCATCTTGACTTGAGGCTAGCTCCCAAATTCCATAGTTCCTCTTCCATGGGTCTAGCTCCTGCCTGAATCTACCCAATAGTCACCTGGATTCACAGGTAGGCAGCTCTCAGCTCCTTGTCCAGTTCCATATTGAAGCTCACAGTGTCCAATCCACCTCAAGTCCTTTGCAGTTTCTGTTTCTGGGAAGACAAAGTTTATCAGAGACACAATAACATTCATACACATTGCTGGCACCATCATCAATTCACTATCTGCCTGTGAAATCAACACAGACCCACCAACAAGGTCTGAGAACTCAACATAAATCATCAGTACAGTCCAAGGACCTCTGAAATCCACTTCCAGAACTTCTGTAAACAGAAAACAAGAAAAATCCTCTTTCAAGGCTTCCAGTAAGGTCCCAGGGCTTCTGTACAAAGTATCACAAACAAAAATCAACACAGACAGAACAGACAAACAGAGTGCCTCACCACCACAAAGTTCCCCTTCTCAATTCTGCCAGCACAAGTGCTCTTTTCTCAGTTCTGTTTTTTCCCAGCTTGGGCTTCTCCTTATATATTGTCATTAGCTCCTCCCTGTTCCACCCCTTCCTGTTGCATCAGCAAGTTCCTCCCACTGTGGGTTTCACAAATTCTGTTCCTTGACAAAGACTTGATATAATCATGGGCAAGGCTCAAAAGAAACTTGAACTGAAACAAGGTGCTAAATAACTAAATAGCTGAAACAAAGCACTAAGTACTTCTTTGCTTGTCATTACAAGAGGGAATGTGAGTCAATGGGGTGAAAGCTGGTCTCAAAACTAGGAAGACCTGGGTTCAAGCGCCACACCTCAGACACACAGGCTTCATTACCTTGGGAAAATCATTTAAATTCTCAGGGCTCTGGGCAACTTTCTAATACTGTAAATTGCAGAAAAAGTTCTAACTTGCCATGATGGAGGGAATTTCCTTACCTGTGAGTTCTCTATAAAAATGAAATCACAGATCTAATCTCTACCCCATCTCTGGGAATAAGTGATCTGAATCTAGTGCCATGCTAGTAAATGTTTAACAATAAGCTTTCCAAACAACCAAAAAAAGCAATGTGTATAATATATTTTAAAATTTAATCTGCATTACAGAGACCTTCTCCATCACTTTCATAAGTCTAGCCAATTAAGCAAATAATAAATTGAGCACGGATTGGTAGTATTTGCGAATTTCCAGGATGTAAATAAATACCCTGGAAACTGGCTCTTGTGAGCTGGTATGGGCTGGATCTAGCACATCACTGTCTAAATCCCAAAATAATCCATTTCTAGACATTTAGGACCTCAGCCCATTTTTAATTGGGAGATTTCCAATACCTTGCTTCTGACAACTTATCAGCATAAGTTTTACCTTCAGTTGAGCTTTGAAGGTTTGAGAAACACTGGATGGTCATAGTACACATGAACACATGACAGATGCCATAAATGGGTATGGGGAAATTAGTGGTTGAAGGATCTTGAGTGCCATGTTTAATTTACTTCAAAACCAGGGAGAAAAGTAAGTATATCTGACAAGAATGAACTCTATTAATCAAACAATTTGCATTTTTTCCCACTCTGGCACAAGTATCAACTTTCATAATTTGTCCTCCCTTCTGCCAGTAAGTCCAGAAGCTACCCATGCATCTAAAATCAAGTGAAATTGATGATGACAGGAAATTATAATGTTCTGATTGGTGAAAAAATAGGGGATGCCATCACACACACACACACACACACACACACACACACACACACACACACACGTCTCTGTGTGCAGAAACAAAACAGGTAGAAGCAGGTAAAAAGGAGGGCAAAGACCAGAAAATTAAGCCTTCAGGTCCAGAAAAGGGAACATTTTTATCACCACATAAAATAAACCAAAGAAAGAAAACTGTAATTATCTACCCTTTTCATAATTTAAACTGTTCAACACCCTCTAAAATCTAAACAGTAGCTTTTGGCTCCAACTCACAAAAGTTTATTTTTAGGTGCTCTTCCAGAATGAAGGAAAGGGGGAGAAGGTCCCTGGAGTGCTGACATGTCTCCTCAGATCCCCAAACTTCATCTGGATCCAGAAACAGTGTTATGTAATGGAAAGAGCACTGTATTTGGAGCCAGAAGATTCTCATTCTGACACTTACTGACTGGATAAGCCTGGGCAACTCATTTTTCTTTGTTGACCTTTAGTGACTGTATCTGTAAAATGTGGATAACAATATTGATAGTCCTATTTCACAAGGTTATTGTAAAGAAAGTCTCTTGTAAACTTTAGAGTATTATAAAAAGGTGGCTAATGTTATAAAAATGTGATTCCAGAAATGACAATGTATTCTCAGGACAGTCTATACAAGACAGCTGTTGACATGGTTCCTCTTGAAGAAAGAAAAACAAAACAAAACAAAAGGAATCAAATATTGAAAATTGAAAGATGTTTTCTAGCCATGTGACCCTATTAATTTATTTAACTTCTCTGGATCTTGATTTCCTCATCAATAAAGTAAGGACATTGGACTCAAAGGCCTTCTAGCTCTAAATCTCTGAACAGATGGGAGATCCAGGGCTTGCTGTGAGGGGAGGCTTCTAGACACTGAGAGATGAGAATGACAGACAGTTCTGCTTACTTTGATATCTTTGAGCATTGCCCTAGGTAAGTTACATTTAGAAATAAAGAAATAAAAAAGCTGTAAAAATTACCACCTATGGTATTGTTCACATGAACCCATCTGGTTTGTGAAAAACAGTTTCTTCAACTTAAAGGTATTTTCCATGATTATCCTTCCCTCTGACAACCTCCTGACTAACTCATGCTTGTGAAGGCCAAAGCAAATGTGGGGGGAAGGAGAAGGGCCAATAGGCCATGGAAATAGAAGCTACTTTCCTGAAGACTCAACAAAGCTCTCTGAATTTCCAGTAGATAGAAGTTCATTTCTTTATTCAACAAATGTTTATTTAGTGCCTTCTGTATGATGAGTACAGTGCTAGGTGCTGGGGAGATACAAGTCAGAGGGCAAAGGGTCATTCATTGCTGATATCCAAAAGCAATGGTTCAAAGTGCTCTAAATAACACACTTCAACTCTTGTCGCCCTCACTGGGAGGACCTGGCTATACCAGAACAACCCATGGAAACTCTATTTTGATAGGACCCCTTTCTAAAAATTCCTGGAAATCTTATAGTTTGTCCTGATCTGACCAGTAAAGCCCAGTCCCTTAGGGAACAAAAAAGCAACTACTATGTTCCTCTCCTTATTACTAAAAGTGGTGGTGACTTGGGGTGTATGGGATGTTTACAGAGACCAGCACCTCTGTGTGAGGGCTTGCTGAGTCCTTTTTAGGGCTACACATCCCCCTTTGGTGTCTACTTGTCCCCCAAATCTAACAAGTGGCTCCAAAAAGCTGTAGCATGCTCAGCAGCCATACTGCAGTAAAATCATCTCAGCAGACAGGCTAAATCTGGTTGAGAGTATTCGACAAGCCTCACACTGGTTGGTAAGTTAAGGAGATGTCTACACCAAGCATGTGAAGGCTCCCCCTGACAGAAGGATCTGAGAAGAACAATTTGTTCCAACAGCCATGAAGGCTACTGAAGAGGGTATTCTGGAACACAGAACTTGGGTCAGACATTGAAGATGCCAAGGTCATCCACTGTGTCCTAGGCCATTACCAGTCCTCCTGACTTTTCCCCCACCACTGGACTTTGATGGCTCTGGAAAAGAGAGTGAGGCTGATGACTTTGTACAACTCTGTCTCACTTAAAGCCAATTCATTATCAAGTTAAAACATCACCCAACAATGTCATTGGTCCTCTTTGAAGACAATGAATAAAAAATTACCAAAGGGGAAGGAAGTAGTCCAAAGAAGGATCACTGAACAGGAAAGACAAATGACTCAGTGGATCTTTAAAAACCCATAGTCTGCTTCTCTCTCTCTCTTCTTTTTTTTTTTTTTGATGTTATCTTTAAACTTTTATTTATTTTAGTTTACATCATTCATTTCCACAAGATTTTGAGTTACAAATTTTCTCCCCATCTTTCCCCTACCCCCCCTCAAAACAGCCATCCCCTTGTATAACCTCTCCCCCAATCTATTCTCTCCTATGTCCTCCC
>CM053588.1:125716197-125735567 GCA_028646515.1 Pseudochirops corinnae | reverse complement strand
AAATTAAAAATTTTAATAAAAAAAAAAAAAAAAAAAAAAGAATTGTGCCCTTCCAGGTGATAGTGATGTGAAAGGTCCTAGAGGAGCCTAGTTCTCCCATGAACACCCCAGCAAAGATATAATAGGACTTCAGGTGGAACAGTAATCAAGAAAACCAAAGAGAAACAGACGTAGGGTTTTCCACCAAGTGTAAGACTGACAAGAACAGGATGCCCTCCAAAAAGTAGAAGCCAACATAAGCTCCAAGAAGAAGGGCCAAAAGCCAGTGGAATCTTGGTCTCGACCTGTAAGAGCAGCAGCGGGGAGCAAAGCCGGCCCTCAGTGAGTCACTGTATGGGGAGAAGGTCGGTCTATGAAAGCCCTTGTGCATTCCAAGAGGCCGAGAGCCAGTGCTGTTATTTGGTGTTGGAAGCACCTCAGTATCCGAGAACCCTTTGAAGACAGTGATTGTTTCGACACATTAAGTGTTTAATTAATGCTTGTTCACTGACCCAGTAGTGCATGATTATGGAAGAGACAGGGCAGAGTCTAATACCCGTGTTAGGCCACCTAGATATGGAGGCAGGAGCCAAGAATTGTGGGAGAGGGCAGGGCCTAGTCCAAGCTACCCCATCCAGAATAGCAGGTACATTTAGACAACAGAGAGAACACACCAAACAGGAGCCAAGAGTAAAGGTGAGGGAAGAAGCTGACTGTGACACAACATCCCAGTCCAGCTGGGAATGGAAACATAAGGAATGGGAAGAAAATTCCACATACAAAGAAGAACTATTATGACTTAAGAGAAGCCCGAGAGATGAACCCCAAAGTGAAGCATCATACCCCACAAATACAAACAGAGCCTCAGAGAAAGGACTAGCTTGGACACTCATTCTCCAAGAATATCTGGAAAAATGGATGAAGAGCTTTTTAAAAGTGAAATTAGAGTTGTTGAAGAGAAAAAAGTGGAAGGAAAATAAGTACCTTAGCATAGAATGTGAAAATTTTACAGATGCATTACACTTTCTGAAAAATTGCCATGGATGACATGATATTAGAACAAAAACAAAAGAATGAAAAATTAGAAGAAGGTAGAGAATGAGGAGAGAGTGGAAGAAGCAGGCATTACAAACTCCTCTCTTAACTGAATCTAGTCAAGGAGTATTGAACACACACACACACACACACACACACACACACACCGATACACATACAAGAAGCCTGATATAGAAACATTGAATTAATGAGAAAAAAGGAGGCAAAGAGAGGAAACAGAAATTAAGAGGTCAGGTAGATTCAGGGAAGGAATAGTCACAAGCAAAATGAACTTTACCTATAGAAGGGATTAAAAAGGGGGAAAAATGTAAGAAGCATTGATTTGAGTGTGGGGTAGGCAAAGAGAAGTTGGGCAGAGGAGAGAGATCAGACTAGGTCAACTTTAGATTACTGGTGTTGATCGTATCCATTTTATTTCAGCATTTTCTTTTGTTAAAGAAGGATGTAAAAAAAAAAAAGAAAGAAAAAGAGGATGGAGAGAAAGACACAGTCATGACAGTAAATATCAATGAGATAAAGTTAGCCATAAAAAAGGGGATAGTCAATTAAATTAGAAAGCAGAATCTAACCAAATTTTGCTTCCAAGAAAGATTATTGAGACATAAAGATTCACAGAGAATAAACTGGAAAGTTGGATCAGAATTTATATATGTTTTTTCTTTTTTGCTGATGAAAGTAATAATAACATATTAGTTAGGAATTCATGTTTAAAAAAAAACCTAATAAAAGCAACAAATCAAAAAAAATTAAACACCAAAACAGAAATTCTGAAAATCAAAGAAGAAACTAATGAAATTGAAATTGAAATCTATTGAATTGAGAAATAAAAGTAGTTGTTTTGATGGGTGTGGCTGGAATTAATAAAACAAGTGAATAAGCTATTTAATGGAACACCATGTTACCGTATTAAAAAATTAAAAAGAATAATTTAGAGAATTGAAACGGCTCAAATTCCAAAAAAGACTCAAGAGCTGAGACCCTGCCAATTTATGGGGGAAAAGGCACATGGTAGCTGTCTTTTAGTTGAAAACAAGCAGGTAGAAACTGAAGGCTTAGTGGAGAGTAGCTCAGCATAGACACCAGCAGATGGAAGCAAGAAAAATAGACCAACAGAGGACCTTGGAAGCCTCCCTTTGGAGTCTACTAATCCTGTGTCAACAGAAAAGAGACCATATAAGGGATTACATTTGTATCTGAGTCACACGGACTGAAGACTGGCACCCTCCACATTTTTATAAACACAATTTTGTCTTTTTTTTTAACCTATACATTTCCATGGTTTAACTTGATTTTAAATTGATTTCCCAATAGCGTCTTCTCAAAAGTATCAGTAATAGAAAAGGTTTGATCCTAGTAGGGCTGTACAGACAATGTATCTGTCCTGATGCATACAGCTTGAATTGGGGACAATAGTTAGTATAGCATGATGGGTTGGTATTTAATCTAGAGAGTTTTTATGAAACTAATTCCCAATAAATGTTGAACAAAAGACTCAAGTTTTTGTCACTTGTTTAAAATAAAAGCTCTTCCCCTTTATTAAGAAAATGTGTCTCCATGGACAGGCTCCTGGAATATGTCAAAAGTGTCCCATGTCCCCCCACTGGCATAAAGCACCTATGTCAAACAGTCTTCAAATGAGCAACCATGAGCTGTGGAATTAAATTTGTTTCAGGGTAGGACATATCTAAAAGAGATACATCCTGAAAAAGACAACATGAAAAAGAAGCCAGCATATATTAAGGCAGCATGTTTCAGAGGAAGCAAATTTATCCTTCGATCTTTCTGAGCATTTTGGTGGTTTATTTCATAACTAGTGAAGAGTGGGAAGCCAAGAGTAAGAAGGATTGCTGTGACTCTTAGCTGAAGCTCTGGCTGGGTAGGAATTCCTTTTCTTTTCTTTTTTCCTTTTGCTGTTTTCATGTCTTTCCTTCCTTCTTTCTCTTTCTTTCTTTCTTTCTTTCTTTCTTTCTTTCTTTCTTTCTTATATCCATCTTTATACTTTAAGGTGATCGCTAATCTTTTAACACACACAGAGTTTGGAAGATTTCCCAGAGAACAATAGTGTTATTATCGTTTTCATTTATTGGGTTCTGTATGACAAAATTTTCTTTTAACTCAGGAATCTAGCCTCCTAAGTCTGGGTTAGGGAGAGGAGCCCCGACTTTACTGAGGGGTGAATAAAGTAATGGAGTCCATAAGAAGGGTAGGGTTGGGAAAGGAAAGTAATATGGAGAAGAATGCAGGTAAGCAGAGGGATGACTGTCCTTGCCCCTTTTCTCTTCCCTTTGTTGGCATCCCCATTTGATTAAAATATTTATTTAGAACCAACTCTATTCAAGGAATACAAAGAGAGAAACAAAACTATTCTTCCCCTCAAGGAGCTTACATTCTATTTGGGGGAAACATATATACACACAAAGATACTCTAAGGAAAACTGAAGAGGTAAGATCACTAACAGGTCCCTAATGTGGCACTGCCAATCCCCATGACTCTTACAACCCTGCCCTCCATCCCCTCGTTAGTTTGGCTGATTGCAGGCTCTTTGGGAGCAGAAACCATGTCCTGAGTCATCTATTTATCTTCAAGACTGGTCGCAGGATCCCGCATGTTTAATGAACTTGAATAATGCTTTCCTCATCCCCAAACACTACTCACATTTTCACTGGAGACCATGGAAGACAAGCTTTTGGCAGGTCAGTAGCAGAGATGTTTTGGGGAAGGTGGGCCTAATGTTGTTGTTCAGTTGTTTCATTTGTGTCTGACTCTTCGTGACCCCCACGTGGGACTTGGCAGAGATACTGGAGTGGTTTGCAATTGCCTTCTCCAGCTCATTTTACAGATGAGAAAAGTGAGACAAACAGGGTTAGGTGACTTTCCCAGGGTCACATGGCTAGTAAATGTCTAAGCCTAAGGCCTAATAGGACCATTCAAATAATACCATATAAACACTCACCCACTCCATCACACATATGGCCATTGTCCTGACAAATACGGAGCAGAGATCACTGGGCAGCATGCTTACCATAGACATAGATGCTGCTTCTCCTTATGGAAGAAATTGCAACAACATGTGTTTTTCTGAGTGTTACACCCATAGGTCATGACAAGAACCAGATCTGTTGACTTTAAGTCATGTATTCTCTGTACCACTCTGTTGCCCTTCTCCTACCACGTGAATAGTGGCAGATTTTGTGCTGACAGACACTACCTCCTCAGATCTTCCCCAGTTAAAAGAACCAGGACGAGTGACCACGCTCTCAAAATGCTGGCCTCTGAATTTGACTCCATTCCAGGATGGGGCCAAACTTTAAAAGACACAGCCTAGGGAAGTGGATCTAGAAAGAGGGACTGGCATGGACATATTGAACTCAGCAAAGGGGAGAGAACCTGAGTTCTTGATACCTTATTCTTAAAGGAGACCGGGGCCCAGGGGTACAATCTGAACCAAGATCACAATCACTGATTCATCTTCCCCACTGTTGTTTAAAAGCAAACAGCTAGGAAAAACCTATCAGATAAGGGGATGTCAAACACAGATTTCATCTAACATAGGACAAAGAGGGAAGAAAAATCAGACTGCCCTGTTTGAGGCCCAGCATACGTGCCTGGGCCTGAAGCCTTGGGGCTGGCTCATCTACACCTGACTCTGATTTTGCTGCAGAATGTCCCAAGGAAGGAGTGCTTATGAAATGATGACAGCATTTTTTCTTATTACCTCCCGTTTTGCTCCTTTGCATGGTAGCGAAGGTGAATGGAGACAATTTGAGGAAAGAAGCAGACAAACGACACAGGTCAGCTGATGTAGAGCTGGACAGACTCTTAGGAACGGCCCTCTGGTCTTAGACAGGGAAAAGCCGAGACCCACAGAGGTGATGATTTGCCTAATAATAATAGCAATAGTTAACATTTATACGGTGTCCACTATATTCCAGGCACTCTGCTAAGTGCTTCACAAACATTATCTCATTTAATCCTCACAACAATGCTGGGAGGTAAAGGTAAGTGGCAGAGCCAGGATGTGAACCCAGTGTCTGTTTCCTGTGTCTGAGTCCAAATCCAGTGTTCTTTCCATTGTGCCGTGCTGAGTCATGGACTGAAAGATTGTTTTGTTTTGTTTTTTTGCAACTGAGCAAAAAGTATTAGTGTTGGAAAAGGGCCTAGCTCCAAACCAGGAAAGGCTGTGTGGAAACCCAATTTCAGCCCCCAGGAAGAGGAAACACTCCCCTGGGAACTGACAAAGCTTATCTGTCAGAAGTTATAAGATGGACCCAGAAAAAATCTGGAGGTGACTTTGTCTAAGGTCGCACAGCTACTTAGTGACAAAGCCAGATGCCACATAGGCCCTTTGCTGCTGCCCCATATGCTCACACAAAAGGATTTATGCCAACAACCCTTCTGGCCTTAGAACTTCTCCAGACTGGAAGAATTAAATGGCCCAGTGGCATGTTGGAACTTGGAGAATCCTAAAATGGTTTTTGGCTTCCAGGGGAATTCTGTCGTGGAAGGGGAGGAGGAAGGGGGAGGTGTTTTCAGATGCAGCTGCATCTGTTGAGGAGCCCAAACAAAAGCTGGTGTGGGTCCGATAAGAACTACTGGTAGAGAGCTCTCAATTAGGAATGGCAGGGTGGCATTCACTTACTTACTCAGTCATAGCTAATTACTTAACTTTGAAAGTCTTCCTCCCAGCTCTGGAGAATGGCCGAACTCTGAAAAGGTACTCCGAGCTTATTCAGGATTAGTCAAGTTATAAATCATTCTAGAAGGTAAGATGCTACAGACCTCCCTCCAGGGAACTTTATAGGACTCAATTCCATAACCAGAAGGGCAGAAACCATCACAGCTGCACCAGGTGCATACCTGTTCTGGGTCATGGGAGCCTCCCTACCTCCCAGGCCTCTCTCCTCCTGCCCCTCCCAGTGCTCTTGGCCCCTCAAACTGGGGATAGTGCTGGGGAGGGAGGGGTGAGCAGAATGAGACAGCCTGACCTGCAGTGCCAATAGCAAATCTTAAGCCTGAGACAAGTTGACAAACCTTGTCCCTAGGGAAATGCTGAGGAAAGCAAGGAGAAGTTCCAGGGTGGGCTGGAGGAATGGTGGATTAGAATTTCCAAAGAAAATTCTTGCCAAAGAAATCCTTCATACATCTGAAAACAGTTCCTGGCCTACTGTTTTTCTGCATAAGGAGAAGGAATCCAGGTCAGGTTGCCACATTGGAGGTACCACACACAGTTTTTATACTTGTTCATACTTTTTTTTGTCCCCAACATGGCAAGCTTGTTTTCCCCAGGATTTCTGTAGCTCAGTTGGGCTGTAAACAATGAGCCTGCCTTACAATTTTCTGCTAGATCGGCATTTGGAAGGGTCTTTTGAGTTGCATTGCCAAGTCTGAGTTTGTCAAGCTCATCAGTAGTTTACTTGACTCTCAGCCCAAAAGGCATCTTTTCCACAAGGCCTGGATGTGGTTCAAGAATCCTGGGCTTATTGGGGGAATGGTCCTTCTTCTGTGAACTGGGAGCTGCCCTCCATCCATGATCACTCCTTGCTTCCTTCAGTGCAAACCAAATTCTGAAAGCCCCAGGAGAAACATGGCCCTTTACAGGACTAGGAGCAAGGGGCTGTCTTGGCAAGGTGCTTGAGATTTCCAAGTTAGGCCTTCCCTCCACCCCCTCCTAACTCCAACTTCAAACTTAGCTATGAAACTTGACCTTTTAAAAATCCATGGCATTGGTTTCTGCATGATGTTTACAAATTTCCTTTTAAAAAGAACAGAACAAAACACAGAAGGAAACTTCTCTATCATGTGGGAAGCCTTTTTGTTTCTTCTTCTTCTTCTAAAGATATACTTCCTACATGGCAACTGCATAAAATAGGTCACAATGTAAAGAAACAATCTGGGAAGAAGATGGAGGCTTAAATAAAGAGACTATCCTTCCCCAATTTGATTAGTTAGAAAGAAAACATAGGCTTCTGAGTCAAATCTCCACATGGGTTTATATATACACACATATAAAAATAGAGTAGAAATGATTACTCTGGCTACTCTGACTAAGTTACTATCAATTAGTTACTCCTGGTGAATGATTTACATAGGATATAACTGACACTCACTGTAGAACCATGTGGTAGAAGATACCAGATAGTTTCATCATCCCATCCTCCACAAATTGTAACTATCAAGTATAAGTTTATAATTAAAACAACTTAAAGCCTCTCCCAAATTTAAAGGAGCATGTACATCCTGGTTCACTGATTCTCATACTGGACACCATTCCATCCAGCCTATGCCTGAACAAGGATCTTCTCAACAGCATGCCTGACAACGATCATCCATCCACCCTTCGCTTAAAGACCTCCAATAAGGAGGAACTTACTACCTCCCAAGGCAGCCCATTACATTTCTTCATGGCTCTGTTGGTGATGTCAACTCTACATTTGTCTCTTGTAATTTTTACTGACTACTTCTCATTCTGTCTTCTGGGACCATGAAGAACAAATCAAATCCCTTTTCCACCAGCTAGCCTATGAGATACTGAGAGATAGTTACCCTGTCCACTCCATACAACAAGAATGGCTTCTCATCCTACTCCAACTTTCCTAGTTATAAGATACAACTATAAATCAATGAGACAAACAAATGTACCCAAACTCATCTCTCTAGAAGAGTGAGGATGCTTCTGTAGCCCAATTCTACCTAATGTGCAAAGTTGTTGGTCTGGGAGTCAAGGAAAAAAATAATAGCTAACATTGATATCAGGCAGTTAGGTGGCCCAGCAGATAGAGAACTGGGCCTGGAGTCAGAAAGATTCATCTTCCTGAGTTCGAATCCAGCCTCAGACATTTACTGTGACCCTGGACAAGCCACTTAACCCTGTTTGCCTCAGTTTTCTCATCTGTAAAATGAGCTGGAGAAGGAAATGGTAAACCATTCCCATTACCTTGCCAAGAAGACCCCAAATGGGGTCACAAAGAGTTGGACATGACTGAAATGAGTGAATTTCTATAGCACTTACCATGTGTGCTAAACATAGTGCTAAACTGTGCTAAACACTTTATAATTAACTTCTCATTTGATCCTCACAACAACCAAGTGAAGTAGGTGCTATTACAAGCCCCATTTTACAGAAGAAGAAACTGAGGCAAAACAGAGGTTAAGTGACTTGCCCAGGGTCACACAGCTAGTACGTGTCTGAGGTCCGATTTGAACTTGAACCAAAGGCAAATCTGGCTAACCTTGCCCTGTGGTTGTTGTTGCCACTGTTGTGGGAAATGCTGTGGAAGGCAGAAAGTTCCAGGGTGGGCTAGAGGAGTGGCGGATTAGAATTTTAGAAAAGAAATCCTTTCACAGATCTTTAAATGCTTCCTACTAGAATTCCAGCAGGGCTACCATAGCTTAAAACTCACATAATGTATCTTTTTGGTGTCAAAGGGAGTGGGCTTAAACCTGTTTCTTCCACTTGTTATCTATGTGACTTGAATAAGCTATTCTACTTCCTGGGCCCAAGTTTACTCATCTATAAAATGAAGGGACTGGTTTAGATAACTTCTGAGGTTTATTCCCTCTGAATCTGTGATATCATCTCTACTTCTTTCACTAGTTACCACCGACTGTAGTCTCATACTACCAAGGAGAAATCAAAAGAAAATCAACTTGGTTGGTGCCGGTTCAACTCACAAAGGACAGCTAAAAATTCCATTCTTTTTCTGAATGTAAAGAACATATATGGCAATGTGCAAATGTAATTGATTGAATTTAATTAATATCTAGCTGATTCAATTTTGTTAATGGAGCTACTTACTCTCCATTATCCCTGCTTAGTAACAATGACTTTGGAATCCTCTTTGGCCTCTCCCATTTCTCAGCCCTCCACCTTTAGGAACCAAGTTCTATATATTCCATCTCCCCCAAATAATTTATATCTGTCTCTTCTTCTCCATTCCCACCACTGTCATACTGGTTCAAGATGTTGATGTCTTCTTCCTGGACTATTTCAATAATCTTGTAACTGCTATCGCCATCTTTGACTTCTGCCTACTCAGAGAACTATGGAATCTCAGAGTTGGTCATCCATCTTAATCTAACTGTACCTGAACAAGGATCCCTTATGATAAGTGGTCAACCAGCTGTTTTATGGAGATCTTTAATAAGGGAAAATATCTCACCTCCTGGGGTGTCACATTCTACTTTTGGACAGTCTTAATTGTTAGGAAGTTTTTCTCAGTCTAATAAAGCCCAGATTCCTTAGACTGGCATTCAAGGCCTTCACACAATTTAGTTCCAACCTACTTTTCCAATTTTATCTCATGCTACTCCATATCTTACATTCTATGATCTAGTCAAATTGGAATTTAAGGCCTTCCATAATCTGGCTTCCCCCAACCTTTCCAACCTTATTTCTGATTATTCCCTTTCACATGCTTTCAGCTCTATCAAAACTGGTATTCCCTAAGCTCAACATTCTATTTTCAACATCCATGCATTGGTTAAGAACTGTCCGTAATTCCTGGAATATACTCCATCCCCACTTTTACCCCTCAGAATCCTTCCCTGCCCTCAGAGCTCTGATCACTTACTACCTCCTCCATAAATCCTTCCCAGAGGGCTGAAGTGCTCTCCCCTTCCTGAAGTTAACATGCTGATTTATGTGAGTACATGTTGGATTCTCCCAGCAGAAAGTAAGCTCCTGGAAGGAGCTTTAGCTTTGTCTTAGAATCCTCAGCACCAACCACTGGGCCTTAGATACAGATAGTTAATAAATATTTGTTGAATTAAATTGAATTGATTTTCACTGGAATCAGTAGATCATACTAAATCATTGGAATCATACTAAACTTTGCTCACAGCTCACCCATCTTTATAATGCCCTTCCAGCTCTTTATCTCTCTGCAGTGAAATCTCCACTATCTTTCATGATTCTGCTCCAATGCTAAGTCCTCAGTGAAATCTCCAAGTGTGGGGTGGGATGGGGGTGCGGGAGGAGAGAAAAGACTACCCAAAATGAAGCGTTGTGATGGTAAATGTTCAACTGACTCTTTGAAAAAAAATATTGTACATGACTTACTTTTTCAGTTTAATATGAATCGGTTTTTAATGTTTCCCTAATTACACATTAAAAGAATTTTTAGCATTTGGTTTTTTTTTTTTGAGTTCCATATTCTATCCCTTCCTTCCTCCATTTTCTCCGTCATTTTTTTATGTTTAGACAATCAACAAGACAATAAATCAAACGTTGATTTCTTAGGGGTCAATACTCACATTGAAAATTTAACAATCAGCTCTCTAGTCAGTTAGAGTGGCTCCAGCACACCCCCTGCTACATTAAAGTTGAGCTCATGTCTTATCTCCCTCACTAGATTGTAAAGCGGTATGGTAAAAGTATTAGAGCTATAAAATGAAGATGATGATTTCACAAAGTTCCTGTGAAAAGAGTGCTATAGAAAGATGAGTTATTATTATCTGGAATCAGGAGACCTGGTTCTAATGCTCCTACTTGACACTTGTATGACTTTGGATAAGTCTCTGGGCCTCAGTGTAAGATGGGGTGGGAGGCTGGTGTGGGTAATTTAAAATATCTTTTCTATCTATAAATCTTGGAATCATATGATCTTTGAGGGTAGGGACTATGCCTGATTTATTTTTGTATCTTCCCTACCATCTCATATAGTGCCTTAGTGCATAAAAGGCATTTAAGAAATCTTTGTTGAATAAATGAATGACTAAAGAACAAACTATTATTACCACAATATTTTTTGGCTAATGATAATAGCTAAAAACCACTAACTAAACTTGAGGTTATCCAGCTAACCTTGACTTTAGTCATTGCATTACACAATGCACACACACATGCACTTCAACAGCCCAAAGGCTAGATGTCAAAAATCCATGAAAGTATTCAGAAAAGTATCATGATTTCTTTCCTCTGTCCCTAACATCTCCTTTAAGAACTGCAGCAAGGCATGCAGGATCTTATTTAGTTGTCTTTAGCAATCCTGGGTTGTCTCTGATGCTTATTACACGTGATTGGATCAACCTGGATATCCCATACCCTCCCTCTCTTTCACCTGAGTTGACTAGTTCCCGTGGGTATAAGAGCCAACCAGCTCTTTCCCACCCTATGACCAGAACCCACTACTGAAGTTCTGCTTATTACTGCTACTTTTAAAGGGTTTGATAGCAAATTGGTTTTGGGTCATAACATAATGCCTAGGGCAGAGCTTTTCACATTTAGGTGCTTAATAAATATTTGTGAAATTATATTAAATAGGATTTGGAAATGGAAAAGATCTTCAAGATAATAAAAATAATAATAACTAATTATACAGCACTATTTGTCTGACACTCTTCTACATGCTTTCCAATTATTATCATTTGATCCTCACAACCCTGCGAGGTAGGTATTATCATCCCCATTTAACAGATGAAGAGACTGAGACAAACAGAAGCTAAGTGACTTGACCAGGATCACACAAATAGTATCATTTTTCGGTCTTGTCCAACTCTGTGACCCCTTTGGGGGGTTTTCTTGGTAAAGATAACTGGAGTGGTTTGCTGTTTCCCTTTCCAGCTCATTTTGCAGATGAAGAAAGTGAGGTAAACAGGAGTAAGTAACTTGCTCTGGGTCACACAGTGTCTGAGGTTGGATTCAAATTGTGGTCTTCATGACTCCAGGCATGGCACTTTTATCCATGAATTCTCCTATCTTATAAATGAGTAAAGTGAGACCCAGGGAAATAATTTATTTAAGATGAAAAAGAAATAATCAATAGAGTCAAGTTTAAACCCAAGTTTTCTTACCCAAAATCCAGTGCTCTTTCCTATGCTGCCTTTCTGTGGTTCTTGGGACCCCGTTTAATTTATATCAAAAAGTATCCATTCTGTTACTGACAGGATGAGAGGCCAGGATTTCTGGGGAGACAAGATGGGATTTCATTTCTTAACACTGGCCAGAAATAAAACTCGGCCAGCAGCAGTATTTCATGTACATTTTCAAGTTGTGTCTGTCTTTGAAGAAATGCTTTCACTACCCAGGCTTTCTCCTCCAGCTCTAGTTAGAAGACTGCTATCACTGCTAAAGAAAAGGTCTTTGTAATCCCTAGCAAGGACCATCTCTTGGAAAGCACAGCAAGGTGTCCTCCATTCACCCTTGCTTTCCTGGAAAATTAACAGAAATTTACATTTTGAACTGTCGGTCAGGAGAAAAAATACCTGTGAAAAACCTAACCGGCCACAAGGGGAAAGAAAAAAGACTGGGAGGAAAAGTTAGAGCTGGATGAAAGAGAGAGAAGCGTAAACACATTTGTAAACTTGAATCCTGCAAAAGGCAGTTTATACAGAGATGGAGAAGGAGCTGGTACAAGAGACCCATTTGGGGCCAGATTTATAATCGTATTTATGTAGAGCATGGATACTGGCAGATCAGTGGCAAGTTACAGAAAGCACATTACTGTGGACTCAGTTCTGAACCCTGTCATTAACTACAGCACAAATCACGTTTCCCATCCAAATACACAGTAACTTAATGCTGGGTCTTGAGAAGTGTGCAATTAACTTTCACCAACACTGAGCAGGGGTTTTAAATTAAACAGATGTGATGTATATTAATGGCCTAATGTAACTTCAAAGGAACAGGTTTGGCTTCCTCACCCCCTCTCCCCTCCCTTCTCTGCAGATGAACTTTGATCTGGCCCTTCTCTCCTACTGCCAGGATTAGACTAAGATGTCGAGAGGCTCTGTGTTAGAAGTTCCCTGCCCCTTAGGAGATCCCTGCTGCTCTTGCTGGGGCTGCTCAGCCCCAAGCCCAGTTTCCTGTTGAGAGCCCCCATCATCCCTGATACTATTCAAACAACAACAACAAAACCCCAACAAAACCAAACCCAGGAAACACTTTATGGGATGAAACCAACAGATACAAGGGAAGAAAATAAGACTCCCCCAGCACTTCCCAAGCTGTCAGTGTGGATCTTGTTTTGGTTTGTTTTTCCCTCCGTAACTCTTTTCCGTTTTTCTAACATTTCAAAATACTGGAAGTCAAAACATAGATTTAGAGTTGGAAGAGATCTTGAAAGGGCCCCAAAAGGCATAAAGACTTACCCAAGGTCACACAGTTAGTAAATGGAAAAGGGATTTTGGTAGGGGAGTAAAACAGCAAGGCAAAGGAAAATGAAAACAAAGTGTTTCATTAATACATGAGATGCCATCTGGAGCTACATCTCCATCCTCACCCCTACTCTCGCCACACCCCCCTCCATTCTCCTGACTTTATATAAGTATTTGAGAAAGGAGGAGAGGAGGTCGGGCACGTAGCACCCGAAGCAAAAAGGTAAAAAAAAAAAAAAAAAAGCTTTATTCACGACATATTATGGAGTCTTTATGTTTGGGATCAAGATGTATTTGGGAGAGGGAGATTTTCTCTCTTAGAGCTCTGAGGGCTTTTCACAGGCTCCTAGACTTATTATATACATAAAGGATTGCTCTAGTCTCTTAATTCTGCTTCATGTTGCTTCTACTAGATTGCGAGCAACTGTTCATTGTCTCTCCAACCTTGGTAAAGGCCTTTCTTTTCATCCTCCACAGTGTTAAGTACATAGTGGGTCTCCATCGATACTTGATGAACTGAACTGACTTGCAAGAGCCAAGAAGAGAGAGAGCAGGAAGAAATATATTGTGGTCAAGAGGTGATCTGAAAGTGGTTTTTTACATTGCAGATTCTTATAAGTTTTGAGGTTAAAGCAGGTTTAATTAAGGGAAGGAAGGATTGGCCAGCTACTACAGCCCCAGCTCTTAGCTCCAGTGGGTCCCATAGGGTCAGGGGTTCATTAGACCTCCAACAAATATCCAAGGTGAGTACCGTTACTACCTTGTTCTTGGGCGAGTCTGCTCAGAGTTAGCGACCAGGGTTTATGACTGACTGCATAATTGAAACACCACTAGGGAAGCAGGAAGGAGATTGAGATCAGAAGAAAGGGGGAAGAAAGCCCACTGAGTGGGGCATTGGGTGAAGGACTGAAGGTACACACCCTCCATTCCCTTTATAAAGTCAGTGGCAAACAGCTGGTTGCTTACTGTTGCTCCTTTAATTCAATATTTTAACTCCACTTTGAGGAAAACCACGTATTTTATGCAAAAAAGTACCAAGTTTATTGGAAGAACTGAGCCTGTGAAAGGAAAGTCCATTAGAGAGGAATTACTGTGTTCTTTCTTGATCCCTCTGCCTCTAGCTGTAAAAATGATGAATGCTATTAAAGCCCCAGAGGAGATTCCTGGCAGCTGTGGTTGCTATTTTAAAGAAGAATGGAGGGTTAGGGGGGTGGTGGAGAGAAGGAATTTTGTGGGGAAACAGTTTTCTTGATTTTCTTCTTTAAAAAAAGGGAAGGGAAATAGCATAATGGAGAAAAGATACAAATAATTACGGTACATACCACGACTAGAATTTTGTCTTTGTAGTACAATTACCTTACCAAGTGAGAATTATGCAAAGTTTGAACGGAAACTTAATTCTTGCATGTGTAGCTTTATGTACAGACAACTAATTGTCAGAAAACACTGGGCCAAATTCTACTGGTGAAAAGGGAATGAATTGCATTTTGGGGGTGTGCTTTGGCATCTCGTGCTTTTGTATCTTAGATCACTAAGTCACTTTTCCTGCAGTAAAATAGTTTTGCACACACACACACACACACACACAAAGCACAATGTGTCTTCTTTTTCTTTTGTCTGGATGACAGCTGAGTATTGAGATAAAACTGTTTCAGGACTTGAGTGATTCAGTCTCATTTTAGGATCACAGATCTGTAGTCGGATACAAGGCCATCTAGTCTACTTCTTCCGTTTTACAGATGAGAAAGCTGAGAGAAGTTGAATGACTTGCCTGAAGTAACACAATAAATGTCAGTGGTAGAATTCGAACTCAGATCCTCTCACTCTACAGCCCGTGTTGCTTTGGTTGTACCACACTGCAATAGAATAACCAGGTCTTTTGAGAAGATTAATTTGATTTTCCAGAAGACAGAGCCTGCTGAACCACCCTAAGAAAATTTCTAGCCTAGAACTTATTAAATGTTTATTCACTGACTGATTCTAGGCTCTGTTAATATGATTGAGAACTGGAACAGATGGTTGAGAGCATCAAGTTCAACTCCTTTATTTTACAGAGGAGGAAGATGAGAGTCAGAGGGGGAAGTTACTTGCCTCAAATAATAGAAAAATGGTGGCATAACGGAATTCAAACTCAGGTGCTCTGACATCAAATCAATTATGTTCAGTCATGTCAGACTCCTTGTGACCCCCATTTGTTTTTGGTTTTTTTTTTTGCTTTTTGGAGGGGGGGGTAGGGCAATTGGGGTTAAGTGACTTGCCCAAAGTCACATGGCTAGTTTTTGTGTTAAGTGTCTGAGGTCGATTTTGAACTCCAGTCCTCCTGATTCCAGAGCTGGTGCTCTATTCACTGCACCACCTAGCCGCCCCTATTTGGAGTTTTCTTGGCAAAGATATTGGAGAGGTTTGTCATTTCATTCTCCAACTCATTTTACAGATGAGGAAACTGAGGCAAACAGGGTTAAGTGACTTCCCCAGGGTCACACAGATAGACAGTGTCGGAGGCCATATTTGAACTCAGGAAGATGAGTGTTCCTGACTACGGTACTGGTGTTCTATGAACTATGGCTCCAACTACCTGCTCTATACCTTCTACTAAGCAGCCCATTGCCTCTCAATACTCCATCCTTGCTTCCCATGCTTACACAAACTTTTTCATCTCTCCTTCTCTTTTGGTAGCTATGAAGAAACTAGATTTGAAAGCAGATCAGTTCCTTATCAGTGACTTAGATTTAAGGGATAAAAACTACACTTCCATACTTTATAGAAACTGGTAATAAAAAAAACAAAACACTGCAAATGAACAAAAGAATCATTTACCATGCTTGGATCAAAAAGTAAAGCGTATCATTTTCACATGTTCACTGATTTTCCACCTTTATGTGGCATGTAAATCCATCAATACCCCAAAATATAGATTAAAGCAATGTTTATAGTCCCTTTCCACGCCTGTTTCTGTTGTCTCTTTCCTATCTTCTTCCTCCACTTTGGGGATAGAGAGGAAAACAGAAAAACTTTTGTGACAAATATGCAAAGTCAAGTAAAACAAATCCACACATTTACGATGTCTGTGTGTGTGTGTGTGTGTCTATGTATATAGACACATAGTTTATAGATATGTATTTATGATACACACGTGTGTGTGTCTATGTATATAGATACATAGATTATAGATATGTGTTTATGATACACATATGTGTATGTGTGTATGTGTATGCTCAATACTTATTGACTGATTCTTTTTCTTTAATTTTCAATGTTCTTGTTACATGCAACATTCTAAAAGCTAAATTAGATGTGTCTTCTGCCTTTTCATTTGGAAGGAGATTCATCTATCTTGTTCTCCAATACATTTTTTTCTACTTTAATAAACTACATTTAGTTCTAAACTACTGAATGTATAAATGATCCCCTAAACCTCCTTTTTGTTAAAGATAGGAGTTTTGGGGCAGCTAGGTGGCACAGTGAATAGAGCCCTGGCCCTGGAGTCAGGAGGACCTGAGTTTAAATTTGACCTCAGACACTTAATACTTACTAGCTGTGTGACCTTGGGCAAGTCACTTAACCCCAATTGCTCAGCCTTCCTCCATCCAAAAAAAAAAAAAGATAGGAGTTTTGTTTTTAGAAGCACCTGACAGATGACAAGTCTTTAAGTCCTTATTAGGTCTCAAGAACTATGCTAAGCCCTGGTGATGCTAAGAATGGGAAAGACCTTGGTGCCTGACTTCAAGGAGCTCACATTCCAAGCACCAGTTTTTCCCTTCTTCTCCCCAACCACCACCACTATTAATATGCAAATTGCTATTTATTTATAATTTTAAAATGCCTCTTTATTTGTGGATTGCCAGGGTCAGTCAAAGAAGTCCTCTGGTGACCAATCAGGCATTGTGATGTTGTGGAAACGTCACTGGCTCTGGAATCAGAGGACTTGGATTTAAATATAGACCCTGCTCAGAAACATACAGACCTTTCAGCTCACCTCTAAAATGAAAAGTTTGGATTAGATGGCCTTTGAAGCTTCTTTCAGCACTTAATGCTATGATCCTTTCTATACTTAGCTGGAGCTAGGGTGCAGACGCCATCTGCCCATGAAGTCTTTCCATCTTGGTAGACAGCCTGCCAGTGCTTGCCCAAGGTTGGACTCCTCTTCAGGGGGCCGGGGTCACCTGAATGCTGTAATGAGGCTTCAAAGTAGGAGCAGTTTAACTTTTTTTTAGTTAATTAAAAATGCTTTCCTCAAGTTTGCTCCAGTTTCCCCAAGTTTGCTCCATTCTCATTAATAAAAATCCCAATATACCTTATTTCATGATTTTCAGTATAGGTAGTAACAGGCTCAAAAGGTGCTATTTTTGTTAAGTTATTTTTCTGTGGATTCATAATTCCTTCACAATTACTTGCTGGGATTTTTCATTTGCATGTTTTTGTTGATATAGTCTTTAATGTCTTATTGGTTTTTGAAAGATATCATCTTGCCTTTGTTTAATGTTCAAATGTGTCTGATAAGTAACTTTGGGGTCTAACCCTATGCCTTTAAATGTGATTATTTTCTGCCAGATTTTGCCATCCTTCATATGTTATTGCTGAAAAACTAGTATTTTTGATGTATTGTTACTTTTTTAATGCTTGAAAAATCTTTGTAATTTTACAGTTTAGTAATTATATTACTTAGGGACTTGAAACTTAGATTTCTCCATGCTAAGTTCTTTTTGCTTTTTCTGATTCATTCTGGGACTTTTTCTCCAATTCATTCTTTTAATGTGCTATCCAGCATGCCATTTGGAATTCGAATTAGCCTAAGGTTCCATTTGTTTTTCTCTATCTTCCAATTCTATTCCTTCTACTTGCATATCCACAATTTGCTTTCACATTCTGGTGACTTTGGGCTTGTTCATCAATTTTACTTTCATTATTTCTGGATTTTTTTTTTTAAAACTATATTCTGCCTTTTCCTACTTTCCGTAATTATTTTAGTTCTTGTGTATTGATTTGTATGTTTCTTTTCTCTTCCCATGTTCTTTGCCCCTCCCCATGTGCCCCTTTAAAGTATTTATGGTACAATCTACTTTATCTTATTTCTTGCATCATTTCTAATGTTTCTTTTCAGCATGTACTCCTGCAGAATGTTTATTCCTTGCATCCTTTATCTTTCTAGGACTTTCTTCTCTCTTCCCCATCTCCCTGCATTTCCAACTCTGTTCAGGGTGGTGGTGGAAGCAGTTGTGGTTGAGGTAGTCTGGCCAGACACTCTGGGCTGGAAAGGACCCTGCAGACCTTGGGCCTCTGGACCCAAGGTTTACAGGCATCTGGGGACTGAGAGATTGGGTGCAGGGCCTTGACAGCAGGACTCTCCTGAATGAGGGAGGCCTTGGCCCACAAGCCAAGTAACAGGTGTCACCATGCTGGGAATAGGGCTGGGGTAACTAGGGAAGGTAAGTGATCAATAGCCCAGGCTACAGACACTGAAAAAGGCAGAGCAGCCATGTGGCAAGGGAGATGTAGATGCAGCAGTGGCTACACTGTTCCTTCCATCTTCATGCCAACAGTTCCAAATTTCATTTTGTTTGTAAGTAGGTGTGTATGTGTGTGCTTGTGTGTGTGTGTGTATGTGTGTGTGGTGTTGCTGTTTAGTCATGTCCAACTCTTCATGACCCCATGGGTCATACCATTCATGGGGTTTTCTTGGCAAAGATACTGGAGTAATTTGTCATTTCCTCTTCCAGTGCATTAGGCAATGGAGGTTAAGTGACTTTTGCCCAGGGTCACACAAATAGTGTTTGAGGCCAGATTTGAACTTGGGTCTTCCTGAGTCTAGGCCCAATGCTTTATCCACTGAGCCACCTAGGTGCCATATATGTATCTCTCTGTGTATGTGTGTGTGTGTGTGTGTACACACACACATACACACACAGATCCATATATATAGACAATATTTATATGGTATTTTTGTGCCAGACGCTATGTTAAAACACTTTACAATTATGATCTCATTTGCTATATAATTACATAGATAAACAGATAGACACATATTTGTATATACTGCTGAAGGCCACTCAGCAGAGCTTGCTTTCTCCCTCCTCATTCTTCATTTAATTCCCCTGAATTCAATAGCAATAGTTAAGTCTGAAGGTTGGTTTCTTTTCTTTTTTTTTTCAGATTTCTGGAAATACTTCCTTTGTTCTGAATTATCAGAATATTACAAAACAGAGGGAAGAAACAAGAAACAAACTATGCTGTCCTCATAACT
>CM053588.1:125682066-125710728 GCA_028646515.1 Pseudochirops corinnae | reverse complement strand
AAGTTTATGTGCTACTGCTGAAGAGGAAACATTAATTCATGACATTGGCAGAACAGAATTTTAGTTCTCCTTCGGAGTAGCTTTGATCTTCTGCACATTAAAAAAACATGCTGTGCCATCTACATACTATATTGTGCATTCTAAATAGTATTCTATTGTTCTAAAAAATTAGCACACTTACACAGTGCATTTTCCCCATACTCAATTTCTCCACTGCTTTTTTGCTTAATAAAAATTCCTAAAGTCAACTACTATGAACCATCAACCTGGAAATCATTATATACAACACAGTGATTGAGTTTTTGGAGCACTGACATTTTCTAACATGAAACTTCTTGCTTTCACTTTTGCACTCCTCTAAGTCCAAGGGCCAAACTACTCAGAATGCATAATTAGAAAAAAAAAAATACATATCCTTTGAGCCAAGACTTTTCAAACCAAGCTTCAGCCAGGATTTTGTTTTCCTTAATGGCTAAGTTATAAAACCCTTGAAAATAAGGGCTTATCATGGAAACATTGACAGACCCTTAATTATAGAGGTGCTAGCTGGTATCTCTATAAATGATAAACAAAAAATTACTTCATAGCTTATATTGAAGAGTTGATTCATCGCTCGTTTTGTTCATTAAAAAAAAATACTCTTTGGAACTGTCATTACTTTTGTAGATAATGTAGCCTAACATCTCTTCCTGTTAAAATAAAGATATAATCATCTCTCTCTCTATCGCTGTGCTCAATTCATCTATCAAAATGCACTGAATTAATTACCTGATCCCTTTGTCAGTTAACACATAGCCTTATAGTCTTCTACATTCTATCTAGGGCAAATTTTCCAGCACAGAGGTTCTCACATTTTGTTAGGACAGTCTAGCAAGCATTGTGAGGTGGGACGTTTTAGAGTTCAAACCTTAAGACTCCCCCAGAGCACAGCTCTTCGCATTTTGCACGTGGTTCAGCAAACAAATGTTTGTTGAATTAATTGCATGAGATTTTCTTTCAAGCATTGTCTTCTAAGATGGGAGTAAGGAAAAGCTTTCAATAAAGACTTCTTCTGTTGTTAATGTTACTTTTCTTACTGATTTCACTAAGATTTTGAGGAGCCCACATGGGCTGGAGCTTAAAGTGGGTGAAAAAGCATTCTTTTTGCTCATTCCTCTCAAATCGATCAGATTGTATTTATTTTGTGTTCACAGAGTGCAGGGGGCTGATGCAGGACCTCTGTCTGGAATATTCCCCTCCTCCCACTACATACCTTTGGACTGCCCCCAAACCGATTTAAACTACACATTTTAGTAATAGGCATGAAAAAATAAGCCACTGGTCGTGTATTCTAAATGGATACATTCGAAACTACCTTTTAAAAAATAAGTTGAAAAGTTAAAGGGAAAACATATAAAACTATATATTCATCTATCAGTCTAACATAAACATATTGTAAGTATATATAATATATATGTATAAAAAAAGGGCAGACAATCAAGATTTAAATAAGACTATGAAACCAGGAAATGTAGATTTCACCATAAAGAAAACTACAATAACCCTCCCAAACTATAACTACCATGTTCACTAATGTGATAAATTGTCTCATTTCTGACAGACAAAAATTAGGCTAGAGTATGTGGCAATAATTCATGTGTTTCTAAAGAAATTGTCCCATGCCTTTTAATACCTTAACGTAGAATCCTGGGTGCTATGTGACTTATGACAGAGCTAACAGAGGAAAATACTGAATATCCAACACGATGCTCACTCTTGGTTTGAGCTGTTCCCTCCTCCATGTCAGCGTTGAGTTCTTTTGATCAGATACATCATTTTTGGCTTGTCAGACCAGTAAGTCATGTTTTTCCACTTGCCACAGGCAGCTGAAGAGACAACTACTTGAATAAACTACAAGCTGTGACATGTAGCATTGAACTCACAAGTCAGAGCACTTAGCTAAAATGATAGGTGAACACATAATTGGGCAAAAGGAATGGTATTCATCAGCCAAACAGGCTCATTTCCCCCAACCCCCAAAATGAACAGTAGTTGCAACAGCAATAGAAATAAAGATCAAAACAAAAGTTGTTGATTCTTCAGGGCCAACTGTAAAAGAGGTCAGCAATATATAACAGCAGCAATGAACAAGGAAGAGCAAAACATTGGGATGAAAGAATCTTGCTGGACGTTGGTTCAGCTCTAAGTAAGCCAAAAGTCTGCCACAGAGGCTTATTTGGAAAATTAAGAAGCAAACGTCTCATTTCCTTAGATCCTTCACAGATGCAGAATTCAGTCTCCCTGAGGCTTCTATAACCATGTAAGAAAGCTCTCTTTATCTAGCTTGGTGGCAGCCAGAACAGATTCCATGTCATTAAGGATGTCAGAACTCAAAGCTTCTTGAAGACTTGGCATCAGTTCTTCCCCTTCTATGTTCATTCCATCTCCTTCCAGTGTCCCAAGGTCCACGTTTGTCCCCGGAATGGCTTCAAGGTAGTCTGGGAAACGGTTTTGCTGTGAGGGTATATTGCTTTGGCTGATACTATCACCTAGTTGGGACAAAAAAAACCAAAGAGGTGGTCAGGTTTATTGAAAACATAATTACATCGAGGCTATATGCTTATCAGACAACTTCAAACAAACATGCAGAAAGCAGCTTTAGAACATCTTCCAGGCTGGTGTTCTAAATTTGTTAATAGGCCATTGAAATACATTCTCTTCCCCAACAGAAATCATTAACTAAAACCAAAATCTATGAGTAATCCCTGGAGCTCATTCTAGATTTTATAGGCATTCATTCAACTAACAAATATTTACTAAGTGCCTAATATCTATCTGCTAGGCACCAGCAGGAGTGAGGGGAAAGGGCGGGGTAACAGAAAATAGAAAAGGAACGCAAGTTCTCTGAAACCTGGTAATGTAGTAGCAGAGAAAGCCCATGCACATACGTGCACAGAACATTTAAACAACAACCCAAGAAACCAATATGGGTAAGTGTCAAATTCAGTGATAGAGAAAGCAAGTGCTAAAAAATAGAAAAGGGAAGAAAGGAACATAGACTGGAGTTCACAAGGAAGCTCTGCAGAAGAGACAGGACTCATCTGGAGCTCTAAACACCATCTGAATCAGCAGAGACAAGAGGGCAGGTCATCCCAGGTGCAGAAGGCCAACATGAGGAAAGTCCTGGAGTCAGGACTAAACAAACTTTGGAGACAACATCATCCACCAAACATTCAATTGACAGAATGGACTAGCTTGAGTTTTCGTTTTTGTCTTCACTGGTGTTTGCCTTCTGTCAAAGATGCCAAAAAAAAGTTAGTGACAGGGCCACCAAGTGAGCCATAGAAAGGTATGTTCCTGGTACTGTACTAGGCACCAGATACATAAAAACTAAAAAAGGAATGATCTAATAATCCACCTCTAGAAAAACAAGATACCTAAATGAGGATCTTCTTTTTCATTCCTGCTGGGAAGAATCTGCTTTTTTTTTTCTTTTCTCCTTAAATACTTCTGAAATTGTTAACTCTTCTAAGAAGCTGTAATCCTTAGGTCCTGGTTCCTCTCATTTAAATTTTACCAGATCTCCAAAACCCAATATTCTGACCAACTGTCAAAGAAGGTAGGAAGAAGGGCCCTGTATAACTCATTATAGCTGATACCTATTTACAGTTCTTTCTTTTTTCCAGGATCATTTCAAGTCCTGTGTCCTAATAGAGTTCTTCCCTCATTTTCCTAGTGTTATCACTATGCCCCTTCCCTGAAATTATCATGTATTTATTCTGAATTTACTTTTCTGGGCACTTGAATTTTCCTTCTGTGTGCTTCCCAGGGGCATACACATATATTTAGAGGCAGTATTACTGTATAACCAGAAAACCAACCTGTATCCATTTCATCAACACTGTTCAGGAAGTCATCTGGGGTTCTGGGCACACTATAGCTGCTCATGCTCAGCCCACTGTCTGTACTCTCGTCTCGGGAATGATAGGTGCCACTGTAAATAAGAAGGGTGGAAAGTTAATGTAGGACATCTGAGATAGGCTTTAAAACAGAAACAAGCCTACTGAGCATCAACCTCATTCTGAAAGAGGATTAGAGAAAAACTCTACTTAGCAACTTTGGAAATATGTGTCCTTCAGACTCCAGACATAACCAATGGGCAGTGAAGTGAAATAGACAAAGGATCCTAATTAAAGCTGCCAACAAAATGAAAACCAAAATGTCCACACTTATTCCCCATCCCCAATCCTGATCCTCTTGGTTAAGCTTTGTGTCCAGGGGCAGTAGTAGAAAGGGTTATTATTATTATTTTTTAACATTTAACATTTTTTTTAACATTTTTAACACTAACTCCATAAAATTTAACATTTAATATTATTTTTTTAACGTTTTTTAACATCATAATATTTTTTAACTTTTTTAACATTTTAACATTTTTTAACATTAACATTTAACCATGCCAACCAGTCTTTTGCACACAGATCATTCAATTAAGTTGCCCAGTCACCTGACCAGGCCTTCACTAAGCACAATTTCTGCAGGCAAAAATAATGTGACAGCCCTAACTACAGCCAGCTGCCATCAGAGAGAGGCCTGATCCCTCTGGGGGAAGTAGCACAGACAAGAAAGGCCCTAACATTGGGGTGCAGGTAGCAGGTACTACAGGTTTGCATCAGGCTTATGCTTAGTGCTCAAGACCTCTTGTGCAGAGTTCAAGTCAGAGACAAAACCAACCCTAAGCAAAGAACCACCACTCCTTCATGGAGGAGGCTAAAACAAATAAGTCACTCACATGACCTTAAAGGGCAATGAAAAGAAGCTGTACAGTTTAATTTCTTGTTGGAGTTATTGTATCTTTTGGTTTTAAACAGAATAGAGAAGCTTCAAAAATAGGCTGGAAAAATCCCTCAGTGAATATTCCTTTAAGTAAAAGTATAGGCAAGGAAAGAGGTTTTTCTTTAGGCTAAATTTAAAAGCTTTGAAAAAGCATACAAAGGTACAGTAAACAAACTGAGAAGATCATCACTTCTAGAAACAGTGCTATTAAACAAACAAGCAGCAACTAAGACCGTTTGGCTGCCTGTGCAAGCTGTGTCTGAAGCAGTTTAATTGTGGATCTTAGATTGTGCTGTAGAAAAAGTCTGTGGACCAGTGATAATTGATGTTGCTTTTAACTGTCTCTGAAGAAGAATATGGAACCCCTGCCTTTCTCACAACTGGATGGATGAGCAGCCACACGATTTAGAAGAGAAAACACAGACACACACACAATTTAAACTTTTCTCTCAAGAATCTAGCTAAGGCACTACTCAGATGAAAAGCACAGCTCTAGAATATTGTCTATAGCCATTCATGAAACTATCCTCATTTTTAAATCCTCTTTGTCCCCTAGTCTCTGAATGGAGACTCTCCTCTTACAAACAATGATAGACTTACATCTTATGGAAAAGTTTTTTCTTTGCCAGATTTTAGTAATATTCACATTTTCAAACAAATCCAGCAAGATAAAATGAACCCTTGAGCTCAGATATAGCATAAAATGAAGCAGTTTGGGTAAGTGTCTAAAGACTGTCTAAGCCTAATGTTTTGTCAATATACATGCTTTTGTAAAAAGCTTATTCTAAGAATTGTGAAGAAATGCCCAGAATTCTTATGCTTAATAGTTCAGAATTAGAAATGAAATTCTTTAAACTTGCCATCATCTCCATAAAATTTTCCCATGCCCCCCAGTTCTCTATTTCTTATTGGTGCAATCAGTTGAATGCTATTTAAAAAAAAAAAAACTTGAAGTTTTTAATTTGTTCTGTCAAAAAGAATAAACCAACCACTTCCTACTGTCAGCTATCAAGGCTTCAAACCCTGAAATCACCTTTGGTTCTTCACACTTCTTCACCCCTCTCAATGACCACATTCAGCCCACTGTTATTTCTTGTCAATTTTACTTTTATAATATCTATTTTTCTCTGAAATTTCCACTCACACCGCTAGGTTCTGGTCCTCATCACCTTTCACCTAATGCAATAGCTTCCTGCTGTTCTCTCTGCAGTCAGTCTTATCCCTCTCGAATGCATCCGTCAAACAACTGCCAAAATGCTCTTCCTAATGCATATCTCTGGGCACAGCACTTTCAAGCTCAGAACTTTAAATCTCTCTATTGCCTACATAAAAAAATACAAATTCCTTAGCTTGTCATATCATGCCTTCTAATCTCACTCCAATAGACAGAGACTGGTACAACCTTATTTGACAAGACTTCTCTTCACATAGTCTTTGTACATTTGAGTCAAATTGGATAATTAGCTGTTCCCCTCATTTCATCATGAACTTTCCTTCCTCTGTGCCTTCAAATGTCCCATTCTGCAGGGCACTCAAACATTATCAGCTACTCAGGATCTCTCTTCCTCCCTCTCAAATATATCCTATGCCTTCCTTAAAGCTTACACTGTTCCTCAACCATCTCCTCAGACAGTATTCAAGGGATTTATCTAACACATAATTCAGAGAATTGTCTAAACCAGTCTCTTACTACTTTGCTGCTTTGCATTCAAGATGATTAGTACTTGATCACTGAGTCCCTACCTCTCCCTCTCTCTTGGGCCCTTTCCCTCACTCAGAGTTTGGATTGGCCCACTTCTGGTAGTCTATTCCTTTATTTCATATATATGTACACACACACACACACACACACACACACACACACACACACACACAAAATTAGTGCCAGAACTGGTATTCCAATCCATCTCTCTCCTCACTCTAATGTGCCTTGCTCTTTGCCACTATACCATAATGCTTTTCTCTGAGGATCTTTCCAGCTACAATGATCCAAATTTGCGACTTTATAATTTCTGGAATATAAACTGTCAAGGTTGAGGATATCCTGAACATAAGGCTCTATAAAGTCCTTATTTACTGTTAGAGATATTCATTTAAGTAAAGGATCAGATATATGAATTATTTTTATAGTGCTATAATAATTTCCTTCTATATTTTATAATATGGAGAATATGGAAACTTAAATTTGGTCGATAACACATAAATCAGTTGACGTGGATCTAGAAATAAATTCCTTTTTATAGTAATTAAGTGGTTGCTCTGTTCTGATAATTAATTGACTAGACTCTATCTAGGGCTTATCTGTCTTACACCTAGACTGATATTCCAAGATAATTTTCAAAAGAAATGAAAAATCCATAAAATCACACTGGGAATTTGCCATTTTTCTTGGAATGGAAAAGAAACTTTTTCATCATACAACTATCACTTTCTATTTGGTTAAGGTTTTCTCAACCCAATAAGCCTAAGGTTCAAATTAGGAATATTTTCTTATGGTCAATACACTAAAGAAACTGTCAAGGATGTAGGCTTCTTTGGTACTGGAAGCAAGATGATAAATTGAAAGTGGTAGTTTGACTTTCCCTTGTTCAAATTTGATGGGAGAAGGATATAAAAAAATAAAACAATTAAGTCTAAATGAAAGTATCACCTATACAGTAGCATACACATTTTACATCTGTGATAAATGGCCCAGGCAACCGATAATTCAACTAAATTCACTAATGAGAATGGCAAAGATAGATAATACTGTTGCACTGAAAAGTCCTTCAATAATTTTCAGGCAATTCACATCTTTTACATGCCATGAATTATTCAGAACTAAGTTAAGAGCTGATAGGATTCCACATTATCCTTAGGGAAGCAAAACAAGTCTCTAAACATTTTTTAAAAAATCCTTTGGTTGTTTAAATCTATTTATAAGAAAAATCAAGACCATAAAGACCAGATTATATGATCAAGTGCCAGAAATATTTCCTTAAGACCAAATAGCTATCTGAAACTCCACAGATGTTTTTAAACCTAGAAGGGTGAATTGATTCTAGTCAAATCTTGATTTAAAATGTCCTTCTAGGCAAAGAACATAACCTGTTTCAGCTTGCGGTCTAATTCCAAAAGAGTACTATGTACCAGCACTTATGTAATCTGTCCAAAACATTAGATTTGTGGTAACTAAGCAAAAAAAAAAAATATCCTTAAGCTAAGGGATTTCCAAATCCTGCCATTAGTCTTAAATGCATTTTGAAAAAAGCAGATTCCTACATTTTCTCTCCTTGAACTACAATCCTTAGAGGATATGATCATATCTAGAGCTAATGCAATGAAAGCTAAAAAGCTGAACATCTTTGTAAAAAAACCTAGCAAATGAACCTCAAAATCCAGCCCTACCTCTGTTTTGGATGCAGCTCATTTGATCACTTAGAAAGGCATTCACATGTCCTTTCATGATTCTGTAATTTTAAATAACTGTTAGTCAACAGATTAGGCACAGGCAAACATGTTCTGACTCTGAATAAGAATCCACTCTACAAGTCTGAACAGTTTACTTCCTCTCACAGGAGACAGCTTTTAATCCTCAAATTCTAGTGGACTTGCCATTTATGGAGAGATTCATTTACAGCTGTGGCTTTTGGCACACACAGATGTTGAAAACAGACTATTACAAGTATTGAGCAGAATCATCTTAAAACCATCAGTTTTTCCTAATTTTTACTAGTGACTACTCCTACAAACCTGTTGAGAAAGGGATCAGAACTATTTGTAGTCATTGTTCTCAATTCCTGATTCATTCCAGGAGAGGATACTGGATTCTGAGTTCCACCATCTTGTTCCATTGTTGGTAATTGGCTCCGGAGAGCTATTTCCTACGGGAGCAAAAACAAAACACCAGTCCGTTGATCAACAAATACAACATTTGTAAGAAAGATAAAAAAACAAAAACCCTCCCTCACCCCCCACTCCATTAGAATCAATGTATAAGGATAAATGTATAAATAAAAACGAGACATATTTTATAACTGAAAGCAACAACAGACCCCTCCTAGTCAGAAGAACCAGTTTTTGTAAACCAAGTTAATAAGTTTTAATTTAAAGGAAACAAATGGTTAGACTGTATTCTTGAGGACATGGACTGTGCTGGTTTTCATTTTTGAATATTTATTCCAGTAGAATGTAAGCTTAAGAGCAGGGACTATTTTGTTTTAACTTTTGCATCCCCAGAATCTATTATACTGTTTGATGCACCTTGCTGACTGAATCAATTAATGTTTGTTGAAGTGAAATGAATAAAATGAAAGCCTATCTGTCAGAATCATGTCTTATTTCTGATACTTTACCATGTAGCTTACACACCCCCCTACATACACCCCCCCACACCCCCCCCACCCCCCCCCCCCACAATTTTTGTTACCTAAGCAGACCAAATTCTTAAATTGGCTATAAGACAGTGTGGCACAGTAGACAGAGAGCTGGCCTTGGAGCCAGTAAGACTTGGGTTCAAATCTCACATCCAACATATATTAGCTATCTGATTCTGGGCAAATCATTTAAAGTCTTATTAAATCTCTAAGCATCAAGAACAACAATAATGACAACTAATATGCAACAGATGAGGAAACTGAGGTAAATAAGAGTTAAGTGACTTAAGAGTCATACAGCTACCAAGTGTTTGAGGTTGAATTTGAATATAGATCTTCCTGATTCCAGGTCAGCATGCTGAGGGGCTTAGAAGAACACAAGAAATGATTTTAAAATTAACTATTCATTTTACTTCCCAGTTATCTGCTGGTTCTTAAAAGTTTTTAAACTTTTTCACGTTTCCTTACAGTGAAATCATGAAGTATATTTCCCCCCTTTAACAAACAATACTAATCCACAACTGCTTCAATCTGCTCTTCCCGAATTTGATATGAAATTCTTCTTTTGGCATTTGAAGGAGCAGTATGGCATAGTAGAAAAATTCCTGCAGTGGTAATCAGGAGACTAGGGTTCTAATCTCAGTATGTCACAAGCATGTGACAAGTAATTTAGCCTCTCCAGGTTTTGATTTTCTCATCTATCAAATGACTAGGTAATCTTCAAGATTCCTGCCAATTCTAGGCATCTTATGATTCTATGCTTATGTTTATCTTCCATAGGATAGGGAGATAACTCATGGTTTTCAAAAGAGGGGAAAAACTACACTACACCACTACACCCAAATATCTCCACAAGTTGAGAAGCTTAATGTATTATATAGATGCATTTGACACAACATGTTTAGAGACTACAAAAATCACTCATTCATTATAATTTGCTCCTTTGATCTAAGTGTTAAGGACCTCTTAAAAAAAAAACCGCCCCAATTCTTCAAGCAACTCAAAAAAGATTTTATCTAAAAGTAGGATGCTGTTTTTAACTGGCTAGCATGGTCACTATATTTCCAATGTAGCAAAGGCAATTATATTGCTAAAACATTCCCCCACAGTTTTGGAAATCTGAAACATACACTTAAAAAGCTTACTGAAAAACTATCATGTTTCTCCTTAAAATACATCATGTGCTAAAAACAAGTGAATATGATATAGCATTACAGGATTTGAGGGGGACTTTGTATTCCATGTTCTCATCTGTAAAATGAGAGACTGGGTTGAATAATCTAATCTCCGAGGTCACCCCAAGCTCTGAAATTCTGCAGAGGCTGGGGATTTGCCCTGAAGATGTAACCTGACATCTTGATAGAACTTTGAGGTTTCCTCACATCATATCATTTGATCTCAACCACTGAGATATACCTGTAAGTAGGTAGCATTATCTCCAGGAGGTTCTTAGAAGTTATATGACTTTGAAGCCAAGATAGTGGAGTAGTAGGAAGTACAGTAAGCTCCCCCTTTCTCTCCCACAATTCCTCCAACAGATTTAGAAATGCACTAGCCCAAATCCTGATTGGGAAACCCCAGAAAACATCATAGTGAGTCATTTTCAGAGGGCAAGTCAACATAGGGAGACAAAG
Source organism: Pseudochirops corinnae (assembly GCA_028646515.1). Taxonomy (NCBI): domain Eukaryota; kingdom Metazoa; phylum Chordata; class Mammalia; order Diprotodontia; family Pseudocheiridae; genus Pseudochirops; species Pseudochirops corinnae. The sequence goes on along the minus strand of CM053588.1, from coordinate 125,699,924 downwards.
TATGTGGACACTCTGGACTGTCTCCACAGAGCAGTCCAGTTTAGGGAGAGGCAAGAAGAGGTCCCAGACGCAGCACAGAGGTAGGTCCTAAGGTTGCGTACAATATAGGAACAGGTTTCTTCTGGCAGCTCTGTCATGTACTTCCCAGTTCTGGGTCAAAGATCCAGGGAATACTGAGGAGAGAACTAGGATCAAGAATGATCCAAGCAAGGAGAAAACTGAGAAGCAAGTAGCAGCTGTGTAACTTGGACCCCAGGGGCAGAATGAAATCTTGATTCCAGCTTCTAGTCCAGGGGTGGAGAATCTGTGACCTTGAGGTAACATGTGGTCCCCTTGAATTCTGTGAAGTTTGGACTCAAAGGGCCACACTTGAGGATCTTGGGGCCATGTGGCCTCAAGGATGCAGGTTCCCCATTCCCGAACTAGTCCCTTCTGAATCCTACAAAGGAATAATCAAGGCAGGAATCCCAAAGAGAGGCCTACAGGTCTATTATTCTGAACCAGCAAAACATTACAGCTAGCTACTAGTGGCTGAGTCCATCAGTCTACTGAAATTCCAAAACAAGCCTCTTACTTACACCCAAACTCAGGTTAGGAACTTATAGAATTCAGACCAGAGGTGAAGTGATCAGACTTTGGAATTAGAACACTTTGGGAACATTGAAAGTTTGCAGCCCTTGGCCTGAGCTGTCCCTAGATCTTGGAATATCTTAACACTCAATATCCTGTGAAAGAAGCAGCAGGACCTGCTAAGACATTTCCTTCATTAGAGCCTGGCTCTAACATAAAGTCTAAAGTAAGGAAGTGAGCTAGACACATGCGCAAATTAAAAAAAAAAAATCTACCATAAAAAAGCTATTGTGTTGACAAGGACGCCCAAGACACAAACTCTGAAGAGAATGATCACTTCCAAAAGATCTACAATTAAAATCTCAACTAAACAAAACAAAAACACAGCTTGGGCACATAAATGGAATTCCAGGTAGCTAATGAAACAAGAGTTTTTGTTGTTTTTTTTTTTAATTTATGTTTTTATAAATGAACAGATAGTATTAGAGGAAAAAACTGGAAAAGACATGAGAGCTATGAAAGAACTGAAAAAGGAATGAACAGTTTGGTACAAGAGATACAAAACGTTGCCCAAGCAAAAAAATTCCCTTAAAATTAGAGTAGACCAAATAGAATATAATGACTCCACGAGACAACAAAAAAAATTATTTTTTACATCAAAAGACCAGAAAAATAGAAGTATAAAGTATCTCAAAGCAAAAACAACTGACCTGGAAAACAGACTGAGAGAAAATTTAAGAATCATTGGACTACTGGAAAGGCATGACCAAAAAAAGAACCTGACATCTTAATTCAAGGAATAATAAAATTGCCTAAATCTCTAAAAACCAGATGGTAGAATGGAAATATTGGTTACCTCCTGAAAAGCACCCCCAAAATTATGAATTTTCATAGCCAAAATCCAGAGCTTCCAGGTCAAAGAAAAAATTGTAAGCAGTCAGAAGAAAGAATTCAAGTATAGTTGTTATTGTAGTTACAATCAGAATCATATACAATTTAGCAGCCAACACTATAAAGAATGGAAGAACTTGGAATATTTCAGAAGGCAAAAAAAAAAAAAAGAAGGTTATAACCAACATTAAAGGTTTATAACCAAGAACAACCTGCCCAGTAAAACAGAGTTTAATGCTATGGGGTAGGTGTGAGTGGGTGGGAATGTATCTTTAATGAAATAGAGGACCTCTAACTATTTCTGATGGAATGACCAAAGCTGCATAGAAACCTTCAAGTGCAAATACAGTAGTCAAGATAAAATGTAAAAAGGCAAATATGAATGGAAAAACTTAAGGGACTAAGTAAGCACAATCTGTTTACATTTCAAAAATGGAGTGATGATAAATGTGTCTCCTATGAAGCCCATTATCCAAAGGGATTATACATGATTCTGTTATTTTTCATAGTTTTTAAAGAATGGAAAGGGAAGATAAGAGGAATACACTGGGCAGGGGGGGAGGTTGGGGAGGAATGGAGAGAAGATAAAGGAAAATTATCTCACATATTCAGAGTGTACAAGTAGATGTCTATAGATACAGGGCAAAAGGGATGTGGGGCACTTCTGACCCTCGAACTGTACTCTCATCTGAACTAGTCAAAGGGACATAGAATACAAAGTTGAGTACAGAAAATACATTTCACTCAACAAAAATAAAAGGGAAAGGGAAGAGAAAGAAAACATTAAGGGGAGGGATTAGTCCTAAACAAACTCTAAGGATATATAAAATATTTTTATTTTCTTTTTTGGTGACAAAGAATTGGAAACTGAAGGAATGCCCATCAACTGGAGAATGGCTGAACAAATTATGGTAAATATGTCTTGGAATATTATCATGCTGTAAGAAATGATAAAGCGGTTAGATTCAGAGGAACCTGGAAGATTTGTATGAACTGATATAGAAGTAAAGTGAGCAGGAGCAGGAAAAATATCTATATGGCAACAATATTATAACAAACAACTTTAAAAGGCTTAGGAACTCTGATCAGTGTCATGAACAACCATTATTTCAAAAGAATCATGATGCTAACCACCTTCTAACAAAGAGGTGAAAAAGGGACTTAGAGGAGAGAATAAGACATATATTTTATTGGACATGGCCAATGTGAAAATTTGTTTTCCACCATTTGTAAAAGGGGTTTTGTTTTTCTTTATCAATTGAGAGTCCAACGGGAAAAGGAAAAAGTAGATTTTTGTTGATTGAAAATTAAATAAAATTTAATTTTAAAAAGTTAAATGATTTTCTCAAAGTTACTCTATGAGAGTGGCCAAAAATTACAACCACTTCCAGAAAGATTTAGTGATAAAGCTCAGGTAATCATTAGGAAAGAGTAGATTTTTTATATCAAGAAATGGCCCAAGAGATTATATAGTATGACAATGGCTAAAATAATTTTTTACACACCCATATAAAGATTCTTCTATTTGCACTAAGACTTTTACTTTGTCATACACCTCCCTGACTGATCTATTATGAGCATCAAGGCATCACTTTTGTACAAAGTCTGGCAATGCATGGCCAAGTAGTAGTTTTAGAACATACTATGCTCCCTTAAAAAGTATACTAAGGCAGTATGACATCGTGAATACAGTGCTGGATATGGACTCAAGAGTGAGGTTCAAATATGGCCTCCAACACTGCCTAGCTGTGTAACCATGGCAAATCATTCAACCTCTTGGTTTTCTTATCTATAAAAAGGGGGTAATAATTGCTAGGCTATATAGCCGATAGGACACTGGAATAAAGCCAGAAAGATCTGAGTTCAAATGTAGTCTCAGACACTTAACAGATGTTTGACTCTAGGCTTGTGAAAGCTTTCAAAACCTAGTTACCATCAACAGCTTAACTCGTAGGCAAAGAGATCTTTTACTATCTCAAATGTTTCTCAGATTAGTCAAGATTTATGAGTAAAATGGGAAAAGCCTCCTCATTTTTGCATCATTACACAAGAAAAAAGGCTAAAAATATTCACTTTATGTATGAAAAGGCAAACATGGAAAGAACTATTTGGCCTCTGAGATACAAAAACAGAGGCATGATTAAGTTTTGGCTTAAGTTCCTATAACTTGCTTGTTTCTCTATTTTTGAAAGTATGTCAAACTATTCTGACTACCTTTGGGAAAACAGAAGCTTAAAACAGTTGTATTTTTAGCTCAGTTTTCTAATTTGGGGCATGATGTACAGGATAAGTCACTAGTTCCTTAGAAAAAGTTGCAATTTCAACATAAATCAGTTTTTGTAGTTTATCTAGTTAAATCCCAAGACTTATTTAGTTACACTAGATCTGAACAACTAAAAAATCACATCTAAAATATGTTTTTTAAAAGTGCTAAGGCTCACAAGAGTCATCTTGCTTTGAAATCCAATATAACTGAAGAAAAAAAGGGGGCAAATATGGATTTCATTTATATAAATCAAATTACACTGAAGTTTAATTATGCTTAATTGAGTATCCATCTCACATGTGAATGTCATCTTTTCTCTCTCTTGGCAAAAAAGTCCATAAAGCAGCTGTCTAGGACATTTTTCCAGCACCTAACTTTCAAAAACACTAGTCTAAACCATTACTGCTGACTGTTTGGATGGATTCTCATTTATAATCCTCAGTCAGGAATGCAAAGAATTATGAGCTTACTTACAATGCAAACTCAAGATCTAACTAGACTTGCCCAGAAGCAGGGGAAATAGATCAGGTGACCTCTTTGCTTTCTTAATCTATTACTCTACATTTCATCCAAACTCTTCCAGCCTCCTTTTCTATTTGGTGGCATTCATATATACAGTACTGATAATTAAAACATGAAATGACATGCTCTAACAAATTGGTTTAAAGAGTTTTTCCCCCTCCCTTCTAAACAAAGGTTGCCATTTTAAGGATGTTTAAATAAAAATGTTTTAAAAGGATAATTTTTAAAGGAATGGGGGAAGGGTATAAGTTTTTAAAAAAACTTTACTGAACTCTATATTCAAGCCTAAGGGGGAAAAGGACAAAGAAACTAGGTTGCTCTATGTCTACCTAATGTCCCTCTTGTTCTTCTCCTTTGATTACTTGCTATTTAAACATATAGTGAAACTATTTTTCTTCTCAGCTTTCTCAACACAGTCAAATATAATGCATTTATATGACTGTAACACCAGAGAGAAACCTCAAGCAACATGAGAAATAAAGATTTGGGAATCTAAATGATTTTGAATACAGTAGGTATTTCTATAACACTACTCTTCTCTAGCAGTGAGATGCAGAAAACTGTGTATCCATTTTTGGATGAAACACGGCACGTGAAAAGATTCCTTTTGTAAATGACTTATTCAAGTCAGTTTAGTTTGGTCAACCAAAACCCCAAATTTAGAGGCACTCACTAGCTCTAAAAATACATCTTTTATAAATAGTTTGTCTGATAAGTTTGTGCTGACAATTTTTAAAAATAGACAATGCCATTCCTCCTAACTGCTCAAGTCTTTGACCGGGCTCTCAAGTTGCCAAAATATTTTGCTAAATATCCAAAATGCTTTGGAAAGGAACTTTTTTGATATCAGCTACGTCTACCATTTCAAATCAACTTTTGACCAGTCTGTGATTCTGTGATATAAACAACTAAACTTGCTTTCTTTTACCTAAGAACTGTGAATACTACTCATCAAAATTATGGTCTAAAGCCTCCAACATATTCGATCTTTTATTATCTGCTTTCTTATTTCTTCATTTAAAGCAATAAATAAATTGCTTTGACATTTGCTCAGGTTAAGATAAAGTGATTTTTTGGGTGTTTTTTTTAAGTGATTTTGTCTTTTAAGTGATCCTTTAATAAAGGTTATAGGAATGCAAAGAAGCAAGGCTCTATATAGATAAAGTCTTCTAAGAGAAAAAGCTACAATAGGACTTCTTATGGGAAATCTGGGATACATATGTAAAAAAAGTTACAACAGACCAAACACTGAGATCAATGAACTGGCACTATAGCATCAGAAAACATGACCTTCTCTTGGATAGAAAATTCCCCTGTGCACACATCAGTTGATTACCAAAAATGAACTTTCAAGTCTTTGGTCCTTTGAAAGCTATGCAAAGAGATTCTACTTTTTACTTAAGATCTGGAATTCAAAGAACTGAGAGACAATCTAGGGGGAAAAATTCAATTGGGTTCTGCCACAGCTTTCCTAGTCATTGCTAACATGAAATACAATCAAGAGGAAAAAAAAAAAGACCAAATTCTTTTGCTAGTTGCAAATTAAAAAACAAAACAAAACAAAATAGGATTTGGTGCAAATGTTTTCATATTGCTTCAAACAACAGTATAATTTTCCTTTCTTTAGCTTCTAATCATGGACGTCTTAATTCCTCTAACACGGAGACTGATGGTGTAGCACAAAATCTGTCCTGACACTAATATTAAGGTTTTCATCACATATTAAACCAATAAATGACTGAATTTAACTTAGATTTATTACTCCCAATAAGGACTTCAGTCATGCAATTTTACAAGCCACAGAATATTTATAGCAGCAGTTCCCATGAAAGTTGAAGCAGTTATTTTGCTCTGAAGACAAATTAAATCCTTCTATTTCACATTTGGTTTACCTTCAGCTCACCCTTCCTCCTTCACTGGGGGTCTCAGAGCTCCCTTTGACCACCTGTAGCTATATACACTAGAGTAGCTGTAATCTCCAAGGCAGATATGAAGATTTTAAAGAGAATTCTTAGAGATTAGTCTTGAGCTGGGTCACGATGGAAATGAAGGGTTTGTATGGACAGAGAGGAGGAGGAAGAGGAAGGGCACTCTATATGGAGGGAAGCAATATAACTAAAAGCACAGGAACAAACCCAAGTACAGAGGATATGGGGGAGGGCAAGGACATCTGCCTGACTAGAACAAAAGGTTAAATCTGGGGAAGGAGTTAAAGATGACACCAAGTGGTAAGAACAGTTGATAGAGAACCTTGAATATCAAAGAGAAATTTGGACTTCTGATCCAATGAAGCACTGTACATTCTAAAACAGACAAGAGAAGGGAGAGGAGGTAGAGAAAGTTTCTTAAGCTCCTGGTATAAACTAAACTTGAACTACCTTTGTCACTGTTACTGTCTTAAAAAGACTTACACAAGGCAGATCCAACACATCTCCATAACAACTACTTAAATTTGTATATTTTTTTATTTTTACAAAACTTTGTCCTTACAACAACCCTGTGAAGTGTAGTACAAAGAAGTATTATTCCCATTTAACCAACAAATAAGTTTAGGAATCTTAGATATCTCAAATAGCCAGATACATTAAAAAAAAAATCAAACATCATATTTATCTAAATCTATAAAACTACAATGATAACTTTTCTAACTTAACAAGATTTTCAGAACATAAGAAGAGGTATTTTCAGAAAAGCAATAGCAACAAATAATTTAAGTGAGCTGCGTAATTTTCAAACAGTAGGGACAGGCTAGTCAAGGCTCCACTAGCAAATGGATAAGTTGCCCTGTAGTACATTTTGGAAACAAATCTCACTACAGATGTACATCCTTAATATCTTGGAATTCAAGGCTGAATTTTTTCTTTAAGTTTACATCTGACTTACCTAAATGAAGACAGACTGACCATTCAAGCAAGTCAAGGAAGGACACAGAAGGACATGTCTTTAAATCAGTAGTTTTCAACTTTTTCAGAATTATGACAATGGTCTTTTGTTTCATCAAATCCCATTCAAAACTAATATAACATGAAGGTCTGACAGTACAATAATAAAATTTCTTTTCATGTGTATCTCGTGAAACCTACCTCAGTACTCTGTACTTGTCCTTTGCATCAAACTTACTCTTGTATATCCTCTTTCCAATATTTTGAAAAGTCAAGCAAAGTGTTTTGCTGGCATAATTCCTGTCTCTCACCCTGAGACTATTTTTTTTTTCTTTTGAAACAGCAATTGCTGCTGCCAACACAGCCTTCTCTAAACAGAAATCATTCGGTCCTTGCCAGGGTAGACAAAGGTTCATAGGATCACAGAAGGTCCTTAGAGGTACCTAGTCCAACTGCTTCATTTTTCAAAGAAACTAAACCCAAGAGAAACTGAGCAACCTGCCCTAAGTCACACAGATGATAGATCCAGGAATCAAACCTGGGCCAGGCTAACACACTTTTCACTAGGGCTAGTTTCTTGTCAACTGACCGTCCTTGTAGTTAACTTGTCCCTTTTTCAATTCGAATATTCTCTTATTTCTAAGTCCACTTGTTCAACTAGTATGGCAGCTAATCGGTCCTTCTTTCCTCATGGCCCAAAGATACATTGATCAAAAAACTGCAAGACAGGCATTTCAAACAGCAAATAACTAAAAGTTTCAGGAATTGTCAAAGGAAGGGGGAAAATATGTTAGATCATCTAGGGGTGATTAACACTAGAACTGACTGTTCTTTAACTCTGACTGTGTCACTGTATTTTTAGGAAATATGGGTAAATAATTCAAAGATTAAAGAAGGTTATTAAGAGTTAAAGGATTCAAGAAGAGAACAGATATCAAGTAAACTCTGCCCCAGCTCCATCATGCTTGCTGTAGAGGAAGATATTAAGGTGAGAAGAACAGATTTGCAAGTCAATAAAGTAAAGTCAAACATAACTTTAATTTTCTTAAAGTGACTCTTTACTTGCACAGTAATTAGTAATCACTTTCCTCATGCCACTCACTTTTCAAAAACCTACAATGGTGCCCAGATGCCAACCAAATAAAAAAGAAATCTGTTAGCTGGATAGTCAAGATTTTCTACAATCTGGCTCCAACTAATCTTTCGGGTTTTTGTTCCAGTTAAACTAGGCTAGTCTCATCTGGGCATGTCATCACCCATGCCTAGTATAAATTTTCTCACTCCTCTCCTTCCCTTCTGCTGAAATCCCTCTCTTCTTTCACGGCCCAGTGTATTGGTAATGTATTTTTGTTTAATGGGAAGATCTTTCCCATCCATTAATAGGCCCATATGACACATGGAAGCCTGAGTCACATGAGTCTGTGGTGGGAGGAGCTTGCTGAATGAGTAGAGGAAGAAGGGTGGGACAGGAAGAGGCAGGGCTGGAGGCGAGCTGACAGGAAGTTGGTCAGAGCAGTCAGAGTTGGAAGTGAGAGTGGTTAGAGCTGAAGGAGAGAGATGAAGTAGGCTGCAAGCTGTGAATGTTCATTTGTGGAAAGGTCCTAGCAGGGGGAAGGCTTGGGGATGGTGGTGCCCCCTACATTGTTATTGTGTATAGATTTCTTTGTTGCTATGACAGACTTGGCTTTCTGGTGTTGGGATTCGGTTTTCTGGTGTTTGAAAAAATGTTTTGGTTCTGTCTTCCATGTGGAGAGTCTGTTATATCTTGTGATTCAGAATTATGCCAGCATTTTCATAACTGCTGTAGGCAGTTACACTATCACACTGGCACTATACCCAGATGAAGGGTTACCACCTTTTGAAGGGCTTCTGACTCCCCTTACCCAGATTCAAGTGAATTATTCCTCCTTAACCTTCTGGTGTTTCTACATCTGACTCATTCTTTATATTTATCTTATTCTAGTTTATATCATAATTATTTGTGTGTGCACTGCTTCCCTCACCTGTTATTTGAAAATATCTTGAGAGAAGGACAGTGTCAAATCTGTCCTTACATCTCTAGTGCCTAGGGCAGTCGAGTCATACATAACCTAGGCCTTGAAAGAAGAGAAGGATTTTAACAAGCTGCTATATGGAAGGCAGCATGTATTCAAAGTATGGGAAGATGGGAGAACACAGGATGAAATTGAAAAGTAGCTTCTTTTGCTAGGTAAAGGAGAGGAATAGGTGACAATTAAATTGTGATAACTCTTAAATGTTAGGCCAAGGACTTGGTATTTCATTCTACAAGCAAACAATGTGCCTTGACATAGACAACTTTTTACCATGAGACCATTAAGAACATTAATGAAAAACACTGTGATGGATAGATTAAAGATAGCTAGAAAGCTGTTACAAAAGTCTATGTTCTTAACTTATTTTGTGTCATGGACTTGTTGACAGTATGACAGAATAATGTCTTAAAATGTTTTAAAATAAGGCAAAATATGTAGATTACAAAGGAAACTGATATTTATAGAAATATAGTTGTCAAAATATAAAAAAAACAAAAACAGGTTCACAGACCCCAAATTAAGAACCCATGATCTAAACAATAGGTAGTGACGGCCTGAACTTAATAAGGTATAGTTAAAGACTAAAAATGTCTTGGATGCTTCAAGTCTGGATCACTGGAAGGATGTTAATACCATAAAAAATATCAGGAAATTGGGAAGATGAGCAGATTTTGGGAGAATGATGATGAGGAGTTCAGTTTCAGATACAAGGAGTTTGATCAATTAGAATATCCATTTCTTATTTCTCCTTAAGTGTTCCTTCTGGCCTTTCCTTCTCTTCCCAACTACTTAATGTGGCTATATCTCCCAAAAGTCTTTCCTGGGCCCTTCCTTCCATGGCAACTACCACCTCAATTACCATGGTTTCCAAATGCCACCTCTGCAATACACTCTGCCCTGACTTCTTTGTCTCTCTTCTGAGATCCAGACCAGATTCTCCCTCTGTAACTTTAGTCTCAACATGTCCAAAACTGAGTTCATTATCTTATTATTGAGCATATAATCAGATGTTGAACTTAAGTGAATTTCTTCCTCAATATACTTTTAATTCTGACTTCCCTATTTCTGTCCAATGGTATCATTTCTGACTTTTTCTTCTCCCTTACCTTATATCTAAATCAATTACCGCAGTCTAATAATTCCATCACTACATCTCTTGGTCTAAGAGTTAAGTGATTTGTCTATAGTCATATAACTCATATATGGCAGCCTATGCTGTCTCTAATGAGGGCTGACTTTGATCTCATCTGAATAGGGAATTCATAGTGAGGAAACTCCTAGCAATGTAGAACTAAATCTATTCTGAAATTAGAGTTTTAGAGGTAGAAGCTTTCCCAGGGACACAGCCAATAAACATAAATCTGTGGTGGAAATTATACCCAGTGCTTCCTAGTTGTGAGGTCACTTCTTTAACCATGTTGCCTCACATGTAAAACTTTAAAATTTATTTTTTTTAAAAATCACACTTTAAAAAAATAAGCGTAAAAAGATTAAAATGTTACATTTAGGGCAGCAAACATGGTACAATGAAAAGAGCATTGACCTTTGAGTTGGAGGACCTACACTCAAATTTCACCTCTGAAAATGTATGATCTTAGAAAAGTTATTTAACTACACTGGGACTCAGTTTCCTTGACTGCAAAATGAAGGGGATGGATTAGATGGCCTCTGACACTTCTAGCTCTAGCTCCAGGAGCCTCATCATAGGAATTTCAAATTTAGAGATTCTCTGAAAGATCACTAGGACTAGAAAAAGCAGACTATAAATACCTTAGGTACTATGATGAACACAGCATATTTTTAAAGCACTTAGACACACTCATAAACAGGTGACAATCTCATTATTGTTTCCAGTAAATCAAACACAGCTTATGTCACTAAATTTTCTACACGTAATAATTAGGAATTACCCATTCTCAGCTTTGCTTCTCTAACAATAAATGCTCAGGAATGGACTTTATACCTGAATACCTCTTAGAATTCACAACTCTTACAATCTCAGTATCCCCAAAGTCTGTGGGGGAAAAAAAAAACCCTAAAATAATTCTTTACATATTAGAAGGGTTGAAAATAGTTAATCATAGTTTATTTGAGATATGCAAAATTCAATTCAGATGTCTGAGTAAGGTCTTCCTTAAACAAGTATATACATTTCTGGGACATATAACTTTATTTCAAGGTTATGATAAGATAGTTATCAAAACTCACAGAACTGCACAGAGTTTCAGAGTTGGAAGATACCTTAGAAATTACCTGGCTGAATTAATGAAAGGAAATCTCCTCTACAACAGTTCAGATGAGTAGTCTCCAGGCTGAGTGAGAACCTTCCTCTTTATCACTACAGAGCACTCACTACCTGCTCCTTTCCAGGCAGCTCCGGATAGCTTTGGGATAGCTATCTTTGGATGATTTTCCTTTTATGGATCCTCACACAGCCTCTTTGCAGTTTCTACATGTTGCTCCTAGCCCTATCCTTTTGGGTCCAAAAGACCAAGTCTAACTCTTTTTCAATGCCAGTTATTTCAAATACTTGAAAAGGATCATCACTTCACCTGGCCCTCCATTTTCCTCTTCCTAACTTAACAATTTCTGTTTCCTTCAAATGAGCCTTGTGAATTCAGTCCCAAATACTGACAAAAGACATTTTCTGTCCTCTTTTCCAATTAGTCCTTCCTTGAGAATAGACTCTCAAAAGATTTCTCCTTTCCCATGAACACCATTCATATTCATATGCAATTACCTTTCTAAGTGCATCTTTACAGATGAGGAGGAAGGCAGGAAGATACTCAGACTGGTATGCAAGTAATATAAAAACAAACTTACTTTGGAGAAAAACTTAAAAGAACAAAAGACTAGGAAAAAAAAACTGTCAGTCTTCCCAAGATAGCAGGCTGTGTTGGTTTTTGCTAGTCTTTAGACACTTTTAAATGAACATTTTTAAAAAGTGATTATTAAGAATTTTAGAATATTTATAACTTTAAAAAATTACATAAGTACACTATGGGACTTAAGCACAGTGTGCAATAGAAACAAAATGTTAAAATTTAGGAACAAAGATCTTCTCTAAAGTTCAAAATGGAAGATCAGTCAAAATGGAAGATTTTTAAATAAAAAGACCATGGCACTCTGCTAACAGATCCATTAAACATCTCAGCAGAATGGTGGCTCATGGGTGTGTTAACACTGCTAATCTTCCCTGACGATGGCTACACTGAGCATAAACTTTCTCTCTTGGCTATTTTAATACCTTATTTTTTTCTTATGCTAAAACATCAGTTAAGAGCCTACCTGACGTTTTGGAGAATTTGCTGTGCTGGGATTGACATTCCGCAATGCCTAAGAGTAAAACATAAGACGGATAAAAATTACTTTAAGCCACATGGATTGGCTGTGCAGGCTGATTTAACAAACACCATCCAGTCACATCTCCATAGCACAGAATTCCCATGATAGCCCAAGAGGAGACAGATTGAGGGAGGTAAAAGCCAATGGAGCCACCATATTATGAAAACTAAGAAGTTTTTATAGCATTTGAAGAAAGGACAGGGGAAAAAAAAACAACCAAAAAGTTGCCTGTGATCATTAGGTACAACAAGAACTAAACTGCCATTTGGTAATATTTTTATGGACTTTCTCCCCCTAAGGTTGCCATGAACATAGGATCATAGAGCTAGGGCTGGAACAGACCAGGAAGGCCTTCAAGTCAACTGCCTCATTTTACCAATGAGAAACTGAGGCACAAGTGATTAAGTGTCTTGCCCAAGGTGATATAACTAGTAAGCATCTGTAGTAGAATTTGAACTCAGAATTTGAAATTTGAGTGTAGGTCCTCCAACTCAAAGGTCAATGCTCTTTTCATTGTACCATGTTTGCTGCCCTAAATGTAACATTTTAATCTTTTTACGCTTATTTTTTTAAAGTGTGATTTTTAAAAAAAATAAATTTTAAAGTTTTACATGTGAGGCAACATGGTTAAAGAAGTGACCTCACAACTAGGAAGTCTTTCTGACTCTAACTTCACTGTCCTATCCACAATACCATCCTGCCTAATATCATATTGCTGAGATTTTGCATTTTAAATAGCTGCTGAAGGAGAATAGAAAGCCTCCTTGATATTTTAGTGAAAAGAAGAGTTCTTCACAGAAATGTTTTGAAGACTTTATCAGATGACTTTAAAACACCCTACAAATAGACTATTAGTATGAGGAAACAGTGACTGCATCCCCTCTTCCTCTTCTACACACCCCCTGAGGATTTAACATAGAAGGTGATAATGAAGAAAATAAAGGTGTTATCTTTAAGGAAATGAAACTATTTTTTCCAGGACCCAACACCCAGAGTAATACCACAAAGAATAAGGTTAAGAAAGATATTCTAAAAGGAAGGCATTTATAATAGCAATATTCCCCCACATAAGACCCAGGCTAACCTATTTTTGACAGCAAGATGACAGCCAGCCAATTTTTATCCACTAGAAGTTACTTAGAAAGGAAAGCATTAATAGGATTTTCAAAGGAACATATTAAAAAACTGTTACTTCCTCAAGAACTGATATTTTACTTGACTTTTATATTTATGACTTTTAGGTTTTATGTTATGACTTTCGCTTTTCAAAGAACTCAGTCTTGTAACAACGGTTCAAACAGTAAATCTCCCGTAATAGGCTTTTGATAAATATTTGTTGAAATGAACTGTCCTATCCAGGACCCAGGAACTACAAAATGAAAAGCAATCAATGAAAAAGAACAGAATTATTTGTTAATGAATGACTTTCTCCATCGTAAAAAGATAATTATGAGCTTGGTGGCATTACCTTATAATAATGTCATAGCACCATTTAATTGAAAAGTTTCTTTTCTGGAATACTGACAGAAAATCACATTTAGAGAGATATTTAATCTTGTTAACCTGCTTCCTCTTTCTACCCTATTAACAACAGATGGAGAAACACTCCCCTCAGAGTGCTTCCTGACACTGCATGTTGTCTTATAAAGTTTCCCGTTCTGTTATTCATGTGCCTGCTATCCTAGAAACATGCTAATACTGTGTTTTCCCTCAAGGAGAATTTCATTTAATGCAAGTCTGTCTTGGCTCTTAAGCCTACACTGTTCCTACAGTGTAAAAAAAAAATCTTTTAAATTAAATTCACTTATAAAGTAATTCTGCATCATGAACTCCTCAAACATGGTATCATTGTGTGAGGTCACAGTGTATTTCTACTGATACTAATGATGCATGGTAAAATATCAGTGTGTTATTTAAAAAGAGAATAGGAAAAATGGACAAAGTTTACAAATTCTTAGCCTGTATAAGATAAGAAAGGCAGCAGTTTAACCTTGGCTTTGTATGTCTCTGCAGTAGACCAACATAAAGAATTTACATTCTGAGGAGGGTCTATCTTTTCTTGTGGACAGCAAAGGCCCAATGACACTTTCTGAAAGAAAAGTGATGAGAGTGGAAGAGAAAAATTCCAAGCTCTCTCCTGCCCTATGCTTCTAGAGGGAAAACAATTTGAAGGCACCCTGGAATCTTCTGGTATTAGACGTATAATGTGAATTATACTATTCTTTAAAGAAAAATATATCCCCCAATCTCAACAATGCCGAAAAGTAGAGACTGTGATATTTGGGATGATGTGCCTATCAATCACAGGGTAATAGGTATTTCTGCCATTTCATGATCAATTCACTTGGGGAGATACATTCTGCTTTTTCGTGGTCTTACACTTTTTATTCAGTCTTTAGAGATGGAGCAAGACTGATATGCCACCTGGACTCAAGAAAGCAAGTCTTGTGAGACTCTCCAAGACGATGAGCTCCTGGCCACTAGCATGGCACAGATGGCCACAGGACTAAGTGGCCCAACTATCCTGTCCAAAAAAAGAAGTCAGTAAAGAAGAGAAGGGAGCACATTCTCTCCGTAACAGATGCAAGCATTACTCACAGATGCCAAAAGCTAACCATGCCCAAAACCAGAAACAAAGGATAAAAAGGGGGAAGACTGGTTTCTAACCTGTGGCCTCACCTGCCGAAGCAGTTCTTGGTGCTTTAGTCGAAGTCTCTCTTTTTCCATCTGTAACTGCTGCAGTCTCATCTGTTGCTGCTGATTGGAACTACCTCCACCCATTACGCCCCCTTGGGGACTCTGGGGAGCCAGGGGGGGCGGCTGCTTCACAGGAGCGCTTTGACTGATTCTCTGGTTCATAGCTGGAAAGGAATAAAAGAGCGATCCTGAAAAAATCTAACTAGGGAAAGGAAAAGGAATGTCTTAATCAAAAGTGATTGTAGGGGTAGGAGGATTTTTGGCAGTAGAACCTGTAAGATGGAAAATCAAGTGGAATTTGAGTTACTGATGCATGCCCATAAAAAATGACATATATACCATTCACCACAACATTGATTCAGTGGAGCTGAGTGCTAACTCTTGTATTTCCCAATGACTCCAATAAACACCCTGAGGTTTTATCCTGTGAAGGGCCCAAAGAAGAATAAGTTTGCCTTTTTCACGTAAGATCTCTCTCTCTCTGAACCCCCCGCATACTCCCCTTGCCTCTTTCTGACAAGATGAAGTTGAATTATTAACTATTTAATTTACTTTATCTCAGTTTTTCTAACTCTGATTCAGAAAAACTGGCAGAAATGGTCAAATAAACACAGAGAAATATATTAAAAAATACATATAGACTAAAATTAGGCTGCCTTGTAACAAAAGACACAAAACCAGTCATACCCTTTCCTGTAGTAATGCCACCTCTGAGGAATACCACCCAAGGAAATAACTGGGAGAAGAGAGACCTATTTGTACCAAGTTTATAGCTACATTAAATATAAATATATAACACTATGTAGTTTTTCTCCATATATAAATAAACTTTATATATACCAATGTTACATAAGTGAAACTGGAAACAACTTAAATGCCCAGAAGTTAGGAAATGGCTAGATTGTGGTAAATAAGAATAACTGAGTTCTATATACTGTCATAAGGAGTGCCAAATACAAAGAGCATTTAGGAAATATGGAAAAATCTATGAAATGACTAACAAATTTTAAATATACACTTCACCAAAATAAAATAAAATTGTATTCCAAGCTTCCAAATTGCAACTTGATTCATAAAAATCTCAATTTTAAAAGCAATTAATACAGGAAAGCTTCAACTGTACTTAGTAAGGGGAGACCAAACTGTTGTACCATTAAAGAGTATTAATAATTACTTGTATAGAGTTGAAAATGCTTGATTCATGATACAAGGTCACAAACCATTACTCAGAATTTTGTATGCATTAAACATGAATTATATTGAGATACAATTATTCTCTTTATATGAAATTAGTGGTTCTTTTGTTTCTTAGGGTCTGTTATTAGATAACAACTGACAGATCCATACAACATTATTTCTTTGAAAATATTAGATTTTACAACAGATGAAAAAAACAATAAAAAAAAATAAAGACACTACTGAGAATGAAAAAAAAAAACCTTGTGAAACAGAGTAAAAAGATCTTCATGTTGAAAAGGTAAATTATTCCCCACTGGGACAGAGAGGAGTAACATAAGTGGGGATAATATAACCTTTTTCAAAACTCCTCATCCAAATTTTAAAAAATAAACAAAAACCTCTTTCCTTGTGTCAAATAAACCTAGCCATACAAAACCAACCCACATTATCTGCCACGTCTAAAAATCAGTGTTGTAGCCCTTGTACAAATTGTTCACCTAGTTTTGTTCATTTTACTACTAGTTCTTTCCATTTTGTTATCAGTTCATGCACCTCTCACCATTACTTCTCTATCTCTTTCATTATTTTCACATATCATAATCTATCGAACCATTTCAGTAGAATGGAGTTTTCCAGTTCCTTGCTACTACAAAAAGTGCTGCTACAAATGGATGTGTGTGTATGGATATATATATATATGTGTATATGTATATGTGTATACACACACAAACATATATTTTTACATAAAGGTCCTTTTCCTTTTCTTTGATCTCTTTAGGATATAAACCTGGAAGTGGTACTGCTGTGTCAAAGGGTATGTATAGTTAAGTGACTCTGGGGTCATAGCTCCAAGTTGCTTTCCAGAATAGCTGGAAATAGCATTTCACAGCTCTAGCAACAGTATATTTGTGCTCCTGTCTTCCAATATTTCCTTTCATGATTATCATTTTCTTTTGGTCTTCTCTGACAGCCTCATTGGTATGAAGTAGAATCTCCTAATTGTTTTTCTTTCTTTTTTTTTCTGAATGACTTGTTTATTTACTTTTAGTTTACAAGATTCAGTTCCACAATCACTTGAGTTTCAGATTTTCTCCCCTCCCTTCTGTCCCTCCCCCCCCCCAGCCATGGTGGCGTGCAATCATGTATAGGATCTGCAAATACTTTCACAATGTACAATAGTTTGGTTATATATAGAAGGGTTGTAACCTATAAGTGATCATTGGGAAAAAAAAGCAAAACCAAACATGAAAAAGAACGATAGCATGTTATGCTTCAGTCTCCATTTAAACTATAATCTTTCTATATCTTTCTCTGAGTTTAGATTTCTCCGTCTATCCTGAGGCTTGTAGAGTTGTCTGTTAGCTGTGCATTGTTGAGGATAGTCCAGTTTATCAAGGTTGGTCATCATATGCACGATGTGTCTGTGATTGTGTACAAGTTTTTTCCGGGTTC
>CM053588.1:125643236-125681566 GCA_028646515.1 Pseudochirops corinnae | reverse complement strand
TATTTCCAGTTTTTTGCAACCACAAAGAGAGCTGCAATAAATATTTTTGTACATAGGGGTCCTTTTCCCACTTCTGTGATCTCTTTGGGATATAATCCCAACAGTGGTATTGCTGGGTCAAAGGGTATGTACTAATTGTTTTTCTTTATATTTCTCTTCTACTTAGTGATTTGGAGAATTCTTTCTTAATATTGGTAATACCTTGGAATTTTTCCTTTGATACTATATTTCCCAAAAGATTGAAAAAGAAAAGGCAGTTAAGTCTTGGGAAAAGAAAACTATTTTTTGAAGTAAATCTCTATCAAAACTTTAACATTTTTGTTAAAAAAGGTGATGTGTAAATAGTTAGCAGTTGTTCATAAAGTGCTGGCCTAAGTTCATTATATATAAATCATGACAAACTAATCTCTCTCTCTCTCTCAACTGGTAGATTTAGAAGAATGTTGCATCTTAAATTCATATAGACATTTCAAGTTTCTCACGCTATCTCTGAGGACAAGATGTTGTTTGTCCTTCATTTTCAAAAAGGACCAATGATATCACAGGAGATGTCTTGACTTGTGTGTGAACTGAATTTAAGTGAGGCAGAGTTGCACAGAGTCATTCTCTCTTGCAGAGTTCATCAGAGTCTAAGATAAAATTCAGAACGACTGGCAACGGCCCAGGATTCTGCAGATGATCTTGGCGTCTCTGAGTCTGACCAATCTTCTAAGCGGCTTCGGCCACCTTTGTGACCCCTGGAATGAACTGTTCTCATCTACCCATTCCACTGAAGGAAGTCTTCACATTCTTGGAATAGCCATCCCCCCAGCTCATCAAGGGGTTTAAGACCTATCAGTTACCCTTACCCTGGTTAGTCAATTTGCCAAGAAGGCTTTGGGGTGTGGCTGCTGCACACGCTTCAGCTTCTTGAAGTCACAGGTGAGAGAGCTGGTGGATAGATAGACACTGAAGGCGGTTAAGCCTTGAAAAGGGCTCAGCAAGTAATCACATCAGAGGTGATGGTCTTTCCTGAACACCCCACACACCCCTGAGTCACTTAACTTTGTTTGCCTTAGTTTCTTCATCCGTAAAATGAGCTGGAGAAGGAAATGGCAAACCACTCCAGAGAAAACCCAAGAAAACCCCAAATGGGGTCATGAAGAGTTGGACATGACTAAAAAACAATAAGGACAAGATACTTTTGAGGAGAAATATGGAGTAGATGATTGTATGGCTAGGTAGATTCATGACTGTTTGAACAACCACATATAAAGAATGTTAATGAACAGACTGTCATCAACTTAGTTAGAAGATGTAAGCATTTCAAGAAATGATTTGGATAAAGACACTGAAAGCATACTGATGAAAACTGCAAATAGCCCAAACCAGGATGGACTGCTAATAAACTGCGTGATATTACCAAAAGTACTATACTCAGGTTTTGTTTTGTTTTTAAAGGGAATTGTGCAATATACAGAATGGGAGCAGAAAAAATACCCAAGCATTTGATTTTATTTGATCACGAGTTTAATAAGAATAATTTCATTGTAAGAGTTTAGAAGAGACTTCAGAAACAACGTAGTGCAATACCTCCCTCTATAAACATCCCTCCATTTGAATTCTTCCAGCAAGAATACTCACTATCTCACTTCCATTTGGGTGTTAACTCTGTAATGGAATTCTGCCTTAAGTTGAGCTGAAATATACCTGCTTATAAATTCCATCCAACAGTGACTTGTGTGACACTCTTTCTAAAAAAGCTAGTATAATCTTGTATTACATTAATAATCAAGTTTCCAACTGTGAAGCATATCTCATTTCACTGGTAAAATTACATCAGGAATATACTATTTGCTTATAGACCCCAATATTTTAAGATGTCTATTCGTAAAACGTAACATGTCAAAAGAAGGGCTTCCATATGAAAAACATGTTGTATGAAGAAAGACTAAGAGAACTGAGGATGTTTATCCTGGCGAAAGAAGATTTAGGGAAACATTATTGCAGTCATGTGGAAGAATGATAATTATGTGTATCCCCACACGTTGAAATGACAATGGGTACAATGACAAAGGGGCAAATTTTAGCTTAAGACAGGGAAGGAATTTCTATCATTTAGATCTATCCAACATTACATGGGTTGCCTCAAAAGGTAACGAACATCCTTCCCATCAATGGAAGTTTTCAAACGGTGGCTGGCCATCTTGAAAGGATGCTGTAGAAGGGATTCTACCTTTGAACAGAAAATATCAACTAAGATGATATCTGATTCTGCATATACACATCAAAAGTCTTCTAAGATAGAGCATCTGTGTGCCAAAGAGGGAAAAATTAACAAAATTTATCCAAAATAAAGAAATACAGTCCATCAGTCTTGATATATGTGCACATTTAATTACATTTACTGTAAAGGCTTCTATCTATAGGATACATGTCCATGTTCATAGCTCATGTTAAGCGACTAAGTTGAAGGCAAATAAATCTTGTTTGTCTCTTGGAGCCAGGATTTACCAGTTTCTTGAGGCATCCTTTACTTTTTGCGTGTGCTGAGCATTTGAACAGCCCACAGGGTTACTGCACCCACATGGGGTATATAGGAAAGACCTCACAGGCAGGCAAGAAACAAAACAGGCTTTGTTTGGGGTGGGGGAGGAAGGGAAGGGCAGCTAGGAAAGAAAAGATAATAGCATTATCCTTTCCTCCTTTTATATTCAACCACTAAAATACTTATTTTATAGTTACTAGAAATACTTTTAAATATAAAAACCCTCAGAAGCATCATGGTATACAGGGTAGGCTATGAGCTAGAACTGTTTAAAATCTGTGTTTTCCAACTGCTTCAGTGTTTGTGATATTTGAGCTATGAAACTGCTTTTAGTTTTACTTAAAGACACAGCCCCGCCTGTTTTGGCTGTCCTGGCTTAGCAAATGAGCTTCTCGGCAGTTATGTAAAATAAATAAGGGGACTCTCAAATAGGAAAATGGGTCAACTCTCTCTCTGCCCAAGTATGACTGCCCATTTTAAGCATTTGGATTTTTAACGTTAAGAAGATTTTAGTGTATTTCCACAGATTGCAAGTAACTTTTTGGAGAATTAAAAGTTTTTGACATCAGGTCTTTTACACATACCAAACTTTTAAAGAACTCCCATCACCTTTTCCTATAAGTTTCAATAATATTACTGTAATGCCCAATTTCAACAAGGAGACAACAGAACTGCTCAAAATACATAACATTAAGTCCATAGCGGGTCTCACAGGATACAAGGCAAAAAGGAAAATGGTTATTTTATTTGTCCAAAATTTGCTTTTGGCTCAGTCACTGCCTATTGAGATATTAAACTGCTTATACTTTTAATCTGTTCATAATTGAGGTTTTGAAACAATAATTTCATTTCACTAACCCCCTTTACCTACAAATATATTCAGTTGATAAAACAGTAAACATATTAAATAAAAACAGATGAACTTCTTAAAAAATCAGAGCTATTTGATCACCTGTAGATTAATCTGGTACACAAACAACTGAGATGACCATGTTATGATAATAATAATTTACATTTACAAAGTACTACTATGCGCTGGGCATAGTGCCCTTTATAATTAAAGTTAACTTAAATTAATTAATTAAATTTAAATTAAAAATTTAATCAAAGTTATAAATAACTTTAAAATTATTTTATCTTTATAACATTTATAATTTATACAATTATCTCATTTGATCTTCATAACAACCCTATGGGGGGGGTCAGTGTTATTATTATCCCCATTTTACATATGAGTAAATTGAAGCAAACAAAGGCTAAGTGACTTGCCCAGGATCACAAAGCTACTAAGTATCTGAGGCTGGATCTGAACTTCGATCTTCCTGACTCTAGGCCCAGTGTTCTCCAGTGTTCTCTCCGTTGCACTGCCTAGCTACCTCCATGATGAAGAGGGAGGTAGCTAGCATGTATGTGGTGCTTTAAAGTCTACAAAGTGCTTTATGTTATCATTCAATTTAGTCCTCACAGTAAGACAGGGAGGAAGGTACTATCGTCACCCCAATTTTACAGATGAAGAAATTACGAACAAAAGGTTGAACAACTTGCCAGGAGTTGAACAACTTGCCAGGAACACACAGCTACTAAGTACAGGAGGCAGAGTCTGAATTTACCTTCCTGATGACAGGTTCAACACTTTATCCATTATCCCACTATACCTTGGTCATGTTGTAATGCATTAATATCCATTCTGTGGGTAAAGAACCTTGGGTGAGTGGAGTGGTGTGGGCTTATCAGAAAGGGTCTGTAAATATGTTATGAGTAACCATTAGCAGAGTCAAATTTGAAACCCAGTCCTAACTTCAAATTCAGGCATCTTTCAACTTCATCCAGCTTTCTCTTATAATGTATTCCACCAACTGACAACACTACAAGTATATGAGGTATCACAGGAGAATTACTATAACATGGGTATTGGAAAAAAAAATTTGATATTTGAAACAGGAACACCTATTTAAAAGGGTAGGAACTGTAGTTCGCAAAATGAACACAACAATGAAAATACATTAGAAGGATAACAATGCATCATAGTTTTAAGCATAAAATCATAACCAGATTACCTTCTGGTTAGTGACATTTTTTAGTCAATTCCTAATTCCTAAATATTTTATATTAAGAACATCCATCAGTGGCTAGGTGGCCCTGGAGTCAGTAGGACCTGAGTTCAAATCCGGCCTCAGACACTTAACACTTACTAGCCATGTGACTTTGGGCAAGTCACTTAACCCCCAATTGCCCTCAAAAAAAAAAAAAAAGAATATCCATCAGCTTCTAAACTTTTTTACTTCCTAGGCAAGGTTTAAATAGTGTGTTAGCTTTCCACTCTCCTACCTCAACACTTCAAAATTATACTCTCTCTGTTATTATGGCTTGAATTTTCACTATATGCCATGGAAAACAGAATTTTCTGGCATGAAAAAAGATGAGTAGGTATAAAACATATTCTAAAGTGTCCTTCATTCTATCAGTCACCCACCAATGTCAATTGTATTTTATATTCAACCTTACCACCCTTGGACCCAGCTCTGCCTGTGAAAAACAACTTATAATATTTTTATTGATCTTATGAATAACTGTAAATAGTTCATTCTGGCAACAATCAAATGCCCCTTTTATCACGCAGAAAAGTTCAAGAGCTGACTTGCTGTTACCCCTAAGCATAGTTTTAAATAATATTCATATGAATTCTTCATGTTTACATTTCTTTTATTGGTATTTTGAGAAGAAAACTTAGAGAGGACTGGAACTTCTCTTATTCTTTCTCAGCCATTATAAGCTGGTACAAAAACATAAAGAAAGGATCCTCTGGCATTGCAATCACTGTAAGGATGACTATTCTAGCCCATTCCTGGAAGAATCTAGAGTCTGTGGAAGAAGTAACTCAAGAGAACATACAATAAGGCACTAGTCTTGACTGCTCTAATACTCACAGATTTGGTTCTACATTAAGCATCAGTAGATAAGTCATTTTCTATTCTCCTCTACTTTTTCCTATCCAAATTACTGAATGAAGGTATCAAGAGTTTTTCAATACTTCAAAGATAATAACAATAAATATAGTCAATAAACAATTTACAGTCATCTTGAAACCTACTTTCCCCATTACCAGCTAAACCAATGAGACACTGATGAAGCCTGTTTATGGCTGAAATAATTTCAAATAATATAACATGGATGAACAGAACATTTTCTTCTCATCACCTCATTAGGCACTTTGGGCCAGAACAGAGATGGATTGCTAAATGAGGTGAAGGGGAGAACACGTTCTAACCAGTTATCAGTTCTATGTCTCCAGAGGGAGATGAGCTCCCTTCTGAAAAATAACCACTAAAATCCACTTTAGTAAGTTTAGGTAAAGGAGCTAATAGGGGCAGCTAGGGCAGTTAAAAGTTAAAAGGGGGTAAAAAGTTAAAAGCTAATTTAAATGGGGCTAATTAGGGCAGTTCCTTCAGGGCAGGGCAGGTTAACTTTTAAAAGATATTGATCATAGGAAATCCATTTAAAAAAAAATTAATTAAATAATTAATTTAAGTTATTAGATTAAATTATAATTAAACAATGACTCTGAAAATAGCCTTCTGTGATTACTACACTTCAAATCTCTTGCAAAATTTCTAAATTTACCATATCACCTACTAAATTGTTTAGAGTTGGTATTCTTCTATGGGGTAGGATGACAGAGACACTAAATACAGAGTAAGTATAGCAGCACATTGTTGCATCTGATACCGAGTTAAAAAGATCTTAGAAGCAATGGAGTCCCATCCTCTCATCTGGAAGGGTAAAAAACTGAGGCTCCGGGAAGGTAAGTGGTTTACCTAGAATAATCCAGCTAATGTCCGAGTTAGAATTTGAATCCAAATCTTCTTGACTCTGAGTCCAGTACTCTGCCCACAACCCTATGTTGTCTTCACAAGAAATGAACATCATATTAAGTAGCCATTGTTTCAGAAGTCATGGGCAAGTACTGATGGCTAAAGAATATTTTATTATTATTACTGAAATAAGGTTCGCCTTGGAGGACTTTACAGTGTAGTACAAAAGATGATATTCAGTAGATTGTTACTTTTCCAGAGGATTTACTACAAGACTTCCTTTAGTAGTTGCTTGTGATAAAGTCTTCTACACAGTCATTCATAACGGCAAATATAAACTGAGTTCACACTCCAAACCTAGGAAAATGCTTTTAATCAGCATATAGCATTTTTTTTTCCTTTTTACAAAAACATAGGCTGAAAAATCCTCAAATTACCTTGTCAGATGACTAGGAAAAGAGAATAAAAAATTTTTTTTAAAAATCCATTCACAGAGCTTAAAATAAAAGTCTTTAAAGGAGGGCATGAGGGATTTGTTTCGCATATTTGGGAAAGCCTGATAGTTATTGCTTTTTTAATTATATATGGAACACTGAAGCCAGTACAAAGAAGACACCACAAAAGCAGAATATTTTTTGTTTCTTTTCAGCAATTTTTCAAAGATATACTTTTCCTTAAATACCAAAAGATAATATGATTTCAAAAGTGTTGACACTTCCTCCACTGGCACAGAGTATACCGAAGCAGTGCCTAATTAGGTAATCTTTAGGAGAGTCTATGGCTGAAAAAACTTATGACGTGCCAGCCAACATAACAATTAGGTAAGCTGGCTCCTCAGGTGACAAGGAACACAGTAATCATCACAACCACATTCAACGTTTTTCCAGTTTGATTAGATATGTCCTACCTTACAGATAGTCTTCAAGAATCCAGTGGCAGCTCCAAGTCACCACAAGGCATCAGGATAGAACCTGAGAGGAGTTCTCCCTCTCTTGTGTGTGTGTGTGTGTGTGTGTGTGTGTGTGTGTGTGTGTGTGTGTGCACAAGAGGCAACAAACATTTAAAAATGTGTCAAATGAAAATGAATATGATATTTTTCAAATAACTGAAAGGTAGTCTGTGGGGGCTATTTTCTACCCCCACTTGTTTAATTCTTTCAGTCATATTTGACTCTTCATGAACCCATTCGGGTTTTTTTTTTTTGGCAAAGATGCTAGAGTGGTTTGCTATTTCCTTCTCCAGCTCATTTTACAGAGGAGGAAACTGAGGCAAAGAGGGTTAAATGACTTGCCCAGGGTAACACAGCTAGTATGTGTCTGAGGACAGATTTGAACTCAGAAAGATGAGTCTTTCTGATTCCAGGCCCAGCACTCTATCCAATATGCCACCTGGCTACCTCTTCGCACCCCTACAGTTAATAGCTTAAGTAAGCTAGTACTTAATTAAAATTCTTGCCTAGTGATTTTAAAATTTTTAGCAAATTTTTCAAGAGATACATTAGTATTTATAAACAGCTCAGCTGTACAAATGATTACAAGATTCTAAACCCTCACAATTTATTCTTTTAACTATTTCATTCTTCTCTATGGAAACACAGTACTAAAAGTGATTTTATGATTACCTAACAAACATTTACTCACCCCGGGTGAGCAGGAGATTAGCAACTTCTAAGCTGTAAACTATTTACTAGCTCTGTTATAGCAAATGGATTTTTGGAAATAAATTGTTGAATTGAAATTTTTCTTGATTTAATTGAAGTCCTTATCTCTTTGTTCAGACAGGAAATAATTTTATTTTGGAAAATTAATTTATTTCTAAACAATGTTACTTTATTTCATAAACTGATCATTCCCTGACTCTTTTTCCTTCAAGGAAAATGTGACATGGGCATAGTCAGTAACAAGAAATTTAATCCATAATACTATAAATTTGTGTTGGTAGTAACCTTTAACAGTGCAATCAACTTTAAAATCATATGACTATTATGCTATAATGGTTATGAATTCAAACCCTTTTATTTGGTAAATTTACAGGACACATTTCAGTTTGTTTGTTGTTCTAAAGAAGATACAGCTCAGAATCTCTGAGAGAATAGGGACACTTCCACCCTATTAACATCTAACATATTTAAAAACTTACTAGGTTGACATGAATTCCTGGGATTATACGGCCAAATTATTGCAGTCAATATTTCCTCTGATAAACAGTTTATCTGCCTGTGCTTATCATGTGATAAGCCTTATCTTTAGATTATATGCCCAGTGATTTCTTCATCTCCTTTTCAACAGCAATTCCCAGTGGTAAGAAGAAAAGCTAAACTAAAAGAGGGGCAGGAAAAAATGTCTAAGAAACTTGAGTCCATTCAAAACAAAAAGCGAATTTTATTTTTACTGTAAATTGACTTATTCTGGTATCTTTTTTAGATATTGAACAATAACTTAAAGATTTCTCAATTGAATATTCAATTTGATTTTAAGGGTGAGCCCTGAATTTACCATTTTCAAATACTCAGGGATTTTTTCTATTCACCATTATTTCTTTAATGATTCTGCAATGAAACTAAGGGAAAGAACCAGCGAATCAGAGAAAGAGAAATCGAGGAGCACAGTAGTGGGGGGCAGAGGAAGAAAGTAAAGAACTTGGAGGTTTTAATGGAGTAATGTGGCCCTTAAAATCATTTAGGGTATTATGTGAGGGACATTTAAAGGGAGGGTGCATCTTTTACAAACATCAGCATATATGGGATGATGCTTCTTGGTATTTCTCCTGTGGATGGGATGAAATTTAGTCAGGATTTAGTCAGTCAACATCCAGGGAAGTCAGAAGATCATAGAATCTTAGAGAAGGAAGAAATCATGGCTACTATGTAGCTGATTCTTGTATGAAAAACGGTCCTCCAACTTCTACCTAAAGATCTCCAGTGAGCTCTAATACCTAATAACTCCCAAAGCAGTCCTTGTTATTTCTAGATGGGTCTTAGCTCAGACTTTATCAGTTAAGCAAAACAAAGATATTCTCTCTTCCATCCCTTCAGATACTTAAAGAAAGCTATCATGTCCTCCCTGTCTCCTATTTTCCAGATTAAGCATCTCCATTTCTACCATCACATGGCATGAAAATTGAAGATTTTTGATACTGGTTGTCTTCCTCTTGGCATTCTAGCTTACCAGTGTTCTTCCTAAACAAAATGTGGCATCCAGACCTGACCACAAAATTCCAGATGTGGTATGACTGGGGCAGAGTACAGGGGGACTGAGATCTCTCTAGTCTTGGAACTATGCCTCTTTCAAGGCAGCAAGATGCAACTAACTTTCTTGCATGCCTCCTAATACTAACTGGCTCATCTTGAGAACTTGGTCCCCTTAAACTATTGAATCTTTTCCCAACAAATGTGCTATATGACCATACAGCCTTTATCTTACGTTTCCACAGCTGTTTTTTTTAACTTTTGAGTATGACTATATACATTTATCCCAACCAAATTTCATCTTAATGTTATTAGCCAATGTTTATATAGTACTTTAAAGCTTGCATAGCCCTTTACATACATTATCATAGAATTAACGAGTTAGAGCAAGAAGTTGCTCAGAAATCTGACCCAACCCCTTCATTTTACAAATGAGGAAACAGGCCCAAGAAGGGTAAATGCTTGCTCTAATACATTCACATAGCTAGCTAGGGTCAAAGGCATATCCTCTGACTCCAGAGTCATTGATCTTTCTACTGTACCATGCTACATTCTCATTTGATTTTGCTACCAATCATGTGAGATAGGTATCATGAGGTTTGTTTTGTTTTTTTTTTACAGATAAGGAAATTGAGTTAATGGAGTTAAATGACTTGTTCAGGGTCACAAGGCAGCAAAGTGTCAGAAGCAGGTCTTCCTGTCTCCAAGTTGAGAGCTCTGATTTGTTCTCACATGCTAACTTTTCCAGGTATTTTAAAATCCCAATTTTGTCATCCGGGGATTTGCTATCCCTCCTAATGAAAGCAGGTGGTACTGAGGAAAGATAATTGGTTCTGGATTCAGAAATTACGTTTGTTGTTGTTGTTCCTTCAGGAGTTTTCTTGGCAAAGATACTGGAGTGGTTTACCATTTCTTTAGCCAGCTCATTTTACAGATGAGGAAACTGAGGCAAACAGGGTTAAGTGACTTGTCCAGTATCACACCGCAAGTTATGTCAGATGTCAGATGTGAACTCTCAAGGAGTCTTCCTGACTCCATGCCCAGCACACAATCCATTGCTGCTCAAATTCCACCACAAAAATTTACTACCACCCCTGTGACTTCAGGCAAATCCCTTCAATTCAAACAATTTTTTAAAAATGCATCAAGCAATGATTTTGTGCAAAGTACTGTGCTAGATGCTAAATAGTCACTAAAATTAAATATGCCCAAGTTCCTGACCTTATAAGGCTATATAATAAGAAAAAGAAGGGCACATAATAAATGCTAAACATAGTGCTGTAGGAGACCCCAGGTTACCCAAAAGTTCTCTCCCCCATGTCCAATGAAGTGGCAGCATTTGAAGAAAGCTTCCAAGTATAAGCAGGAATTCAATACGTGAATAAGAGGGGTAAGGGGAACATTTCATTAGGCAAAGGAGTATGCAAAGACAAGAAAAGCAAGAGAGTCTTTGGACCATTTTAAGGGTTAGGAAGGCTATATAAAAGAGAGAAATTAAAGGTAATAAATACAAGGGTAATATTAGTTTTCTTTGAAAGAGAATGGTTATTAACTATTTGCTTCTTTATAATTTAGATGGATAATAACTATTTCATTTTAATCACATTACTGAGAGATAATATAATTAAGTAACCTAAACCTTCAACATAGGTTTGTGAACAGAAATTCTATTGTCAGCAATCTGGGAAGGTGAGAATGAAAAAGCTATTAGTTATATAGATTATATAGATCTCTCTCTCTCTCTCTCTCTCTCTCTCCCCCTCTCTCTTCATATATAATATATATATGTATGCATACACATATATGTATATAATTGGGAATATAAATGTGTGTATACACATACATATTCACAGTCATTCAGTTAATGTATAATCAATCCTTCATAGCTGGCTCAGCCTAACAGCCAGTAGTATCTACATTAAAAATACTGTTATTTCAAAGATCATGTGAAATTTTCAAAATATATTCATATTTTAAAAACATTCGGTAGTCACTGAATTTAAGCTATCCAGCTTGGCCTCGTTCCTTACTCCCCCCAAGCAAAAGCAAACAGCTAAAGAAAGAAATGTGGTGGTACATGGAACTCTCTAATGAGATCATGTTTTAAAAAGGTACATACAAAGATATTTGACTCATGAATTCATGCAAAAGAGTGGCATGGACCTAGAAAAAGAGTTATCGGGAAGTTCCAGAAAGTTCTAAATAACCCAAGATCATCAAACAGTAATGACAACAAAAATAATCTGTTGTACCTAAGTTCAGAACAAGAGATCCATAGGCTCAACTGCTTGGAGGCAGACAATATACTAGCAGATGATAGAGAAATGATGGACTCAAAAAGATCAATAAGTTGAAATTTCAGGCTGAAAATAACAAAGATACACTGAAAAGAAATAACAACTGCAGAAGTACAGGATAAGAGAGAATTGGCTTAAACAGTAGCACATGAGAAAAAGATCTGAGAATTTTTTGTTGACTTCAAAATCAGAATGTCAACAGTGTGAAAGGGTTGCCAAAAGGCTAACCAAAGTCAACAGATATATTGAGATAGACTACCAAGAAAAGGACAGATAACACGCCTCACTCTAGTCTGAAGTAGTAAAATAACATCTTGAATATGGTATTTATTACTGAGCACTTTTTGACCTACAGACTAGCCTATATAAGGAGAGCATGGCCAACAGGGTGAAATGTCTGGAAACTGTGTGATACAAAGAATAAATGAAGTTGTTGGAGATGATTAATAGAATTTGATTCAATAGTTAAATGCCTACTACCTGAGGGGCAAAGAGATTTTTGTGGGTCAAGAGAAGGTGATAAATAATAATTTGGAGGAATATCAGACTAAAGGACTATGCAGTATCAGAGGTCAAAATGAGGATTAATAAATGAAAATTATTAGAAGGCAGTTTTCAGTTCAACACAAATAAAAACTTTGTAACAATCAGAGCTATTCCCAAATGAAATGGACTGCCTTGTGAGTCTGCAAGCTTCTTTCAGTGAAAGTACTTAAACTTGATCGATGTTTAGTGCCAATTAGGGAATTCTGAATGAAGTAGATTAGATTAGATACTGGAAACACAATGTATCTGATGACTGGAGAATCACTGGTCAAATTATGTTATAAGGATATAATACAATATCACCGTGCCATAAGGAATAATGATGAATGAAGTATTTCTATTACTTAGATGATGGAAAACGAAGAGAGCAAGAATGACTATACTTGTGTATGTGTAGACACACACACACACATACACGCACACACACACATGAAACAATGTAAATAAAGACAACACAGAGAGGGAACCAAACTCTTAACTATAACCGGTCAGGATCAATGCTGTACTGCCAAAGTTAAAGGATACATCCCTTCTTTTAAATTATTAGTCAATAATTTTAGCTTTTTCCCCCTACGGAATATATATTTTGTAATGGGGTTTTCTTGGATGTTTTGAGGAAATTTTCTTTTATATGGAAATAAAATGTATTAGTTATATATTGAAAAATTAAAGCATTTAAAAAATTTTTAACAA
The DNA here is from genome assembly GCA_028646515.1 of Pseudochirops corinnae. Lineage (NCBI taxonomy): Eukaryota > Metazoa > Chordata > Mammalia > Diprotodontia > Pseudocheiridae > Pseudochirops > Pseudochirops corinnae. The sequence goes on along the minus strand of CM053588.1, from coordinate 125,668,504 downwards.
CTTGCAAAATGCATCATAAGACTCTGACTCCATTTTTTTTGGGTTGCTTCTCCCACTGGAATGTTGGCATATGTCTAAAGGAAAATTGTGCAGATTTAGGAAAAAGAGAATCACCCTTCAAACAAACATAGCTCTCAAAAACAAAAGAAATGCATTTGTTCAGGTACAGTTTGGACTAAATAGCCTATGAGGTCCAACTCAGAGATGTGGCAAGTTGCAATCTGAATCATAAGTAAATCAAGTTTGTTTACCTCTTCCTCTCTCAATGATAAAGTAAATCTGTGCTGTAACCATGTTTCGATGACTGGTCTTTGTTCAGAATCTTCAATTGGTAATGGCTCCTAAAATGCTTACTGGTTCTCAAATTCCTTCAGCTGCCTAATTTTCTGACAACCCCTACCTTTTTCTTTCTTCCTTCACTTAAAATAACTACCAATACGTAAGCAAACATAGATGCCTAGAGAAAGGTAATCCTTACATTACTCTACTCTGTTATCTCAAGGCAAGAGGGTGGGGAGGGAGAGGATGAAGGAAGGAGAGGTCCATGTGATCTTCTGAGCAAGGTCCCAGGGTATAGAGTTTATAGCACTGTACCTGGAAGAGGAAGCCACACTGCTAGGACAGCCCAACTTGCCCGGCTTTGTATGTCTTGCCTAGCTTTACAGCCATGACTTAAGCAAGCAATGATGCACAAAATGATTATTGCCTAAAGGCACAAGCAACAAATTAAATGTAGCAATTAAATCTTGCCAAACGTCTGGCTTAGGAACGGGACAAAGATGTCTATGACAGGAGGTTAGAGAGGAAAATGTGGGTGGTTTTAAGGCACTAGGAGAGAGAGTCAGGAAAAAAAAAAAACTTGTGTCTGATAATGTTTGCAAACAGTCTCTGCTTGGGGAGACTGAGTTCATAGGATTTAAAGCAGAAAGGGACTGTACAATTCTCTCATCTGAAAGGAAAGAGCAAGGTTCAGAGCAAGAAGTGAATTACCCAAGGTCACAAGGTTATAGCACTGGATGTTCTTTCCAATCTGTCCCCTCCTAAGTTTCATATTACAGAGCATTCAGTAGTTTCCTCCCCTTCATTTTTCTTTGTCTCAGATTCATATTTAATACAATTTCATAGACATTAACTCATGGGATCTTCACAACAACCCTGGCTGATCAGCTGAAATCTTACCACCATGGTGCTAACTTAGCCTTGGACACTCAACACTTTCCCACCTCCTCAGTCTCCTCTGCCCTCTGACTAGACAGCAGGTTTGAGGGTGGGGCATTCCTCCTAAAGCTTTCCTTTATAAAGGGTCTAGGACCTGAAATTTCCAGCTAACTCTCCACTTTCCATCAGCAGCTCTGTTTGGTTTGGACTCCATGGAAAATGATGCCCACCCTTGTTCCAAGTACCCCCTGATCCCCAGCCCTCCTAGCTTTTCCAGCTTTCTTCTGTGTGTCATCTTTCACTATTAGATTGCAAACTCTAATGTATAGCCTGGTACATATTAGGGGCTTAATAAATGTTGATTGCGTATTAATAAATGCTATATTGTATTATTAAGCAGATGATAATATTTAATCCCCACTGGATATATGAAGAAACAGAAACTCAGGGGGTAAGGTCCTTACCCAAGGTTATATAGCTAAATGACAAAGGCAGGATTTGAATCCTGGTCTTCTGACTGCCAAGTCCAGTACTATTTCCATTATGTCATGCTGCCAACTCCATAAAGTACAATCAGAGGTTCCCAAAATGGATGATACTTTCCCCTGGGGAGCACTGGAACTGGGGGGAGGGGGAGGGGAGGAAAGGTGTGCAGTAGTAGCCTCAGGTGCAATTGGAGGGATGTTCAATAAAAATAAGGGTTAGCCTAACTCCAGGAGGTTGCTGAGTAATTTTTTTTTAAAGGGAGCAGTAGGCCAAATAAATTTGGGAACCCCTGGTACATCATATACCCTTCTTTTCTTTTTTGGAAAATCTTAATAAATAGTACTAAAATGTGAATTGTTAAAGTAGGAATTAAAATATGTAGCTGGTAAATGGTAGATCTATTATTATTCTCTCTAGCCATTACAAGACAGTTTGGGTTCATTATTAAAGGCTTAAAAAGTGTTCGGTTTCTTTTTTTTTTTTTTTTTTAAGCAAATACATTGCTTTTTATGTGAAGATTTCTGGCAATTTACTTCAGTATATTCATGTGCTGGTTTGTTAGTACTCTCACTACCCATAAATTTCATTAAAGAATTTACATTTTCTGGTCCCTGAGTACCTTGATGTTTTTACAATATGGTAAACTAGGCAAAATTCCAGGTACCAGTTGGTCATTTGGAGTAATTTTATCAAAATAAAAAATAATGCTTTTATTTGATATCACAGGTATTTATTCCTGGCAAGTAACTTTTAAGTAAATTTTAAAACTATTTTATTACTCATAAAACGGATTTTGTTCTGATAAAGAAGAAACTGAGGAAAAGCTATGGTCTTTAATACTAACATTAAGTCATCTCTTTTTTAAGAAATATTTTTAGGGTTTGGGGAGACACTTTAATACTTATTTTTATTAATGACTGATTTAAAATGTCCTTTTCTATGGCTAAAGAATCTATTTTTTAAAAAAAGACTCAAAGTCTACATTTACAAAGCTCCCTTCCCCCAAACCCAGATGGCAATATTCATTAACTCCTTAGGAATTACATCCTAGCAGAAGTCTCTTGGAAACAAGAGTTCAAAGCAACTTAACAGGCATGAGGTTTGTTCCTCCCTTGAAGCTGTGGCTCCAGATCTTATTTTGTTTAACACAAATGTACTTATTTTTACTCTTCTGGTGCCATACACACTTACTTCCAGAAGCGCATATCACTAACAGAAACACTATCAATGTTTACTTCATCCCTTTACATAAATAATAAGAACAGTAATATTTCACATATGAACAACTGATTAACTATCAGTGTTTTGGCACAGGTCTTTCATCCTGAAAAGAACTTTATAATGTTTGTGTTTTCATTAGCATTTTCTATTACTGGAGAATTGTTCAAACAAACACATGACAAGATTTAAAAAAACAAATAGAATCTCCAAAATGCAGAAGAAAAGATTCATCTAAATTTGGGGTTGTCTTGATGATACATATTGGCCAAAAGTCCTCAGACAAAGGAGGAATCCTGGAATTAACTGCCAACATATAGGAGTTTGGTATTTTGCACTGTTCTCACAGTTCATCTTTTAATAAAAAACAAAACACTAGTATCCTGGATTCCCAACAGTGGTAGAGGTGTTGCAATAAATTCTTTCAAAAAGGAACCATGGAATGATTTTTGGCACTTTTTGGCAGAAAGTGTCTCATAAAGAAATACATAATAATAGGTGCTGCAAATATATAGATGTAATATTCACTGATTTGGATTGTTTTCTAAAAAGAAATAGGGATTTTTTTTTAAGTGATCCATTAATGAAGAGAAAGGTTGGCTTCTGTACATTTCTTCAGAAGAAAGGAAGAAGGACTATTTTATTATTTTTTTAACTTTTACTTTTAGTTTACATCATTCATTTCCATGAGATTTTGAGTTACAAGACTAAATATTTTAAAGCTGGTCAGGTTCTTGCTTGAAACTATACGGACTATTACAGAAATAAAGGTTTACTAACACTGTTGGTAGATCTGTAAATTGGGCAGCCTTTGCTGAAAATTGCTTGAATTTACTCTTAGCAACTTATGCTAAGAAAGTGTCTAAAAATATCCATTTTCCTTTGACCCAGAGAGCTCCCGGCTAGGCATATACCATAAAGAGATTCCCTATACACTAAAATATTCACAGCAAGTATTTTTTGTAGTACAAAAGAAAATTCAAAACCTGAAAACAAAGGAGATGTTTAATGATTGGAGAACAGCTAAAAAAAAAAACCTGTTGCATGAATGCAATAGAAATCGTGTACCATGAGAAATGATAACATGAAAAATCAGAAAAGCATAGAAAGACATTATGCACTGATATGGAATGTTGTAAACAGAATCAGGAAATAACATACACAAAAACTCCCACAATATTAACCAAACAGAATCTAAGTATAAATATATTGGACAAGCTTGTCCTCAAAGAAGGGAAAAACGGCACCTTTTTGAAGTGGGTTTGAAACACAGCATCTATCAGTGGACAGAGAGCTGGGCCTGGAGTCAGGAAGACCTGATTTCAAATCTGCCCTCAGAAACTTACAGCTGTGTGATTCTGCGCAAGTCACTACTCAACTGCTGTTTGCATCAGTTTCCTCAACTGTAAAATGGGGGATATTAATACCAACTCCCTTGCAAGACTGTTGTGAAATATATGTAAAAAGTGTTTAACGAAGTCCTTGGTACACAGTAGGTGCTATATAAATGCTTATTCCTTTTTCCCCTTCCTGGTTGAGACTTTTGCTTAATGAGTTTTGCTTAAACTGATTTAAAAAAAAAAAATTCCTTACAAAGGATAACTGTCTGGGTTGGTAAGAGAAGATATGAAGATGATGTTAAAACAAATGGGAATTAATAATTTCTTTAAAATGAAACTTATAGGGACAACTGACATGTTTCATTAAGGTTTTGAAATCACAGTAAATGACTCTCTGAATGCTCAAAACCAAATAACAGAAAGAGGAAAAGGAGATGGGCGACAAATGGGATGCCCACACGCCACAAAACCAAGCAACATCCATGTGTGTGCTGTGTAAAAAAACCCCAAAGCTACAGGTCCACTTTAATCAAAATATAGCTGATAGACAATGCTATAACAGAGAAGTTCTGGAAAAATAGGTAAAGTTATCCCACTAATAATGAAAACACAAGCATACCACTTAACACGCTGGAGTGACTCAAAAGGTCAAAAAAGGGGAGTGGGCCAGCAGGAAGGTAAAGGAACTCTATATTTCTTTGGCAGAAATAATGAAAAGTAACCCATGATACAATATGTACAGTTCCAGATTTCAAGGAAAACTCCTTCAAATTCAACAGCAGCTAGCAGCTTGTCTCTATTTGCCGTCACTCTAGATCAGAGAAACCCACATGCTTTTTTTTCAATTTTACCCCTCCCCCCCACCCCCCTCCAGTTACACTTGAGCTCTCTGACTGAAAAGGTCTGGAACAGATTAAAAGTCGGGCCACAAAATAAAAAGCCTTGGCATGTTGTCAAGCCTGTCTGGGATACACATACACAGTGGGCCCGAAAAGGGAAACTGAAGACAGTAAGAGAACCTTGTGAAACTTTTTGGACATTTCTAGTTAGAAGATTTTGTTTTTTGCTGGGTGGGGATGAGGGATTTGATGGGGGACAACGGAGGTGGAGAGCTTGGTTATTTTTAGAAGGAAAGGCCAATCCCATGTTAATAGTTAGTGGAACTTTACAATGATCACAGCAAGCTATTTCATCCCACTCCTGTAGTTGAAATCATTGCTCAAAAATGAAATGTTTTGTTCTAATTCATGACCTTTGCTGCTTAGCTAAGATTTTATTCTCACTCTGGTTCAGAAATGCTTAAATTGAAAAAAAAATATAACATGACTGTTTTTTGTTGTCGTTGTTTTAAGACGTGGAAAAGCTAATTCTATTTCTTCTAGGATGATTTAGAGAAACAAGGCTGGTATCTCTCTAGTCACTACATTTATTACCTCTCATGTTTCCTGTTTCAACCACAAGGCCTTATTCTTGTAATAAACAGAATTCAAAGTTGCAAATTACTAGCATACTGTATTACCTCTACAACATACAAACAGGTCTCCAGCTCTAAAGACTAGTGTTTAAGCCAAGCCATACATCTGCCAAAGCTGAAAGCCTCTGAGTATGCTCCACCTTTGCTTTTACTTGAATAGTGAGTTCAACCTGTCTGCAAGACGGGTCAGTTTAGCCTCCCTTGCATTTAACCTAAGGGCAAAGGAAGGTCTGGGTTTTGCACTCTCCCTTCCCTCCCCTTCCCTTTTTGGTAAAAGGTACCCACACAGTCACAGGAGATTCGTAATGCTTTGGACAGCTTAGTTATTTTAACTAAGCAGACCTAAGTTTTTCCAGGGCTGCATTTAGATGGCATTCACAGAGTTAATGCCTCTTTCTCGTAAGGGCCCTGCCAGTTGTTGTTAGGTCAACCCCTGTAAAGCTTCAAAGATTTTTTATCCCCTTAGCCTGACCTACTCAGTGATCTGCACACTGTTTTCATTTAGCTGCACTGAGTCCAAGACTAAAGCTTCAAAACCACAATGATCTGCTCCTTTTTATACTCATTTTTCCACAGCTCTGGAAAAATACCTCAGAAATCCAACTAAAGAAACTGAAAATAGTGAATTATCAGAAAATAAACCAAGAGCAAACTTGTACACCATTATCAGAACATGTACACTTTGGGGATGGAAAGTTCCTGATTTGGGGTGAGAGGTGGGAGAGGATGTGGTGATCAAGAAAATGAATTGATTTTGTTGTTGTTGGAAAGGGAGGGAGAGATTGAGACTGTACTTTAGTTCCACAAAGTCACATTGCACTCATTAATCCACTTCCAAGGTGACTGGTTGATATTTCATTTAAAGCACAGAGTTGGGTTGACATGAACTGGAAGCCATCTCAGTAGAAGTGAGGCATATAAAAATGTATTGACTGCCTCACAGAGAAGAGCTGGAATTAGGAGAGCCGGTAAGCAGGTTTCAAATGCTACTTGACAGCCTGATTATTATTATAATTTCAAAAGTCCTTTAAGCAAGGTCATTGTGTCTCACAAAGATTTGTGAGGAGTCGTGATTTGGGTCAGTTAACCCCAGGATGCCTGGCAAACTAAAAGGTTTGGCTAAATTACTAGCCTGCACTTCTAACACTGCCAAGTTTAAAATGACAAATAAAAGCGTGGGGAAAAATAGTACTTAAAAAAGTAGGGAGCTTTTTCTAATGCTATTAACTATTAATGCTGTTTACATTCAAACACATGTACACAGAGAAAGAGTAACGAGAAATATTCTACAACATTTGTCTGAGATGAACCTTTACCAAAACGAGGGTCAAGTCTTGGGTCTAGCCAAGAGGTGGTCTTGTTCTTATGGTTTATGTAGTAAATTTCTCCATCCTGGGTCATGGCTTGTTCCCATCCATCAGGAAGGGGCCCTGCAATATAGAAGGAATTCATTGTTGGCTCTTTATTTGCTGTAGCTGAAAAATTGGTCTATTAAAAAAAACTTCACATATAAAACAATTTATGAAATTGAGTTGTTTATGTATGTTCTGAAAGAAAAGTCATGATTACCCTGCCACCCATCCATTAAATCAAGCAAATAAGAATTTATCTCTTTCCTAATAATTAATTTTGTTTTAAAAGCCCTATTTTATAGTGTGCTTTTTGATCCTTTATTGTTATTTAACAGCCTTTCTAGTTTCCAAAATCCCTTCTTGGATCCTGAAAGATATCCCCATTGTTATGGCCTAAGATGATGACTATGATGATAAATCAGGTCTGTCAGAATGAAATTAGCATAAGTATCAAAGATAACAAAGATCAGAGCCACAAAAATTCCTCTTACTTCAATGGACGACTTAGTTAAGTACTGCTACTGCTTAAGCAGGCTCTACAAATATGGAAGACCCTCAGATTAAGGGAACTAAAGACGTAAACCTTAAAAGGCACAGCACTGAAGTTTACTCACTCTCCCTTCCCCCATTAGATACATGTAGAGAGTACTATCTCATTATCCCAGTCATAATGTAGTGGAAAGGTTTTTAGATTTGGAGTAAAAAGACTTAGATTCAGATTCCAGCTGTGGTTTGTAATGCCTATTATTACTCTGAGCATATCAGTAACCTTTCTGAGCCAAAGTTTCCTCTTCGGCAAAATGAGAATAATAAATACGTATACTTCAGTGTTTTGTGAGGGGAAATACATTGTCACACATGAAATACTTTGGCTAAGCCACCTAATTTTCTATACTTTCTAAAGATGAGTTATTTAGCATAGTATATTATGGAAAAAAACACTGTATCTGAAGTCAGGAGAGACCCAGGCAAAATCTTACCTGTAACACTTAAAAGGGAATGTAAAGTTATGGTCAATTAATGTAACTTTTGTGATGGTCAGTTTTCACATCTGTAAAATGGGGCAATAATACTAAGAGTACTTATGTCATAGGACTGTAGTGAGAATCAAATGAAATAAAATACACATAACACTTTGTAAAGTTTAAAGGGCTAAGCATCTATTTAAGCCTTAGGAATTCTTATCATAACAATGTGAATTTGGTCTGCAGGGAGAAAATGCAACTTATCAATGGAAGATAAACAACAGCCTGAATGGAAACACCACAAGCCAACTGCTTTTCAAGTGGTCTATGCAATATAGTTAATAAAGAATAAAGTTTTTCTTTTGGAAAGTTCTTTGGGACCCTCAGTTTCTCACTTAAGACCCTGGTGGAGAAGAAAAGCCTCAGGAAAAAAAGGGTACAACATATTGGGCCCCATTTTAAACTTTCATCTCTCTGATCCTCAGTTTCCTCATCTGTAAAATAAAGGTGAAGATTGGACTTAATAGCTATTACTTGTATAGCTTTTTAAGATTTACCAAGTAGGGGTGGCTAGGTGGGGCACCAGTCCTGGAGTCAGGAGGATCTGAGTTCAAATTTGACCTCAGATACTTAACACATACTAGCCGTGTGACCTTGGGCAAGTCATTTAACCTAAACTGCCCTGCCTTCCCCTCCTCCAAAAAAGAAAAAAAAAATTACCAAGTGATGTTTGATACATTATCTCATTTGATTCTCAGAACAATCCTGTATGTAGATGCTATCAAAATTTCTAGAAGGAGGAATCAAAGAATATAGCCCTTTTTAAGATGTACAGGTAAGCTAAAACAACAAACAAAAAGCCTCTTCTTCCAGGGAAGGCAACAGATACCTCAGGTCCCAGCCAAATTAGGTAGGTATCACAAACCAGGTGACTGCTTTGTGGGGAACATCCTAATGAGGCCTAGGATGACATTGAAAACCTTAAATGAACATCAGTTAGCAATTGGGATGGGGCAAAACATGGACCATAAAACAGTGCTGAGGATACAACCGGAATTTCTCTATGGAACAAGGGTACTTTCTAGTCCTCTCCCAACCCCTAGAATCAGAGATCGCTTTTGAGTTTTCAGCGGCAATACCCTACCTCCCCGATCCACACCATCATGTCTACATTGTTATTCCTAGTCACCTTCTTCCAGAGGAACTGAAGGTACATTGTAGCAGGTACCCCCTAAAGCAATGTGGGTTGTAGCCTCCTTTTAAATCAGCAGATGGTCTTTGAGAGAGTCTATGTCCTAGAAATTGCATCGCCCTGCAAGCCAGCCTGCTGATGACCCCATACTCGAAACCTCTCTCTCTTTGGTCTGCCATAAAGTTCTCCTGCCTTTGTAAACCCAGGGTCACCTCAAGGCTGACGAAGTGCTGAGGTAAATACACCTGGGTAAGGACTACTCCAAATTAAGCTGACACCTGGTAAGCAAGACAGGCACAGAAACAACCGCAGACCTTTAGGGTTGGAAGGGGCCACAGAAACCATTTTCTCCAGCCCATATCTGTAGGTGTTCCTTACTGTAAGATATCTTCCAGCCTGTGCTCGAAGACTTCCAACAGAAATAATAAATAAAACAACATATAATAATAATAAATAATATTAAATAACAACTTACTTAATTGTTATCTATTAAATAATTAAATAAATTATTATTAAAACAATTAAATAACAAATAATAATAAAAAACAAAATAAATAAAAAAAACAAATAATGATTTATGAAGCATTCACTATGTCTATGAGCTGTGCTAAGCGCCAGAGATACAAATAAAGGCTAAAACATGGTTCTTGCCCTCGGGTGGGAGGGGAGACCATATCTAGGTCTAGGAACATGTTAGACACATGCAGGGCGGAGGAAAGAGGAGACGCTAGAAGTCTGGAAAGGCCTCCTTCAGAAGGCAGGATATAAGGTAGGATATAGCTGTCTTCTGGACAGCTCTAATGATTTAGGAAGTTTTTTAAATCCTCGAGGAACCCCGCCCAAGAAAATCAGGTCAAATGGGTCTGGACATCCATTAGTAGCCAGAGTCTCACCTGGGTCAGAGATTCCTGGTCAGTGCACTGGGACTCGTCATCATGTCAGAGGCCTAAATGGAGCGACTGAAAAGCCGCATTTTCCTACAGCTCTGGCTCCTGCCTCCTATACTTTTATGTCTTTCTTCTTGTCAGTATCATTTTTCTCATCCACCATATTAAATCAGATGGGTCTGGGGTGGATATTGGATTGAGGCAATCTCTACTCTTTTTTTTCTAGTGGAAACAGAATCTAAATATAAATCTAAGCTGGATTTAGAGCGAGAGGACTTGTTTCAGATCCCAAATCTGCCAGTTACAACCTCAGTGACTTTGAGTAAGTTGCTTCATCTCTCTGAGTTTCCTCAGTCTCTTCCTCTGTAAAATGAAGGTGAAGACTGGACTCAATAGTTTTTTAAGATTTACCAAGTGACATGTGATATGCTGTCTCATTATTATCATTCCTACTTTACAGAAGAAGAACTGAGGATGAGAAAGGTTAAGTAATTTGCCCAGGGTCACACAGTAAGTATCTGAGGCAGGCTTTGAACTATGATTTTTCCAAATCCCGGTGCAGTGTATAACCTCCAAGGTTTCTCCTAGCTCTAAAGATGTTCTCCTATAATTCTACTGCCAGTCCAACTAGGGCCCACAAGCTCGCTATCTGTTTTATTGTATTTAAAAATATAAAACCATTCTAAGCTCCAGGGGTACAAAAATCATGCTGGCTAATGGGATTTGGCTTTTTGCTTACCCCTGCTTGTTCAATATATCTTTTACAAATGCTCAATGAACCTAGAAGTTGGCTTAGTAAATAACTCTTCATGTACATTTCAGAAATATGTGTCATAGTAAAGGACAAAGATAATTTATCTACTTTAGCATTCTCTAAATCTCGATCCCGAATCACAGAATTTCATAGTTGGAATTTCAGAGACAATTTAGTTCAAATCATACCCCCACCACACATGTATGAAGTAGCCATCCAGTCTTTGCTTTAAGACCTTCAGTGAGGGTGAACCATTACTTCTGAAGGAAGCCCATCATATTTCAGGATCACCCTGACTATAAGGTTTTTCCTTACATTAAGCCCAAATTTGCCTTTTGTACGTATCCACCAACTTCCATCTACTGCTCCTAGTTCTACCTTCTGGGACCAAGACGGAAAAGTCTGTTTTCTCTTCTACATGCTAGTCCTTTATAGACTTGAAGACAGCTATTATGTCCTCCAAGAATCTTGTCTTTTCCAAGCTCAATATCCCTAATTCCTTTGGTTGATCTTCATATGGCATGGACTTGAGGAGCTTTATTAATTTGGGTGGCTCCCCAATTAACCACTGTCCTTTGTAAAATATGGTTCCCTAAATGGAACACAATACTTCCAGATGAAGCCCAAACAGTGCAGAGTAGAGCAGAACTATCACTTCCTCCTTTCTAGAAGGATCCCTTTCTTAATTCAGTCTTGTCTCCTATTAGTTTTCTTGGTTGACATAGGACACTGTTGACACATTCAGCTTGCAACCCAGTAAGACTTCAAGATCTGTTGTAGAGTTATTGCCTGTATCTATCTGCATAGTCTCCCCCTCTTCTTGCACTTGTATATCTAGCATAAAGTTTCTGGAAAGATCACACTATCCTCTACTTCTCACTTCCCTGGGTAATTCCAGAATGATGTCTGACAATCACACCAGCAAAAGAATTTTAAATAAGCAGAACAGATTGGGGAAAATGTTCTACACATATATAGAGAAGTATAACTTTTAATATGAATAGTATTATTCATATTAAACTACAGAGATTTGGTTAGGGGTAGATGTCACAGTTTAGTATGCTATGAATGGCATGTAATTGATAGCCAAATTTGGATTATTTAGTCTTTGGAGAAAGCATTATGCTATTACTGGTTGGTTGGTTGCTATGGTATAAGAAGCTCTCTCTTCTTACAACATTAGAAATAAAAAAAAAAAATTAACAGTTCTATTCAGAATATGGCAGGTGAATGACTCACTATTTAATGTTCCATTTCTGATTAAGGACCCTCTTGAACTAGAGAAAACTGACTAAAGATCAATAAAAGCTTAATGAAACAAGGAGGTCTTTCAGGGGTGGGTAACTTGCAGGCCTAGAGGCCACACATGGCCCTCTAGGTCCTCGAGGGCAGCTCTATGACTGAATTCAAATGTCATAGAACAAATCCCTTTAATATAAGGATGTGTTCTGTAAAATCTGGACTCAGTAAAAAGATAGTACTCAATGTGATGGTAATGGAATTTGGAGATCCCCGTATTGGCTTGGTTTTGGTTGGGTGTTGAAACCCAGAGCTTGTGAATCCCACTTGTGGGATGGACTTGCTGATGTGAAGAGAGAGGGCTGAACTGGGAGGAGCCGTGGATTTGGAGGGAAGGCCCAAGCAAAGAGAAAGCCCAAGCAGAGAAGGCCAGAGGAACTTTTGGAGAGCAGTGTTGTGGCCTGCTGAGGGCCAATTGGAGCTGCCCAGGACTTTTGAGAACTGCCACCTGGAGCTGCCAAGGACTGAGGAGGTATGGCTGTGATGCCAGTATTTTGTCTATCTGTTTTGGTGTTGTTTTGCCAGACTGACCTGCTGGTGAAGGACAGTGCTGCTGTTGTAGAGGTCCTGGAACCTTGCTGTTGGTTCAGAAGCCCTGAAGGAAGATTTTCCTGTTGTATGTTTACAGAAATCCTGGAAGAGGGCCTTGCTGATGTTTTCAGGGATTCTGGGACTGTTCTGCAGGCAGAGAGTGACTTGATGAGGACACTGGCAATGTGTGTTGTGTCTTTGTTAGGCTTTGCCTCCCCAGGAACCTGGATTGCTGTGTACTTGCCTTGGGTCAAGATGAAGAGAGGACCTCTCCTTGGGCATTGAACATCTTAACCTTGTTGTAGCTTAAGGGTGGATGGCCTTTTGTGCTCTCCTGCCCCTTTTGAGAAAGTGCTTGGCGTTAATGATGGTATTGTAATTCATTTGTGATCCAGGGGTGGGAAACCTTTGACTTTTTGTGCTCTGTGATTGACCAAATGAATGTACTTTGTTTATGATTGGAAACTAATCTCCATTTGAGAAGAGAGACTTTGACTGACTAAATGAATGTACTGTCCAGGAGTGGAGTAGTACCTGGATTGAACTGAGAACTTACCTGCTAAATGAATGAGTTACATTGTATTTTGATTTTCTCTGTTCTGTGAATGTTTGCCTTAATCTATCATTGAATAAATGGGGTTTGCTATGCTGATAATCCGAACCTTGGAAGTTGTCTTTGCTTGGCATTACATACTTAAGAGATGTTAATGCTAATTCAGATTTAAGTTGCCTATATAATGAGCATGAAAGATCTTGGGGCTGAATGTTATGGGAATCTGAAGATCTTCCCTGCTCCTAGGCCCTTTGATTGGCTTAAGTGGCTCTGAGAACCTTCCCTGATTTGCAAATATACTCTGCCGCCTAATAGGCTGAATGTGGTCACATGGAACCTGTGGCGGGAGGCTTGTTCTTCAGGAATGCCTGCGCCTTGTAGCTTTGTGATTGGGCAGTGGGTCAAGAGGGCTGTGACATTCTGATCCAGGAGAAGGCTATATATATCCTGACTTGAGTTTTCGCTTTGGGGCTCACTTTGGAAAGAGTTGTGTGATTTGTCCAGACTCTGGGCAGCCATTGAGCCCCCCTGGCTTTGAAAACCCAGATGTTGATGCTTCCCTCTCTGGTTACTGACTAGGTATGGAAGTGATGGTCAGATGGCTGGAAGTCCATCTGCTGATCCGTCTCTTTGTTTCCTTGTAACTTCTGCTTGTAACTTGTTTGTATTCTTTGAAGTTCAGGGTGCTGACTTTTCCCCCTGAACTAGGTAAAGGACATATGCTTGATTGATTAAAGTAAGATTGTTAATCCATTTTGAGTTGCTTTCCTTTAGAAAAGCAGATCTAAGAACCTGTGCTAGCAGCCATCCTGGGTATGCTAGGGTGCTTGCTGATACAACCAAGAACCTAGAAGGTCACATGTGGTCTCCAGATCACAGGTTCCCCACCCCTAGACACCTTCTTGGAACTCATGGAATCAGGCCCAGTTTTTTTACCTGTCCAAAAACTTAGGAACAGCAAGTAGGCCACCAGAAGAAATAAATAGTTGTAAAAAAACAAAAACAAAATCCCAGATTATTATGTTTAGTTTGTGTAACCAGAAAGTACCAGAAAAAATAAAAATCAAGAAGAATGAGAAGTTTAGACTAGATGAACCAAAATCCAATCAACTCTCACATTCTGATTTACCCAATTTATAACTGCAAATTTACTTCCACAAATTTCATTTACTTAATTATTATCACTTATCATCTGTGAGATAAGGTTTCTCTGTAAGTTCCCTCCTTTAGAGAATGCATTTATTCACACAGTTTCAACTAGGCAGAATAGTATAGAGGAAAGAATGCTAGTCTTGGAATAAGGGAGAACAAAGGTATGAATCTTGCCTTTAAAATCTATCATATGTATAACCTTTGGCAAGTCACAACCTCTATGCAAGATGGGAACCAAAACAAACAGTCCCTTGTACTCCAGGAGCTTATAATTTACTGGAGTTCCTCGTCTTTTACAAAGGTAAACAGTGGAAATGAAGGAGTTTTCCTTGCCATATCCAATCCAGCCCTCTGCATTCCAACCATCCTTTGAATCTCCTCCCACCAGAATTTGTTCTCTGCTTCAGAATCCTGGGCTCTGATAGATGAGTTTTTGCCATATCTTGCCTGAAATCAAGCCCCCAGGACATTTCCAAATGATGCTAGTGTCTATACTCCAACCTTAGCCCCCAGCCTCATCCCCCTTCTCCCAACTCCCATTTATGTGTTGTTTTCTCCTACAGAACATAAGTTTTTTGAGGGCAAGGACTGTTTTGCTTGCCCATATTCCAGCATTCAACACAATAAAAACAGTAAATACTTAATAAGTACTTTTTCAATCATTTGTTCATTCATTCATTTAGCCATTCATTCAAGGCACAATGAATAGCATAAACAAAGATACAGATGCAAGAGATGGAATGCCAAATTTGAGGAAAACTAAGTAGACCAGTTGGGCTGGAACTAATGATATGTGAATAGGAGTAATATAAAATGAGTCTGGAAAGGTAAGCTGGAGTCAAACTGTGAAGGACTTTAGATGACAAGCTTAGGCATTTATAAGGTTTTTGAGCAAGGGAATGACATGGTCAAAAGCCAGCACTTAGTTCAGTACCTGATACATAGTAGGTTCTTTGTAAAAACTAGCTGACTAGGCTTGAGGAAAATTATTTTGGCTGTTGTATGGAAGATGGATTGGATAACAAAGAAACTGGAAGCAAGGAGTCCCATTAGGAAGCTACTACAATAGTATAGGCAAGACCAATGAGGGCCTGAACTAGAGGGACCAGACATAAGAGAAGTCACGGAGGCAAATGATCAGTGCTTCACAAGCAGCTAGATATGGCAGATCAGATATAGTGCAGTGTTAAGGATGACTCCAGGTTGTGAAGCCAGGAGACTAGAAGGATGGTGATGTCCTTAACAGAAATATGTTATGGAATCGGGACATCTGTAGGAGGAAAGATATGAGCTTGAACACATTGCATTTGAGATGTCTATGGAACGTCAAAGTAGAGGTGTGCCGTTGGTGATGTAGAGTAATTTTATTCCCTCTTCCTTACCACAGCCCATCAAATACTTTTGGACAGTTGTCATGGCTACCATGTCTTTTTCCAACCCTAACACAAAACCCTAAAGGCTTTTCTTTGCTAAGTTACATACATCCCCAGTGTCTGCAGTTGCTTTTTACTGGTATAGTTGGAAGGGCTCTCAACATTCTGATTACCTCCCATCTAACTATTCTTCATCCACAGAAAATTCTGCCTCCTTAAATATGGTCCTGAGTAGGATAGCTAACATGGATGAATCAGGATTCAATAATATAAATGGGCTAACAATGTTCAAAATAACTGTCAAAAACTAATCCAGGAGTGAGGAACCTATGGTCTTGAGGCCATATGTGGCCCTCTAGGTCCTCCAGTGTGGTCATTTGACTAAATCCAAACATCAAGAACAAATCCCCTTAATAAAACGATTTGTTCTGTATAGCTTGGACTCAGCCAAAAGGCTGTACCCAAGGACCTAGAGGTCCACATGTGGACTTTGAGGCTGTAGGTTCCCCACACCTGGTCTAATCAAATGAAATTTAATACAAATAAATGCAAAATCCTTCACTTGATTTAAAAAAGAAACTTCCCAAGAAAAGAATGGAGGAGGCATAAACAAATTGTAACAATACCTGTGAAAAAACGTAGTTATATTACACTACAGACTCAATATTTCGAGTGACGTGGGCAGCCAAAAATGCCTAATGCAAACCTAGACTTTATTGAGAAGTGGAAGGTTCTCTTCGAGGAAGGTGTGAATTTTGTTGTACTCTCTATCCTAGTCAGATCACTTCTGGGGTAGTGGGTTCAGTTGTGGGCATCACATTTTAGGAAAGACATAAACAATCTCCTTGTGTCTAGGGGTGGACATCTAGGTTGGTGAGAAGGCTGAAAATGATGACATATAAAGATCACCTAAAGAAATTAAGAGTTTTAATTTGGAAAGAATATTTAGGGCTGGGGATGGGACATGATAACAGTCTTCAGATGTTTGCATGCCTCTCGCTGAGAGGCAGGATTAAACGTGTTGCACTTGGCCTCAAAGGAGAGATCAAGAAGTAATGGGTGGAAATGCTAGAAGTGCAGATTTAGGCTAGAATGAATTATCTTAGGAAGATTTTCTACTAGCAGTCTTCAAGTAGGGGCTGGATGACCACCAGTCACTCTTATTATAAGGACGGCACAGGGCGAACTAGATGGCTTTTGAGGGATCTTTCAACTTTGAGATTCTATGAAGATGACCCTTTCTCTGTGAAGCCTTTGTTCATTCTACAAACAGAAGGCATTCTCTCCCTAGAGTTTTCCTAGGGCATTTTGTCTATATTTCTCCTTCCTCCCATTCATACTCTACTTTGAAATAAAATCATCTATGTACAAGCAATATCCCACATAGTACAGGACAAGGACTATGTGATAGTTTATCTTTTTCTTTCCAGTAACTAGAACACAGAGACTTTAATAAATGTCAGATGCTATAAAAATTCAACAGTGTTGTGGCTATGCATGGTTCATATTCAATAAGGGATTTCTTGAATGAAGATAAATTTGAATTTCAGCATCTGTAAAAGATGTAATATGAGATTAGTTTCATAACTGGACTGTTTGCTTCCAGTCTCTTTCTATCTAATCCATCCTCCACAGAGAAGCCAAGTCCTTTCTTTGGGATCTTAATTTTGAATATATGGTATAAAAAAGAATTTTTCAGCAATCAGATGTCTAAAAATGGACTGAGCTTCCTGGTTAGGTAGTGAATTCCCTGTCACTGGAACCATCTGAGCAGAGGTTATATGTCTACATGGCTGATTTTGTAAAGGAGATCCTTATAGTGGATAGAAAATCAGATTAAACTCTAAATCCCCTTAGAATTTTAAAGTGCAATGATTCCATGTAAGCAGTCATAGATGAGTGTGGTAGTATATGCCTGTATCCCCTCCTTCTGGGAAGGCCTTAGGCTACTGGATAGCTTGAGTTCAGGAGCTGGGAGGTACAGCAGGACCAAAGCCAATCAGATATTCACACTAAGTCCAGTACCAAAGCTATGAAGTCCTGGGAGTAAAGACCACAAGGCTGCCTAGAGAGGGATGAACCAGCCCTGGCTGGGAAAAGTGAATAGGTTAAAGCTTCAGTACTGATCAGTAGAGGGATTGGGTCTGTGAATAACTACTGCACTTCCAGTCTTGGCAAGACAGGGAGACCCAGTCTCCTCCTCTAACACCCACCCACATGCCTACTTACCTACCTACCTACTTAAATAAATAAGAAACATGTCATCCCTTGGCATAAGATGGATCTACATTTCAGATATAACTCCTAGGACTAAAAACTGGAAGGGGTCCTGGATATCATCAAGCCCAAACCCCATACTTTACAGATGAGAAAACTGAGATGAAATAACTTGTCCAGGTATCACTAATAAGTAGCTAAGATCAAGATTTGAATATTCTTCAGAGAGAAGGATCCAAGTCAGAAGAACAATTAGAACTCTGAACCTCTTTTAGGCTTCAAAGGGTTTTTAAAACAAGGAATCTTCCCATGCTAAATTAATCTCTGACACGCTCTCTCTGATTATAATTTTCATATTTGTAGACTGGAACTTTGTACAATAAAGCTTAACTATAGTGTCAACTCTCAATCAAGTTAAAATCCCAACTAACCCCATAAAAATGTATACCATAAATGGTGAAATGGACTATGTTATTAGTGACTGTAAAATTCTGCATCATATTTTCCCACCATAGCATCAACAAGATTCTCTAAGATCTGAAATTAGAAATACATGGCAAAACATAGGAGGCAGTCTGGTTTGATGAGAAAAAAAAATGTTGGTTTTGGAGTCAAGAGGGCTTGTGTTCAGATCCTAGCTCTGACACTTTCAACTATGTGGCCTTAGGCAAGTACCACTTAACCTCTCCGGGCTTTTGTTTCCTCTTTGGTAAAATAATGGAGTTAGATTCTAGATGACCTCCAGGGTATTTTTCATCTCTAAATCAAAATCTCATGCTCCCACGAGTGTCTGAACATGGCGAAAATCCAGTGAGTAGAAAGGTCTATTGTAGTGGAGATACAGCCCAAACTGATTTGGGTTTTAGTTCTTCCTGAATTATTTTGACTACTCTTCTGCTCCTAGATATATCTGAGGTGCTAGATTTCATATCGGCAGCTAGTAGATAGAGGGCTGGGCCAGGAGTCAGGAAGATTCATCTCCCTGAGTTTAAATCTGGCCTCAGACAAATACTAGCTGTGTGACTCTGGGCAAATCACTTAACTGCCTCAGTTTCTTTACCTGTAAAATGAGGTGGAGAAGAAATGGCAAACCACTCTAGTATCTTTCCAAAGAAAACCCCAAATGGGATCACAAAGAGTCGAATGTGAATGAATAAGATTTTGTATCTGAGTACATGTACATCCTCTGGCTGTCCCCCTGCCTGGAATGTTCTACCTCCTTATCTCTACCTCTTGACTTCCCTGGCTTCTGTCAAGTATCAGTTAAAGTCCAACCTTTTGCAAAATGCCTTTCCTAGTCCTCCAACATCTTAATGCCCTCCCTCTGACTTTACTTCATCCCATATATGTCTTGTTTGTGCATAGTTGTCTACATGTTGTCTCCTCCATTGGACTGTGAGCTTCCTGAGAAGATGGGACGGTTTTTTGGGCTACCTTTGCATCCCCAATACTTGGCATAATGTCTGGCACATAGGCATTTAATAAGTACTAAATGACACATTATTTGATAATATGTGGCTTGTAATGAAAACAAGGAAAGACTACACTGTGTTGAAAAAAATTCTGCATTTGGAGTCAGAAGACCCAAGTCTGAATTCCAGCTCTTCTGTGTGATTTTGGGCAAACTGCTTAACTTCTCCGGGCCTCAGTTTTCTCATCTGTAAAATAAGAGGTGGGCCTTCTGTTGTTGTTTAGTTGTTTCAGTCATGTCTGATTGTTTGTGACCCTATTTGGGGTTTTCTTAGCAAAAATATGAGAGTGGCTTGCCATTTCCTTCTCCAGCTCATTATGTAGATGAGGAAACTGAGGCAAACAGGGCTAACTGACTTGCCAGAGCCACACAGTTGCCTAAGAGATTGGTCTAGATGAGTTCTAAAGTCGTTTCCAACTCTAAACCTATGACCCATTAAATAGCTAGCTATATGGAGAGCTCAGATGAAGAACACTCAAATATTAGATGACAAGAAATATAACAACTTACAAATGATTATTTACATTAGTAATTTGAAAATGACAACAACATTCACTGTTGGTTAGACTTTTTGAGAGCCAACATATTTAAGCACAAATCACTTGCTTAAATGATGACCTCTGAGTCTGCTGATTTACAGATTAATATTATAGTATGGGAATAACAAGATGTTAGGAATTCAAATAAGTTGATTTTAGAAAGTTATTTGCATACCATGAGTAATAATTGCTTAAGCAAAACTTTAGAACTGATCTTGGCTCCGGCTGTCTTTAATAAAGTCTTTTGATTTTAGTTAAGTTAGGGAAGTGTGTATGGGGTGGGAGAGGAGTACTTTAGGTTAAAAATGAAAGAAAATTATTCTCCAGAGGTTATATAGTTCTTGTTTGTGTTTTGAAGAGGATTTCAGAGACCCATAGCTACTGATGTCACAGGGCTTAAACTCACAGCACTATCCTTATATGGTAGTCTATGAATATCATTTTATAAGAATTAACATCTTGATCCTTCACACAAATATTCTTCCCATGAGTCAGAAGATGATTGTAGCAAGACAGTAACCAGAAGAATTTGGAAATCACTAAGGAAAATGAAAATTAAACTTCTACCAGTATCATTCCTCAAATCACTGATTTATTTATTACTACAACAGAGATTCTTTGATGTATATTATTTGTTCTCTCAAGACCAAACCAAAAGAACTGAAACAATTTCTATACCTTTCACGTGTCTCTGGAGAGAAGTAAGTTCTAATACAAAGCACAGAAGATAGGAAAGAATTAGGTTCTCTGAAAGAAGCAATGAACAGAGTAGAATAGTATGAACAGAGTAGGAACTAAGAGTATCCATTCATTCAACAAGCATTGATTTAGTTTACCTTTTAATGTGCAGGCCACTACCTACACAGGTGACAGTGATACAAAGAAACTAAAACAAAACAAAACAACCTATCCCTGACCTCAAGGAGCCCATATTATAAAAATAATCAGGTAAAGGAGGGTATGAACAATTTGCAATCATCTGGAAAGGCTCATGTAGAGATAGCATTTGAGTACTGAGTATGATTAGGGATTTTAAAAGTCAGGAGTGAATAAGGAGTTCATCCAGGGTTTGGGGGACAGACTCTTAAATGAAGGTATAGAAGTGTGATGCATAAATGGTACAATGCATAAAGGAAGCAGCAAGTAAATCCATCTGGCTGAAATGTAGTGTGCATGAGGGGAATTAAGAGCCAGTGTGCTTGCAAACATAAGCTGGAACTACATTAGGCAAGAGTTTAAATGCCAGGCTAAGGTGACAGTGAGTCACTGAAGGTTTCTTGAGCTGGGGAGTAACACATCAGAAAGGCACATATTCAGAATATCAATTTGGCAGATATATGGAAGACTGAGAAGGGGAGTAATTGGAGACAGGGAGATGAATTAAAATGTTATTGTAATCGCCCATGGAGTAAATAATGAGATTCTTAACTAGTGGATGACTGTGTGAGGGAAGTGAAGGGGGTGGCTATGAAAGACCATGTAGAGGTAGGGATATGACTTGGCAACTGATTAGGTATTGGGGGAGGGTGAACCGAAGATAACTCTGGGATTGCAAACATGGGTGATACCCTCAACAGATGGAACAATAGTAATGTTCTCAATAGAAATAGCAAAATTAGGGGAGGGGCGGGGGCTAGGGAAGGTTGGGAGGCTAGTTTTATTTTGGACATAGTTTCATTTGTAGTTTTCAGCATTTGGTAACATCCAAATGGCAGTTGACTAATAATGGACTGGAGTTATGGGGAAAAATTACATTTGGATATGTGGATCTGGGAAACATGCATAAAGATAACTGAATCCCTGGGAGCTCACGAAATCACTGAGAGAAGATATGGATGGAGTAAAGCAGAAGGACCAGGATAGAACTCTGGAAGACACATGAAACAAAGGGGTGAAACATGGATGATGATCCAGCACAGCAGTCTTTGGGGAGTAGTCAAAACAGATAGCAAGATGAATGAAGAAAAAGTAACGCCATGAAAACCCAAGAATGAAAGAGTGTCCATGAGGAAGAGGTGGTTAGCAGTGTTGAATGAAGAGAGGTCAAGAGCAATGAGGACTGGGAAGGAATTATCTGATTTAGCAGTTAAGACATCACTGAAAACCTTGGAGAAGGTTCCTCCTTGCTATCTTTATTTTTGGGGGATCCTTATTCTTGATTCCATTTTACCACATCAGTTTTCTTTATCTCCATGTCTCTTTCCCTCCTTCCCCACAGCACTTCAGCATTTGGCAGATATTACATTAGTGACAACAGAGCTGGGTACGAGTTAACATAGCTCTTTACTATTTATTTCTGTGACCCTACTCACCTCTGACCAGTCTTATTCCATAGCAGTGGTGGGTGTAGGGCCATTTTCCCTGATTTGCACGGACTCACAGGATTGACAGGGCATTTTCTCCACCAAAGTGCAGCTTCAACTTTTCTTTTCAGGGAAATGTCCCAGGAATCCCATGCTGTTTTTGTAACAAGGAAAACTAACCCTAATCCATCAGAAAAACTTGGAAAGATCCTTCTTTCATATCTGCTAGCTCTAATTCAAATAGCTCCACTCAATTACTCCCTGTTTCTTCATTCTTTCCTTCTCCAAATTGTAAACTGCTATATAAATATAAGTTATCACTAGGTGTGGTGGTACACACCTGTAATCCCTCCTACTAAGGAGGCTCCAGCTGGTGGATCACTTGAGGTTGAGTATGAATTGCATAGGGCTAAGCCAATGGAATGTATGCACTGTCCAGCACCAATAATATGTGCCTTGGGAAATGGGGGGTGGGAGGGTGGGGAGGGGTCACAAGGCTACCTAAGGAGAAAAGAACTGGCCCAGGTAAAAAAAATGGAGTAAATCAAAGCTCCAATGGTAATTAGTAATGGGAATGGGCTCATGAATGGCTGCTGCACTTCTAGCCTGAGTAAGAAAAGAGACCCGGCCTTTCTCTTACCATTATCATTTATATATAATTTTTCTCTCAATTTCAACTTTTAGAAATCTCATTTTCTTCTTAATTTGAATTATCTATGATCTCAATAATTAACTAGTAGACAGCACAAACCATCCATGTCTTCTCATCCTACATGACTTCTCTCTCCACATCTTCATATAAACCCTTCATGTTGGGAGACTTCCTATAAATCTCTTGTGTGAGTTTTAGTGGAAAATGTCAATTTATCTATCAATTGCCTCTTGATACATGACAAGCACACTTCCTTTTCCAGTTGTACATTTGTCTAATAACAACACCCTTTATTCAACATCTATTAATTTCTCATAAGTATTGTGTTGCACCCTATTCTGGCTCACCATGTATGTATCAATTCCCTTTGAGTACCTTACTACTTTAATTATACCAAGACTATGTATTCCATGATTTGAAAATTAGAAGAATCGGGGTGGCTAGGTGGCACGGTGAATAAAGCACCAGACAGGGAGCCAGGAGGACCTGAGTTCAAATCCAGCCTCAGACACTTAACACAAAAAACTAGCCATGTGACCTTGGGCAAGTCACTTACCCCAATTGCTTTACCTTCCTCCCCCCCAAAAAAATGCAAAAAAAAAATTTGGAGAATGATAATATTAAGAAGTTTGGAGTTATTAAAAGCACTGTATAACCTAATGGGAACAGTTAATGTTGGAGGGACGGTACAAAGAAAGGCAAATCAATACATTGTTGTTGGAGCTGTGAAATGATCTAACCATTCTGTAAAACAATTTGAAATTGCATAAGAAAGTGATTAAAATGTGCATATTCTTTAACTCAGGGATCTCACTGCTAATTATATATCTCAAGGACATCAAAGTGAGAATGAAGTATTATTTATAGCAGTGCTTTTTTATAAAAGGAACAAAAACCTGGAAATCAAGTTACATGATCAATGATTGCAGAATAGTTGAACAAATTCTGGGTCAGGAATGTAACTGAATATTACTCCACCGTAGTGACTATGAAGAACACAAAGCATAGAAAGACTTAAATGAACTGATAGAAAATTAAGAAAGCAGAACTAGGAAACCAATATATGGTAACAATCGCAATGTCAACGGAAAGAACAATAATAACCAAAACTGAAGGTGAATACGTAGCTATAAC
This sequence comes from Pseudochirops corinnae, assembly GCA_028646515.1. Taxonomy (NCBI): domain Eukaryota; kingdom Metazoa; phylum Chordata; class Mammalia; order Diprotodontia; family Pseudocheiridae; genus Pseudochirops; species Pseudochirops corinnae. The sequence continues at coordinate 125,644,454 of CM053588.1, read as the reverse complement.
GACAGCTTATCACCAAAAAGAAGAGAAAACGTTCTTCCCTCTCCTTTTTTTGGGGGTGGGGTGGGGTGGGGGCTCAGCTGGGTGCTAAAATGGACAGAGTCTCAAATCTGACCTCAGACTCTTCCGAGCTGTGTGACTCTAGGCAAGTCACTTAACCTTGTTTGCCTCAGCGTCCTCACCTATAAAATGAACTATAAAATGAACTGGAGAAGGAAATGGCAAACCACTCTAGTATTTTTGACAAAAAAACCCTTAGTGGGGGTCACAAAGAGTTGACCATGATGGAAGTGACCAAACTTTTTTTTTTTTTTTGGTAGACATGAGGATCTATTGGTGCGGAACATTTCATGTGCTTGTCAGATGCAGCTGATGTGTTCTTAGTTTAGCTAAACTGCCTTTCCCTCTCTTTTAAAAAATTCTTTATTACAAAGGATAGCTCTTCATTTAGGCAGCTTTGTGACGTTCTAGGATTTCATGTGATCAATACAATGTCACTTATAGTCAGAAGCATTTAGAGTGCTTCATCTCTGGAGTACACCATCTAGAGCAGTGGTTCTCAACCTTCCTAATGCCGTGACCTTTAATACTCATATGTGGGTGTATCTGCATGTGGGCGGATCCGCCTGGAGACGGATAGAGGGGCGGTGGTGTCTCGGTTCCTAAGACCAACGGAAATATGTGTTTTCCGATGGTCTTAGGCAACCACGTTCAACCCCAAAGGGGTCCTCCCGACCCACAGGTTAAGAACCACTGATCTAGAGGGAATCCTTCCATTTAAACTCTGTTCTTGACATCCTCCAACTTTGCCAAATTTATTTATTGTCTCAAGTAGTTTTTTACTTGATTTTCTAAGTATATCATCTGCAAAGAGTGACAGCTTAGTCTCTTCTTTGCCTAATCTGATTCCCTTGATTTCTTTTTCTTCTCTAACTGCTACTGCTAACATTTCTAGTACCAGACTGAATAAGATGGGTGATAGTGGACATCCTTGTTTCACCCCTGATCTTATTGGAAATGCTTCTAGCTTATCCCCATTACATATAATACTTGGTGATGGCTTCAAATAGATGCTATCTATTATTTTAAGGAAGTCTCCATTCATCCTATACTTTCTAGTGTTTTTAATAGGAATGGATGTTGTATTTTGTCAAAAGCCTCGTTCCTGACATCCTCTACAACAATGGCAAAACACTTTTGGTGCTCAAGATCTTGTTTTAT
>CM053588.1:125619636-125642736 GCA_028646515.1 Pseudochirops corinnae | reverse complement strand
GGCTGTTTCGGGGCGGTGGGTAGGGGGAAGAGGGGGAGAAAATATGTAACTCAAAATCTTGTGGAAATGAACGATGCAAACTATAATAAAATTAAAAATTTAAAAAAAAAACAGTTGGAGGCAATAAAAACAGAAAACTAAGATTAGTGAAAAATCAATCAATCTAATCATCAGAAATCTTACTATTTAAATAATTTAACCAATTGTTAAAGTGAGAATAAGTAAGAAACTTTTGTATGTTAAAAGAAACTGGTTTTCAGTTTCCTCAAGGAAATATGCTAAAGTTAGAGAACTTTATAAAACTTATCTTCTTCAAAAAATAAATCTTATATGTCAACTTATAGAATAAGCAATATAGTCATCTCTTAATATTTATGAAACTCTACTGTAAAAGAAGGAGAAATTAAATTTAGCTTAATGGTGATATTTTTCTCTTGACTCTCCTTAATGCATTAGTGGGAAAAGGGCTAGAGGCTTTTTGCTGTAGCAAAGAACTGCAAACAAAGTGAGGTCTCATCATCTGGGGAATAGCTGAATGAATTGTTATATGATTATAATGGAATATTATTGCTCTGGAAGAAATAGAAGAAAACGTGGATTCAGAGAAATCTGGGAAGACTCATATAAACCAGTGAAGAGTAAAGTGAGAAGAATGAAAATACATGACAAAAATAAATTAGGAAAAGTACTTTGACAAATAGGTAACAGACTACCAGTGTAGAAGGACATACATTTTCAGAGAGGGTAAATGTGTTTTTTTTTTTTTTGCTTGAATGTATTTATTTGTCACAAAAGAAGATTTGGGGTGGGGGGGCAGAGAAGAAGAGAAGTAGAAGGATAGGGACAGTAACGATAGTGATGCCAGAAAAGAAAGAAGAGTGCCATTGAAACTTTTTAAAAATACACAGAAGAAGGGCTATATCACAAAGATATAGAAAAGTGGGGGAGGACCTACTTGTACAAAAATATTTATAGCAGCTCTTCTTGGGGTGGCTACGAATTGGAAATTGAAAGGATACCCATCAATTGGGAAATGGCTGAACAAGCTGTGGTATATATGATGGTAATAGAATATTATTGTACCAGAAGAAATGATAAGCAGAATGATTTCAGAAAAACCTGGAAAAACTTTTATGAATTGATATAAAGTGAAGTGAACAGAATTAGGAGAACTATAAACACTAACAACAACATTGTTTGATGATGAAATGTGAATGGCAACTATTCTCAGCAATGCAACGCTCCAAGATAGTACCAAAGGACTAATGATGATGTCCGCCTCCAGAGAAAGAACTGAGATTGTTTGAATACAAACTGAAGCATGCTATTTTCCCACATTCTTTCTTCTTTTTCTTTTATTCGAGTCTTCTTATACAAAATGACTAATATGGAAATGTTTTACATGATTGCAGATGTATAACCTATATCTGATTGCTTACTGTCTCAGGGAGAGGGGAAGGAAAGGATGGGGGAGAGGCAGAACTTGGAACTCAAAACTTAGGGGGAAATGTTAAAAATTATTTTTAACATGTATTTGAGGTAAAATTTTTACATATGTGTGTATATACACATACAGAAGAGACTAGAAATATAGGAGACAACACAGAAAAGTTTGAATACTATCATTAAATTTATAACCTTAAGAAAACCATATGTAATTCAATTTCATATACTTTTTCTTTGAATACTGAAATGTTCATTTTTGTTTATGGCTATTTAGTTCATAATAATAACAGAAAAAATTTATAGTATTGAGTTTGGGGTCAGAGAGTTATAGATCTTTTACTAATTAGCAAGTCATTTAATCTCATTCATCCTTAATTTTCTCATCTCTAAAATGTGGGAACTGGATGAGATGACCTCTGAGGTTCATTCAAGAGCTATCTATAAATCTATGATCCTATGTTAACCTCTATGCTTTAAAGTAAAGGTTAGCAACTACGCTGGAAAGCCAAATCCCACTGCTTTTGTACAATCTGTGAACTAAAATGACTTTAACATTTTAAAAATACAGTAAAACTTTATTTAAAACTGTAAAAATCATTCTTAACTGAGCTGACAAAAACAGATTAATTAGTCCACAACCTCTTCAAGATATCTATTCAAAACCAAACAAGTTAAGGAAATTATAATACATTTTTGTCTGAAACTGGACATTTCTCTAGCTTTTAGAGAGACAGGCAGTCTCATGTAGGCACTTTAAAAAAGAAATCCTGGGTTTGAATCCTGACTCTGCTACTTTCTACCTGTGTGACCTGGAGAAAAATCACTCTGCCTTTATGAAGAAGTTGAATTACTTTTTTTTTTTAAACGTTCTATACAGTTCTATATCCTGAGTATGTCTTTAGCTTTATTAAACATAAAAACCTTAATTATTTTTAAGGGCATTGACTCTATCTTTCAGAAACTCCATATATAACATTCTGAGGCACTCAGTATACTTAAATTTTTAACTTGGAAATGTTGGGGTTTTTTATATAAAGAATTCATCTGAACCACAAATAATTTTTAGATTGGCAAACAAAAGCTTCAGATCTGGTTCTCTTAGCACATACTAGACCATAAGCTTTAGCTGCAACCTCGTAAACTCTATGGGCTGATGTCATTTCGGTATTACTAAAACAGAACTGAAAAACATCCATTCAAAATATTTTCTGATAGGGGGCAAGGAGATATTACCTTCTAGGTCAAGGGTTAATGTGCTTGTTGCGGGGGATGGAGAGATAAAGGGAAATGAGGGATTGACACTCCTAACAGTGCTCTCCACCCCAGCCTCCAGGAGCAGCTCTGTAATCAAAGAGGATCACATTAGCAGATGAATCTTAGTGTCAAGCAAAAAATATTACGTATTTGGAGTGAAAATAAAGTGTCCTATGGTTTAGTCACCAAGCAGCTGACTTAGCACTACCGCTCATTTCTAGGTAGATTAAATACAGCTGGCTTTCAAATGAAACCTTTAGAGTTTGACCCAAATGGCCTAGGTTAAACCAAAGGTAAAACAATTAACAATTAATCAACACACATTTATTAACTGACTACCATGTGCAGGCACTGTACTTGGCACCAGGGGATAAAAAGACAAAAATGAGACAAGTCCCTCAGTCAAGAAGCTTACAGCGTTTGGGAATGAAGTAGCCGTTGGAAGAGTCAGTAACAGTCTCATACAAAAACTGATGTCTGAGTTGAGCTCTGAAGAGACTACAGTTTCTGAGTGGCACAGAAGAGAGTGCATACAGGGATAGGGGGCAACCTGTACAAATGCTTGGAGACAGTGTGTTAAGAGTAAGAAAATAGATCAGTTTGGTTTTATTGCAAAATGCAAAGAGGAGATTAATGTGTAGTGAGGCTAGAGAAGAAGAATGGAGTTATGCTAAAGGCCTTAGATACAAAACAAAAAATTACAACCCTTCCTATCCTATCTTCTGGCACTTCACTCTTACTTCACTTCACTCCTGCTGACCATGGGATATTCCATCTCCTGACTGACTTTCCACCCACTGGCTGCTCCCCATGGCTAGAATGTTCTCCTTCCTGACCTCCACTTCTGAATTCCCTGGCTTTCTTCAAGGCTCAACTAAATTCTCATCATCTGCAAGATACCCCTCTAAGCCTCCAGTACCTTCCCTTTGGGACTATCACCCATTCAAAATGTATGTACCTTGAATGTACATTTGTTTGCAGTAGACTGTGAGCTCCACAGAGACCACATTTTTTTACCTTTTTTTTTTTGTATCCAAAGTGCTCAGTCAAGTGCCTAGTATACAGAAGTATTTAATAAATGTTTGTTGACTGAACAGAGAGCTGCTAAAGTTTATTAAGTAGTGGAGTGACATGGTCACCCCTGAGCTTTAGGAAAGTGCCTTGCCATTTCTGCATACATAATCATAGGACCTTGGCATCAGAAGGGGCCTTAGAGGTCATCTAGTCCATCCCTCTACAGCATCCTCAAACAAACACTTCCAGTAATAGGGAACTCCTCTAACCAAGTCTAGTTTCAGATACAGAACTATCTTTAAACACACTGATTCCCTCTAAGTTTCCTTTTCTATAAAATGGGAAAAGAATAACTACACTTCTTACCTCAGGGTTCTGTGAGGAAAGCACTTTGTAAATTTATAAAGTGCTTACACAAAGGGGGAAGTCATTTTGGTAGGTCAAGATGGGACTGTGTACAGGTAACAGCTATTGAGGGAAATGGACGATCACAGTCTGTTGGGGTTTGGGATGAACATGATAAAATAACAGAATGTAAAACTGTATGTAAAACTGCAGGTCAGCACCATGATATGGAGGACCTTGAATGACAGGCTAAATTTCTATAGGCCATGTAGGACTACAGAAGGATTTTCAGAGAAGTTCTGCTTTTTAGGAAAATTAGAGTATGCAGGCAGTGGACTGGAAGTGGATAAGAATCTAGAGGCAGGAAAACTAATTAGAAGAGTACCGATATGGTCCAGGTGAGAGAGAGTAAGGATATGAACTAGGGTATGAACATGGGAATGAATGGAAAGGAGGGGAAGAAGACAAAAGATAACTGCTAGTGGGATTTATTCACTAGAACTAATAAATGTTCCATCTCTTCTAAGTATGTATAGGGAGAGACAGGAATTAGTCCATGATGTCTCTGAGGTTCTAGTGAAGGAGAGAGGTGATGCCATTAGAAGAATGACCTGGTTTTAGTGTAGAAGGAAAGATGATGAGTTTTGACTTAGACATGCTGACTACGAAATACAGAAGGACATCTAAAAGGAGGTATCAATAAACAGCTACAAATGCAGAATCAGAGAAATGGGCTTATAAAGCTAGACCTTAGTGCTGGTCTGCAGAGAGTTGGCAACTGGAGCTAAAGAGATCTCTGAGGAACAGTCTACGGAGCAAAAACAAAAAAAAATCTTTTGGAATACCCAAATTTAGGATATGGAAAGGATAACAAAAAACCAGTGGGTAAAAAATGATGTTGAGGAGTAGAGAAAGATAAGGAAAGTTCACTGTCACAGAAATTAAGGGAAGTAAAACTGAAAAAAGTTTAAGGCATTAGGAGTGGAAGAGAAAAACAAAGAAAAGACCATTAGATTCAATCATTCCTTTACCTTCTAGAGATATTTCAGAGGCACAGTAGGAAAGAAACCATACTGCAAGAAGATGTGAAGGCATCAGTATTTGGCAGTACCTGGAAAGGCAGAGACTGGACAGGAGAGTGAAATGGTAACAAGTTTATGGGAAGAAGACTTAAGCATGAATGTAGGCAGAAGGGAAAGAATGCCTCCTTGTCTTAGAATGGGAAAGATGATGTGAGAGGGGATAAATGACAGAGTAAGGTCCCAAAAAAGGAAGAATTAAATGGGATCAAGAACTCAGAGAGAGGGTCACCTTCCTTGTAGGGGAATGAAGGAATAAAAATAAAGTGGGATGGCAACAGAAAAAAATGTAATGGGGAAAGGAGGGTTAAGAAAATTGTATGATGAACTAAATCTGACCAGAGAAGAAACCCATCATGTTCATCAAGATACATGCATTACTCTGAAAGTTGAAAGCACATGGAAAAACCAGTGCTTAGCCATTTTTCAGTCATCTAAGGCCAGTCTAAATCATAATGCCAAATAAACTCAAACTGCTCTTCTGAAATATATATATTTTTGAAGGTCAACAATGATAAAAAAAAATCTGATGGCCTTTCTCCCTCTTGCTTGACTTTCCCATAGATTCTATCACTCAATATTTTAAAATTCTTCTTCAATGTACTAACATTTGAGTATATACAAAAATTCAAATAAAAAAATAATTTATTATGAAATCAAGAAAGATCTTTCTTAAATGAACTGTCTGGTGGTTTCACATTAACAGATATATTTAAATTTCAGAACCAGTGTGCTTATGCCATAATGATTATTCAGCTAGTACTTATTTAAAATACCTAGGAAACTGATGTGTGTATGTATGTCAAGGGAAGAACTAAAATAAAGCTAAGGGGAAGGTCATAATTAGGCTGCTACAGAGTAGGGAGAGGAGTTATATGATTTTATTGCCAGAAGTAATTCCCAAGTAAGAAAATTCCTCCTAACAATACATGACAGGCAACTTGTAGTCTTAGTTAGGGAGGTACCTAGAACAGAGGTGTCAAAATACTTGGGGAATGAATAAATAAACAAATAAAATTGCAACAGAATGTAACAATGTTAACATGTGCTTTTCTAAGTCAATAGGCAGCCTGCCTAACTTTCAATCTCCATGTCATACTCAATCTCAAACTGATAAAATCTTTTCTAAAATGTAACAGTTGTGACTTTCTGAATACATTTTATTACAACTTTTGAAATAAAATTAACCAACTGATTGAGGACAAATAGGAAATATCTACCTGCTGACAATATTCTAAAGATTAAACATGACTTCCACATATTAGAAAAGCCAATCAGCAAAATTATTATTAATAACAGCTAATAATAGCAGCATTTGTGTAGCACCTTAAGGTAGGTAAAATACTTCACAAATATTATCTCATTCTATCTTCCAAACTACCCTGGGAAATAGGTACTCTTATTTATTCCCATTTTACAGGTGAGGAAATGAAGGCAGGGAGAGGTTAAGTGACTTGCCCAAGTAGTGATTTTCTGAGGTTGGATCTGAGCTCAGACCTTAGTGACACCAGGTCCAATATTCTACCCACCAGCATGCTGCCCACCTGCTACAGGGTGGACGGAGGGTTAGTCTCTAAGAACTCTAGATTCAAATTCTACCCATGACACATACAGGCATGGGCAAATCATGACCTCTCAGTGTCCCAAACAGCTAAGATTACAAACTACATATAAGTTATTGACCTGCATAAATGGAAGGAGTTTATACACTAAGTCCAATATTTAGGTATAAACTTTTGCTTGTTTGTTGTCTTTCATAATCAAAGAGGACCAAAATGACATCACAATGTTGGGAGTCGGCATACAGTGTGTCCATTCAACTGTGGGTGATCAAACCAATACAAGCTCAGAAGGCTCTACCACAGGTCGGGCACAAATAAGTAAGTATGAACATTTGGAGTGGAGATGTCTCTAAATTTATGCATCTCACATTTTTAAAAAAGTTACTGAAATTCTGCTTTGCTCATAGAGTAACAGAGCCTTTTCTGATGTGGGCACACCATGCTGGGTGGTCCTGTGCCAATGCCTCCCATGTCATACAATTGATTCCAAAGTTCTTCAGAGGGACCATAAGAGTGTCCTTGTATCAGTTCTTCAGACCTCCATGTGATCACTTGCTTTGTGTGAGTTCTCCTTAAAACAGTCTTTTACGCAAACATATATTGGCATTAAAACAATGTGTGACTAGCCCATTGGAATAGCTCCCTCTGCAGTAGAGTTCAAATGCTTGGCAGTTCATCTGAGCAAGGACTTCAGCGGGTAGTACCTCATCTTGCCAGGTTATCTTCAGAATTTTTCAAAGAAAATACAAATGGAAGTGGCTGAATTTTCTGGCATGGCTCTGGTAGACTGTCAGGGTTTAACAGGCATACAACAATGGGGTCAGCACAATGGCTCTGTAGACCTTCAGTTTGGTAGGCAGTCTAATACCTCTTTCCTCCCACGCTTTCTTTTGGAGCCTCCCAAACACTGAGCTAGCTCTAGTAATGTGTACATCAACTTCATCACCTATGTGTACATCCCCAGAAAGTGTACTGCCAAGATAGCTGAATTTATCTGCAGCATTCAAAATTTCCCCATTTGCTGTAACCAACAGTTCTACATATGGATGGTGTGGTACTGGCTGGTAGAAAACCTCTGTTTTCTTGGTGTTAACTATAAGGCCAAAATTAGCACAAGTGGCAGAGACTCAATTCCTACACTGTCACATCTCGGCTGCATTGAGTGCTGCAAGCATGCCATCATAAAGCTGGCCTCTGTTCTGCTCCTGGCATTTCTAGTTCTCAGGCAGCAAACACTATGCTGAGCACTCCTCAGTCCTTTCTGAAGCCACACTGGCTCTCAAGAAGATGATCATCTTCCAGGTGAAAGATCAGCCTATTAAGGAGGACTCTGGAAAAAATCTTGCCAGCAATGACTGAGAGAGAGACAGAGAGAGAGAAACACAGAGAGAGACAGGGAGAGAGACAGAGACAGAGAAAGACCCACTGTGATCATCAAAGGAAAACTTATTTCCTTTTCTTTTATAGAGATGAACAATTAAGACATCCTTGATCTACCAGGGGATAACCTCCTCTTGCTATATAACCTGGAAGATTTCAGCCAGCTTTTGTATGAGCAGTGGGCCTTTAGCCATGTAAATCCCTGCTGGAATAGAATCATCACCAAGCACTTTGCCACACAAGAGGAACCTAATGGGAATCAAAATCTCTTCTTCAGTTGGAAGTCTGGCTAGGGAGCGACTGACTTCAACCTGTGGCATAAGGCCAACAGCTTCAGCATTGGTTGATGATGGTCTATTGAGAACACTACGGAAGTGTTCAGCCCATTTCTCAAGGATCATGTCTTTATCACTAATCAATATAACTCCATCAACACTGAGATGCACCATAAAAAGCCTTCAGGGCATTGTAGAAGCACTTTGGAGTGTTACTACCAGCCTAAAACTGAATTTCATCTGCCTTCTTACTGAGACAAGAAAACCTACATCTCTCTAAGCTTTGCTTGTACTTTATTTTTGATGGAGTTAAAGGCTGCATTCTTAGAGACAAACTATCCTGTTAGTAAACCCTTGAGAAATCTAAAATGCTGTCATTTCTTTCCTAGACTTTTCGACTTTTCAAGGTTTTAATCTAAAGGACAGAGGAAACTGGTAACAGCTGTGTAATCTAAGAAGCAATTTCAGATATTTTTAAAATAATTTTAAATTTTGAATTTTAAAATTCCCTACAAAAAAAATCAAAATCCTATATGTGAGAACTGTATATTTTGAGTTTTTAAAAGTTTTTTTCAAACCCAAATTCCTCCATTTGTTTGCCATTCTAAATCTCCCCACTTTTCTGGGTACTGTGGAGGTTTGTTAACTCACCAACCTTTAGAACCAAATTAATGACTCCAAAGTATTAATTAACTAAATGCTTCCTGCTGAGGAAAAAAAAAAGTGGCTTTTAATACTTATAGTTTTCCTAAAATGGTTATGTAAATAGTAATAAAACATAATACTCAAAAAAGGACTAACTGGAAATTTGTGGTATTAACATGAAAAAAAAATACAGGTAAGATTTTTATACTGGAAGATCATGTCGAACTACAAATAAGTGGATCAAGATCAACACAAAAATAAGATTGCAGATTAATAAACATAGGAAATATTTAAAATAGTAAATACAGAGAATAAGACAGTATTTCTATATGATTTCATGAACATCAAGCAGAGGGATCTGTCTTGTTCTCTGCCTAATGTCATAATCTAGTTGATGACCTTAAAGGCAAAAAAGGAGCAAAAAGGAAGGATAGAATTCTCCAAATTATCCTCCTCTCTTCTTGGAAGAAGGAAGACAGAGGATTTACAACCAAGAGAAACCCTGTGACCTCATTCTAGAACAAATTAAGGTTGAGAAAGAACAAAGCTGTCGGGTTTCTTACCAATAACTACATGATTTAACATTTGTTGTACTTTGTATTCCAAGATGACCATTGCTCACAGAGGTATTATCTAGGTGTGGCTAAAACTGTAATCCATGGTCCTTCCCCAGCCAATGAGTGTACAGAATGTCCTTAAGACAGTAGTTATACACTGCTCTCTTCTACAATGCAATTAAACAAAGACTTTTTTTGAAACCCTATTAAATGTAAGGTATTAGGCTCCATGGAACGTATCTTACCTCACACTGACTTCATGATGTTATAAAATTTGATTTTATATCCAAATAAACATGTGTAAAGAGCAAAATTGTGCTAAAGTCCTCAGGAGAGTCCATCAGATTAGTTGTGATTGTGTAATGTATTTCTTTTCTCAATTTTGTTGGCTTAATTAAAGCCAATTCCTTGAATAAGGAACTTTAGTACACAAAAAGAGCTCAGGAACGTGGCATCCTAGTGTAAACTGAAAGTTTTTTGAAGCTTACAGCTTACACTTAAAAGTCTCAGGATTTCCAAAGTTCCTTAACATAGTTCCTGAACTTACTATGAGTAAGAGACTCCTATAATAGGGCAGCTAGACTGCACAGTGGATAGAGCACTGGGTCTGGAGTGAGGAAGACCTGAGTTAAAATCCAACCTTAGACATTTCCTAGATGCGTGACCCTGGGCAAGTCACCTAATTTCTGATTGTCTGACAAAACTGATACGTTGGCTATATTCGAGAAGAAAATGACAAACCACTCTAGTATCTTTGCCAAGAAAATTTCAAATGGGGTCTGACACAACTGACCAACAACAAAATGAAAGTATTAAAAGGTTTCTAACAAATCACACCACTAATACCACTAGTTTTAGCATTGAAGGATGGGTCAAAAATCATTCTGGAAGAATGCTCAAATCACAACAGAGATTTCCAAAGTACATATCCAGGAAGTTCCTGTGCCTTAGACAGGCATACAGGGGAATAAGAGAATAAGCATTTATATAATGCCTACTACATGCCAGGCATTATGCCAAATTCTTTTTTACAAATATCTCATTTGATCCTGAAAACAACACAATGAGACGGGTGCCACTGTTAGTCCCACTTTATACTTGAGGAAACTGATGCAAATACAGGTTAAATGAGCTGCTCAGCACAATATACCTAGTAAATGTTTGAGACTGGATTTGAACTCAGGTCTTCCTGACTCCAGGCCCAGCACTCTATCCACTGTGATACCAGATGCCCACAAGAGAAGGAGTTCAGTCCACTAATTAAAAACAAAGAGTTGTATAAAGATAACGTGGAAAAGATGTCAAATCAATCTCAGTGGGGTTGTGGAAAGACCGGTATATGAATATAATGTTAGCAGATTTGCAAATTGGTCCAACCATTCTGGAAAACGACTTGGAATTCTGCAAAAAAAAGTGATTCCAAAGTCCTTACCTTTTGCAATGGAGTTCTAACAAAAATATTCATAGTAGCATCTCTTATAGAAACAAAGAACCAGAAACAAAATAGATATTCTGAAACTGAGGAGTGATTAAACAAATTTTGGGACATGGACACATAATGAAATATTGCTACACCATAAAAAACAATAAATATGAAGAATTCAGAAGCATGGAGTCACAAAAACCGATTCTGAGTGAAGTAACAGAATCAGAAAAACAGAGGATGGCTATCAACATCTTAAACTCAATATATCCAAAACAGAATTCATTATCTTTCCCCCCTAAACCCTCCTTGCCCTCACCTTCTCTATTACTATGGAGGGCAACACCACCCCTCCCAGTCCCTCTGGCGCACAACCTAGAAGTCATGCTGGATTCCTTACCATCTCTCACCCACTATATCCAAGCTGTTGCTAAGGTCTGTCAATTTCACCTTTGTAACATCTCATCCTCCTCCTCTGATACTGTCACCAGTCTAGTGCAGGACTTCATCATCTCAATCCTGGTCCATTGCAGTAGTTTGCTGGTGGGTTGGCTGCTTCAAGTCTTTCCCCACTCCAATTAATCCTCCATTCAGTCACTAAATGATTTTGCAAAAGTTCAGGTCCATTAATGTCACCCCCTAATCAATAAACTCAAGTGACTTCCTATTGTCTCAAGGAACAAATACAAAAGGTTCTGTTTGATATTCACAGCCCTTCATAATCAACACCCCTCCTACCTTTTCAGTCTTCTTATACTTTACTTCCCCAATATGTACTTCAATCTGTGAGACTCTGACCTCCTAGCTGTTCCATGAAGAAAAACACTCCATCTCTCTACTGTGGGCATGATCTCTGGCTGTCCCACATGCCTGGAATGCTTGGACTCCACTCTGACCACTGTCCCCCCTAGCTTCCAGCTATAATTACACCTTCTTCAGGAAGCCTTCCCCAACCCTTCTTAATACTAGTACCTTCTCTCTGTTAATGATTTCCTAACGATTTCCTGTATAAAGTTTGCTTTGAATATATTTGTTTGTATGTTATCTCCGCCATTAGATTATAAATTCCTTGTGAGGATAGGGACTGTCTCTTGCTACTTTTTTGTATACCTAATGCTTAACACAGTGCCTGGCAATGGTAGACACTAAAGAAAATATTTACTGATTCATTAATTGATACAACAAAGCGAATTGGGAAAAAAAAACCAACAACAAAAATGAAAACAAATGCTATGTAATTACAATGATCAAGCTTGGCTCAGAAAAGAGGAGAAAATGCACCTCACTTTCTTATTTGCAGTGGTGAAGGTCTATGGATATGGAATCTGTATATATGTATGTATATGTATGTGTATACACATGCACGCACACATACACTGATAGACTTGGTTGGTGTTTTAGTTTTGTGCAACTGCTCCTTTTTTCTTATTCTTTGTAATTAGAGATGGTCCTCTGAAGAGGGAGATAAGTATACATATTTTGATATAGAGATGGTATAAAAAATAAATGCTAGTAATTAAATATATGTTAGTGGATGGGTGGGTGTCATCAACCTATTCCAATGTATCAGCAGGGTAATAAGGCAATCCTGAGTTTTCAAAGATTATTCCAGTAGAGTACAAGCTTTAGCTGGTCTACTGAGCAGGAAATACTTACAGGCCTGGTAACATTCTGTCTTCTGTATTTCAAGGACCATGACAGCTAAAACAGAGAGGCTCATCACCAGAAGGTTGGAGTTTGACTCATGAAACAGATAAAAATATAAAACCATTATTTAACCCTGTGCTACCCTACTCCATTTCTATGATGATGACACACAAGTAGGAAAAAGAACAAAGGTTGCTTATGCATCCTAGCCTTGTCTAGAAATATCAATTTAAATATTTCTAATCTAATTGGAAGACTGACCAAGAGACAAGGAGTGTGTTGATACACTGTAGGGAACACCATGATAAATGATAATTGAAACCAGATGACATATAAAAGTTTCAACTTAATGGAATGAAACAAAAGTAGAATCTAATAACAATATACCTAATTACAATAAAATAAAATTTAAAAACACAAAAAGACAATGACTAATATTGGTTCCAGGGGACCAATTGTCAAACACCTATCCTTGCTTTTTACAGAAAGGTGGAACAGGGGCTGGAGCTACAGTTGTAGAATGTTACCTATGTTGTAACATACTGTCTCTTCATTCCTCAGTTTTACTTGACTGTTTTTCTCCATGACAAAGGAAGGAATCATTTCAAAATCAGTAATCTGTGTACAATCAGGTCAAAAGGTAAAAAATGCATATGAAATTAGGAAAATGAATAATGATGAGATGTTGCAGCAACTAAGTTGTACAGCTGTGATCCAATCTATCCTTAAAAAAAAATATGAAATGGATAAAAGCTGAGGCTAGCTGGTTAAACCTCTCTAAGAAATGGTGATAGTCAATATAAAATAGCCACTACAGTGAGGTCAAACAAGCCCAGAAGCTACCTCAGAGAGCATACATGGTCTTGTCAAAAAAGAGGGAGAAAGGCAGTCAAGGGCAATACTAGCTTTATTTGCAAAATGTTATGGAAGAAGAAAATGGAAAATTTTAAGTAGCATCATCTCAAAACCTACAGAAAGCATGGCATGAGACCTAATAAAATCAAACCACCTGAAATATGTTCATAAATAAAATTATTAGGCTGTAAAATGGAACAAATCAATCAATATTTCTATGGCAACCTGTTCTCATCATCAATGGTAATGGAACTATCACATTTGGACATCACTACCTCTGTATTTGACATGATACATAAGAAAGAGGAAATGCCACTTCAGAAAATGGAGAGAGATTGGCTAGAGCTGACATGTATGGGAGGACCTTAAAAGTCTTAGGGCAACTTAAAACTTTAAAGAAAGTACACTAAGACTTTTGGGAAATGCTACACAAAAATACATATCAGACTGAATACAATTTTAAAGGAGAGAAGAAAGGAAGATTCCAACATAATGGAAGATAATATCATCATTATAGATAATATTATAAAAAAAGTCAAAGGGAAAAACAACGACTACAACTCAGATATATATACTTTCATCTTTATAAATTCTTTGTGAAAGTGGTCTCTGCATACATCAAAGACATACTTAATTTTTAAAAGATGCATGCACATGAGGATCACAAAAGATTCCATGAAACCACAGAGATAACTTTTTCAATCATCCTCTGATTATCTCTCCAGTAAGAACATTAACAGGAGAAGCATACACTCAAAGACAGGAAAGAGCCACTGTTGTGGAAGACGTGCTGTGCACACTTTAAAACAGAAGAGATTCCCTTTAGACCAGTGGTTCTCAACCTTCCTAATGCCATGACCCTTTAATACTTGTATGTGGGCGTATCTGCATGTGGGTAGACTCGCCTGGAGACAGATAGAGGAGCGTGTCTCAGTTCCTAAGATCATCCGAATTATGTGTTTTCCAATGGTCTTAGGCAACGCCTGTAACCTCTGTGACAGGGTCGTTCAACCCCCAAACGGGTCACAACCCACAGGTTGAAAACTACTGCTTTAGACAAAGCTCTCCAGATGCTCTTATTTGTGGCTGATTTTGTTTACTGAAAAGTTGAAGAACATCATAGGGACTTCTCAATGAGCTACCTGGTCACTCAAGAGATTAGCCTAGCAACCTACTATTATGTGACTGAAGTAATATATATTGCTATTAATTCACTTGGCATATTTGTACACCAGTATAAGAGCAGACAGACAAGTTAGTTCATTAGCAAACCTATCTTGGATGGATATCACAGATATTACAATGAGTAGAGCCTATACTGAACAGAAGAGGGAGAGCTAAGTGGCTGAATTAGATTTGGGAAACATCTTTGTGATCTCAATAATCTCAAGTCACTGGTTAAATGTAAAAATCTACCTTTTCAACATATTCTCCTGGTGGTGATATATGGCTACAAATCATGGGATATTAGAACCACAAAAAGAATCAAAATGGCAGGTTTTCCAAATGGCAATGGAAAAACATACGGCAGGTGTAAGGAAGTCACAACATACTGCCAACAGTGAAAAGTAGCATAAAAGCATTAGGACATAACTGGAGAAGGAAGAAGTCATTTAGTGACAATAAGTGAATATAGACGGACAGTTCTAACGTGATATGGCTATAGTATACTCTTCTCTCCACTGACACAATCTCTACATATTTCAGGTCTTTATCACCTTTCTCTTAGATTACTGAAAATAGCCTCTAAATTAGTTTTGCTACAAACACTCTCTCCCCTCTTCAACACAATGTCCGCGAGATGCGAAATATCTGACTATATAACCCCTACTCAAAATTCTTTAATGATTCCTTCTTGCCTCTAGGACAGTGGTTCTCAACCTTCCTAATGCCATGACCCTTTAATACAGTTCCTCATGTTGCGGTGACCCCCAACCACAAAATTATTTTCATTGCTACTTCATAACTGTAATTTTGCTACTGTTATGAATAATAATGTAAATATCTGATATGCAGGATGTATTTTCATTGTCACAAATTGAACATAACCTACAGGTTGAGAACCGCTGCTCTAGGATAAAGTAAAAAATCTTAAATCTGGCCCTGAAGCTACCCATAATCTGGCTCCCACTTATCTTCCTGCTTCATTTCACATCACCCCTCTTCATGTTTTCTCCACTCTAGTCAAACTAGCCTGCCAGCTGGTCCCATCTCCTGTCTCAGTGCTTTTGCACAAGTAGTCTGTCCATCAGACCATGTCTGAAATTCACTTCTTTATTATATAATCCCCAGCTTCCTCCAAAGCACAGCTCAGATTTGACTCTCTACACAAGGTCTTTCCTGATCATCCCATTATCAGCACTCTTTCCCTCCTGAAACTGCTCTGTATCACTTTGAATTATGGAAATGTTTTATTCTCCCAAGGAGATACAATCTCTTTGAGGGCAGAAATTTTCCCATTTTTGTCTTCTTATTTCTAGCTCCTGGCACAGTACCTTACACAGAGCAGGCACTTGTGCTGAAATGAACTATCTATTAAATACTAGGCAAAGGGATTCTCATCATATTAGGTGGACCTTCTTTGGAGAATTTAGGGTTCTATATGATCTGCTTCAGAGTTGAGAGAACACAAACAAAATAATGCATCTATCAAAATATGAATCCATGGAGATCTCCACAGTCAATTAGAAACAGATTTTTTTCCAAGTCTAAGATATGCAAGAGAATAACATAAAAGTGGGTTCTGTGAAATTCTATCCCATTTAGATTTTAGATGACACATAACTATCCCAGGCAGAGAGTTCTTAGAGTGTACTGTTGTGGAAAGATATTTGGACTCGAAGTCATAAGACCTAGGTTCAAGTTCTTTCTGTTTGTGCTCCCTACCTGTGTGACTGAGGCTCAGGCAATTCAGATCACTTCTCTGGGCCTTAGTTTCCTCATCTGTAAAATGAAGAGGTTGAGACAAATGACCTCTCTTAAGGTCCTTCCTATCTCTAACAATTTGTGATTTAGCTTCTCCACACAAAGGAACTCTTCACTGGATCACCAATGGCTTGTTGCACAAGAATATGCATTTATGACAAGAGTCAACTTCCACACCAATGACTCCAAGGCTGAGGCCTGCCTCTTCTCTAAGCAATGACATTCAAGAAGAAAAAGACAACACTGGTGGAAAAGAAGAAAGAAATGAGGCAAACAAGAGACTGATATGTGAGATGATTAGGTGATATAATCTGAAATTAACAATCAGTCTACTGACTCATCTTCAAGGGATGAACAGGCTGTGTTTGCAAATCTAACATTAAAAGATTCAAGGCAAAAAATCTTACTGGGTAAGCAAAACTAATTTAATGACAGTGTCTATATAATTTCGTTAGGTAGCATTTGAGGCTCATAAGTCAAGCCAGGTCAACAAACATTTATTAAGATCTTACTATATCAAAGGCACAGTGCTAACCTATTAGGAGATAAGGAAAGGTAAATACAGCCCAAGTTCTTAAGAAGCTCACAGTCTAATGAGGTTGACAACATGCAAATAATGTTTACAGGATTAACTGGAAATAATCTCAAAGGGAACACAATGATGTTGAGGACCAGGAAAGGATGCAAGTGAGATTATTGTTTTTCAAACCTCATATGGGGATTTCTTGGCCAAGATACTGAAGCAGGTTGTTATTTCCTTCTCCAGTAGCTTAAAGTAAACAGAGATTAAGTGACTTGCCCAGGATCACAGAGCTACTAATGTGTCTGAGGTCACATTTGAACTCAGGTCTTCCTGACTCCAGGCCCAGACCAGGGCAACCATTAATAGTAAAAGCCTTGGCCATCATGCCAGAAGAGCTCTGATTTAAGGAACTGGTGACCTTTAGTCTGGAGAATATAATGGTAGTATTCAAATATTTGAGAGGCTACACCATAGAAGAAGAAGAATTAGAATTGTTTTTCTTGGGCCCAGAAGTAGGGACAACAGGAGAACTCCTGAAAAATAGCAGTCAGGATTTCTGTAAGAAGTAAGTGGAAAAGGCTACCTTTGGTGATACTGGGTTTCCCTTTATTGGTGGTCTTCAAGCAAAAATTGGATACCTATTTGTTTGGCATGTAGGAAAGGAGATTCTTTTTCATATCTGTATTAAAGCAGAAGGGCTCTGGGACCCTCATAACTTTATGAACAAATTTGTTATGTTTCAAAAGAACCAAAATACTATTTGAAAATTTAAATGACTCCAAACTCTGCTTATATTACAAAGAGTTATAAATTTTATTTCTTTCAAAACAGTACCTCACTATCTCTAACTGAGTTGAAAGTAATACCACAAATAAATATTTGATGTCATGTAACTGAGTTGCCTGATGGGAAATAAGTACTTCTGGTTGATTCTGGAAAATTAATTGCTATAGGCAGGGATGGGGAGCCTGCAGCCTTGAGGCCACACGTGGCCTCAGGTTTCCTACCCCCAAAAGGGATGTCTTTCAAACTCACATCTTTTAATGGGATGATATTTCACATCCCAAATAGGCAAATAAGGCCTATACAGGGAGAGACAGAAAGCAGCTTTTTTTTCTGACTGCAAGTCAATGTGTCAACATATTTGCAGCAGAGAACTGGTACTCCTAAAGTCTATCTCCTATCTTTGTTTGCCTATGTATAAAACAGAAATTAGCTGTCATAAGCTATAATTATTTTTTTTTAGTAGAATGGAGAAGAAAATAATGACTACAAATAATCAAATTGTCCCCTTGCCTGGCAATGCCAACTACCTTTTTTACATTTGTGCTACCAATCATTAACACACCATATTATTTCATAGTTGAGATAAAGTTAGCTTTGTTATAAAGGCAAAGGTCATAAACTTATTCAAAAGTCATCAGTCTTATTAGTCACTGACCTGAAAAAGACACAGGTGAATGCTTCATATTCTCTTAAAAATTTGTTCATTCTTCCTATAAAAATCATACTTGTAGCTAGAGTGGCAGACCAACTCCTTTTATTTACATGTTGGCTTAATTATACTCAACTTCACTGTGGTATAGAGGACAAATCAATACAGTTCAATAAACAGTCACCTGCTAGGTGAATGAGGTAGGTGCAGGGAGATACAAAGGCAAAATAAAATGGCATCTGTCTGTAAGGTGCTTATAATATACAGAAAGGAAACTGCATGAAGGGACATGAGTATAACAGGGTAGGGAAGGAAGTAAAGAGAGGGAGCAGTTAAAGAAAAATTTAAGATGTTATAGGAAAATGCTTTTTTTGATCAGTCTGTGAGTCCTTATTAAGCACCTACGTGTACCAGATTTTATGCTAAGTGTTAAGGATACCAAAAAAAAAAAGGGGGGGGGGCAAGATGCTTTACCAACTCTCAAGGAGCTCACAATTTAAGGTAAGAGAGAACACTAATAACCGTGGACATCCTTCAAAGTCTTCACCTAAAACTAAGCCTTAAGAGAAGATGAAAGCCAGCTACTGACCTCAACCTTCTTAGAGATGGTGAGCACTGAACTGGATCCTGAAGCAGAGGATTCAGAATGACAGAAAAACAGGAATAAAGGCAAACCAGGATAGAGGAGTAAAACAAAAGACATGAAGATCAAGAGATAGATGCAGGATATTTTCAAGTGAATAAAACTCTGCACATAGCACTGATGAGACCTAGCTAGAAAGATGAACAGGAAAAGTGACGTATGTAGATTCTTCATAGACAAGACGAAGAGTTTAAATTTGTTCTTACAGGCAAATAGATTTATTTATTCTGCATATAGCTTTCAAATCAAAGTAAGAAGACACTTGAGGTCTGAGTAGTGGGAATGTTCTCTCCCTTTATTCTGGAAATAAAAGCAGAGGCCTAGAAATGTCATCAAAAGCCTCCTCCTTGGAATGAAGGAAGAAAGGAAGGAAAGAAGGAAGGAAGGAAGGAAGGAAGAAAGGAAGGAAGGAAGGCAGGAAGAAAAGAAAAATCTTCTGGAAAGTGTGATCTGGTTCCCAACAATGGTAAAATACATCTTTCTGAGTTCCTTAGTCATATGGCCTTGTTCTTACAAGCTACATTATGGCAAGGAACTTTAATTTAGTGTGTATGTATTCTTGATTTATTTTTTTTTTTGAGTTTTCAAAATTTTTTAAAATTAACTTTTGTTTATTTTTAGTTTACATCATTCATTTCCACAAGATTTTGAGTAACAAATTTTCTCCCTGTCTTTCCCCTACCCACCCTGCGAAAACAGCGATCCCACTTTTGTGTATGTATTCTTTAAAAAAAAAGTCTCACAATATTGAAAAGGAAAAATCTGAGGAAATGATAGAAATGTAATAGGCTTTCATGCTAGCAACATCTACTGCATACCCACGTTAGCAAAGAAAAAACAGCACTTAGCAAAAAACAACATCTAAAAACAAAAAGAAAACCCCAAACCCTAAGCCCTTCATTTGAAATCAAACAACCAGACAGGATGCAATGTGGCTCTCTATTAAACAAGGTCAGTTTCTCCAAGTGGGAACAAAGAACAAGGTAAAATTGGAAAACTTGGAACCAAAACATTTGCGAAGAATTTTTAAACTTTAAACTTTTGTTATTGTTCTTAGAGTCTCAGGATACTATGATGGCATAGCTGGTTCTGAAATTCAGAAAAGTGGGCAGTCAGCCCAGATTTATGGCTCACTTATCAAGCCCGTGTTTGTTGTGCAAGTATTATTTATAGTGTCACATGCTAGAGGCTGTTCCCAAGCTAGCTAAACCTACAAGCTTAATTGACTCTAGGAACAATACTACATTGTTCAATATAATCCCTCTATGAGCTACAGTTCCGAAGCCACAATCCTATGCTTTTTATATTTGTACACTTCTACCCTAAGCTATTTTTAGAACCTTCAGTAAAAGTCCAGATCCAGATACACACACACACACACACACACACACACACACACACACAATTCCTCGATAAGGATGAGAGACTGAATGGAACACTTAACCCTTCTGATAAGATTCTGATTTCCTGCGACATACAAAACTATCTTTAGCTAATGGTAATTTAAGTCATTGTGCTGGCTCAAAAGACAGAAAAAAAGTGAGCTGAAGCTATGCATAAACACATGGACTGACAGAAACACTTGAAAACAAAATAAAACCCCATGTCATACACGTCAATTTATCACACACACCGTTGGCACAAACAGCACACCAAGTTATATGCTGTAATGACTTAAGTTGCACAAAATTAACATTTGCTTTTTTTTCTTTCCAGTGTTTCATTCTTTATGACTCTATTTGGTATTTTCGGGGCAAAGATGCTGGAGTGGTTTGCCAGCTCATTTTAATGATGAGGAAACTAAGATAAACAAGGCTAAGTGACTTGCCCAGGGTCACACAACTGGTAAGAACCTGAGGTGTAGTTTGAACTCTGGTATTTCTGACTCCAGGCCTGGACCACTGCACCGCTTAGCTGCTTCCTAATATTTTCTGGCAAGTATCAAATAAACTTAAACACTGTTTAACCATATTAATGATAAAAGGGTGATAAACACTTACAGAAATCCATAAAATCTTTGCTTTTACTGATTCCTAAACCTCAAAGGACACTTTTCCTTGGGGAAAAAAAAGGTAGGAGAGAGAGAAAAGGAGGTTAAAATAATCAATGCCATCACACACACACACACCCCTCCCCCTCCCCCCAGACTAGTTTCAGGCAGTTCAGTGTAGTTGAGAGCAGGTACAAAATAAAAGAAAGATGACCTCGGGCATCAGTTAGACCTGGATTCAAGTCCTGACTTGCTTCATACTGGCTTTGTACCCCAAGCAACTCTGAGACTATATAAAGTGCAGAGAACGTGCTGATCTGGACTGACAAAGACAGATTCTTCACTTGGGAGCTCCCTGTATTAAAGAAACCACCGATCTCATCCCTGGTCTCCTCTCCCTTTAATTTATCCTTGTTCTATTCGATATAAAAAGATAAGGTTTGGGTATTCGTTTTGTACAAGGTGAGCTGAAGTAGCAGGAAGGAAAAGGAGCTACAAAACTGACAGACTGTCAGCAGTAAAACCAGGAATAGGATTCAAGTGTCTTGACTCAACTCCTTGAAGCACAAGGCTATTTCTTCTTGTACAAGTAGATCACATCAACTTTTATTTTACTTTAAAAAAAAATAATTATTGGGGTAGCTAGGTGATGCAGTGAACAGAGCACCGGCCCTGGATTCTGGAGGACCTAAATTCAAATCCGACCTCAGACACTTAACACACTTACTAGCTGTGTGACTGTGGGCAAGTCACTTAACCCCAATCGCCTTGCCTTCCTGACTCCAAAACAAAACAAAAATTAATTATAGAACCACCATAATATAAACAATTCTCAAGAATTTTCAGCAGTCGATCACCAAGTCTCTGAAAATTTTATTAATAAATGGAGAACCTTATGTCCAAAGATAAGACTTATTTTCTAAAATGTACACGTAAGAAAACTAATTTCCTTATGGGGATGGGGAAAAGCATCCATAATCTTTCCCTTCCCTTTTTAATATCCCACCTAAAATGATTGGCACAATGCCTAGCACACAGTAGGCACTTAATATATGGTTGCTGACTATGATTAAACCATTTCCAAAATGGAACTAACTGATTCCAGTTAGATTTCAAACAAAAGTGAACTTTTCCCCTCCTGGCTGAGGAAATGTTGATCACTTTCTATGCTGCAATAGACCTGGTCAGTTTTGTCCTTTAATTTTACCACTTCTAGGGGAAAGGAGGAGGTAGTGGGAAAGGTTGTAAAGATAAGGAACACAAACAAATTTGAGTATATCCTAATCTCATTCATCATGACTCAAGCCAGAGGTCTTAGACATAGGCCTTGTTAAAGGGACAGGTTTAGGCAGTCACACAAAAACATAACCAGCATTCTCATCTCAAATCAAACTAATTGCAAATGGTTCAGATCAAATTAATTTTTCATAGACTAGTTAGTGAATACAGGCTTATGTATCACAAGTTGTTATTTCAAATTATCTTTCAGAAATTATCGATAATACCAGAACTGAAACTATACTAACATAGAAACTTTTTACAAAATTAAAACTATCTTAATGATTTCATTTCACGCTAGGCAACTACTTATAATGCAAAAGATAAAGTATGTGTGAAACTATTAATTATAAAAATAAGTAAATAGAAGCCTCTCTCACAGAAGATATCTTCTACAATTTTGTGACCATGGCATTATGAGATTTAACACAAACTCAAATGTGACTTGTTATCTAATTATACTAGTAATTTTCAATCCTGATTTGGTAATACTGTCATTTTTCAAGGCACGTCATGAATGTTGCCAAAAGGCAGAAAACAGAATAATTTAACTCCAAAAATTCTAGAAAGCATTTTTGAAATGACCAATGAATTGATATTAGGAATCACAAAATTTTACAAATATAAAAGCTAGCTATAAAATTTGAGCTTTATACTTTACCATATAAAATGTGTATGTCACACCAAAGTCAAGTCTAAATGGGTGCATGATCTAGGTATAAAGGCTGATACTGTAAATAATCTGGGGAAGCAAGGAATAGTTTACTTGTCAGATTTATGGAAGAGGAAGGACTTTATGACCAAAGAAGAATTGGGGAGCATTA
>CM053588.1:125585543-125619136 GCA_028646515.1 Pseudochirops corinnae | reverse complement strand
AATTATCTCTTGCCTCTTCCATGAGATGCTCAACCCCATTCTGATTCTCCCTGTCTCCTCTCAATCTAATCCTCTCTCTCCTCACAATTTCACCATTTGGAATATTATCCCTTCCTACTCAGTTGATCTTATGGCCTCTATGAATTCATTTATACATATACTCAGATATGTGCTTGTTTGCATATTCAAAATACTGTTTTTAAATACACAGAATATATAAGATTGCAAAGAAAACCAATTATATTGAAATAAGGATGTAACTTTTCCCCCTACGAGTTCAAAGACCCTCTAAAATCTATCCATGGACTCCTCTGAACATCTGTGGATCGAGCCCAGGTTGAAAACTCCTGATTGAATATGTGAGCTCCTTCAAGATTCTGTCATAGAATCTCAGGTTCTGAGTTGGACAGGAAGGTCTAGTCTGATCCGGAGCTGACCAAGAATCTCCTTTATAGCATTCCAACAAGCGGTCAGCCAGTCTCTGCTTGGAAACCTTCAAGAAAGGGTAATTTATTACTTCAAGAGGAAATTTTTGTCTATTTTTGTACAATTCTAACTATTAGGAAGCTCTCCCCGCCCCCTTTTTAGATAAGGCCTAAATCCTCCTGTGGTAGATTTTTTTCTTAGTCTTTTTCTCTTCTCTTAGTACTTTCTCTCCAGGAAATCTCATCCACTTCCAAATTAAACCATAACCTCTAAGTAGGTCACTCCCAACACAAATGACCAACTCGTGCTCAGATTCTCCTCCCAGTGGGTACCAGGCCCATTTTTCTCAACTACTGATGGACATCTTCCCTTGGATGTCCTGCTGGCACCTCAGACTAAACATCCGTATATCTAACACTAAATTCATCACCTTTCTCGAAAACTATCTTCTCCCCTTAATTTCCTTCTTTTTGTTTAAGGCCCTAGTCTTCTCCCAATCTCCCAAAATCTTTCAATCACCTTTAACTCCTTCGTCTTTCTCCTTCAGTCTTCACATCCAAACGGTTGCTAGGTACTGTGATTCCGCCTCTGTACACTGTCACAGCTATCTCTTCCCACTGCCATCACTCTAGGTGAGGTTCTCATTACCACTTAACCTAAATTACTGAAACAGCCTCCTAACTTCTCTGCCATCCTGAAGCTTTATGACTTTTATTAATATGCTAGGCAAAGGGTAGGCACTCAATGAATGGCTGATATCATCAGCAGAACAAGCACTAGCTGGAGTCTAGTGACCTGGGCTGTACTATCTCTTCTGACACTTAGCAAATCATCCTAAATTAGTCACTTAACCTGTCAGTCTCAGTTTCCTCAAATGAAAAATGGAAGTAGTAGTAATAATAATAGTAATACATTGCCTGCTTCACAGATTATATGTACATGTAATTGTTGTCTTCATATATTGAGCATGCAAATGAGAGCTGTCCAAACATGATGAGCCTCCAAAGGTAACGAACTAGACTCAGTTTAATCTACCTTAAGACCTAGGAACTCTAACATTGTTCCCCATATTTTGAATGTTTCCTATCATCATAATAATACAAGGCACACTTGAATTCATCAGGAAATAGTACTGGAGTTGCCATCTTTTCTCTAAGTCTTTTAATATTTCACTTTTTAACAGTTTGAGGCACAAGCAACATTAAAAGATTCATCTTTTATAAGACTGAAAGATCTGCATTGTACTTGTGTAATAAATCAACATTTTCGGAATTTCTATGACATTTTACATTCTAAGCAACACCCTTGTTCATAAGTTGAATTTATAACCTGCTGCCTAAATTCTTACAACCTCATCAAAAATTTGGACTCCAGGCCTCCCACTCCCATAGGTGGGTTTTCATCTATTTTGCTCAGAAACATGTCTCCATACCACTTCCCAGCCATCTCTACACCATACTCCTCCCTTCCCCTTTTATGTGTCCCATTAGAATTAGAAAGGGACAGCTAAGGTGGGACAGTGGATAAAGTATTTTGCCTGAAAGTCAGAAAGACCCAATACACATTCAGATACTAACTGGGTGACCTTGGACAAGTCACTTAACTGCTCTCTGCCTCAGTTTTCTAAACTGTAAAACAGGGATTATAATAGGACCAACCTCTCAGGGTTATCGTGAGGATCAAATGAGATAGTATTTTTAAAGTAGTTAGCACAGTGCCTGACACACTGTAGACACTTTATAAGTGTCTATAAGCTAGCAATGACGATGGTGATGTAGTAGTAGTATGCTCCTTGACGGCAGGGACTGCATTGCCAGCTTGCACGTCAAATCCCAGCACTAATGCTCTATCTGTTAAGTCGACTGATGCAAGAACTCTTGCCAATGAAATAACCAAGTGAATATTAAAATTCATCCCATGCAGGGGTGGGCCTGGCCTTTTCTTAGATTAAATATTTACTTCAATATTTCACTAAATTCACAGACAAAGGTATTCTTTCTATTAGCGTAGATGACAAATCCTCTACATTGTGGTCCTGATGAGTTCACTGATGGCCAACCTCTCTGTAGTGAGGTGAGCTTGAAGCCTTTCTAGACAGGTAGGACTTGTTCACAGCTTTCACTCTGCTGGCTTGGTCCTTCTATTGGGTCACCTCTGAAAACTAATCAGATTAAATGGGGGCTAAATAAAACTCAACTCCTCCTGGCTGCCTTTCGGGACTAGAAGGGCGATCTCTACTAGGTATACCCGCCCTTATAACATCCAGATATTTCATCCACAGTGAATTACTCTGCTTTCTAAAAGACTAACATTTTCAGCTGATCCCTCTATGTTACAGTTTCTAGTTAAATTTTAAGTTCCTTGAGGTCAAGGAAGTTTATCTTAAAAGGAAGTTTTAGTGATGTCTTTTGTTTTTACTTCATTGTCATTTTTGAATATAGTTCTCTCATTCCTCTGCCTGGCCCCCAACTGAATCTGCTCTTTTAACAAAGAAAAACAGGTGAACAAGAACAACTAATAGGGGGCCCAGAGTCTGACAGTGTATGCAACATTCTGAAAGGCAAGAACTATTCAGTTTGTAGGTTTGTAGGCTCCTGTCCCGCTACACTCCTTTCCACGTGTGGCTCCCCTTTATATACTGTCTTCCCTTCTCAGAATGCAAAGTCCTTGATGGTACTGGGCTGTCTTGCTTGCTTGTTTTTGTATACCTGGAGCTTAGTACAGTCCCTGACACATGGTTTTTAATAAATACCTTTCATTCATTCATTCATCCATCCATCCACCCATCTGTCATCATACATTCTGAAAAATGGTTTCTAAATCAGTTGTTAGAAACTGGGAATGGATTGTACTAAACTAAAATATCAGTCTATGTAACAATGTTTCTATTGGAGAATATACATTCAGAATTTCAACTGGAATTCCAAAAAAGATAGTTCTCCTCCCCTAAAGTAGAATCTAGGGCTACCCTGATCTCTCATTTACTGGCCAGTAGGAATAAAGAAAGCTCTCTACAACAACCCCTCCCTGCATTGCCAATGACAAGCCAATAGGGATGGCTTCCTTGGCTTTGAAATGGTATTTCTGCAAGGACTAGGGGAAAGGGGAGAGAAAGACAGGGTTGGGGGGCTCTTAACTCCCACTCCCTGTTCTCTCCATCCCAGTCCATATCATCTATGTGTCACTGGCCCAGATATGGTTAGGGATAGAGATTACAAGGGATAGGGAAGAGCTTCCAGCTAACAGAAACATCTGTGAACGATATTTGATCCCAGTTGGCTTTCAGTCAGCTCTCCCCACCTTTTCTCCCCACCCAGGTCCTAAGGTCTTGCCTTGCTTTCCTTTTCATTACCACCTGTTGCTCCCAATCTGAGTTTTTATCCTTTCCCTCTCCTTCACCCCAGCCCCCAAATTAAAATAGAACAAAAGCTCTCTGATTTTCCTTTTGATCTTTCCCAGAAGAGGGCATGCATACTGTATGTTTCCATTTCTTATAGGTTTTAACTGCTAATGGCAATAAACTCACAAGTAGCTGAGTTATTCTGCATGAAAATGAGAAGAGTATAGGAAGGCTTTCATAAATGGTTCCCTATAGCAGATCACATCTTTATACTCACACAGCTGAACAGTAAAGATAAGCTCCCACAGCAATTGATTCAGTACAGCAAGGGAGTGAGTAGTTCATACGAATTGTTAAGATTAAGCAAGATTTCCAGAAAAAAGCAATCAAAGTGATCACTCTATGCAAAGATCTCTTGATTTTTAACCTGAAGCATGAAACAGAGAAATGTATGCTCACCAAAGGAGTTTGCCATGTAAGTGACAGGCAATTAACTCTGTTTATGTCATAGATTTTTATGTCAGAGATAAGATGCCTGTCCATCCATTCTCAGAATATATTTTTAAGTGCATAAAATAAAATATGTAATATTGCTATGGAAATAAATTGTATTGAAATATAGTTATAAAAAAAGTTCATAGAATGCAGGCTTCTAGAACTCTTGCTAGAGAAGATGAGTTCTCCCAGATGCTCCTCTTTGTGACTTAAAACTTTTTTAGGATAGCAAAGAAGCCCTGAGGCTGTCTTTTCTCTTAGCCCTGACTCTGGAGGATATGCCTGGTCCACCCACTTTTCTGATCAAACATTTCCTCATCATTGATTTGAGATATGCTAGACTCTAGCATATCTAGACCCTCTTTTGGGGGTCGAACGACCCTTTCACAGGGGTTGCCTAAAATCATCGGAAAACATATATTTCTGATGGTCTTAGGAACCGAGACACCACTCCTCTATCCGTCTCCAGGGTCCGCCCACACGCAGATACGCCCATATACAAGTATTAAAGGATCGCAGCATTAAAAGGGTTGAGATCCACCACAGGAGAGCTTACTTGTGCCCCACCATTGCTTTTTGGACTTTTTGCAATTTTAATTTCTCAGAGATTGTGGTATTCTAGTATTCACCATCACAGAACATTACCACATAAACATTTATGTTGAAAAGAGTGCATTTTGTGCCTAGGGAGCAGCTTTGGGATTACAGAAGTTTCCCAAAGGCAGTGTAGCTTTCTATCTTCCTCCATTCACCTTTGGGTCCATCCCATTGTACATCTGCAGCATGTGTCCTAAGTGTACTGACAGAGGAACCCAATAGGGTTCTGTTATGGTGATCTGTGATCAGTGATCTTTGATTTCGCTATTGTAATTGTTTTGGGGTGCCACTAACTGTGCCCATCTAAAATGGAAAACAATCTATAAATATTGCTTCTTCTCATCACTTTACCAACCAGCCATTCTAGTCTCTCTCCCTCTCCTCAGGCCTCCCTAATCCCTGAAAAATAATAATACTGAAATTAGGCCAATTAATATTCCTACAATGAAAGAGTGAATAGATGAGGCAAACATCACTGTTGTCTAATTTTAAAGAAATCGTCACAGCCACCTCAACCTTTAGCAACCACCACCCTGATCAGTCAGCAGCCATCAACACTAAGCCAAGGTGTTGGATCATGACTTGCTGAAGGCTGAAAGGGTGGTTAGCATTTTTAGTGATAAAGTATTTTTAATTATTGTATGCAGATTTTTTAAAGACATAATACTATTTCATGTTTAACAGACTACAATATAGTATAACTATACTTTTACATGCACTGAGAAAACCAAAAATTAGTTTGCCTCACTATATTGCATTATTTACTTTATTGCAGTGGTCTGAAACACATAGATCAAATGAAATAGTTTTTGGAAAACAAATCTAGTAAAGCTAAGCTCAAAAGGGAAACAACTGGAAAAATATATGCAGCCAGTTGTTTTGATAAAGGTCTCATTTCCCAAACAGATAAGAAGGAAATGATTCAATTAAAAAAAAAGTTAGGAGCAGCTAGATGACACAGTGAATATGAATAGAACACTGGCCCTGGAGTCAGGAGGACCTTAGTTCAAATCCAGCCTCAGACACTTAATACAAAAACTTGCCATATGACCTTGGGCAAGTCACTTAACCCCAATTGCCCTCCAAAAAAAAAGCAAAAAAAATAAAGTTACTCCTCAACTGATAACTGGTCTAAGGATATGAACAAGTTCTCAAAAGAAGAAACCCAGGCTATAGGATTCAATTCAATAAAAATGTTTATTTGGTTCTTCTAGGATCAGACACTTTGCAAGCTATTTAAGGACATGAGGATATAAAGGTAAAACAAAACAAAAGAATATTTCCCCTCCTCTCAAGCTGGTTATACTCTACAATGGGAATACAACTTATACACAAGAAAGTAAATTTAAAGCATCTCCAAAGTAATGCAAAGTTATTCCAAAAGGGAGAGACTGTCAGTAATAGAAGCAGTAGGCTAGGAGTGAGAGGATGCAGAAATATATTAATGAATGTTTAATAACAGTGGGGGTGGAGAAAATGTATGTACGACACATATTTAAATTTAATTTTCATTATTAACATTTTCTCCATCAATTTCTTAACTCTAGATAATCAAAACAAGCTCTGACTTGTAGCCATGATTTCTGAGGTGTGAGTGCTCACACTTAAAATTTAACAGTTGGGTTCTTCCAGGTAGTTTGAGCTGTGACACCTAAATTGTGGCACCTAAATTGTAATTAAAAATGCTGAAGAAATTACAGATGCATTGAATCATTCAAGTATAATAGACAAATGGCAACAGAGAAGGAAAAAAAAAAGAATTATCCCTCCCATGACTACCACGTTGCCCATTCTCTTTTCTCACTTAATTTCTACAAGACAAAACTACCTAAGTGATAGGTGCTAATGGTGAATCTTTGTACATGGATAATACGTACCTACATTTCAGAAGAAAACCAGACTCAGGCTATTCGAGGCATTTGGGGGTGGGGCAATGCCAAGGCTTGGGCTGAAGAGCAGAATGAGGCTTCTGAGTGGGGAGAGGCAGTGACATGGAACAGGGGGCTTTCAAATCAGTTCTGAAACTGGGGTAGCCAACACTGCATTTAAGAAACCCTCTGCTCCTTTCTTTTTTCTACTGCCCTAAGATGAAGGGAAAAACAGGATGGGGCAGAGACATCTGGAGATTCTCAGGCATTAGCTAAAGAAGGGAGAAGGACTACAATCCCAAGCAGCTGCAAAAAGAGAAAAGGGAGTTTTGAATTTCCATGACCACAGAGAGGGCAGTAGCTGTAAAAAGTCAGGAATATTTTGGTAGGAACCACCTGTAAGGGGTGAGCGTGGGGTTGGTATTGCACCTTCCCCTGCCAGTCACTCCATGGTAGGATGAGTAGCAAACACAAGATCTGGCAGCCCCTTGATTCTGGATCCTGAGACAGGCCTATAGCATTTGAATTTGTTACAGATTAGCCAGGACAGATGTTAGTTCACAGAATTGGGCAAAGACCATTTGTTGACTAAAACATTCATTTAAGGTCAGATTAGTTTAAGAAGCTAGTTTAAGATTAAGACTAGATTCTCATTAATGTTAATATCTAGAGTCAATAAGGCCCATTCTTATCTCAAGGTTTCTGAGACTTTGGGGATAGTGGGAAATGACCTGTGCTATTTTGAGTTCTCTGCTTTAGTTTGAAGAGATTTTCCATAGCCAGATTTGTAAATTTCTGTGAAAAGAGAACTAACTTTAGTAATTTCTGGTAAAACAGAAAGATTTTCACACTGAAATGACAGGCACTATATTCAGATGATGCCATTCTGGGGAACTAGAGAGATAGGCAGAAAAAACTTTGATTTTACCCCTGCCTACTGGCATAACATTTTTCTGCACAAGCTTTTCATTCAAAAGACATTTAAGTGCCTACTATGTGCCAGGCATTGGGCTAAAAACTTTCCCCCTACGTTGCTTTTAACTTGGGTTTTACTGTGTTTGAAAGATTCCCCTACAGAATTCCAATTTTCTATTTTTCTACTTCCATATTTCTTCCTTTCAATCTGTTTTCACCCCTTTGTTTTCTCAGATGTCCCAATACCACCGTGTCTTTCTCAAATTTATTTCTTCCTTTTGCTTCAGTGTTACCATTCTGGCAACTTTTTTGTTGTGAGCCCCATCCCATCTCTAATTCCTCTTCCCCCTCCACTCATGGAGTTCTCCACTACTTGAACCCCATTTACACATTCTATCCCTTCCACTAGACCATTTACTTGAAGGCCATATAAACAATTCCCAGAGTACTAACAAGAACTTCTAAGACACACACATACACACACGAAAGAGGAACTTGGACACTTCTCTTTTAGAATGCTAAGCCAGGGATAAGAATTATTCCTGTGGTATGCAGCTTTCTACTTCCTTGTTTGTTGGAAAACAAAACTAATAAAAGACTGAAAGAACTGAGTATAATTATTAAATCAGGAAGCACTGAATAAGCAAGGAATTAATAAGATGCCTGAAGAAAGGAAGAACCTATTTAGCACAGTTTTCTGGCACACATTAGGTGCTTAATGTTTGTGGACTGACTGACTGCTTAAAATATGTCTTTCAACATCTCTCCCTAAGTCAACTGTCAAGAATAAAAGTGGATGGAGTGCTGGGCCTGGAGTCAGGAGGACTCATTTTCCTGAGTTCAAATCCAGCCTCAGACACTAGTTGTGTGACCTTGGGCAAGTCACTTAACCCTGTTTACCCCAGTTTCCTCCTCTGTAAAATGCACGGGAGAGTGAAAGAGCCAACTGCTGCAACATTTTTGCCAAGAAAACTCCATATGGCATCAGTCGGACACAGCTACTAAACAACAATTAGGAAGACTCTTAAAAAGAGGAACTTCTTGGAGCCTTGACAAAGATGAGGCCATTCTTGTCATTGTCTTCCTGGTTCCCTACTTTCCTGCAAGCGAGTAAAAATAGAGGAGACTCAATGGAGAACCAGCGCCTAAGACATCCCAAAACATCCCAAGAGTAAAGGAAGGAGAGTGAGTGGGTTCCATCGAATTTCTTTCTTCTGTCAGGGGACAGCAAGATGCATTTTGCTACAGTGCAATGAGAATAAGTTCTGAAGTCAGAACACATGAGCTCAAATCCAGACTCTGGTAACTATCAGGCTTCAGATTCCTCCTGTGTAAAATGAGACTGGAGCAGAGGGCCTCAGAAGTCCCCTATGACTCTAGATATACCTATGATTCCAGAATTTAAAGGGGGAATGATAACTGAATTTTGTATGCAAACCAAGAAAAACCTTCTGAGTCAGCCAAGTACACACACCCTGGCTGTCCACAATTCTCTGGCTTTGAATGCCCTGCCCTGTTACCTTTTGGAGAAGAGAAAGTTTAAAACAAGCATGGAAATCTCACACAGATGGACAAATGTCCACCATTACAGGCACAAAAAAATACAATAAAAAAAACACAACAAAACCCAAAAAGCAAACAAACAAAAATTTGCTTGTATAAAAGTATTTCATTTTTTCTTTTGGTTTCAACATATTCTAAATTGTTCATCTCTCCTACTTTTAGAAAGAGTACTAATTAGGTCAATATAATGGCTAGCTTGCTTATATTTCCCCAGAGTATGGCTTTAACACAGAGTGACTATAATTATTTTTAACTGTACCAAGAATATCAGTCTCCTTGGGAATTTTTTAATTTACCTATGGAGGTGGCATCAAAGGATCTCACCTGAACAAAGATGTGTTGCTGAAAAATAGCCCTTACAAAAAAGCAAAGAAACCTCCAATGGTGACAGTTGCAGGCAAAGGGGGTCATTATATGTTTGACTCACACTGCTTTGCTAAGAGGGTGATCCTCCCAAGGACTAGTGGCCCTATCTTAATACAAGTTCAACAAAATACTGGACTAGTGTGGAAGTCACCTACAGAAAGTTCCCCATGGGACCAACTGTGTGACCACAACGTGCAAGTCACTTACCTTTTTTGGGCCTCAATTCGAAATCTGCAGAATGAGCACACTGGACCAAATGACCTTTTTACAACTCTAAATCTATAAACCTATATGCCTATTTTCAATGAAATCTTCTAATGTCCACAGAGTTCCAATTCTGCCATTGTGAGTGCTAAGTACCTTCCTGTTGAAGAGTCAAACTGTGAGCTTACTATCAAAGGCCCTAGAACAGATATTTTAGGCCAGGTCCTCACAGCTCAATCAAAGCAAAGAACCATGCAATTAGCTAATTAATCTGAGACAGGCCATTCAAATAATTCAGGAAAAAACGGTAATTTGGGGGAAGGGGGGGTTGGAAAAAACCTAAGACTATCTTTTTCTGTAGCATTTTGTGATCCTTGTTACTTTGGAAAGTTGGGGGTAGGGCACTGATTTGAAATCAGAGGACTTGAAAGTTCAAATTCTCCCTTTGTCACTTCACATCTATGTAATTCTGGGAGAAACAACTTCCTCGAACTTGAGTTTTCTCATCTTTAAAATGAGTGATGGACTAGATTAGAGGTGTCATACATGAAGCCAGGCATCCCAAGTGTGGACAAACCAGGTTAAAATAAAACTAGGAAATACTTAAAATAAATAAAAAATACAATAGAACTAAGATAATGTTCATATGTGGTTTTCTAAGTCAATATCTGGCTGCAAGTAAGTATCCTTATGTACAGTTTAGTGGCCCAGCTTCTTTTTGTGTTTGATAATACTGGACAAGATGACCTTTGAGGTCCCTTCTAGCTCTATAATCAGTGGTCCTATGATTCACGTTGGCCATACATACCAGTTCCTGAAATTTAATTGCTTTTTCTTGTTAGTGTTATCCTTGGCAAACATGAGAGAAAATCAACTCAGTTATTTTGAATTGTAACTGTCCTGAGGCAAGGCAGAAAATAAAAATTTAAAAGGCTCCTGTTTTAGAATTCATTAGAGAAAACTTGTTTTAGACCTTAAAAAGAACTACCAAACATCTTTGCTAGTTAATAACACCTATTAAACATCTACTGCATCATGACCAAAACGAAGGTCCAAAGAAAGAACTGACCTCAAGGAGCTTGTGTATGTCTATCGGCAAACACAGCAACAAGTGAAGAATATAACGATCTTCTGTGGCCTCAATGGGCCTGATGGTCCTACAGACGTAGCTTAATGTTTGTGGCAATGATGCATGCTAACAGAACACTTCTGATTAGCCTTCATCTTTCATTTTTAGTTCTAGAAACTCTGCCAAGGAAGCTAGGTTATTAAGAGCATAAAAATAATAATTCACAAAGCCCCTTGAGGCTTACATAATATCGTTCTCACAGGATCCTTCCAGAGTTGGGTGTGCATGTCTTATCATCCTAGGGACCTAGTCTATACCACGTTCCCTCTGGCCCTCTTCTGCACCTTTGTTGAGAGGTTACAAAAGGATGCTGTAACAGCCTGCCAAAATGAGTGAACAGAAAGGGTTCTCCTTACCAAGAAGAAAGTATCTTTTTGGACCACTTCCTTTGGATTCCTCCTATTGGAACTTACATTGTACAGGTTTTACTGTTGTTCTGGGTCAGTTTTTCCAGTCATGTCCGATTCTTTATGACCCTGCTTAGGGTTTTCTTACAAAAGATCCTGGATTGGACAAGTCACTTAACCCCAATTGCCCTGCCTTCTTCCTCCAAAAAGTAAATTTAAAAAAAAAAAAGAAAAACAATGAGTAGTATTTATTGGGGGTGGCTAGGTGGCACAGTGAATAAATAGAGCACAGACTCTGGAGTCAGAAGGACCTGAGTTCAAATTTGACCTCAGACACCTTAACACAAAACTAGCCATGTAACCTTGGGCAAGTCACTTACCCCTAACTGCCCTACCCTCCTCTCTCCAAAAAGCAAAATGTGCCAATACACATACACAAAAAGAAAAGAAAAGATCCTGGAGTGGTCTTCCATTTCTTTCTCATTTTACAGATGAGGAAATTGAGGCAAACAAGGCTAAGTGACTTGCCCAGGCTCACACTGCTAGGAAGTGTCTGAGGCTCGATTTGAACTCAAGTCTTTCTGACTCCATGCCTGCTGCTCTATCTACTGTGCCATTTTAATCTGGCCCTATACAGGACTTACTGAGCGTATACAGTTGAAGCCTGAGCTAGAGTCTTAAGACAGAAATCTTTTAATCTTTTATGGAAACCTACAGCCCATAAGCCCCACCCCAAGTACCTGCCTCATTTAAAACAAAATAAGAGTACAACAACTGCAGTAGCATACTTTTTATATCTTGGTCAGTCTATCTGCTGACTGTTCATCCTCTTAGATCCATAGTTATTGCTGAATTTTATTCTTGTTGCAAGTTTATCTTCTGAATCGTTACTGTTAGTAAATTAAAATACAATCAAATTTAGCAAAAAAAAAATAGTAATATATTAAACCACATTCTTAACACCAGCGCCTTTGCACATAAAAGATATCCCTGACTTGATGCATTTAACAGACTCATCTCTATCCGCCAATAGCATCTTGGAAATGTTGGGTTCATACAGAAGCCCAGAGAAACTTCTTGTACCTTTGAGCAACTGACTTATACAAAATTTCCCTTAACCATTTGGTATCACAGGCCAGGGGAGATTGGAAAAAGGTAGTTTTCAGAACAATAATCAAGGGCTCAATAATAACCACTATCATTTATATAGCTCTATATAGCTCTTCAAGGTTTGGGAAGACAGCTCATTTGAGCCTTATAACAATGCTTTGAGGTAAGTACTATTATTATCCTGATTTTATAAAAGAGAAAACTGAGGCAGAGAGAAATCAAGTGACTTGTACAAGGTCACACATTTAGTATAAGGCAGGATTCAAATTCAGATCTTTCTTTCTAACTCCAAGTCCACTATGCTATCTAGCTCAAACAAGTGATAGGGAAATTAACAAAGAATAATAAAAAAAAAATTTTTAATATAAAAAAGTAAAACATTTTGTTTGGAAAAAAGCCAATGCCACTAGAAGAGGAGAATAATCTGAGGGGCAAAAATCTTTGCACCAAGCTTCCTTGATAAAATTCTGATAACCAAAATACAGGCTATTGAGATAGACACAGGAACAGATATAATCCCTTCCACAGACAGAGAAAGATTTGGACAAAAGTTCAAAACAAGAAATTCAAACTATCAATAATCCTAAGGGAAAAATGTTTTAAATCACTAATAATAAATTAAATGCAAATTAAAATAATATTGAAGTTTTATCTTATACCTATCAAATTGGCAAAGATGATAAAGGACCAAAAGAGTCAATGAAGGGAAGACAAAAAAGACACTTTAATAAAGAACTGAAAGACTTCTGAATTGGTCAAACTGTTGGTAGAAAACAAAATTATTAAACTGTTCACACCCTTTGACTCAGAGAGCTACTACTGACAGAAAGAAAAAGTCTGAATGTACCAACATCTTCATTCATCTCAGGGCTTTGTAAAGTAGCAAAACCTGGAAAGAAGTCAGGTTAGTTGCTAAGAATCTCACCCCTCTTCTTGGTACTGCGGATCATAGTTGTAGAAAATTACATAAACTGTCAGATTTGTTAGCTATATTGGGTTGTTTTACTTAACTTTTTTCTGGTCATAACAGAACGTTCTATGGAGGGGGGATTTTGGGATATGATTGTGGCATAAAAGATTTTTTTAAAAATAGCAAAATATGATACAGAGTTGATCAAAAGTATGCTGATCAGCTGAGGGCTTGCAGCCCATTTGATAAAATTACAAAAGACAAGGGGAAAATAAGAGAGACAATGAAGTATTAAGATTTTTGCTTCTTTGGGACTTAGAGTACATCTTCTAAAACATTAATCCTTTCCAATTTTGGGTGGATTATATTGTACCTTATAAAGGATGTGACATTTCAAGAAGCTCAAACCTTTAGTGGGTTATTCAGAAAACTGTACAGCAGGTATAAAAAGGAGGTTACACTTCATTGTTCCCTTAGGAAAAATGAAAAGGTTCTTACATCAATTTGATAAAATTATGGGGAAGCTGGCTATTAGCTGGCTGAAAGAATCACATCCATATGGTCTTTTATGGCAAGTTAACCAGATATGCTGACACACTCTCTAAGGAATCATCTCTTCTAGCTAAGAGATGTTTTTGGCAGTTGAGAAGAGTGACCCAATCGTGTAGGATAGG
The DNA here is from genome assembly GCA_028646515.1 of Pseudochirops corinnae. Lineage (NCBI taxonomy): Eukaryota > Metazoa > Chordata > Mammalia > Diprotodontia > Pseudocheiridae > Pseudochirops > Pseudochirops corinnae. The sequence continues at coordinate 125,605,192 of CM053588.1, read as the reverse complement.
AACCCCGTTCTTGAGAAGGAATTGCCTTTCAACCTTTCCCTTTGTACATCTCCCAGAGTGAAAGGGATGGGGCTAGGAGGTTGGAGGGGTTCTCTTTCATCCCCAACTCCAATTTCAAAGGGTGTCTTGCAATGAAGCAACTCACCCACTAGGATACTCCTCATTCAGCAGAGAGCAGGACCTAGAGAGTACAGTTGGAAAACAGAGATACTGTGCCTGGTAAGGAGAAGGGCCAGAGAACCCAATGGGGTGATCTGCTCAGCAGAGACCAGAAGGAAAATCATGAGGACACTATGAGTAGAGAAAAGATGTCCGGTCCTGTAGTTAACGGGACATATATATGCCCCACATATGCCCCTCTGCTACTATATTCTATGTAAGTGTCTGTGTTCTTCTTGATGTTACTTTTGTGTTGAAATGTATGCTAGAGGTTTATGGGAGGAATATTTTATAGCTATTGTTGTTACTACTACGCCATTACAGGAAATACCTTTGCCTTGAGCTAATTGTATCAAGTGGTTGACTACTGTAAATAAACACACTAGTAGGGGCTTGTATGCTATAGTTAAAAGAATACCTGGGGTAGTTATCCCCCAAGGGACCCAACCTTTGTATAAGTTGGGAGTGGGAGAAGTCACCCAGAGACAGTACTATGAAAATATTTTTTTTAAATGTCTAAAAGTAATTTCCAGGACTGTTACCAAAACAAAAAAAGAGTAACACCCTTTTTATAAGTTTCTTTTATGAATTTGTTTTTAGGACCAGGAAGCTTTCCAACTACCAGAAAGAAGCTTTTCAAAGCTCACATTTCATCTCTGGTACTATTGTCCATTATATTAACTCAGTGTTAATATAGGTATGAAACCTAATGCAAGAAAACTCAAGAACTACAATGCTATATCATCCATTCAAATGTTAGACTTACTTTCCTCAAAAATATTAAAACTGGACCATCTTTCAGTCTGTAGCAAATGAAAAAATAACTACTAAATCCACAAGTTGTCTCTGCTATAGAAACATACACAGTACAAACCCACATTTTGTTTAACTGTTGGGAAAAAAAGAAGAAAAGAAAAGCACGTAGGGTAATTTTAATCACCCTTCCTAAGAACATTAAATAAATTAGTTGAACAGCCCAGTCAACACCTAGAAACACTGAGATGTCAGAGCTTTCTGAAATTTCAAAAAAAAATGTAAGAAAGTGAATATTTACCAAGCTCAGTTACTAAGGTGACCCTCTTCTTTTTCATTTTTAAAAAAGTAAAATCTTATTTTTAGAACTCTAAGGAAAGACACCAACAGATTTTTCTTAAACTTTTTTTTAAAAGGGGCTTATTTACTTTCCAATTGAACACAATAAACCTAAGCTAGAAGAATTCTTCTGGCCCAGGGGATTGTATAAATAAAAGCATGTCATTTTCCTGAAACATGAAATTTTTGAGAAATGAGAGTGAAACATGAAATACATTCAACCAACAATGTTTTTCTTATTTTGGAAAGGACATTTCTGAGATGAAAACCATCCAAATACCATTCAAAAATCTCAATAAATGACTCTTAGCCTACCTTTCTCCTATCTCCTACCTATCTTCTACTACCCCCTGGTTTAGGAACATTTATGTTTTCCAGAGACTTCATGTGGCCATGACTCCAGGCATTTATATTCCCTTCCTGCTTGGAATATCTTCTTTCCCACCATCTCCATCTGTTGAAATCCTACCCATCCTCAAAGGCCTAGATCAAATATAACATCTCCCTTAGACCCGTCAGCCCTACATTATCTCCCCTACATTATCTCTTCCTATTACTTACTAGGTTCTTACTGTATCAGTGATACATGCAGGTCATACTGGAAGTAAGATATGGGTCTGAATTGTCTCTGACACTCCCTATTTGTGAAACCATGGGCAAATCACAACCTCTCTGGGCCTCTGTTTTCTGATATGTAAAATGGAGTCATGGGATCACAGATACAGAGCTGGAAGGGGCCAGAAACAGAGAGTCCCTAAGTTCATTGTATCAGTGTCTGGGAAATTCACTGTATGGTAGAAATGGGGTGTGGACGGAGGGTGGTGCTGCTCAGGCTTAGTCTGTATCTTGATCCAGATTTTGTATCCCACCAGGCAGGTCAAGCACCCCAAGGTGACCTGGAACTAGATGACAAATTGCCCAAAGGGAAAATATCCCTACAAGAACTGTCCAGACAAGATACACCAGAAGTGGGAGGGGAAACAGGAGAAAGAGTACAAAAGAGAAGTCATAAGGCTGGAACAATGACACTCAGGCCAGATGGTTAAGTGTTATTTGAGAAAAGAGTCCTAAGGTGTAAAGTGGTTAAAAAATAAACAAACAATTCTTTTCTAGTTTATTCTCAATCAGGTTTGCTTCCTGGGGGAATGCCCAACAACTCCTTTAAGACTTATGCCCCTGGCCTTCACTGGGCTCACCCAGTGTATAAATGCCTCATCCTCCAACCCCCTTATCCTTGTGGAAGTTGAGGAGTAAAATTTGAGACCAGGTAGGTGAGGAAACAATACCATGCCTCACAGAATTGTGAGCAAAGGGTCTGGCAAATCTGAAAGAGATTAGATTGTTAAATCTATCTGCTTCACAAATTTTAAAGATATGATAATTCTTATGATAGATAAGATGGCTATCTATCTACAAGTTATTATCTGATTGTACCAGAGGGCAGAGACCAGATCTTATTCACCTAGTATCTCCCTCCTGCCCCCACCATCCTCAAGTTCTCACCTTAGTGCCTGGCACAAAGAAGCAATGAATCAGTATGGATGTACTAAGTACATAATGTGTACCAAGCACTTAGGGATTCAATAAAAAAAATCAGAGAGTCCCTACCCTCAAGGAGCTGATTCTATGACAGAAAACACCACGCAAGGGCACAAATAAATACAAAATTTATATGAAGTAAATACAAAGGCAGTAGGACGATGCATGGAGAGCCTGCCCCAACCTAGTTCTCTCTGATGGGTCACACTCCTCTGATACAACAAGGGCTAAAGGACCCTGGAAAAGTTACAAGTCCTTAGTGCCCTCATCATAAACTGAAGAGCAGTTATTCAGCTGCACTGGGGGAGGGAAGTTCTTCTTCAGAAATTTCAGAAGAAATCAAAGCTGGATTTTAAAACAACAACAAAAAAAACACAGATGGGAGAAGGGCTGAGCACTGGCAAATGGAAAGACCCAGGCCTCCTATATGAGGCAGCTACTCAACTGCATTTTAAGAGACTAACTAGACTAGGGACAGCTAGGTGGCTCTGTGGATAGGGCACTGGCCCTGTATTCAGGAGGACCTGAGTTCAAATTTGACCTCAGACACTTATTATTGTGTGACACAGGACAAGTCACTTAGTCTCAGTGAGAGTGTGCGTGTGTGTGTGTGTGTGTGAGAGAGAGAGAGAGAGAGAGAGAGAGTGAGTGTGTGTGTGTGTGTGTGTGTGTGTGTGTGTGTGTGTGTGAGAAAGCCTGGAAATGTAGACTGGAGTCAACTGTTTCCAATGCTAAATAAAATTCTAAATCAAAGAATTTCAATACTAAATAGTGGGGTTTGTAATTGATTCCTGGGGCAGGAGAAAGTCAATGGAGTTTACTGCATAAGAAGTGACATGCTTAGACCGATGCTTTAGAATATCAATTTAGCAGCTGTTTGGAGGGTGGACTTTCTGGAGAGGGCAAAGATTTTGAGATAGACCAATTAGGTTATTGAATTCATTCAGGTGGGAATCGACAGCACTTGAACCAGGGTGGAGTGGAAAGTGGAGTTAAAAGAAGGGAAAGAATTCAAGAGATGTTTAGAAAGACTTGAAGAGTCTTAAAGACTGTATGAAGTTTGAGGGTGAGCTCAATGGTGCAGTGGATAGAGCACTGGGCTTGGAGTCAGGAAGACTTCACATTTTTGAGTTCAAATCCAGCCTCAGACACAGACTAGCTGTGTGACCCTGGGCAAGTCCCTTCACCAGTATCTTGGCTAAGAAAACCCCAAATGGGTTCACAAAGAATTGGACACAGAGAATTGGACACAGCTGAAAGAACCAAATTAACAACAGAGTTGAAGGTGACTAAGGTTGTAAATTTGAGTTACTAGAAGGATAGTGGTGCCCTCAGCTAGGAAATAGGAAAGCTAAGTAAAGGGGTGGGCTCAGATGTGCAAGGAGGTAGTAGATAATGAAGTCAGTTTTGGGCATGTTGAGTATTAACTGCTTATAGGACATCCAGTTGTTGGTAACGTGGGAGCTCAGGAATGAGAACTAGAGAGGGCTGGAACATAGTTCTGGGAATCATCTGTCTAGAGATGAAATTGTAGAGAAAGAAAAGAGGGTGACCAGGACAGAACATAAGGGAAACCCTCAAAGGTGAAGGACATAGATAACAATCCAACAAAAGAGACTAAGAAAGACTGTCAGAAGGAAGGAGAATGAAGAAAGCAATGTCATGCAACCCAGAGAAAAGGCAGTATCCAGGAGAAGATGGTGGTCAACACCATCAAAAGATACAGAGAGGTTAAAAAAAAAAGGATGAGGACTGAACAAAGACCATGAAATATGGCAATCAAGAGATCACAGATCACAGAGATTTAGAACTGAAAGGAATTTTGGAGGTCACTGCATCCAACTCCCTCATTTTACATATAAAGAAACTGAGGCACTAAGAGGTTAAGTAAAATGGAACTGGAACACAGTTCTTTCTGATACCAAGCCCAGGGTCCCATCCACTTCACCAATCTACATCGTAGGTATCGAATGTTTGTTGAATATCAGAGAAACTGTTAATATCATCCAAAATCCTCACAGAAATGGAACAGAGTGAATCATGGCACTCACACCCCTGCGACTGCCCTTTAGTACAGGATGGAACATCTTGAGAGAAACCTGTGTAACCCACTTTTCAACTGCCCCTCTGTTCCATTAAAGTTTTGCAAAATAGATAGATACTTTGACTTCAGATTCTGGGGAGAAGCCCAGGCATAAGGAAGTAGAGGATGGTCTGACTGATTGGACTTATGATTTTTCTTTACAGTTTTTGGCAGGTTGTGCTCCTCTTCATTCTTTTAAATGATACCACGTAAGAAAGTTAGCTCTGAAAGATGAGCAGTTTCTGAGGGAGACTGACTTACTCAATTGGTAATGGAACCCTTATTTAATGCAAAATTTAAACTTATGTAAATTGTGTAGGAAAAGAGTAAGCAATATGTTCTTTTCAACTTCTGGAAAAGGTTAAATAGAATCATCAAAACTGCAAAAATAGGAGACTGTCCATGTCAGTTTCTCACAGATAGAACTGTAATCTGTTCACTGGATGGGGATATTGAGGAGTTATAGTCTAAAGCCATAATGGTGACTGGCTACACATTTATGGCTGATCATCAATCAAAATAAATGGATTTTATATGTCAAAATGACACTCCATCAAACCTCAAATTACATCCACAAACAAACCTAGGAATGACAGTAAGATGGGAAGTGTGACTTACCAAGAAAAGATTCCATATGAATTCTCTTAAGATAATGGTCAGAACAACCCTTCTCATACTTAGCATATCTTCTTTCACTGAGGAAATGTTAAAGGTTTTTAGGATGTTATTATTTTTACAGCTAATCCTGATATGGCTTAAGGTTTACAAAGTATTTTCCTTGAAATAACCTGTGAGGCAGGTAGCCTATTTTTATTACATACATTTTACAGATGAGAAAATTGAGGTAGAGGACTGATTTGTCTCAGAATCATATAGCTAGCTCTCCCTGGACTTGAATCCAAGTTCTCTGACCGCAAATCTATCGAGACTTCAAAAGAATGTGTTATGAACTCTGTAAGTAATTCAAGAAGAAAAAAAATGAATAAACATTTATTAAGTACGTACTATGTTCTGGGCATTCCACTGATTGCTAGAGCAGAAAGGGACCTTAGCGATCATTTTGTCCCAACCTCGTTGTGGTTGTTGATTGTCTTTCATTCTCAAAGAGGACCATGACATCAGGAAGATGATGCCATGACTTGCAAGTGAACTGGATTAAGTGAGGCAGGGCTGTACAAGATCACCAGCCTCACTTTCTCCTCCAGAGTCATCTGGGTCCAGTGGCAAGACATTGATCAGGACACAGGAGATGGCCGCCCCCAACCTTACTGTATGGGTGAGGACAACGAGATGCAGAGAAAAGGGCTCTGCCCAAAGCTCACACAGTGGGTCAGTGCCAAAACTCATTTGCAAAACCAGATCTCCTGATCTTAAGTTCAGGGTTCATCCTTTTACACCATAAAATTGTGATCACTAGCCACTCATCCCATTGCTGTTAAAAACAGAAAGGGACCATTCATTTTATGGAGGGTAAATGAGGCCCAGAAAGAACTACCCAATCCTACCCATTTGCTAATGACAGTCTCTGGATGAAGTCAAACAATAGTACATGGTTCACTACAAATTTGCTCTACACAATCTCATTAGGCTCTCACTTCTATGCAGAATTCCAAAATTCTTTTACCTTCATGTTTTACTCCTTATGAAGCTCCCTGCAATGACCATTCCTAAACCTCTCAATCCATCTCCACCATCTATTCCCAGCTGCTTCTCAGCAGAGAGAGAGAGGCCTCCTACTTCACCAAGAAAACTGAGACCATGCATTGTGTTGGAAGGAAGGAAAGAGAAGACTGGAAGAAAGTGGCTTCCTCCAGAGTGTCGATTTCAGATGCCAAACGTCTCAGTGTCCGAGCAAGAGGGAAAGCATGAAACTTTTACAGTCAGTCTCATACTTGTACAGCTGGGGCATCAAGGGCTAATTCCTACTATCTTCTAGCTGGTTATGCTAGAGAAACCAATAAAAAGTTTTAGATCAAGAAACGGTAACTCCCATAAACCCATGACTTTCTGCTGCCTTGCCAAGCTATCTTGGTATGGAGAAAGCAAAGGATTCAAGTATCCTATACATCCACTAGGAAGAGAGTGAGAGAACTTGGTGAAACCTCCACATGCCAAATTCAAGGGCAGCCTTTCAGAGGGACCATAAATGACTATTATCTCTCCACCAGATGTGACCTAAGGCCTGAAGGCCTCAAGGACTGAGTCTCCAGAGTTTCCTTTACCTTGAATCCCTCTTATCTTGCTTGTCCTGTTTTCCCAAGCCCCAGGGACTTAGATAAGTTAAAATGTCAAGACCTTGTATGGGTTAAAATGCCAAATGATAAAGTCCCGTTATCTTGAAAATTAGCCTGTCTGGCATTTTTGTGAAAACTCATCTAAGTCCCCAAACTCATTATCACACACTAGGATTGGGCCTCACATTCCTCATCTGGACAATGACAGGATTAGATTAGATGATTTCTAAGATTCTTTCCACCTGTAAAGTACTTGTAAATTCTAAGCTTGGCTATGGGTCTAACTTCTCTTCATAAATTTACAGTTTAGAATAAATCCATTGATACAGATACAACTATACACAAATGACAGCAAAATAAAAGTGTGGAAGGAAGAGAAGGAGGGAAGAAGGAAGGAGAGATGAAGGAATAAAAGAAGGAAACAGTTAAGATCTGAATCGGGAAAAAAAGGAAGCATTCTTGCAATCACAGATATGAAAGAAGGCCATGTCAAACATTGGAGGAGTTGGAGAATAGACAAATGTAAAGAAACAATAGTAAGCTAGGTAAGATTAAGGACCCATAACTCAGCTGAGTTGAAATGTAGTGTGTAAAAGGTAATAAAGTGAAATAAGATTGGAAAATTAGACCTGGGAGGACCTTGATGCCAGAGGTAGATGTCTGTTCATCAATTAGAACAAATTTATGTAAAAGACTTAGAAGAAGACTCCCCAAATAACTACTCTGAAGGAGGCAGCACTGCTTTGGATGTATGGGTTCTGTTGTATTTGTCAAATCAGCCAAACCATTTAGCCTCCAGGAGTGAGTCTACAGATGTATATAAAACTGCTACAAACTGTAGGCAATTTCAGAAAAATTTTAAAAAAGTAAAAAAGGACTTGAGAGATGAATATTCTGTATTATATCACTTTACAATTTTTACCTGGACTCTATATACTCAGGAGCAACTAAAGCTCTCACTGTGACTACCATGGCAGTGCTTTTGGAAACAGCATCTTACTTTGGAAATAGCCCTAACTGGAAGTTAATGCTGATTTAGTGGTGGAACATGACTACCAGTGTTCAGAAAAAACAACAAGTATATGTTATGAGGCCAAACAAATAGAGAGCAGAACCCCTTACTTAGATGAGACCGCAGAAATGAAACAAAAGTTTACTTGTACACCAAAACAACAGAGATCCTGAATATTCAGAAGTCTTGATTCTAGGCAAAGTTACACAAAAGATGTAACAATACTGTTTAATGATTAAGCACTTGATGAAGTAAAGAAAAGTATGAAGGGTTCAGCTAGGGGTGACAATAAACCCCATCCCCACTTTAAATGATCCAGGTCTACCAATTCATAGTTATCTGCCAAATTCCGACAAAACATCCATTTTGTCAGATTCACTGAGATAATTTGAGCAAAGGCAGGTGTTTGGCCTAAACAGTCTTGGCAATTTTGCAAACTGTCCACTTAACTTAGGCTGGGTAGAACTAACATAAAATGTAAACAAAAAAAAATTTTTTTGAAGAATGGCTAGGAGGACTAACATTTTTATTTTAAAATAGTTTTTGTTAGTTTGCTGATCGGTGCCACTGCATTTGGGTTAGATGACTCATTCCCCAGTAACCAAAAGTCCTATAGTGGTTGGCAAAGAGCAGACAGAATTTGCATGTTGGACTGCAGCACCCCAAACACTAAGCAGGAAATAGGTAGAAATCTTCAAAGAACAACAGCAAAAACACCAGCACAAACGGTGGAGAAATATAAAACTGAAATGGGCTTTAATTTCCGCCGGACCCAGGGATATTTTTCATTATCTCAGGGTTGTGGTCATAGGAGAAAAAGAATTCACAACAGCAATTGCTCCCTAGACAAGATGTCTGTGTTGCACACAGGAGCAGGAAGCAACTTACTTTACTTAACCACGCTGATGAAAAGGTGTCTGGGCGTATTGTTGAACTAAAGAACAGCAGTTTCCCAAAGAATCTTAAAAATCTCACTTTTAAGCAGGATTATTTTTCTTAACACTTAGCCTTACGATTCCTTAAAACTGTAAATGGCTTGGCTCGTTATTACTTACTGAGAAAAAAAAAAGCGTGGAGAAGGAGAGTCTAATCCCTCCTCGCACATCATAAAACTGGGAAAGCAACACCTTTAGCTTTTCCAACCTACTTCATCTCGTTTCCAAATGTGCGCCTCCGACAAATCCTCCAGCAAACACTAACCAGGATCAAATGCTACAAAGCTTTCTTTTCCTTCTCATCTGAAGTCATAACTTTGATCACATACATCTGCTCCCCAAACCTTGAATCTCGTCGGTGAAAACCCCCACCACCCATGCATGATTGGACAGGATAAGCCATGCAGCTGCGTTCGGCACAATTTGCCAACAGCTGGCTAAAGCTGAAGGTCCTACTGGTTCTTTCGGAACCCCAGTTTCCATCCTCTCCTACAACACTCCCCCAGTTCCCAGTTTTGCTCTCCGAGTTCGGGAACGGGTAACCTCAGCACCCAGGAACACTGCCAGATGATGAACTTGCTCTAACAATTGAGGTCCCAACTTTAGGCTAAGGAGATGCTCTCCCCCTCCGGGCTCTAGACGTCCGGGGGTCCCCAGAGCTCCCTGTTTTAAGGATTGCTCTACTTACTCTGTGGTTGGCTATGCGCAGCTTCCAAGAGGAATAGCACCTGCAGCGCAGCCACAAGCAAGGGAGCCGAAGTCGTTACCACGGAGAGTCTCATTGTTCCGAGGGAGACAGGCCGGCCGGCCGGTGGGACAGAGAGCAGCGCGGGATCTGCGCAGAGGCTACGGCCAACGCCAGTCCTCGCTCCCCAGGCGTTGAGCGGAGCCCGCAACGTGGACCTTTCCGTCCCTTCGGCGCGCTGCGCTGGCCCCGCGCTGGCTGCCTGGCTCGTTCGGCGCTCTCTCCGGATGACCAAATAGGGTCTGCGAGCCCCCGAGTTGGGAAGGGGGCGGGCAACGAGACCAGTGGAAGAACCTGCCGAGGGCGGGAGGGGCGGGAAGAGCCGGGGAGAGAGAGATGGACGCGGGGCGGGGCGGAGCGCAGCGCTGCGGGGGCCCAGCGCGCAGTATTGGGCGTGGTGAAGGCTGGCTCCGCCGCTTGCCGGCGGAGGCAGGCTTCGAGCTAGTGAACTAGGAGTGAGGGGCCGAGAGGCAGCTTGCGTGCATGCCTGCATGTGAACGGTTTCCTTTCTTTTCGGAAATGGCAATTTTCTCCAGTTTAGATAAAATCGACCTAGGTTTCTTGCTTGTGGCCCAAAGTCGGCCGGCTCGGAGCGCACCGAGGAAGTCTTTGAAAAGCAGTTTTCACAAGAGCTGACTTTGGGATGTGTTTGTGTAGGGTGAAACAGAAAGTGAGAAGACGAAAGTTGCTGGAATGGTCGGGAAAAAAAAAGTAGAAGTTGGTGTGGTTGCCCACCCCTACCCCGGGGGTGTGTTTGTGATATGCGTGTGTGTTGGTTACTTCGTCCAGGTGACTTACGGCGCTTTATTTGTTACAGAAAGAACTTCAGCTTTTGATTCAGACATACATTTTCACAGGTTCGCCTGATGACCCTTGAAGTTAGAATCCCCAGAGGGAGTGGGGAATGCCCTCACCTTTCTCTGACCACTTAGGGTTCCCTGAGCTCCTGGAAAAGCCGGTTTGTTCCTTTATCTTTGGCTGAGGAACAAGCTGTGTGTTGTATCCAGTACTAGACAAATGTACAATGCTGTGGTGGTCTATCTGGGGGTAGGGGAATATACAGCAAAACAAAGGAAGCTGGATGTTCTCAAGCAGAGCTAATCTCAGTCCTTTCCTGTTCCCTTCTTTGTCTTTTTCCGTGGGATAGCATAGAACTGGGCCAGACTGGAGCTGGTTCTGTTGGACTGGTTATAGGCAGTTTACCTACTCCTAGTCCTGACTTTTATAGAGCACTTTCCATGTACCAAGAACCTCCAAAACGGTAGCATACATTATTTTATTTGAATATACCTCAAAAAACCTTATGAAGTAGGAAGCACATTGCTGTTAGTATTATTGTATAATACCCATTTTACAGATAAAAAAACAGACTCAAATGGTTGAGAGACTTGGCCACCATTGCACAATGGAAGCCAGGTCTTCTGACTCTGAGGGCTCTCCAATGCATTGCCCGGCCTAGGCAATTCATCTGCCCTACACTCATTTTTTCCAAAATCTTCATTTTATTTCCACACGTAGAAAGTTGAGATGATCTGTGGTGACTTCTACCCAAAGCTGGACAGGATCCCAGATCCAGTTACAATTTTGGGTTGGCAAGGAAAAAAAGATATGAAAACATGCATACATCTGCAGCTGTAGTGGGGGCGGGGCAGGGAGGAGAGGAGGCAGTGCCTTTATAATTATTAAACCCTTCAAATGTGTAAATTAGTAATCTGGAATACAGTTTTGTTACCATGACAGAGATGAGAAGTACAACAATATGCTGTGGGAGACATGGCAAAGTATTTCCTAGGCCTGAATGAAGGCAGTCTTGATGTGAGAATGCAATCAGGGTACAATGTGATTCTCAGACAGAATTTGGTTGGACTTCCTCTAACAACAAACCTATTTATTGCTGCTCACTGTGCAATCCTTATCTTAAAACCTGTGTGTGATGATGTTTTTGATGTGACCTATGATTTCATCAGTGCAGGGAGCTCACCAAGAGGAGAACAATGAAAAATCATCTAGCAATGAAAATCACCACCTTTTCTGCTTTTCTACAGTTTAGAGTGGAGCATTGAGAGGTTAAAAAACTTGTCCAGGGGATCCACAGGCTCAGCCCATGGACCCTGGTCTTCTTTTAGACTCTTAAGGTCATTCTCTATACACTATATGTCCTTCTGCCTTTGTCTAAACCCTGGCAATTAATAAATTATCCTCCCTAAAGTCCTCAGATACTTCATGGTGCAGGTGACCCTGGGGGCAAGAAGACTATGTCTGCAGAAGACAAGCTCTGGCAGGTTCTCCCAAACAGGTTTTCCCTTCAGGTGTGGGTTGGGAAATGGAATGTCATGTAGGAGGAACAGTAAGGAGGCCACTGTCCCTGCATCACAGATTACCTCATGGGGAAGAGAATAAGGTATAAGAAGGCTGGAAAGGTAAGAGGGAGCCAGGCTAGGAGGGCTTTAAAACCCAAACAGGATTTTCCATTTTATCGTAAAGGTGTTAGGGATTCACTGAAGTTTATTGATAATGGTCAGACTTGTGTTTTAAGATCAACTTGATAGCTTAGCAGATGGATTGGCATGGGGAGAAATCAGTGGCAAGGAGACTGACCAACCGGCTACTACAAGTAATAGATGGTGGTAGCAGTGTCAAAGGGGAGAAATGGATGTATGTATGCCAGAGATGTTAGGAAGGTAGAAATAACAACACAACAACTGATTGGCCTTGGGGGTGGAGGGAAGTGGTGAGAGAAGGTGAGGAGTCTTGGAGATAACATGTTGGAAACTTGGGTGTCTGGAGTAACTGGTCTTCATTCCTCTGCAGGATGCATTCCTGCCTCTCTGGACTTTCCCAACTATGTCACAGAAACCTCTGCAACTGGGAAGTTCATTTCACCCTTGGATTTCTTACATTGGAAGTACCTTCCACCACTGCAGGTTCTTTCTCTGATTGGCTCATTCCTCCCAGAGCCTCTATTTTAAGGACTTCCAGACCAGCTATGTCTGTATTCCTCTCCAGGCTTCGGTTATTCTTTATCATGTCCCCAGAAAAGTACTTGTTCCTTTCTTCTCCCCTACCCCTTTTCAGCTCCCTTTTTTGTCTCCTTTTTCCATTAGAATGTAAGCTCCTTCAGGACTGGGACTGTTTTTCTTTCTGCTTGTATTCCCAGGACATAGCATAGTGCCTGGCACATTGTTAGCACTTAATAAATAAAGACTTGTTGGTTTGACTCGGTGGATGTAGGTACCCTTGAAAAGAATTAGGTAAATTAGGAGGAGGGAAGTATTTAATGGGAAAGAGGATGAATTCAGTTGTGGACATGTTGAGTTTAAGATGTCTGTGGGACATCCATCCAGTTCAAGGTGTCTAATAGTTGGAGATTTGAGACTGGAAGTTGAGAAAATTGTTAGGGCTGGACAAAGGGATCTGAGAGTCATCTGCAGAGAGATGATAATTGATGAAAAAGCAGAACTCTTTTTTTTTTTGTTAATGGTTAACAATTGCAGAGAATTGTTTCTTCCTAGTATTTCCATAGATGCTGAGCAATATGTGGTACCTTAGGTTCTATGGAAGGCAGACTCTCCTGTTGGAAAAAGCAGTCTGAATGGATAAAGGGAGTTGGAAGGACAGAATGGGTCAGTAACCCTGGAGGCAGAGAGAAAAAAAAGGTATTGCTTTCTTACCTGTTTGTCATCTCCTCTGGAATCTCTACTTTCTATGCTTCTTTCTTCAGAAATCCCCCCACTTATTCCCACTGAATGTTTTCTGCTCAGAGTTTACCAAAGTAGATGTTCACACAGGAGCTTGGAATCAGGAGCATGCACAAGAGAAGACTTATTATGAGTATAGTTTAGATCTCAGTTTTCTCATCTGTAAAATGAGCTGGAGAAGGAAATGGTGAACCACTCTAGTATCTTTACCAAGAAAAGCCCAAATAGGGTCAGGAAGAGTCAGACATGACTAATTGACTAAACAACAATGAAATAGAACTCAAAGGCTGTTATATGGAGGAAGGGTTAAATTTGCTCTGTTTGGTTCTAGTTGACAGAACTAAGAAATGAGTGCAGGTTCAAAAGAGGTATATTTAAACTTAATTTTGAGAGAAACTTGCTAACAGAGCTATCCAAAAGTAGATTTCAAGGTAGCTGACTTTCCAGTTTTTGAGTGTCTTCAAGCTTTGCCGTTTTTGTGTCTACTTGTTCTGTATGTTGTAGCATGGGAAGATTCTTGTTTAGGGATGGGTTGGACCATATGGCTGAGGTCATAGGATCATAAATTTGGAGGTAGAAGTGACCTTCTCCCACCTTCTACTATCTACTGAATAGGAAGGAAAAAAAGAAAGAAGGAAGAAAGAAAGCAAGAAAGGATCCCTTATATTACATAAACATAGTTAAGCAAAACATTCCTACAGTGGTCACATCTAAAAATTAATTTCTTTTTTTGCGTATTAATCCATTATTTTTCTGCCAGGAAATGGGTTGCATTCTTCTCTATCAGTCTTTTGAAATTATGAATAATTTAAAAAATTATCCATTTTAAAAATATTTTTATATAATATAAATTATTCTGGTTTGGCCCATTTCATTCTGCATGTCTTTCCAGATCTCTTTGAAATCATCTTTCCTCCCCTCATTTCTTACCGAACAATTAGTATTCTGTAACATGCTTATACCACAGTTTAGTCATTTCCTAATTGATGGACGTCCCCTTATCCACTTTTTTCTGGCACAAAAAGAGCTTCTATAAATATTTTTATCCATCTAGGACCTTTTCCTCTTTCTTTGATCTCTTTGGGCACAGCTGGGTCAAAGGACATGTAATGTTTAGTGACTTTTGTGCCATTCCAAATTGCTTTACAGAACAATTTGACCCTTTCACAATTGTAACAATGATGGAGAGTTTGACATATTTCTTCATATCATTTGATAGATGAGGAAACAAAGTTCTAGAGAAGTGACTTGCTTGATGTCATACAGGTTGCTGCTTCCAGTTCTAAAATTCTGTGACTCTTTGATATGATTTGAAAGTGAATTAGTTTTCAGACAATGTTGTGGTAGAAGCCTGTCTTATGTTTTTATTCAAGGTTAGAGGTTAAAAAAAGATGGAAGACTAGAGCCTTCAGATTGTAGTACTGCGTGTCATTTAGAGTGCATAGTAATTTCACACACATATTGAATGAATGGTGGCAGAGAGGGGAGGACTGGGCCCTTTTGTTGTTCACAGATAATTATACCTCAGCTGTTATAAATCAGTCTATGGGATATTTTCATGAATAAAAATTCAAAACCAGCTCAGTCATAGAGGTTTTAAGCAGCAAATGGCTTGAGGCAGCTGAAAGATATAAGAATGTATGTTTGGCTTAGGACCATTTCCCCATTTGTGCCAAATTTTAGTCAGAATTCTTATTACAACAGGTTGAGAACATGTTACAAATGGTATTAGGGTTTTTCCAGGAAAAACAGATCACTGACATTTAGAAAGTAAGCTTTTGTTCTTGGAATATTTGAGAGAGAATGCAATTCTTTCCTTCCTTGGGGGAAACTTTCTTTTGTAGTTTTGCTTATGTAAGTCTAAGTATATTTACAATCTTCCCTTCTCCTGATGACTTCCATTCTATTACCTCATTCTTTTTCTCTTTTTTTAACCATCTGATTTTTTTTTCTAAATTAAAATTAACAAGCATTTGTTTTCTCTTTCTCCCATCTACTCCACTCTCAGTTTAAAAGAAAAGGAGAAAAACAAAACTCTTGTAACAATTATATATTTCAAGCAAAACTAATTCTGACAATTGCCATGTCCAAAAATGTTTGTCATTCTGCATCTTGAGTTTATCACCTCTTGACTGGTTTGTTTCAGCTTCAACCCTCTGGACTCCTGGTCGTTTGTGGCATTGATCAGATATCCTGAGTTTGTCAAAGTTTTTTTTTTTTTTACAATGTTGTTTTCACAGTATAAGTTGTTTTGGTTTTGTTCACTCCATTCTTTCTGTGTCAGTTCAGTAAGACTTCCCAGAGTTTTTCTGAAACCATGCCTTTCATCATTTCTTGCAATACAGTATTATTCTGTTACATTCATATATCATATTTTGTTCAGCCATTCCTCAGGTGATATCTAATACCTTAGTCTCCAGTTATTTGCCATTGCAGAAAGATCTGTCATAGATATTTTTGTATAATTGAATCCTTTTCTTCTTTCTGTGATCTTTTTAGACTATAGGTTTTGAGATGGCATTGCTGTGTCAAAGGGTATGCACAATTTAGTAACCCTTTGGTCATAGTTTCAAATTGTTTTCCAGAATGGTTAGACCAATTCATAGCTCCACCCTTCCTATGTTTATCTTTTAATTTTTGTCACTGTTGCCAATCTGATGAGTGTGAGGTGGAACCTCATAGTAGCTTTAGTTTGCATTTCTCTAATTAGTGATGTGGAGCATTTTTTCATATGGCCATTAATAACCCAGATTTCTTCCTCTGAAAACTACATGTGTGTATTCTGTGGCCATTTATCAATTGGGGAATGACTTTTATTCTTATAAATTTGAATTAGTTCTGTATAAATTTGGAAATGATACTTTTATAAGAAAAAGTTGCTGCAAAGATTTCCCCCCCACTTATCTGCTTTCCTTCTAAGTTTAACTGAATTGTTTTTGTTTGTGAAAAAATAAATCATATAATCAAAAGCATCCATTTCATCTTCTGTAATCCTCTTAATCCCTTATTTGGTCATGAACTCTTTCTCTACCCATATATCTGGAAGTTAATTTCTTCATTGTTCCTCTAATTTGTTTATGATGTGACCTTTTATATCCAGATCACATATCCATTTGGAATTTATCTTGAGTATATTATTTAAAGTGCGGAGCTACATCTAATTCCTGCCAGACTTGCTGTCCAGTTTTCCTAGCACTTTTTGTCAAGTAGTGAGTTCTTACCCTAGTAGCTGGTGTCTTTGGGTTTATCAAACCACTACTTTGTTAAAGTCGTTGTTTTAATAAAATTTTAGTCAGCTCCCCAGGGTTTTCTAAGTAAACTGTCATATCGTCTACAAAACTACTTCCTCATTCTTTTTTTTTTTTTTTTTTTTTTTTTTTGCTTTTTGGAGGGGAGAAGATAGGGCAATCAGGGTTAAAGTGACTTGCCCAAGGTCACAATGGCTAGTTTTGTGTTAAGTGTCTGAGGTCGGATTTGAACTCGGGTCCTCCTGACTCCAGGGCCAGATGTCTATTCACCATGCCACCTAGCTGCCCCACAACAATACTTCCTCATTCTTTAGCCATTGAATATATTTCTTTAGCAGTCTTCTCACCTAGTATTTAGGGATTTCCCCTGCTTTTTCTTATTTCTCCTTTCATGCCCCTTCCTCTTTCTCATTTCTTCCCAAAGTCCTAAATATGGTTTCTAGGCTCAGACTTTTGTAATTTTCCTTAATTCTTCTCTCACCCATATCTTCCATATTCAATCTAGTAAACTCAGCAGCTCTCCTTAGGACTGCTGTGAATAACTTTCAGGGTATAATTGCATAGTATAATGAACTCTCTATTTATTCAGCAATAAACTAAAGCATAACGTTATAATGGTAATGGGAATTTGAAGATCTTCCTTGCCTCTTAATAAGCCTATGGGAATTTGAAGACCTTCCCTGCTTTGAAAATATATTCTACTGCCTAATAGGATGAATGTAATCACATGGAACCTGTGGTGGGAGGAGTTTACTGAAGGGTGGAGCAGAGCCCATAGGAAGCTGGGAGTCAGAGCAGCTGGACACAGTTGGGATGAGAGGATACATTTGAGGGAAACGGGCTTGTGAATAAATATTAGGCTTGTGTAGATTTGTGGGAAGGCTAAAGGATGCTGTGGCTCTCTGCTGTTATGGCTTATTAATTTCTTTGCTACTATAATGGAATTGGCTTACTGGTTTTGGGATTTGGTTTTCTGGTGTCTGAATAAATGTTTTGCTTCCATCTTCTATGTAGAGAGTCTGCTATATTTTGTAATTGAGCACTATGCAAGTATATTTATAGTGACCATTGGCACTGTAAATATTGCGTTAGTGCTATAAACAGTCACAACAACATAACATAAAAACTTGTTACTAAAGTGGCCACATGGTCTTAAACAAAACATATCATTCAGTATATGTTATAGTCATCTGTAAGGGATAGCAGAAAATACAAACACCATCTACTTCTAGGTCACAGTAAGTTACAATCTCCTCAGTCAATACAGAATATCCAAGTAAAGCCCTCTTTCATTTTGACTGGAGGCTGGCTCCCAAACCTCACAGCTCCTCTTCCATGGACTGACCACTCTCAACTCTTGCCTGGATTCACATGTAGGCAGCTCTCTGCTTCTGTTCCGTATCTCACCTCAAGGGAACTGCTCCACTCGAAGCTCTTCACAGTTTCTGTTTCTAGGAAAACAAAGTTTAACAGAGCTACGACAATATTTCCACACATTACCAACGCTATCATCTCAATTCACTTTCTGTCTGAGAAACCAATGCAGGGCAACAGACAGGACTTCTGTCTGAGAAATTAGCACAAAACAACAGACAGGGCTTCTTTCTGAGAAATCAAAACAGAAAAAAAAGAGCACTGACATTATAAATATTCTGTCTCTCAGTTCTGCATGTTCCCAGCTCTGCTCATGCTCTTATCTGCTCCTTCCTGTTCTACCCTTTATGAAATCTCCTCCCACCATGGTCTCCCATGTGATTACATTTGGCCTATTAAGGGCTGGGAAGATCTTCAAACTCCCTTAGGCCTATTAAGGGCAGTACAATGTATACTGTTTCCAATCAAAGACTCATGATACAATCAAAGGCAAGGCTCAAAGGCACTTGATTAGTTAAAACTCAATCCAGAAAAGTGGCAAAAAATCCTATTTTGCTTGCCATTGCACCAAGTTTGCAATTTTCAACCCTGGAATATATATTGTATCCTGCTTTTCTTTTTACACTGCAATTTAGCTAATTCTGGCACTTATCTCTTTTCCCAATAGGACATAACATTCTTATGTTCAGGGACTGTTTTATTTATTTATTTTGGTCTTTATTTGTTGAGTATCTTGTACAAAATAGGTGCTTAATTTATTTCAAATGAATTCTTGCCTACATTATTGCAAAAGATTCCTCAATGATCATCCTGTCCTCTAGTTTTCTCCTTTTCAGTCTTTTCTCCACAGTAATTTCAAGGACAATCTTCCTCATGTACCACTCTGAGTTTGTTGCTCCTATATTCAAAAAGCATCAATGACTTAATTGAATTAAGAGTCAGTGTAGATTAGAAGGAAAAAAGAAATGAATTTGAACAAAGATCAACTCTCTGGTTTCTTTCAGTCTTCTCATCTGTAAAATGAGGAATTTGGACTAGATGACCTTAAGTTCTCTCCCAGGTCTAAATTCTATTAGAGTATAAATCTGTAATACAGTCATATAAAATGTCCTACAATGTGACTCTAACCTACCTGTTCAGCCTTACTCCTTCTTTTGACATTTCATATTTTCCATGTCTCCCTTTGACATTGTACAATCCAGTCAAACTGGATTATCTGTCTCCTATTCTCATGTCATTTCTCATCTCCATGCCTTGACTCATGTCATTCCTTTTTTTTTTTATTTACTCATTTACTTTTAATTTACAAGATTCAGTTCCACAATCACTTGAGTTTCAGATTTTCTCCCCTCCCTTTCCCCCCCCCCATGGTGGCATGCAATCATGTATAGGATCTGCAAATACTTTCACATTGTACAATAGTTTGGTCACATAGAAGGGTTGTAACCAATGAGTGATCACTGGGAAAAGAAAAAAAAAAAGCAAAACCAGACATGAAAGAGAACGATAGCATGTTTTGCTTCAGCCTCC
>CM053588.1:125568746-125585043 GCA_028646515.1 Pseudochirops corinnae | reverse complement strand
GACTGGGGGACGGGGGACACACTGGGATGGCTGTTTTGGGGCGGTGGGTGGGGGAAAGAGGGGGAGAAAATATGTAACTCAAAATCTTGTGGAAATGAATGATGCAAACTATAATAAAATTTGAAAAAAAGAAAAAAAAACAGTATTTTGAGAAGGCGGTCCATAAGGTTTACCAGATTGCCAAAGGGTCCATGACACACCCCCCTCAAGAAAAAAAAAAGAGTTTAAAAACCCCCAATTAAAGGGAAAGAAGCAAGAAAAGGAACCAGTGGATGAGACAGAAAAAAGACGTGGGTGGCACTGAATCTTGTCCAGCGGTTCTCAACCTGTAGGTTATGTTCAATTTGTAACAATAAAAAAACATCCTATATATCAGATAGATTTGTAACAGCAGCAAAATCACAGTTATGAAGTAGCAATGAAAATAATTTCATGGTTGGGGGTCACCACAACATGAGGAACTCTATTAAAGGGTCATGGCATTAGGAAGGTTGAGAACCCCATTTCAATGGAAATGTTCAAGTGAAAGATGTTGGCAGTCAGGGGAGTGCGTTGCAGCAGCAGTGTGGTCAGCTGTGTTAAGGGCTCTGTAGCAGAGATATCACACACCCACAGGCCTCTTCTTGGCACTTCTGTTCTAGAGTATAAATTGGGTAAAGGGGGTGGAGAAATTGAAAGAACTGACCCAGAAGGAAATAGAAAAAGAAGGTGGGTTCCATTAAGATGAAATGGGAGAGCAGGAAAGGGGTGGGGGAAGCTGCAAACACCAGAATATTTTTTCTTTCCTCACCACTTTACCTGGGCCTACCCTGTTCTTGCAGTCAGGGCACTGTGACCACAGTTGTATGTCTGCTTTTGTTGCCTGCTCATCCTGGGCCCTTTGGTGACAAGATGTTAAAACAGTTGACTCTCTTGTGTTTGATGTAAAAGACAGGAAGGATACGAGTGATCTGAAAGGAGTGCTGTGGCTTCTATTTAATGGCCTCATTATTGTTTCTGTAGCCGTGCCAGAGTGTGGGTAACCTGGTGCCCTTGGCAGACCAGCCTTATTATGTCAGTTGGCAAGTCAGAACTCACCCATCATGAACTGAAAAATCAGACAAGTTGGATGGCTTTCTTTTTTTTGGTTGTTTGAATGCTAGACTTTTCCCACGGAGACAGTTATGGTTTGTATAAGTAGTTCGCAGTTACTAGGCAGCTTCCTTGTTTAGTCCTATAGGTAATTTGCCCTCTGTTCCAAGTAAGATGGGAGCAGAATGCTTAAAGTTAACCTAACTCAACCCCCTTATGTTACACAAATGGAAACTGAGGCCAAGAGAGATGAAGTGATTTGTCAAAGGCCGCATAGCTTAGCAAGTGCAAGGTCAAGGCTAGACCCCAGGTTGCCTGCTGAAGGACTTGTTATCAAGGATGACCTCTCATGTCCTGTCCAGCCCCCAGATTCTCTGATTCTGTGACTTGTAGCCCCATTATATAGAAACAAGGCTAAAAACCTATAGTTGTTTTAATTTATCCCTTAGAAGAACTTCTTGGTCTCTCCACTGAGACCCTGGGATCCTACATCTAGAGTTAGAACAGATGTCAGAGGCCATCTATGGAAAGCACTCATTTTCTAGTTGAGGAAACAGGCTTGGGGAGGTTAAGGCATTTGCCTCCTTGCAAAGGTGGTGGGCATGACAAATGGAATTTAAAGCCAGGTCCAGCGATTGCTCTTTCCACTGTACCGTGCTGGATGGTTGTTGGGTTTTTTTTAAACAAATGTAATATTTTTTGGAGGTTCACATAAAACCTTTTGGTTATCTTAAATTGACATCATTTGAAGGGCCAGGTTTTCTGATAGAATGTGCAAGAACTCTATTGAAAATTACAGTAAAAGACTTCCAGAGGAATCTAAGGGTACCCAGAGGACAAGGGTATTATTGGTAATGGCAAGAAGGGTGATCACAGAAGGATTTTAAGAGGGATCCTAGAAGGAGAAATATGTTAAGGAAACAGCTCAGAAAGAAAAACATATATGACTGCAGATTTGGGGAAAACAGTGAAAGTGATCAGGAAAAGGGAAATAGAGGCAAGAACACAAAAACAGAGAAGGGGAAGGAAAGACACCTTTCTTTTCCTATCTGTTTACCTATTTGAAGGAAAAGGCAAAGAAACAATAAAGAAAACATGAGGGAAATGAAGGTTGAGGGAATGGGGTCACACACACAGCCAGGAAATAAAGCCCTGAAGTCAGGCAGACTACACCTTTCCTGCCTAACCCAGTTAATGAAGGCACTACTTGCAGGAGTTGGGGGAGGGGGAGAAGTTGTGAGAGGAAGTTTGCTGGGTCCTAGTGACTACTTTTCCTGTTTATCACCTTTTAAAAAAATTTTACTTTCTCTCAAGGATGTTCTGTAGTGGTTTCATTTTCAGAAAAAAAAATTAATTATCCTGTCTTTATTATATAAAAATAATAATGTTTTATTGATTCCTTTCATTTTTACAGTTATTTTCAGATATAAACCCCCATGACTATTGAGACCTTCCCTTGTTTAAAAAAAAATACTTAAGCAAAACCAAATGAAGCAGTGACTTTGTCTGATACAGTATTGAGTGTTCTGTACCCAGAGACCCTTACCATATTACTGAAGGGAAGGAGGCATATTTCATAGGATCATAGATTTCACAGGACCTAGATTGGTGGCTAAAATTATTCATGCTTAGTCTTTTTTTAATGTTCTTTTCAGTTAGCTTATTGCAGTTATTATGTATACTTTCATGTATCTTTTACAATTCTGCTTACTTCCCTCTACATACATTTCAACATTTCCTATGTTTCTCTGACTTCTTCATAGTCATCGTTTCTTATGGCACAATTGTAGCCCTTTATATTTGTGTACCAAAATTCATTCAACCATTCCCTAATTAAAAGGCACCTGCGTGGTTTCCAGTTTTTTGTGTACCCATAATAAGTGACGTTACAAATATTTTAGTATTTATGCAACCTTTATTTCTGCTTTGACTGCTCTGAGGTGTATGTCCAGTAACACAATTAAGAAAATGTCATATTGGTCCAAATGTAAGAAATCAGTATTATGAGACCTCCTTGGGAAGAAACATATATAGGTATAAATTGAAAAATAACTCTGTGTGTGTGTGTGTGTGTGTGTGTGTGTGTGTGTGTGTGTGTGTAAGTAAGCTCTGTACCTATGATTTTATCAATTTGGGTAACACTGGAAACTCCCTCCTCTGATCTGCAATTCATCACCCATAGTTGCGTAGGACACTAGAAGGTTTATGAGCAAGTTTTCAGTGGTCACAGTAGTAGATATTAGATGTAAATACTTAAACCTGCATCTTCCTGACTGAGTCTGGCCCTCTACTAATCCATATTGCCTCTCTTTATACAATTTTTTCAATAAAGTATAGACAAAATTACCATAAAATTGGATGCTTGCATGATTGGGGTGCCCTGAGACCTGGGGAAGAGTCTGTAGGCATTGCCGAGAAATTCACATACACACAGTAGAAGATAAGCAAAGAGGGAGGGGAAAAGAGATCTAATTGATACAACTACATATTTCACACTCAACCTCTTTTGCTTTTTAAGACATAAAGTCAAAAAGAGGCAAGCAGATTTAAAAAAAAACCAACCCAACTAGATTGTGATAATAAGCCACACTGAGATTTTGCATAAGCCAGATTTGGGGAAAATAGAACCATCTATAACTAGATGAATACGTTAATAAAAAAGAAATGCTGACTCATAGATTCTAAGAATCTTGTATTATCTGTTAATTTTGTCTTGGCAATATTTGAAGGCAGTGAGCCATCCACTGGAGCTTGGAAACTTTTTATTTTTCTCGGAGAAACTTAATTTTCTAAGCAGCACTTAGTCTCAACTCAATAAAGAGCTTATCAGAGAAAAGTTACTTTGAGTTTTTTTCTTCTATCCGCTGATTACAACAACATCTTCCGGCATTTTTTGTAATAAGATTTGACCAAAGTGGAGAGGCTATTAATATTGCTAATGGGACTTCATACCTGCATCAAGTTTTGTCTTCATTTTATTTGTTTATTCCTGACACTCCAATTCTGAGTTATTGGGGAGAATCAACAGTTGTGGTTTTTATCAGATAAATAGCCAATGATAATCAAAGGTCTGAAAGACCTAAATTTTAAATCCTCCTTCCTCAGGCACAGGCTAGGCCAGGGGTAGGGAACCTGTGGCCTCCAGGCCACATGTGGTCTTAAGGCAGCAGATGCCCCACCTCAGTCTAGGCCTTATAGACCTCAGCAAGTCACTTAATGCTCTCAGTGCCCATGGCACCAGTCTGCAAGTATAAAATACAAAACAGTTGTCTTGTCATAATTGGTAGAGTTTTCTTTCTTAGAGTTCTCTATAGTAATGAAATCACAGGTTAGCCCACACCCCGCCCTGCCTCCCTGCCCAAAAGTCCATAATTTTTTTAAAAAAATAATAGATTGTACTTATTTTCCATTCTTTAAAAGACTTAAGAGAGGGATGGCTAGGTGGCACAATGAATAGAGCACCCAGCCCTGGAGTCAGGAGGACCTGAGTTCAAATTTTGCCTCAGACACTTAACACTTAACTAGCTGTGTGACCTTGGGCAAGTCACTTAATCCCAATTGCCTTGCCTTATTCCCTCCAAAAAGCAAAAAAAAAAAAAAAAAAAAAAAAGACTTAAGAGGACACAGTTCAAGGAATAAGAGCCAGTTTGAAAGAAAACAGGTTCAAGAGGAAATTGGTTTGTTTTTAACGTCAGGCTCCAGTACTGTTTAACCCAAATATACCGTTTAATTCCTATTTAAATCTCTTTTCCACCACTGGGTTAATAATAAATGGGGCCCTGGTAGTTTGTCTGAGACAGGCTCTCTGTGAATGGAAGTTTGTGATAGCATTTACAAAAACATATTATTACACGTAAGAAGGGAAAAAATGTTAGAGTAGTATGATAGCATTTTATTGTAAATTAAAACTAGCCACAGCATTTATATTTTCATGTTTATTAACTAAAATAAATTTTTCCACAGCAAGTATTTAAATTTCAGAGAGGAATGAGAGAGACTTTGGACAGTCCAATTTGGGAAGCTTAAAAAGCATTCACATAAACTTTTCAGTAAATAAAATTAGTATAAGCTTTCCATTGTCTGTGTTGATTGTTGCTGTATTCTACTGTGTATCACTTGTCCTACCTTGGGGGAAAAAATCATTTTTAAAGACACTGTAGGGATGATTTTGAAAAGAAGAATATAAGAGTAGGCATTAGTAAAGATCTATAATTTCAGATTTTTATTTGAAATTTAATCTGCATTACAGCCATACTAATTGTCACATTCAACAATAGCCAACATTTTTGCTTTGCGTTTTATATTTATTCTTTGTTTCCGGAGTTTTAAACAATACTATTTATGTGTATTCTATGTAGATTGGCAAAATCATTTTAATCTGAGTAGTGGAAAAAGAGGTCCAATCACAAGGGTTTGAAGAAAGAATGAGTAGTGAAAAGACTGAGGCAGATGATTTTTGAGTCAAACATTTTATTTTTTTGAATGAATGAGTGAATGAAAAAGCATTTATTACTTTGTGCTGAGGAGCACTGTGCTCACCACTAGGGGAGTACAAAAACAAAAAGGGAAGAACAGTCTTTGATCTCAAGTAGCTATTAAGGGAGAGACAACGCACATATTAGAGTGGTTTCCAGAGAATTATGTTTTGATGTGGGAAGTTACACAGATGTTGAGTGAGCTTATAGGGATGTAAACTGATACACCTGTGCAAGAAACAGTAAGAGAAGTGATTTTATTATGGTTCCAGACCTGGAAAAAGGGGCAGGGTATGGAGGCTGGTGGGGAGAAAGGCTAGATCAGTGGTTCTCAACCTGTGGGTCGCAACCCCTTTGGGGGTCGAATGACTCTTTCACAGGGGTTGCCTAAGACCATCAGAAAACATATATTTCTGATGGTCTTAGGAACCAAGACACTGCTTCTCTATCTGTTTCCAGGCAGGTCCACCCACATGCAGATATGCCCACATATGAGTATTAAAGGGTCATGGCATTAGGAAGGTTGAGAACCACCGGCCTAGATGGAGGGGGCAGCTGAGGCGGCCACCAAAGAGGGGACTCTTGGCAGGAGCTCTTGGCATGAAAGGATTAGTCCATCAGAGGTTGGTTTGGGGACTGGGCACTATGGCGTCAGATACCACAACCACTAACAATGAAAGTTGAGCAAAACTGTCCAAGAAAGTTGCCATTAAAGAGTCGGCAACATGCCTTACCCATCATTGACCACTTTGAATCAAGAGTTGGTGCGTTTTGGCATCAATCATCTACACCCGGTGTGGATCCCTGCTTTTGACTAGGGTTCTGCTATTTCTCAGTGTTGTCTCCGCTACTCATGTTATTGTGGTTTTGCATATGCTTCTCTTTTTTTCTTAGTTCCCATGTGGAATTGTATTAATTTACTTGCCTTCCCATCACCTCTGAGTCTGAAATGCTGACAACATTTTAAAGAAGGTTAGCAGTGAAGAGGGGTTTATGGGACAGTAGTTCAAGAGGATAACAGGAAAGAGTTTTTTTAGGATTGAGGAGATGTGAATGTGACAAGAAAGAGCCAGAGGAGAGGGAGAGATTGAAGATGCATGAGAAGAAAAGCGTTCACTGCTGGAGGATGTCCCCAAAGAATAGGAGGGAATGGAATCAAGGGCTAGAAATAGATTGGTCTTAGTGAGTAGCAATCCAGCTCAATGAATAGAGAGGATACACAGAAGAAGGAAGGATGGATCATTGCAGAGGTCTGTGGCAATGGAACATTTTATGTACCATCAGATTTGTTTGGTGCATCAACTAGTTTTGGTAAACTGCTTTTTCCCCCTATTTTTTAAATTTTTTGTTAAAAGAGGTGGATTTCTGGAGAAGGGAATGGGATGTGTTGGAAAATGAACATGTTAGAAAAACAAAGATAAATATTAAAATGGAAAAAGAAAGAAAAGGAGGAGTAAAGGAAGGAAAGGAGAAAAATAACAGGAATATAAGGAAGAAGGGGAGAGGAGTATAGAGAAGGAGAAAGGAGACAGAAGAGAGAAGAGAGGGACAAGCACAAGGAAAAAGAGAGAGAAGAAAAGAATGGAAGAATGAGATAAGAAAGAAGAAAGGATTGATGTGGGAAAATAAGGAAAGGAGAAGGCTATGAAGAATAGAAAAAGACAGGAAAGAAAGAGGAATTTGAGGAGGAGTAAGGGAACAGGGAGAGAAGAGCATAAGGAAAAAAAGAATGAAAAAGGCAGAGAGGCTTGAGATGCCATCTGACTAGTAGCTGGTTAACTAGGCCAGAAGTTTATCATAAGACCTCAGAATGTTCCAGGACTGTTTGTGTTATAGGTATGGGAGCTGGCTCTGCGATTTCATTGGTATATAGAACTCTTAAACGAGAAAACCTTTCCCCGTGAAGGTCAGCACCTTCTTCTAGAAATTTACCTAGAACACTGAGATGTTAAGTGACTTATCCAGGACCATACAGCCCGTAGACCTTGCTTAGTTCAGTCCAGTCCTCCTTCCATTGTGCCATACTGCTTCTCATTCTCAGAGGCCATTTTGCACCCACATGGGGATGGCAGAAGGGTATGAAGCCTTCAGCTTTTTTTATCTTAGGTCTTTCTCCAGTTCTCAGTACCATTTTAGACTTTTGTGGACTAACTTCCAGGGTCCAGACAGTTCTAGGCATAACAACAATAACTTCCACTTCCAAAGCATATTTCTAGGAAGGATGGTATTGGGCCCCATTAGACTATAAGGCAGTGGTTCTCAACCTTCCTAATGCCGCAACCCTTTAATACTAGTATGTGGGCGCATCTGCATAAGGGTGGACCCACCTGGAGACGGATAGAGGAGCAGTGTCTCGGTTCCTAAGACCATTGGAAATACGTGTTTTCTGATGGTCTTAGGCGACCCCTGTGACCCCTGTGAAAGGATCATTCGACCCCAAAAGGGTCACAGCCCACAGGTTGAGAACCCCTGCTATAAGGTCTTTGAGCACAGGGCTTGTCCTTTGCCTCTTTTTTGTATCCCCAGGACTTAGTACAATTCTTGGCACATAATAGGAATTTAAATGCTTGTATACTTGACTTTGAGTCAAAATAATCTAGATTCAGGACTAGCCCATCACATCTCAACTTAACCTCTCAGTGTTTAGGTAACTTAAATTGCAGAACAGATAACTATTTGCCTTCATAGAAGGAATTTTCTTATCCAGGGAGCTCCTTATGAAGAAATCCTGGGACTTTGCAGAAAGAAAACAGAACAACACCTACCCTCCCAGCCTCCTACTGTACCTAACACAGTGTTCTTAGCACATGAATTATAGATTTGTAGAAGATAGCCAAGGGTATACTGGTAAATGTGTATCACCCAGATCTCTAAGGTTGATTTTTTTTAAAGTACCCATTTTAAGTTTAATCTTCATTATTACTTTCTCAAGTCTAGAAAATTAATAATATAAGAAATCAAGCCCAGATTTGTAACCTCTGCTGATTTCAGAGGTATAAATGCGTGCACTGAAATCGGGAACAGCTAGTAGTGGTTCTCAATCTGTGGGTTGCGACCCCTTTGGGGGTCAAACGACCCTTTCACGGAGTCACCTAAAACCATTGGAAAACACGTATTTCCGATGGTCTTAGGAACCGAGACACTACTCCTCTATCCGTCTCCAGGCGGGTCTGCCCACATGCAGATATACCCACATATGAGTATTAAAGGGTCACAGCATTAGGAAGGTTGAGAACCACTGACTGTTGCAAGCTGGCCCCAACACATCTTTAAGAAAGACCTTACAAACCATCCATCTATTCAGATAGTCTTTCTACTCTTTCCCTATCCATCCCCATGAGGAAACTGAGGGATTCCCATAAAGGGAAAGGTGGTATACTGGTAGCCAGTGTCAGAGCTGGGATTTGAACCCAAGTCTTTTGACTTGAAATAACTAAAAGATGCTTAATAGGTTATTTTTTTAGATGAATGAGTCCACATGCAGAGGGCCCTGCTATCAGATTATCAGGTTAGAGGCCTGTGGAAAGAGTTTGCTTATCATCTTGAACTACATCCTCCCCCTGCCACCACCTGATCAACATAGTGTTCTCTTCTGGAAATTTAGGAAGCATGAGTCACAAAATAGCTTTGAAATACAGGTTTTGTTTGAGCAAAGGAGGTTCTGATCTTTTGTAAACATGCCTAGAATTGTTCAGTGAGGAAAAGTTTGCTTACTGGCTTTGAGAAGTGCCTTGGTAGGCACTGAGGAGAGGCCAAAGCTTACCCTTCCTTACTTTTCCTGCAATTCTTTGCTTTTACCTCTCACACTACTATTAAATTTAAAAATAATTTTAAAACCACATCAGGATCCCCTTGTATTTCTGAATGACTGACTTCCCTTACTCTATTGCTTTATTTTTGTCCATATTGAACTTTTTTTTAAACTGGGTGATTTTAATTATTTTTTTCAAATTTAATATTATTTTATTCCCCCCCAAATTAAATGTTAAAAACTTTTTTACATTTGTGAGGTTTTTTTAAATTTTGAATTCCAAATTCCCTTCCTCTCTTCCTTCCCTCCCCTCCCTGAAATGGTAAGCAACCAGATAGATACATATGCAATCATGTCAAAAGTATTTCCATATTAGTCATTTTGTACAAGAAGACTCAAATAAAAGAAAGTGAAAAATTGAATGCTTCAGTCTGTATTCAAACAATATTAGTTCTTTCTGTGGAGGTGGATGTTATGCTTCATCATTAGTCCTTTGGGATGGTGTTGGATCATTTTATAGCTGAGAATAGCTAAGTCATTCACAGTTTTTCATTGTATGATATTGCTGTTACTGTGTACAATGTTCTCTTGGTTCTGTGTTAACACCAAGCACAAGCAAGTTCCAGGTTCCAATTACGAGCACAGCAAACTCCATTTATTCAGTGACAGATTAAGGCAAGACATTTACAGAAAATCAAAATACAGCATTCACCATGTATAACTCAATTTAGTAAGTCCTCAATTCAGTCTCAAAGTACTAAGGTCCAAGTACTTCACCTTGGGCAGTATATTCATTTAATCAATCACAAAGTCTTCTCTCTATTCCACTGAAGATTAGTTTCCAGTCATAAATAAAGTACATGCATTTGGTCAGTCACAAAGTACAGAAGTCAAAAGTTTTCCACCCTTGGATCACAACTGAATTACAATACCATCCATCACCACCAAGCACCCTCTCAAGAGGCAGTGGAAGGCCATTCACCCCTAGTTCACAACTAAGTTACAATATCATCTCAGCATTCAGTACCCAAGGAGAGGGCTTTTCTTCATCTTGACCCTGGGCAATTTCTCAGCAGTTTCTGTTCCTGGGAAGACACAGTTTAACAAAGACACAATAACAAACATACACATTGCTGTCTCCTCATCAATTCACTCTCTGCCTGCAGAACAGTCTCAGGACCCCTGAAAACATCAGCAAGACCCTCCTCCAGGATTTCTGTAAACATACAGTCCTCTTTCAGGGCTTCTGAACCAAGAGCAAGGTCCCAGGACTTCTGCAACAAGAGCAGTGTCCTCCATCAGCAGACAAATCTGACAAAGTAACATCAAAACAGACAGAACAAGTCATGCTTCTTCCCAGTTCAGTCCTCAGTTCTCATTTCTCTCTCTAGCAGTAGCAGCAGACTGATACTGGCTCCCAGAAGTTCTTCGAGCCTCTCTCTGCTCAGGCCTCTCTCTAAATCCATGGCACCAGCTCCTCCCAGTTCAGCCCCCTCTCTTCACATCAGCAAGTCCATCCCACAAGTGGGATTCACAAGCTCTGGGTTTCAACACTTAACTGGAAAACCAAGCCAATACAAGGCAATCTTTAAATTCCATTACCATTACATTCTGTTCACTTCACTTTGCACCAGTTCATGTAAGTCTTTCCAGGTTTTTCTGAAATTATCCTGCTCATCATTTCTTATAGCACAATAATATTATATCACAGTTATATACCACTGCTTGTCTAGCCATTCCCCAATTGATGGACATCCCTTTGATTTCCAATTCTTGGTCACCACAAAAGGAGCTGCTATAAATATTTTTGTACAAATAAGTCCTTTTCCCTTTTTGTAAATGTCTTTGGGATATAGACCTACCAGTGGTATTGCTAAATCAAAGGATATGCATCATTTTAAACCCTTTGTGATTAGTTACAAATTGTTCCCAGAATGGTTGGATCACGAAATTAATTTTTTCATTTCAGCTCAGTTCTCTAATTTACCAGGGTTGTTTTTCATTTTCCTTTTTTTCTAAAGTGTCTCTCTATTTCTGCTTATGTCATCTACAAATGTGATTAACTTAGTTTCTAAGCTTATTGTCTCATTTTATTGATGGAAACATTAAGTAAAACTGAACTCCAAATCATATTAACTCAAAGAACTCCTTTTTTCCTAACAGTTTTACCCCTAGACACTGGAAAGGGATGGAAATACAGAGGAATGTGTGAGCATCTGGGCTCTAGTGTGCATAGACTCTTAGCAAATTCCGTTATTCTCTAGAGAGCTCACTCCCTTTTCACTTCCAAAGTTAGTTTTAGCCATGATCAGTTAACATTTCTTGGTTAGTGTCCCTTAAAAAGGAATCCTAAACTGATCACTTTCACCTCCACCCGGATCCCCATGCCCCAAGGTAAATCCTACCCTTGTTCTCTTTTTTCAGAGAAATGTATAAATGTCTTTAACAGATCTTTTTGTTCAACAACTAAGGCTTAGAGGCTAATAGATTAGTGATATAAATTTACAAGAGAAGTTGAAGTTTGAAACTTAAACTTAAAACACTTCTACATTACAGACTGTTTTTTGGGTTTGGGTTTTATAGGAATAGATGGAAAGTGATGTTTTTACTAAGTGTTGAAGAGTAGCACTTAGCCCTAGGATTTTTCTGCCCATGATATTTGGGGCTTACACACCTTGGGTCCAGAAGGATCTGGCATGTACTGCAACCTGAGTAATTTATTAGCTGTTACAGCTCCCAGATCCAAGAGAAAGACGTGAGGGTTAGAAGGATAAGTGCTGACTGACTCTTCATTATCTACCCCCAACTCAGTGTAGGTCTAGAAGCCAACTGTTCCTTGAATTAATCCTTTATCAGTCCTCAGCAAGGTGTGTTTTGTTTAAAGGAGCTTCTCCTAGAAGAGTGGTTGCTATTTCAAAGTAGAAAACGTTGGGAGTGAATTAATTACACTGGGAAAATACTTCCCTTGATTCCTCTGCTGCAAGTCGATAGGAAAAATTTGTGAGGAATAAAATGTATGCATTCATCCTTCCTGGAATGGTAACTATGCAGTTTTTGTTCCCACCCTTCCCTTCCTTCTACCTCTCCCCCTGCCCCACACACTTTGGTAACCCGAATGGCAACCCTGCATCCCTTGGCTCTAATGGCTCTGCCTTTTCCCTATTTTGCTCAAGTCCAGGACTCTCAACTATTCCCTCCTCAAGAAAGTACCCCATCAGCCAACTTTCCAGTTCTCTTTTTATGTATGATGTCGTTCTTCATTACTTTAGGAATTGTATTTGTCCTTTATGACTGTGTCTTGACTGTCTTGTATTTGTATTCCCAGTGTCTGGCACAAAGGTACTTAATTTTTTATCCATCTTTCCATCTTTGCCATCCGCCTTAATGATTTCAGTACCAAACTGACTTGGCTTGCCACTGTATCTCTATTGTTCATCTTCAGCAAATTTTTTTAAAGCCTGTTTTCTTTACTATTCATGTTAATCCCTCTTCTTACATCACAATCTCATTGTTTCTCAAAATCCTCAAGTATTTTGACCACTGAGCTGTTGAGCTTTCACAATCACCTTTCTGCCTATTTATCTTTCCATTTTGGCTCTGTAAATTATTACCTGATTTCACCTTCCTCCTCAAAACAAGAAGGTTAATTATCTTTTTACTTATTTAATAAACTTGAATATTTTAATTTCAGGATCTGTGTGTACTTTTATGGCTCTGTTTTTGTTTGTTTAAACCAATCCCTACTAGATTACAAACTCCTTGAGGGCAGAGACAAGGTCTTATTTATAGTCATAGGCCTAGCACAGTGCCTTGTACTTGGTAAATGAGTAATAGATGGTAAATGAAAGGTAAAACAGGATGAGAAAAGGGTATATCTGGAAATTAGTGAGATGTGAAAAACAAAAGAATTCCAAAAACATGAAAAGTAGAGTTTGTTTTTTTTATTGATTTGTTTTTGGTTTTCAACATTCACTTACATAAGCTTTTGAGTTTTAAATTTAATTTCAATTTAATTTAAATTAATTTAAATTTAAATTTTCTTCACCTCTCTCTCTTTCTCCCTCCCCAAGATGGCATGCAATCTGATATAGATTCTACATATACATTCTTCTTAAATATATTTTCACATTAGTCATGTTGTAAAGAAGCATTAGAACAACAAAAAAAAGAGAGAGAGTGCAAATAATATGCTTCAGTCTGCCTTCAGGCTCCATACTTCTTTCTCCAGATGTGGATGAGGCTTTTGGAGTCTTTTGGAGTTCAAGGAGAGCTTTTAAAAAGAAAAGTAATGCCAGAAACTTGATCTGGTTACTGTACTGGTACTTTTTCTGATCAAAATAACTTTTAAAAAATACCTTTGGCCACATCATATGCAGTAGAAGTAAAGGGGGGTTTTCCTTACCAGGGAGTTCCCTGTATCAGTGAAATCACAAGCCAGTCTTTATCCCATATTTAGTAGCATGTGTGGTATTGCCACATTTGATAAAATACATAAAGTTTTCCCAATATTAAACTTCAACTTTAATTGCCATTAAATATATTAATACCTAATTTATTCTGAATTGTTAGAATAAAATATTTCCATATAGTTAAAACTTCTCTCTAAATGTAAATGCCCCAGATTTTTTTCATCCAACTTTGTCAGAAATATTTCTAAAATGAAAATATATACTCCCTTGTCACTCTAAACAAAATATACCGAAACATAATTAAGCCTTTTCTTGATGACTTGGGCTCATTATGAATATCACTTGACAAGTATACTCGAAAATTAGCACACCCTCCAAACCTATTAAGATTTGTTTGTTCCCCTCCTATATAGTCTAGGCTGCTATGAATTTTGAATTATTGTGGCTACGTTTTATAGTTTCTCCAGTTCTTGGTTCTTCCTTCTTTTGAAGCTTGTCAGATGACACTGTTCATAGCTCTATCATCAACTCCCCTTCTAATTTACTGGTGCTGTCCAGGAAAATAAGACCACCCACCATCAGAATTGTGACTGAAGCAATAGTTGAAAGGCTCTAAATGAGGGTCTGAGGAGCTCACCTTTGAGTAAAGTCTGTGATCTTTAGTGCATGAATATGGTAGGCCAGGTTTTACGTGTCCCAGAGGTCTGCTTTGCTCACTTCCCAATCCTCAGGTGTTTTCCCATAGTTGAAGTTTGACTAGTTAAGTGACCTCAAACAAAAGTCATGCTTTATTCCTGAGCTGGGGCACACACAAAATTTTTTAAGACACTAATATAGCAAATTCACATAAAACAAACCTACAGAAAATACCAGAGACTTTTGTTTGACATCATAATCAGTCTTAAACTTGCAAATGCCTCTATCTTGTTAATATCCTTTTTAGTAGCGTGAAAGAGATCATGCAGGGTAGTGGTTATGTTTACTATGTTCTGCTGCAAAGAACACAGATGGATTTTCAGGAGTTTGCAATGAGCAAATTAGGAAGATAACAGCTGTTTCCGACTACATAAACTGCCTTCATCTTGATTTGATTTATGAGACCCCATCTTTAAAAAAAAAAATGGCTAGTGAAAAATATTTATTTTTAGTAACTACAAAGGCTGATTTTTTTTTTCTTTTATGTATTTGATACTAAATCCTTTAAGGTTTCTTGTGCTATCATATGTGAAGTATTTATTTCAGTAAGGATTTTATTGTAGTGATTTTTTTTTCTTATAAAACTCTATCCCTGCCTCTTTCAGGATTTCTTTTGGACTGAACTTGAGAAGCCGGTTATTTGGGGGCATTTTTGTGCTGACTTAATCACTCTTTGTTGTGTTACTATTTTCTAGCTCATGGCTACCATGTGGCTGTTTGGTGATGGGGATTCACATGTGCTTTTTTCCTCTGAGGTTTGTTCTTATGACTCTAAATCTGAGATCTCTTCCAGCTCTTGTGATTCTAGAATACTTCTACTCTGCACCTCACAGAATTGTGAGGATCCCCTGAGAAAATAGGTGTAAGGCATTTTGTAAACCTTAAAGACCTATGTCAGTGTCACCTACTTGCCTGTTCTAATCTCCTCTCCTCCCCATATCCCCTTTCAGGAATCCACCCGTCTTTGACTAGGAGGAAAGTTTTTAAGGTCAGATTTGCATCTGGAAGGGACTTAAGAAACAAACTAATCAGAACTGGAATCCTCATTTTACAGATGGGGGAAACCAAGGCCCAGGGAAGTTTAAGTGACTTGGCTAACATCCCATAAAGTAGAAATGTCCGACATGAGATTTGAATACTGGTTCACCAATTCCAAATTCATTGCTCCTTCCGTTTGCACTACTGTCAATTGAAAGTGTAATCTTTTACCAATACCTGTAAAAATGCAGATGCACACTTGCTCCCTTGCCAAAAGGATGGAATTAGATTACAGAGCAGTAGCCTAGGCCCCACTGCACTTAACTTTGCACTTAACTTGACATAGGGTCATGTGGGCATATCAGCAGAGAGGAATGAGGGGATAATTTAGAAGCTTCTTGCCAGGACACAAAGGAAGAGGGATGACGAAGCTTTGGACCAGCCTGTGAGAAAAGAGATGACCAGAGAAGGTGAAAGTTTGATATATATTTTCACTACAAACCATTTTTACCACATCTAATAAAGTTACATGAATTAGTCTCTATAGCTCTCTCCTCAGTTTCCATTGAGAGTTAGAGGCAAAAATCTCTTTCCAACTTTTGAGTTCTCCAGCCCTGTGCTATTCATTTTTTTAAGGCCCTAACCCCTAAATTTAAAGAACTTAGAAGATCCAACCCAGTAGTAATCAAGAGGCAGAGATGAAGAGAAAGAGGAAAAGAGAAAGCCTGTGTAACTCAGTGCATTAGGTATCTGATAAACTATAGTTTGTATACTTGTAATGCCATGCACCAGCAGATTCCCAAAGGAATGCTACTGTGAACAGCTTTTAGAGTTCAGATTACAAAATATAGTGAACAATCTGTTTATTCCATTACCAATCAAGACAAACATTCAAAACATTATAATATTCACAACAT
>CM053588.1:125546933-125568246 GCA_028646515.1 Pseudochirops corinnae | reverse complement strand
GTTGGCTGTTTTGGGGCGGTGGGTAGGGGGAAGAGGGGGAGAAAATATGTAACTCAAAATCTTGTGGAAATGAATGATGCAAACTATAATAAAATTTAAAAAAAAATAAAAAAAAAAGAACAAAAAGTGAGTCCTTGAGAGTCAGGAATCTTTCATTTAAGCTGCTGAAATGCAGAGAAACTATATCAGGACACAGAGATAAAAGAAGAACCTGACATAGGTTCTCTCTTTCTCTGGAGGAGGACTGAAGCCAGAGCAGGACAGGCTGGAAAAGCTGTTGGAACTGTGGCAGTGGAAGCAATCAGCTAACAGACAGCTTCAGCTGAGTGATTCCTGATCCGTGGAAGTGAGATGTGACTTCATAGGCTGAGAGTGACAGCTATTGCCTTTCAGTACCATCTCAAAGAAGAGGTTCTCTTCTACTACCTCTGGCTGGAAAAGGAAAAGCATCGGGGCACTCTGTAGCTGCTTTGATAGCATGGACTTGGCTAGGTTTGTTGGCCTGGTTTAAAGAGCCAGCTTCTGATTTGACAACATAGCACTTGAGTGAGTGAATTACTGGCTGAACTGGTCTATATAATCTAGAGACAATGGGTTTGCTGAACTTTTCAGTTTTTGCCTTAAAGAGAACTGGCATTCATATGAATGTATTCTAAATGTCCTTTTAAGGTTAAGGGTAAATCAAGAGTTTGAAGAGCGGTGAGCAGTAGTAGTAAGACAGTGAGCAGAGAAGAAGTTTCTTTTGGAACATGGTAGAGGCTTAAAAAATGTTTAGTGACTGACTGATGCTTCTGAAGGACTCAAAGATATCACAACCTGCTGACTGGAGCTGTGAATCACCCTGAGCACAGAGGGGTCCCCACTTCATGCCCTTCTCTGCCAGGTTCCCCCTCTGCAACACAGACACCTGAGGATGTTGGTGAGACAATGTGATCCAAGTTTGTATCTCTCTATCTATATGTATACTGAAAAAATTTTTATTTTTATTTAAGCCTTGACGTTAAAATTAGTATGTGTTATTATTTACCTTGCCGTTAAAGAAAGATCTTTAATTTGTGGGTACATTAATTATTTACTTAAATTTGTGGTTCTGTTTAAGATCTAAAAGTGCCACTACTGTGAGTGATTGATTGCATGACTACTGCACACACTGTGGATGAGCTACCTTTTGTATGACCAGCTGTGTAGACAAAGAACTCATTATATGAGGGCTCAACAGTTAAAATACTGAGTAGGGAAAGGATTATTTTCCTTCAACAGGTTCATCCATAGGTCCTTGACAAAGGTGGTAGCTCAGAATTGCTAACGTGAGGGCAGGCTGGAATGACTGAGCCAACCCAAAGAAAAGAGTGCTATGTCAACACGTTCTATGAGAAGGATGACATACATATATACATATATATATATATGTATATATATATATATATATATATATATATATATATATATATATATAAACAGTGTGACATTGGTGAGAAGCTTTTCACATCACATATCACTCACCATACTACGCCCCAGGTTGGAACTAAGAGTGTGGGGGGTCCTTGTGCGGGGTCTTGTTTTTACTTCTACCAAAGCGTAAATTACAGACATTCATGGTTTTTCCTTTGTTTTGGACATTATTAGACATATTTCAACATTTAGCCACAAATATGACCAAAAAAGAGGAAATGACACAACATCCCAATATGTTTAAACTTACATGGTTCTGTACCGAATGCCTCTTGAATAATATGTTTTGCATCCAATGTAGAGGATAGATAAAACTCCCAGAGTGAGGATGATGCCACCAACAAAGCTGCCAATATCAAATTTTGATCCTCTGTTCATCTGGGCATTGATGCTGGATGTGGCTAAAACAAAGTGGGAAAAAAATGGGTTTTAGCATTTGCTTCTTCAACACTGTAGTAGACAAAAATACTTCTGAATTTTAGTGCACAGAAATCTGGTACCATGGTGTTGGGATAATGTAGGTGACAAGTGTTTCTTTCCTTGCTCATGTGGCTTACTGTGATTGTCCATCTCTCATTTTTTTTTTTTTTACCTTTTTTCTATCCCTTTCTTTTAACTGAAATCTCTAAGAACTCTAATTTTCAGCAGGCCTCCAGAAAAGTGCTATTTTGGTTTAGATCCTGGATAATCTCGTATCTTGGGATCAATTCTTTAAAGTCTCATATTCTATGAAAAACTAGAAGGCAGATTATTTGGTTTTCTGTAAAGTAATTTACACGTGCACAAAAATAATAGTTATAGCTAACATTTACATAGTGTTTACTATATGCCAGACCCTATGCTAAATGCTTTACAATTATTATCTCATTTGATCCTCACAAGAATCCTGTGAAATAGGTGCTATTATAATTCCCACTTTACAGATGAGGGAACTGAGGCAGACAGGTAAGTGACTTGCCTAGGGTTACATAACTATTAAGTGTACCAGTATACCAGTCTGGATTTGAATTCAGGTATTTGTGGCTCCAGACCAGGAGCTCTATCCACTGCGCCAACTAGCCACCTCAAAAATAATTTATATATTTCTCCTTTGATGAGCTCAAGAGCAAACATATTTCAATTGTTCCAAAGTAGAAAAGTGATCACTTTACAACTGGATCTCAAGATCTCAGGATTTAGAACAGGACAAGCCTTTGAGGATCACCTAATCCAGAAGTGTCGCACAAAAGGACCATAATACTAAAGAGTGCAGTTTGAATTAGATTAAAATGTAATTGAGAAATATTTAACCAAATTAAAAAAAAAAACAAAATAAAAATACAAAAAAGACCCCAAACATAATGTTGATCTGTGGTTTGTCTAAGTCAATACATTACCCCCAGTGAGCCTTATGTACAACTTAGTGACCTCCATTTCAATTTGAGTTCAACATCCCTGCTTCAATCCAAGCCTTTCATTTTACAGAGGAGGAAACAGAGGACTATTAGGGGTTCAATGACTTGCCAGAGGTCAGTAGTGAGCAGCAGAACCAGAATTTGAACTTGTATCCCTTGACTCTAAATCCAAAGTTCTTTCCCCAGCACAACACCATCTGCTGCTGGCTGAATAAGACCTCTAAATTCTACTACAAAAATTTCCTTAAAAGCTGCTTTTTTGTGTAATTTGGAAACTTTATCCTAATTTTGGCACTTCATAGAAATTGTGGCAATAAAGTTAACTTCACTGAATTTCATACTTTTAAAGTTTGCAAAGTTATTTTTTTTAAATGACCTCATGAGGGAGGCTGTGTATATATTATCATCCACCATCCCACTCCCACCCCACCCCTCTTATATAGATGAGGAAGGAGAAGCCCATCAGGAAACAGACTATTAATTAAGGGGACACTTTCCCTAAACCAATTTATTCAATAAGATTCACAGCATAAATGAGACTATCACAGATTCCAGGCTATTAGGGTCCTGAGACTATCAAATCCAAATCCTTCATCTTCAAAATGAGGAATCTGAGTCCCAGGGTGGTTATGTCAGCTGCACAGGGTCAGTCATACAGCTAGTAAGCAGGAGGGTCAAGATTTGGGCCCACATATCCTAGACTCCAAGTCTAATACAGTTTCCATTATCCCATACAACCTCAAATAAGATCAGGAGCTTATGGTACCTTAAGAATGGCTGGTATATGTGATTATGATGCAGAGGTCTATAGCAAAAGTAAACCAAAATGACAAAATCTCTTAAGATTAGAATTTGGCTTTTCTTTTGTTTTTGAGACTAGGTCTCCCTCACTTGCCCTTAGGGCAGCTAGGTGGATACAGTAGACAAGGTGCCAGGTCTGGAGTCAGGAAGACTCATCTTCCTGGGTTCAAATCTGACCTCAGACACTTGCTAAGCCATGTGACCCTGGGTGAGTCACTTAACTTTGCCTCAGTTTCCTCATCTGTAAAATAAGCTGGAGGAAAAAAAAAATGAGGCAACCCACTCCAGCATCTTTGCCCAAGAAAACTGCAAATGGGGCCATGAAGAGTTGGAAGGAAATGACTGAAAATGACAAAAAACAAAAATCTTGCCCAAGGTGGGATGTGCAGTGGCCACTTAGGACTTGATCCTACTACTGATGGGCATGGAAGCTTTCCCTCACTCTGTTTTTCCAATCTGGGCCCTCTAATCCTCCTTAGACAGCCCTACTGCAGTTCAGAACTCATGAGCTCAATCAACCTACCAGCCTCAGCCTCCCTAGTGGCAGAGACTATCGGGCCTGTTCTCTGCCCTGGTGAGGCTAGAATTTGTAAAGAAATTTCAAGACAGCATACACTAGTTAGGGTCGTACCTGTGGCAGTAGTTATCATTGTACTGTTGCTGGCTGTGGCAGCCGGTGATTTCGAGGCACTGTGGGCTGTTGTGCTTTGAGGGGCACTTCTTGTTGTGGCCAGAGGTTTCACGGTGCTGTTAGTCCCAGGTGATGAGGACTTGGTAGTTACCTGAGGTGTTTCTGTAGTTTTGCTGGTAGAAGCCAATGTGTTAGTGAAAGGTGGAGATGTCACTGGTTTGGTGGTGGAAGATGTCAGGTTTGATTGGATTTCTGTGAGGTTTGTTGCAACTCTTGGAATTTCATGTATGGTCTGGTTGGTCTGTGTTGTATCTGTGAATTTAATTAAGAGAAAACAAAAAGGTCATTTATTTTAGAAATAGGCTGGGGAGGGAGTAGGGAAAACGAGTATTAATTTCATTAGAAAACCCCACCATTTTCCTATTAAAGACTAGCTACAACTCCCATAAATGAGAAAGGGGCAGTCAATAACATGCAATAAAACTTATGGAAGTGAATGTTGAAAACGAAAAGAAATAAATTCACAAAAAACCCTCAGTAACATGGAATACACTGGATGATTAAGTCAGAAAACCTAGGGTCTAATCCTGGCTCAAGTCTGGATGAGTTGCAACATCTTTGGACTTCACTGTCCTCATCTGCAAAATGATAATAAAATGCATACTACGTATCTATCAGAAGAACATGCATCTGAAGGCACTTTTGGAAATGACAAAGCAATGTATGTATAGTCTGTAATCATTATTCTTCACCATTCACTGAAAATAACTTAGAGAGGGAATAAGTAAACTGAAGCCGATTTAGATTAATCTGATTTAGATCAGTTTTCAGAAAGAACTTCCTATATCTAAAGAGGCAACTAGGCGGGGCAGTGAACAGAGTATTGGGCCTGAAGTCTGGAAGCCTGGAGTTCAAAGCCAGCCTCAGAGGCTTACTTTAGCTGTGTGACCCTGGGCAAGTCACTTACCTTTTGCCACATCTGTAAAATGGGGATAATGACAGCCTCTACCTCCCGGGGCTGCCTTGAGGATCAAATGCAAAAATAATGAGATAATAAAGTGCTTAGCCCAGTGCCTGTCCCATAGTAAATGCTGTGTCAATGACAGCTATTATTATTGACTGCGGAATCCTCCAAAGTCCATCAGCAGTGGAGGTAGTAAAGGCTTCTCTGAACAATAAAAAGAGGATATAAGGCCTTTTCCAGGTATGCCTAGTACTTGGCTTTTCATCTTAAAAAAAAAATTAAGAGAAAAAAAGCCAGAGAAGCAGACTGGCTTTGAAAGCTACACAGGTTAATTCTGTCCTATACTTAAAATAAAGGGCAAACTGTACATAAAAGAACTGCAGTTTCACGAGCAAGACTTGTTGTTCCTCGTATATGCAAATGCCCGTTCTATTTCTTTGTTAAGTTCAGAGTAAAAACAAAAATTAATTTTAAAAAGTTATGTGAATTTGTAAGGGAACTAATGAAGCAGTCAGGATTTGTATTACAGTCATACCAGGTGCTACTAAGCCTTCCCCTGGGCTCCTTAAGCTCAGGGACTGCCTAGACATGTATTTGGCAGTAATGATAGCTTCTAGTAGTTAGCCATTCTGTCCCACCTGTGGCTTCTCTTCTCCAGGCTAAACAACCCCTACTTCTTTCAAATTATCCTTATGTTTCAT
The DNA here is from genome assembly GCA_028646515.1 of Pseudochirops corinnae. Taxonomy (NCBI): domain Eukaryota; kingdom Metazoa; phylum Chordata; class Mammalia; order Diprotodontia; family Pseudocheiridae; genus Pseudochirops; species Pseudochirops corinnae. The sequence continues at coordinate 125,562,303 of CM053588.1, read as the reverse complement.
AGACTTGAGACCCTTCACCATCCTGCGTACCTGCCTCTTAATATATTTTGTGCTAATCAATGTCCTTCCTAAAACATAATGCTCAGAACTGGCCAGAATTACCTCCTTACTCCTGTCCATAAAGCCTCTCGAAAGAATCCCATCACTTTTCCCAGTGGCCGATATCCCCACTGTAGACTCATGCTGAGTTTATAGCCCAATAATATCTCCCTATCTTTTCAGAACTTGCCCAACTGTTTTTATTCTACTGAATGTGGTGATTGTGTCTACTCCAAATTAAAAAAAAAAGTCTCATTATTAATTTAGAGAAGGCCTTGGTGATCTCGTTGTTGGCTAACCTATACTGATTGCTGAGAAATCTTCACATTAAGAAGCTCTTTCCTTATAAGAGTTCAGGTATCATATACATCCCCATTTTACAGATAAAGAAACTGAGTAATGGAGAAGTTTACTGAGTAATCCAAGACTAAAAAGGTAGGTAGTACGGGGCCAAGAATTGGACCCCAATGTCTGGGTTCCAAATCCAGTGTGTTCTTTTTCACAATTATGACTTCATAAGTTGTTTTTCACCAAACAAGTTTACCTGTCCTTGCTGGGGAAAGCTGCTATTTATGTTATGAGACCTTCGGCGAAATTCAAGTCAACTAAATTTGTCTTTATGGACGTGAAATCTTCCCTTTCTATAGCATGCAAGATCTTCTGCAGACCCAACCTTATTAGTGTTCACTCTCCCAATACTGGCTTACCCTGCTTGCCCATCTACATACCAAACTGCCTGGGCCCCTGAGAACTATGACGGCCTGCCTGAACTCATTCTACAGTGATTACCATACACACACCCTGTCATACCTTTCTCACTGCAGTGCTTCTCAACCCCGGCTGTCATAATACAAACGCTCCTTCCTTTCCCCATCCCTCCCTGCCTATTCCCTTGCTCCCAACACCCCTCTCAAGATCTACTCACACCTTCCAATGTGCTCTCTGGAATTCCTGCTCCAGAGGTAACAACCTTAACTAGCTCTCCAGGAAAAACAAATGTCCCCATGAAACACTTTAAAGTTTAATTTGTATTATTAATATTTTCTTCATCACCTTCATCACTTTCTTAAGTGTAGACAATCAACCAAACAAAACAAAATAAAAAAATCAAGCTGCGATCCATAACATTTGCTGATTTCCAGCACAGGCAACCAGGGAGCGCATGCACATGCACACGCCCATGTGGTGACATCCCTGGCTACCCTTTTCAGCTTTGGTGGCACTTTCACTCACACCCCAACTCAATGGCCTAACAGAGAAGTTAGAATGCTCCTTGTTCCTCACTGTCACTTCTAGGCGCTCCCTCTACCACCATTACTTAGTAATGTTGTCTTCTCTGAGGTTCATTCAATTCATATTTCTCATCCAATCAAAATTCTGCTACCTTCTGTCTACAGGCCTCCAATCTACTCCTTCTTCTTCAAGGAGTCTGGAACCTGGCTCACATTCTTCTCCCCACCCCCACCCCTTACTTGAGGACTCTTCAGTTCCTCCACCCTATTTTTTTCCCCAGGCTATCACCCTCCCATACTGCCTACATTCTTCTCCCTTTCCCTCTTGACACCTTGGTGAACCAGTTCACTCTCTACTCTCTATTCTCTAGTCCCTTGCCCCAAGGTTGCTCTGCCAAGTCCCTGCCTTGGGTCACTCTCATCACCCACTGCCTTTTCTCTTATTTATATGCTACTGAACAAAAACTAGAAAAAATTGTGAAACCATGCTGACTGGAGATCTACTAAAAATTTATGTCCCTCAGCTGGGACCTCACTGTGGCAAGGCAATCCTTTTACACTTCTAATTTGATTCACTATCCTACTTACCACAACAGTTTTCCCAAACAAATTTATAAGCCTCTCATCACATTCTTTTTTTTTTTTTTTTGGAGGGAGAAGGTGGAGCAATTGGGGTTAAGTGACTTGCCCAAGGTCACATAGATTGTAAGTATTACTGAGGCCAGATCTGAACTCAGGTCCCCCAGATTCCAGGGCCTGTGCTCTATTCACTGCACCACCCAGCTCCCCCTCCCATCACATTCTTAATCCATCTCACCTGGGAGGCTCTTTTTTCTTCCCTGGTCCTCATGTCATAAGACTCAATGAGTTCAGTGACTGGCTTGTAGCTAGGAGGTCCATTGGATAGAGCACTGGGTTTAGAGTCAGGAAGACCCGAGTTAAAATTCAGCCTCAAGACACTTGCTAGCTGTTGTCTCCCTAGGCAATCACTTAACTTGTCTGGCTCAGTTTCCTCAAGTCTAAAATGAAGATAATCATAGCATCTACCTCCCAGGGTTGTTGTCAGGATCAAATGAAATTACATTTGTAAAGTGCTTAGCTGAACAAATGCTGGTTTCCTTCCTCTGTCCACTATCTCTTCCTTTACCCTTGTCTCACATGAAGAGGTGGCCCTTCTCTTTGCCAAGATAAACCTCTCTGCGAGCATGTGATCCCATCCCACCCTCTCTTCTCTCACCCCCTACATTCCCACTAATCTTCAGTCTCTCCCTGCCTACTGGCTGATGCCCTGCTGCCTATAAACAAGTCCGTGTCTCCCCCATCCTCCAAAAACCTTCATTTGATCTGTCCATCTCTACTAGCTATCATCTGAGATCTCTCCTCCCTTTGGGGGCTAACCTCTTTGAGGCAGCTGTCTATAGTTAGTGCCTCCATGTTCTTAACTCGGCAGTCTGGCTCCCATTGTCATCATTCAACTGAAAATATTCCCTCCAAAGTTACCAATGATCTTTGCCTTTTCCTGATCTTCATCCTTCCTGGCCTCTCTGCAGGATTTGATATTTTAAATAACTCTCTTCTTGATATTCTCTTCTCTCCAGTTTTCCACAACAGAGTTCTTATTGTTTTTCTACGCATGGGACCACTTCTAATTCTCCTTTGATGGATCCTCATCCAGGCCATGCCTGCTATCCCCCCTGGCTCAGTGGTTCTCAACCTTCCTAATGCCGTGACCCTTTAATACTTGTATGTGGGTGTATCTGCATGTGGGTGGACCCACCTGGAGACAGACAGAGGAGTGGTGTCTCAGTTCCTAAAACCACTGGAAATACGTGTTTTCTGATGGTCTTAGGCAACCCTCGTGAAAGGGTCGTTCAACCCCCAAAGGGGTCGTGACCCACAGGTTGAGAACCACTGCCCTAGCTTCATTCTGGGCTCTTTTCTATTATCCCTCTTTACTATTTCACTTGGTGACTTCATCAGTTCCCAAATGGATTGAATAATATCTCTATGATAATGATTCTCATTTTTATTCGTCCCAACTTCTCATTGATCTGTCTTGCGTCTTCAACTTCTGAATAGGCACCTTAAATTGGATGTCCCCTAGATATCTTTAAGATATCTCAACATGTCCAAAAGTGAACTCATTATCTTTCCCCCAAACCCTCACCTTTTCCCAACTTCTTTATTATTGTTCAGGGCACCACCATCCTTGATTACTCATTCTCTTTCACCCTGTCCCCTCCAATCATTTGCCAAGTCTCATCTATTTTACCTTCAAAACAGCTTTCATATATGGTTCCTTCTCTCCTTTGACACTGCTAACACTCTAGTGCGGGCCCTAATCAACTCAAACCTGGACTACTGAAATAGCTTTCCGGTTGGTCTCTCTGTCTAAAGTCTCTCCCCACTACAGGCCATCCTCCACTTAGCTGTCAAATTAATATTCCTAAGGCACAAATCTCATTATATCAACCCCTATATTCCTCCCTCCCTCCCCCAGATTAAATATAAAATCCTTGTTTTGGCTTTTACAGCCCTTCATAACAAGCACCACTTCCTCTTACTTTTCCGTTCTTCTTACATTTTACCTCCTTCTTCTATGACCTAGTGACTTTGGCCTCCTTGCTGTTCCTTGCACTCCATATCCTGCTATGCATTTTCATTGGCCTTCCCCCGTGCCTGGAATGTTCTTCCTCCTCATCTCTACCATCTGGCTTCCTTCGAGTCTTGGATAAAATCTCATTTTTTGCAAGAGACCTTTCCTAGTTCCCCTTAATGCCAAGTCATTCATTCTCTTTGATATTATCTCCAATTATCCTGCTTATATCTTGTTTATACTTAGCTGTTTGCACACTATCATCCATATTTCACTGAGAGTTCCTCAGGAACAGGGACTATTTTTATATTTTTTTGTATACCCCTCCTCCACCAAGCTTAGCAGAGTGCTGGCACATAGGTGAATAATAAATCTTGTTGACTTGTGTGTTAAGAGATGTTAAAGGGTTCTCCGAGTTTATCTTTTTGAGTTGCCATATTATCCAGAAGCACTACTATTGCATTCAAGCTGGACTTCCTATATGTTCTTGGGAGACAAGACAGGTTCCAACCAGTCTGTGCCAGTCTGGGATAGTGCTTGTGCTGGGGTCCTTTGCAGAAAAGTAGACCCTGCTAGCAGTTCCCAAGGGAAAAGAATGTAGCTTTTGCCATCACCTTGCTCCTCCCCTTCAGCAGGGGTTGCTGAACCTTTCTCCTCCTATACCATGCCCCTTTCCTGTCTTCTCCTCCTCCTTTTGTTATACTGTCATAAACATGCAAACTTCTGCAAGGACTCTGAACCCTTTGGGTTCCACATGCATTTTCATTTCTCTTATAATAAACCTAGTTTTCACATAAGTCTATGACATTATGATTGCCTGTTGACAGTGTATAGTGCTATTGTTCACTTATGCCCAACTCTCTGTGATTCCATTTGGGGTTTTCTTGGCAAAGATACTGGAATGGTTTGCCATTTCCTTCTCCAGCTCATTTTACAGATGAGGAAACTGAGGCAAAGAGGGATAAGTAACTTGGCCAGAGTCACACAGCTAGTGACTGAGCCAGATTTGTATTCAGAAGATGAATCTTCCTCACTCCGGGCCTGGCACTCAATTCCCTGCTCCACCTATAAAACCTGTTCTTTTCTTTAGGAGCCCAGCACCCTCCCCTTATCAAAAATTTGTTATTTCCCAAGCATCTGCTATCAGTTATTTTATATAGAGAAGGTGTAAAAATACAGGTCCCTGTGTGTCCTCTCTTATGAATGTTTGCGCTGCAAGCTTTCTTTCTCATCACAGATTTTATGGCCCATGAAAGGAATTTCAGGTAGCAGTGAGCAGGTGAGTTTGGTATTTCTTTGGCTGGGGGTGGTTTTTTTCCGAAGTGCTTCTGAAATGCAGTCTTGCATGGAGAGAGAAGTAGTAAAGTAGAGTAGAAAAAAATGAATGGACCAACAGTCAGAAGACCTGGGTTCTTGTCCTGCTCCTACTAAATACCTATGAAACCTGGTAAAGTCACATCCACCTGTCCTGGCCTCATTTTCTTTAGCTGTAAAAATTGAGGAGGGCAGTATTTGAAAAAATGATCTTCAAAGTTCCTTTCAGCTCTGACATTCAATACAATGAAAAAATTGTTTTAACATCAGAGGAAGAAAGGTTGGATAATTATGTTATTGGTCTCATTCTTTTTCTCTCTTTTTTACTTGCAACCATTTTACAGCAAGGACAGTCCTTGGCAGTGGTGTGGCAGGTATGGACACCATTGTTAATAATCATTCACCTTTATATAGCATTTTATTGGCTTTACAGAAAGATTTCCTCTATAATGCATTACTTCAACCATTCTGGAATTATGCTAAGAAAGTAATAAAAATACCCCAAACCTCTGATTCAAAAGTAACTAAGATACTCAAAATGTGACCCACTGCTTGACATATGTTCTAAGGAGGTAACCAGAATCACAGATATAGAGCTAAAAGAGACCAAATTCAGAACCTTCTTCTTAAAAATTTTAAAACAGAAATCTGCCTGTTCAACAATCCCTTATTACAAATATGTATAGTTGAGCAAAACAAAGTCCCACACTGGTCACATCAAAAAACAAAAGTATGTCTTACTCTGCAGTCAGAGTCATCACCTCTCTTATTTGGAAGAATCATAAATCATCTATAATTGTGAATGGTCTTTGCATTGATCAGTGCTCTTAAGTCTTTCAAAGTTATCTGTTTTCATAATATTGTGACTATTGTATACATTGTTCTGGTCCTGCTCACTTAATTCTTTATTAGTTTACACAGGAGTTTTTCCAGAATTCTCTGAAACCATTCCCTTCATCATTTCTTTTAGCACAACAGTATTCCATCAGATTCATGCACCATAATTTGTTCAGCTATTCCCCAATTGATGCAGCCCTTTGATGGAATCCAAAGTCTGTCAAAGGGCCACACTCAAAGACCTAGAGGGCCACATATGGCCTTGAGGCTGCAGGTCCACCACCCCTGTGCCAGGCACTATGCTAAGCACTTTACAATTATCTCATTTGAGAGCTAATAAATAGTCTCAGGCCAAATTTAAACTAAGGTCTTTCTTACTCCAGACCCAGTGTTCTATTCACTGGGCCTTCTAGCTGTGCAATTAGGGTTGCTCTGGTGTGACCAAACGGTTTTAAAATGTTTTAATGATACTTCTTGTTTTTACATTCCTTTCACTTCCCAATTTGCTCCTTCCACGGCTCCTTCCGCAGCAAACACTGTAAAGGACACTCCCTTATTACAAAGATTTTGAAGGGGAAGGAGGGGGGAAAGAAGTAGAGTGAGGGAGAGAGAAGAGAGCACCTTCTCCTGGGAAAGTGTAAGCTTTTGAGTTCAAAGACCATATTGTTTTCCGATCTTTATCCCTAGCACCTGGGTATACACATAATTAACATTTGCTGAAATACACTAAACTGTTCAACATGAAAGCTGAAAGCATGAGCAGACAGCCCTTGTACTTCCTATGGCCTTTGGGGACAAAGACTGTGGAGACTACTCATATTTGCCACTTTTTACAGGTGAACCCTGATTCTCTGGATGCTGGTTACTGGAATATCTGAATGGATGAAAACTATCAGCACTTAAACCAATTCCAAGGCAAAATGCAAAGGTTTCCAAATAAACTCTTACTCTTCAAGGCTGTTCTTAATGCATCAATTTTTCTTAACAATGTAGGAAAGAATACTCCATCACGACTTCTACTCCCATAAATAGAATAATTTTACACAGACTATGGGAATCTCAGATTGTTACAAATTCATCAGGTTTTTAAATGTAATGTTCTGACAAATTACCTCAGTGCCACACATCGCTCTAAACAACCTGGAGGAATGGAGGGGTAAAGAAGATAAAATTAGCTCTCTGTCTCTGGCATGATGGTTGGCAGGACGTATGTGTAGATGTATAAATAGAAAGATTATTTTTATAGATTTCGACCACATCCTGATATCTTAGGAAGTGAAATACTTTGTCAACAAACGGCTCTATGGGGATTACACAATATACTACTTTCCACATTGGAGGGTTTTTACTTGTAAAATCACCCGTTGACTAAAAGAGGCTACAAAATTTCCCAAATCTGAAATTCTCTATCTGAAAGAGTGGCTGTGATTGTTTTTTTTTTTGTAATGAACAATGCCTAGGGAAACTACCATTTTAAACCTTGCAAAACACATTTAGACTATAATCGAGTTCAATATTCTCATTTTCGAGATGAGACAGCCAAGGCCAAGACAGGTCAAGTAAAAAACAGCAGACTGTGAAATTAGGGCTTCTAACTCCCAAACCAGGGCATTTCTCACTCTATCACACTGATTCTTTGCTGCTCCTATTTGGAGGAAAACAGTTCTCTTTCTGATGAAAGATTTGCCACCCAACAAAGCAAACACTTCAGGGATATTATATTTGAAGCTGCTTATACAGCTTAGGGGGGGATGGGGAGGAGAAGGTAGGTTATGGCTATAGACCACTCAGCTGGTTTTGCCATTTATATGGGGACTGAGCATTTTCTTTTCTTGCCCTACTCACAGAATTGCTTTCTGCAGAAAGCATCTGTCACTCAAAGGTTGTCTAAAGTTTTCGTATGTCTTTATATTTTATGGTGTTCCTATAATATTATTATTTAGTTCTCCGTGAATGTCTGATTTTTCCCTGGGTATACTTGGGAGCAATATTAATGCCTTTCTACCACTTGTACCAGATAGCTGCCAGACCCGCAAAAAAACTATTTCATTTGTAAGGTTAATCTCTGCCTGGTTATTTTGGACTTCGTTCACCTCACATTCACATTCCACATTTACTTTCAATTGAATTGAATCACACAGGATTTTAAGAGGTAAACTTCACCTTCAAATCAGTTTTCCCCATCTTAAAAAACAAACTATGAATCTGTCAGTGCTTTTCACTCCTTGTTCCATTTCCTCTCCATTCAGAAAAACTTTAGTATAAATAAAGGGCTAAAACATCCTGTGGAAGCTTTTTGTCACTTAAGGTAAGAGAGGAATATCTGATCCTTTATCCAAGCTGTTAACACCAAATGATGTAACCATGTAATCCTATAGGTTCAGCTATCAACATGGGAAAGTTCTGAGAGTTAAAAAGTGTAAGTAATCAACTTCAGCACTCCAAGTGTCTCCTATTTTAAAAAAATTGTTAAATGATTTACTGTGTAGCATAATAAATGACAGCAATGAGACGTCACAATTGTGTTTATCTTATCCCAAGTACAGGAAGATATCTGAATTAAGAGAAGGAAGTTAATGCTACTTTTCAGCATTCTCAGAGTAGGGAAAGCTTACCCCTCCCTCAGCAAGAAAAAAATTCTTTCTGAGATATAATACAAATTTACATTAAAAAATGGGGTAAATTATAATATGCTAAATACTAGATGATGCAAATGAAAATGATCAAAAATATATCAATTAGCTAATTAAAAAACCGAACAGATACAATAGCTTTCTGGTAGACAGATGATTGTAAAAGGTGATAGGGGTAACTAATTGCCTTGGTAGTAAACTCTTACTAGTTTCCCCAGATTAGAGCCACAGAGCTATCATCTATCTTCCACCACAAAATGGCAGGAAATTGGGAGTTAATCGCCCCCCACATCCTACCCCCTACAGCCTTAGCAGCGAAAGGCAGGCTGGGTGGGGCTCCCCCAAGCACAGAGCAACAGCCAGGTGATCTACAAGGAAGCAAGGAGGGAAGGGAGCTGGAAGAATGCCAAAGAGAGAGAAAGGGAAAGAGAGAGAGAGAGAGAGAGAGAGAGAGAGAGAGAGAGAGAGACAGAGACAGAGAGAGAGAGAGAGACAGAGACAGAGAGACAGAGAGAGAGAGACAGAGAGAGACAGAGAGACGAGAGAGAGGGACAGAGACAGAGTCGAGAGTGAGTGCTATAGCAGGCACAAAGAAAGTTAGGAAAGTGAAATCTGGTTTGAAAGGTTTGAGAGGATTAGTCAGGGGAGCAGATTATTGAGCCACAGAGCTTCAAGCAACCTCAGAGGTCACCTCAGTCAACTGGTACCTGCACAAAAAATCCTCTGCAACAACTGGACAGGTAGAGTGATTCAGCCTCTGCTTGACCACTTTTAGTAATAAGGAATTCATTACCTCAGGGGGTGGCTAACTACATTTTAGAAAAGCTCTAATTGTGAAGAAATTTTTCATTATGTGGAACCAAAATCTACCTATCTGAAATTTCCACTATTCCTAATTATGCTCCTTAAGTTCAAACAAAGCAAAAGTTAGTCCCTCCAGCCATTTGATAGCCCCTTCAAATACTCAAAGACATAAAACAGTTTTCTCCCTGCCTCTCTCTGTTCAAACTTTTCTTCTCTCAGCTAAACATTCCCAGTTCCATCAACTAATTGTTGTGTGATAATTGGTCTTTGTGTTCTGAATATTCTCTATCTTATTGATGTACTCCACTTCAGAATGAGGTGTATATTCTCAGAGATGGCCACTGTGTTGATTTATTCTGTTTAACTGTACTTATTTGTTACAAGGGAGTGATTTTTTTGTAAGGAAGGATAAGACTTGGAAAATGTGATATAAAAATCAAAAAAGCATTAATAATTTTTTTTTAAAGGACCAAATCATTTAATAATGCATCTTAGAATTCTGGCCGGAATTGAAACTGAAGGCCTCTCCCTTTTGGGAAAGTGATTTATCTGTAATCTCCATTCGGTCTTGGGTCAACCTTCCTGTTTTCTAAGATTTTATCTTTTTGAAAATCGCTATCACAGCAGCTCAACCATCAAATTTGCATGTTCTGTCATTATTGTGGGATATACAACAACCAAGCCTGGTAAAAGGCACTCAATGAGGACAGCAAAGTTCTCTGACCAGTGAAAATGAAATGAAGAATCAAGAATGAAAGCCCTACCAGGTGGAATGAAAAAGAATGAATATGGTCAAGTGCCTGAGAGTACATAGGGAAATGAGAGGGCTGCAATTCACTGGTACTTTTAATGGCAAGTGGCACATGTTGGCCATGCTTCCTCCTCCCTCTGAAAGTCCCAACTTTCCAGAAATCAGGACCCTGACACTCAACTATGTCAGGGTTATAACTCTTTATGGCAATCAATTGTGGCATTACACTGCCAAAACTGGGGCAATCCTGCTCACGCATTCATTCCGATCTACTTCGAAATGGATTGTACCAACAGAAAGTGTCATAAGCATTCAAATAAAGCATCACAGCTTCTACACTGGTAGGAGCTTCATGGCTATGGCAGTCAATGGGTACAGCAGTCATTAAGTTGGGACACTAGGCAATTTATGCACAGCAATGGAAGCCCACTGGCCAGGAAAATGGGAATGGTATAGAAAGTTCTTGGTGAAAGATGATCTGTGACAACCAACTCAAAGCAAGTAATTAAATTAGAATGGGAGTTGGGGGACGTGTATGGTGGACATCTATATCTACCTTTGGATTTCACTTTCATTGTCCATACAAAACATCACTCTGTAACTATATATGCAATGCTAATAGTACGTGTTGGCCATATGGCTCTTTGAAAGTAAAGGCTTTAAGAAAGATAAATCTACAGACATCTGATTAAAAATATTTTTTATGGGTGCATTCTGAATTTCCAGACTTTGAGATCCTTTCATACTTCATAATAGGATGTGTGCTTCTTGAGGGCAAAGAATATTTCATTTTTTATCTTTGTAGCCTATAGAACCTAAGGAATAACTGACTGTTCAATACTTCCAAAATTTGTGATTTCATCAGTAATTCTTTCCTCTGACATAGATCCTAACTTCTCTATGATTTAGTCGGATTCAAAAGCTGACACAGCTAGAGAACTCATCATCCCCTGGGGACAACCTGGTGATGAACTAGGCTGGTCCTTGGCTAGCAAATTTGTCATTGGACACTGGGCTGTTTATACACAGCACTCAAATAATTAAGATTTTTTAGTCTTAATTCATCAATTGGTGATTCAAATTATGTTTATTAGTCGTAAAGAGACTTTGAAGTCTGCATCATGATGTAAATATTTTAGACAGAAATACTGAAAATTTTGCTTTCAGAGTGATCCGTTAGGACGACCTTGACTACATATTTACCTTATGACAATCAGTGACTAGATCCTTGCGGAAGGATGTATAAAATATATCGAGCCCACGTGGATATTAGGCACTGACATGCAAATAGAATGGTATCATGGGCTGGTGGTTAAAAAGTTGGCCTCCGAGTGAGAAAGACCCAGATTCATGTCCTGCCTCTGACAATGACTTTATAATATTGGGTAACCCCATACCCAAGCAATTTTCTAAGTTACAGATAAATTGCTGGTCTGCATTAGTGAAGATGCATTTCTGTACCAGCAATTCTCCACACCTTATGAAATCACAGACATAGGACTCTATCTTCCCCTAAAGAAAAGATTCTCAACTAAAGTATTTCTGTGATCTCTTCATTATGTGTCCAAGTGATCCTGGGCTCCCAAAGGCTGTCAGCAGAGGACAAACTCTAGAAAGTCCTACCAAATAATAAAGTCTTTGAAAATAGTCCCAGAGATGAATTGGGTATCTTTCTTCCAAGGACCAAAATTAGTAAGTGGGGGTAGGTTAATCACCCAGTAACCGGCCACCAACTAATAGGGATTTTTTTTTTTGGAATGGCAAATCACACAGTCATCTACTAAGGTGTGGAAGGTCCACATAGTCTATATCAGCGAAGAATTGTTCTTGCTGCTGTTAAAATTAGTCAGCTTTAAAAGAATTTCTCTAGTTAAGATGATCATTATCACTCTTTAGAGAAAGGAAAGAAGGGAGGAAGGAAGGAGGGAAGGAAAGAAGGAAGGAGAGAAGGAAGGAAACAAAGGAAAGAAGGAAGGAAAGAAGGAAGGAAAGAAAGAAGGAAAGAAGGAAGGAAAGAAAGAAGGGAGAAGGAAAGAGAGAAGGAAAGAGAGAAAGAGAGAGAGAAAGAAAGAAAGAAAAATTGAATCTTGGAGTACAGAAATAATCAGGATAGTTTTGTCAGGCCAGAATAACATATTCCTGAATTTTCCTATGTTCCTTATTATTGACTGGGAAGCAGTTCTGCTCTTTGGAGAGCTAGGTGGTACAGTGGCTAGAGTCCTGGACCTGGAGTCAGGAAGTCCTCACGTTCCTGTGTTCAAATCTGGTCTCAGTATTGTACTAGCTGTATGACCCTGGACATGTTATTTAACTATATTTGCCTCAGTTTCTTCATCTGTAAAATGAGCTGGAGAAGGAAATGGCAAACCACTCCAGTATTTTTGCCAAGAAAACCTCAAATGGGATCACACAAAGATTCAGACATGACTCCAACAACTGGACGACAATAAGTTTTGCTCTTAGTAGTCTCCTGTTAAGGAGAAGGGGCAGTAAAAAACAGAACTGAGAATCTTACTAGTGACAGCCAGCACTAGTTAAAGGAACAAAGATATTTCTTCCATTTTCTACTATTATTATTAATAACATATACACAAAATCATTTTGATGGGTCACAGTCCAGAAACCAAGATACCATGGCTTATGGGGGTTACTGCCTCCTGGTGCATACTGAATAGTCAAACTCAGATGTAACTGCTTTACAGATGTTTTGTATAAACTTATATGTGAGCATTCTGTCTCAATGAATGTAAGCTCCCTTAAGGTGGGGATTATTTCACTTTTTTTTGTGCCTTTAGTGACTAGCAGAGTGCCTGGCACATGGTAGGTACTTAGAATGCTTGTTCAATCAATAAACATTTATTAAGCACCTACTATGTGCCAGGCACTATGCAAAGTACTGGGGATACAAAAAGAGGCAAAAGACAGTTCCTGTCCTCAAGGAGCTTACAGTTTAATGAGGGAAGATAATATACAAACAAATACATGCAAAGCAAACTATATATAAGATTAAATAGGAAATAATTAACTGAGGGAAAGCTTTCATCATTGTGTGTATTTTCTCTAACATCTATCACACAGAGCCCATCCATACCTGTTTATCCTATGTCATTCTTGGCCATGTCCACCCATACCCATACATTCTGGGAGCCTTCCTTTTTTTTGGTGGGGGAGGAGGAAGATCACAAGGATACCAAAAAAATCACATGGGCTATCTATTAGCTGTCCCTTACTTTTACTATTTCATAGTCAGTTCATCTCAGGAATCAATGTTGCTCTGTTAAAAATAACTTTTCTACATGCAGAGAATTCTAATTCCAAAAATATCCTAAAGCATGGCAGGGCTTCCCTCCCCGCTCCCCCTTCACTTTCACCTATGCATTTCAACATGTCGGGCTGTAGTCATTTTATTGGCACCATTCTGGAACCCAAAGAAAGCAAACATCAGCTGTGACACAGACACATTCACTTGATCCATCCATCCTCAGCAGCTATTGTTCTATGTCTATTTGAGGCTAAATTTCTTGAGAAAGCCATCTATAACTGGTGTCTCCACTTCTTTTCCTTTCATTTTCTTTGTAACTCTATAGTCTGCCTCATTATTAGATTCAAGCTGCTCTCTCCAAAGTCATCAATGACATGATATGCCAAATCTAATCTTTTTGTTAATCCTCATCCTTCTTTGGCAGCGTCACTCGTCCTAAATAGGTTTGACTATGCCACTCCCCTATTCAATAAACTTCAATGGCTCCCCATTATCTCCAAGATCAAATATAAAGTCCTCTATTTGATTTTTAAAGCTTTTTATAACGTGGTCCCTTCCTACCTTTCCAGGGTTCTTATACCTTACTCCCTTCCACGTGATCCATTATGATCCAATGATATTGGTCTCCCTTTGTACAATGTCAGTTCATCTCCTGACATTTCCAGTGGTTCTTCTCCATTCATGGAATGCTCCCCCTCCTTACATGTTTCTCCTGGCTTTCCTGGCTTCCTGAAGTCAATCTTACCATCTGCAAGAGGACTTTCCTAATCTGTCTAATGATTAGCATGGATCCTTCTAAGATTATCTCCAATTTATCCTGTACATAGGAGTGCCTACCAATCCTTCTCAATACATAGCTTATATGCTATGTATTTGTGTGGATGCAGAAAGAAAAATAAATACAAGGAAGTGAGGGAAGGCATTAATAGTTGAAGGGAGCAAGAAATAATTCATGAAAAGTGGATGCTTAAGCTACAGCTAGAAGGAAACGAGGATGCAGTGAGGCAGAGACAGGGAAGGAGTGCATTCCATACACAGTTTGTACATAGTTGTTTTATGTTGTCTCCCCCATCAGACTGTGAGCTCCTTTAGGGTCATTCTTTGCATACCCCAAACTTAGTACAGTGCCTTACACAGTAGACATTTAATACTTGTTGATGTGAAAAGTAAGTCTGGAGTTATTTTAAATGAGGTATCTCTTACTATTCTCTTCTTTCAGGGTTTTGTTTGTGATATATCAGAATGCTGATAATTTATGTGGATTTATTTTATATCTTGCTATTTTACTAAAATTATTAATTGATCAAAATAGATACATAACCTAGATATAAAAAGAAATAGTACAAGAAAATATGAAGAACATGGAATATACTACCTGCTAGATTTATGAATAGGTGAACAATTTATGAATAAAGTTAGAGAGCAGTGTGAGGTATAAAATGTCATTTTGATTACATTAAATTTAAAAGGTTTTGTACAAAAAAAACAAATGTAGTCAAGACCAGAAGGAAAGCAAAAATTGGGGGAAAAATTTTTATAGACAGATTCTCATATAAAGGTTTCATATTTCAAATATATATAGAACTTTGTCAAATCTACAAGAATATGAATCATTTCCCAATTGATAAAATGGTCAAAGGATATTTCTTCTGATTAAGAAATGAAAACAATTTATAGTCATATAAGATGCTCTAAATCATCACTGATTAGAGAAATGCTAATTAAAACAATCTTGAGATATCATTCTACACTTATCAGGTGTAATGCCATGCACCAGCAGATTCCCAAAGGAATGCTACTGTGAACAGCCTTTAGAGTTCAGATTACAAAATATAGTGAACACTCTGTTTATTCCATTACAAATCAAGACAAACATTCAAAACATTATAATATTCACAACAT
>CM053588.1:125521889-125546433 GCA_028646515.1 Pseudochirops corinnae | reverse complement strand
TTAACCCAAAATTATATTCTGCAAAGCTAAGTGTAAATCATCGGGGGGGGGGGGTGGGGGAAATGAAATCTTAAACTAAAAAGAAGTGTATGAGGTCATTACTTTAAAAAAAAGTGAGCCTAATATCTGACTTGTAAACATTCCAGGTTGACAATACCAAAAATAGACAAGTATATATAGTTACAAAGGGGGAAAAAAAAACTTAATTGTTTTCTTTAGGCTATCATTTTTGGGGAAAAAAATTAAAATCAGGCACAAACAAAAGGAACATAAATTTCCTAAGGGTCTATAAAAGTTTAAGAAAACCTTAAAGAATAGCAGATGATTTGAATTAATCCATAGACTAAATCCTGTCCTCTCCCAAGAACAAATCCTTACCTTGGGGAGCCAGGAATAAAACACAGAAGATATGAGAGTGGGGAGATGGAAAACAAGAAACAAAAAAGGAGCTGAAAATGTATCTACATCTATTCCACAGGTGAAAAGAAACAGTAATTTCTTTTATCTTTCCACAAAAATGGTGAGGCATTATAGAATTGGGTAAAAACAATGGCAGGGATGGAGTGGGTTGTGGGGAATTGAAGGTTAGGTCTCACCTCAGAAGACGAAATGAAAGGTTGCTTCTAAACGGCATTTCTTTGGGGACTGGGGGTGACATGGTCAAATCTGCATTTTGGAAAGATCTCTTTTGACAGCAGAGTGGAGGAACCAAATAACAGAAAGCAATTTGAAACTACACTTTTTAAAAAGTGAACAAAATGCCCATGCTCTTTGACCCAGAGATCTCACTGTTACATATATACAACAGGAATGTCAAAGTCAGTGGTTGGTTGCAGGAGGCAGCAGTGGGATCAGTGAGTGGAATGTACAGAGAAAAATGCAAGCTTGATGTAAGGAAAAATTCCCTAATTTTGTTGTTCATTTGTTGAGTCACGTCCTACTTTTTTGTGACCCCCATGGACCATGGCATGCCAGGCCCTTCTAACCTCTATTATTGTCCAAAGTCTAAGTTTATGTTTCGTGCTTCCATTTCATTCTATACTCTTCTGATTCTGGGCCTAATACTTTACCCACTGAGCTACCCTTTCCCTAGTAATTAGAACTATCCAAAAATGGAATAGGCTGCCTTAAGACATAGTGCCTAGCAGTACATTACTAGGCACTACGTAAATGCTGATGATGGTTTCTTCTTCACTAATATTCTTCAAGCAAAGGCTGGATGACTAAAGCTATGTTGTAGAGGGATTTTTGTCCACGTGAGAGTTTAGACAAAACTATCTCCAAAGTTATTTCCAATTGAGATTTTGTGATCTCTTTCATCCTGCCTTCCATACATATTCAAATACCTGAAAGAATTGTTGGGTTAACATTGTAATAAAACATCTTAAGTGAAAACTCCAGCAACTTAGCTACTGTCTTTAACTTAAGGTACATCCCAGTTATCTGAAGCACACAGAGGTGAAAATGACTTGTCCAGGGTTTGGAGTCTAGTAAGAGTCAGCAACAGGGCACCGTGCTACTTCTAAGCCTTATGCATTACAGATGCTTAATTTATTCATTTGAATAAAGGAGGTAGTGTGGGCCCATGGTGAATGCACTGGATTCCTATAACCTGCATTCAAATTTCACAGTTGCTCCTTAATATCTGTGTGTCCTGGGGCAAGTGATTTAACTTTCCTTTGCCTCAGTCTCTTCATCTGTAAAATGAGGAAGCTGCTCTAGATAAATTCTGATGTCCCTTCCAGCACTAAATCTATGATTCTATGAAGGAATACTTTATAAGACAGGATCCTTTAGAACAGAGAGTATCATTTGTCTTTCAACTCCACAATACCCAGTACATAAGAGGAACTCAATGTTTAATTGATCTAAAGTTCTCATTACTTAGTTTGTAGCACACAATTTAATAATTATTGGAAAAAATATTTTGGGGTTGTTTTGATTAATGTTTTTGAAGTTATGTTTTGGTAGTAAGCATTTTGATTATTCCAAATTAACTGGAAATAAGAGTATATCAGAGGTTTCTGTCAGTTTTTGTTATTTTAAAGAGTGTAGATGCTGCAGGGCTGCCAAGGGAAATACACAGTAGGAAAAGTATCAGGCTGAGCAAGTCAGTTTGTTCAACTCTAAAACAGTTGTTTGGATTACATTCTCTATCAAGGTATAAGATCATAGTTTTAGTGCTGGAAGGCACACAGGAAGGCATCTAATCCAGCTCACTCATAGAAGAGATGATGACCTTGGCCCTAGGAGAGAAGTGACTAGTTAACGCTGAAAGAGATTATATAGTGGTGCTAATGCTGCAAATATTAACCCTGTTTTACATATGTGGAAATAAACTCAGGGAGGCTAAAAAAGATGTTTAATTGTCTTGCCATAGTCACACAGCTTGTGTCAGAAAATAAAATTTGAACACAGATGCCTTTTGACTCCACAGTTTACCATTAGACTACACTATTTTAAGTATCAGAGCCAAGGTTTGAACCTAGACCTTCTGATTTTATATATCATGTTCTTTCAACCACTTTAGGGTTAAATAAGCATTTGAAGCAAATTGCACAATTTTTTTTTCTGCTTTAAAGTTTGGAGAGCTCACTAAGAAACAGGGAAAAGCTGCCTCTAACAGAGGAAGAAGAAGAGAGACATTAAATGAACAGTTGGCCCCATTAACTTTCTATTCTTAACCATGGAAAGGAGGCAGGACAAGGAAAAAAAGTGAATGACCTTTTTTTTCCACTAACCCTAGAATTCTACATAAAAAGCAATTAATTACAGTAGAAGATGGGAATTTTTGACATTTTATAAAACTGTAAATGTAAAAGCAAATCACTTTAAGCACTGTAACAATTTCTATCTCCAAACTGAACTGGGGTCAGATCTACTCAGGTCTGGTGAAACCTGGATAAAACTAAGTAGTTATTGACTTGTTTTTTATGTACCAACCTGTGACTTAATTGGCACAGGAAATTTCCCTCTACCAATACATATTGGCATTTGCTCTGCATCTAATTTTTTTTTAAAAATTTTTTAAAATTTTTTTTAATTTTATTTTTTTTTGAATGACTTGTTTATTTACTTTTTAGTTTACAAGATTCAGTTCCACAATCACTTGAGTTTCAGATTTTCTCCCCTCCCTTCCCCCGCCCCCATGGTGGCGTTCTGCATCTAATTCTTAAGAGTTGCCTGAGGCAGTAGGAAATTAAGTGACTGTCCCAGGGTTACACAGCCATATTGTTGGACAATTTCAATACAGGCTGAGACCCAGGTCACTACTAAGTAGATTACACTGTCACTCCAAAATATTTAAAAATGTCAAATTGTACCCAGGCATTTGTATGCATTTAAATTAGGCATCACCCTTTAAAATTTATCATATATTAGCTGTATTCACAGAACTTTAGAGAATACATTTTTCCACTCCAGTACACTGCTTACCTTAACACCTATACTGTGAGCCTGGTTGCTCAAATCATAAGGTGCTAAATTCAAGTACCATCACCCTACCTAGTAGCAATGTACCTGAATGGCCACAGTATCTAATCAGAGCAAACAGAGTAACTGCTGGAGTGCTGTCGTTAAAATGTAAATGTATAGAATTATATGCTACCTGGTTTTCTAATTTTTTTTAATGTAAATCTTGTATTTACAGTAAGATTGCTAGCCTTACAATACTAGTAGGCATTATAAGCAAATACTTATTATGTATTGTCCTTGTGTTTATGATCAAGACACCTGTAAATAGTATCTTGAGCTATTTTTTCTAACTTAGTAATGGGTCTTTGCTGATCCAACCTCAGTTACTCACCTGATTCTTCTTGTATTACAAGTTATATCCTACAAAATAGGGTCCAGTCTATCAAATAATCAATAAACATTAAGTGCCTACTGTGTGGCAAGCACTGAACAATAAGGCTCAGATGTAATGCTTAAATCCAGCAGTTCACAACTTTTTTGTGTGCCATAGACACCTTTGGCAGTCTAAAGAAGCCCATGGATCCCTTCTCAGAATGTTCAAAGGATTACAAAGGAAGACAATTACAATGAAATAGTTAAAATATTTTTTTTTAAAGGTCATGGACTCCAGGTTTAGAACCCTCACCTAATCAAATGAACTAACTAATGATATTAAAAAATGCTACTATCCTTTTCTGATCTCCTCAAGTTTTTAACACTATTTCCCTGTTGAAATTATTTTTTTACTCATCATTCTTCTCTGGTCACCTCTGCCAAAGCTTCCTGATGTCTAATTTTACAGCCATGATCAAATCTATTTAATTATTCATGGAAGGAGTTTGTCAGGCTATCCCCCTACAGCCCCACTCACCATAACTAACTTTCCAGACCAATGTACCCCCCACCCCACTCCCAGCCGCCATTACCCTGCAGGTGTAATCTCCCCCATTAGAATGTTAAGCTTGCTGAAAGTTACCTTTCAAGAGAAAATTTCAAAGCTGCCTCCCTCCCAAATTACCAATTCAAATGGTTTCTTTTTGATCCTCTGCTTTTTTGACCAGTAGCCTTTTAACACTATCAATTATCCTCATTTCCGGGATACTCTCTTCTCTCTCATGTTTTTTTTTGGGGGGGGGGATGATGTTTTTCCGGTTTTCATTCTGCTTGTCTGGCCACTTTTCAGTTTTCTTCACTAGATCTTCCACCATGTCTCACCAACACTGGGTGTCCATCAAGGGTCTATCCTTGGCTTTTTTCTCCCTCTACAATATCTTGTACTTTGAGATCTCATCAGTTCCTGTGGATTCCATTAATATTGACATATAGATGATTCTCAGATTTATTCATCCCACCCTAACCTCTCTCCTAACCTTCCACCTCTCATCACTAAATGCCTACTGGATATCTTGAACTAGATGTTCCTGAGACATTTCAAACTCATCATGCCCCCAAGTGAATTCATTATCTTTTCCTCAAACCCTCCCCCCTTCAGAATTTCCCTATTCCTGTTATGAACTGCTGGATTTAAGGATTAAGTTTGAGGGCACACTATTCTCCCAGTCACCCAAGCTTACACCTCACTTGCAACCCAACTCCTCATTTACTTGACTTACCCAATCTGTTGCCAAGTCCTACTGTTTCTACCTTGTTCACATCTCATGTATGTCCCCCTACTCTCCCCTCAAAAAGCCATCATTGGTGTAAGAAGTCATCACCTCATGCTGAACTACTGGAGTATCCTTCTGGTTGGTCTCCCTGCCAAAAGTCTCTCCCCCCTCCAGTTCATCCTCCACTTCAGCTGTCAAAGTGATCTTATGCTACTGTAGGAATTTCTTTCATGTATAAATTAGACTATGGTCACTGAGGTAATTCCCAACTATCCAAATTTGGAAGTTTTATAAAATCTTCATTTTAAAATCACTGAAGAGTAACTACTAATTAAGATTTACCTAGAAATGAGGACAAACTGAAAAGAAAGAGTCTGACCAAGTATCACTTTTGGCATAAAGCCTCTGAAACCACATACAAATCAGTCTTTATAGATAATCACATAAGTGTCTCTTAGGCAATTTTGACCTGACTAGTTTTCAAGACGATATTAATAACTTCTACAGGTATAGTAGAAAAGACACTGATTCTGGATTCAAACCACACCACCTGTATGACCTTGAGGAATTCACTTCAGTGTGGAGCAGTGCACAGAGTGCCAGGCCTGAAGGAAGTAAGACTCATCTTCCTGAGTTCAAATATGACCTCATTAATTAGCTGTGGGACCCTGGGGAAGTCACAAACGGCAAATAGCTCCAGTATGTTTGCCAAAAAACCCTAAATTGGTTCATGACGAGTCAAATATGACTCTTCAAGCATTTAAGAACTGAATTCTATGAGGCAAGTGGCCTACACTATAATCTGTGATATGCAAAAAATAAATATATATTCTTCCATTTGTTCAACAAGCACCCATGATGTCTAACACATTGTGCTAAGTGCTAGGGATACAAAGACAAAAATAAAGGCCCTGTCCTTGATTCTTCCCTCCCCCCCCCCCAAAAAACAGTACACATATTATGAATGTACATTCACAAATACATATAGACATATATACAGTTCTAAAATTGCAACAGAATTTCTTATATGATCCTTTTTCTTTGTAAATTGAAATGTTTGTATTTTTTTATGAAAATTAAGTTCATAATGTTTTTTTAAAAATATTTCAGGATCCTAGTTCTTGCCCTATATACATATGCCAGGGAGGAAAAAAAACAATAAGGTTTCAAGGTTAATTATATTTTTTAATTGTAATTTTCTTACAATATGAAAAGAACTACCAGAGAACAAGGTACATAAGAAGGTTTCTACACTGAAAACTCCATAGGCAGACTATCAAAGCATAGGACTCACTGTTTCATTGCATTTGTTTATACTTTAATTAACAAAAATTTACTGAGTGACTACGATGTTCAAGGCACTGTAGGAAACACAAAAGTGACAATCAGATAGTTGTAGATATCTTCACACTAGATGGCATCATAGGCAAACATTTATTGAAACTATTAACAGTACAAAGAATACATAAAAACAAATAACAATAGACAAGTATTATAAAAATGGACATTATTACTTAAGTTTCACAAAACAAATATAATTTAGCTTATAAAGAAGTGGTATTATTCTACCACCTCAGCATTATTTAGTTTTTTACAATGAACACATACAACAGCTATGTTCCTGAAATAGAATCACTTCACATACACCACAGATCACTAAAGAAACCCTTTTGTAAATCACATTATTATAATGCAAAAAGCTACTTTCTAATCTTATCTGTCCTAAATTCAGATAATCACTTTTTAGAAGTTTTGAGAAAATGAGATGTTATCTGAAATCTCTTTAAAGACAAGAAAACATCACACCAAATATATATCTATATAAATTCAACAGAGTCAAAACATTTAGATTAAAGTCTCTTTTAAATATTATGCTATTAATCTTTTCCTCCTATTAGGGAAATTTTTCACCTCAGCTCATCAGACAGTCTGTATTTTGTAAGCAAATTGTAAAAAGCACCCCAAAAAAAGTGGCACCACAGTTATGACAAATTTTGGGGCTCCTGGTTCCCACATCTGTGACTACATTTATATAGTATTCAACGTTTCTACTAAAATAACCAAGTTCAATAATCCAAAAATGCTACATAATAGCAGTACGTCTATACGCTATCCTTATACTTCCAAGCATATAGTATCATATCCTGTTCTTCCAACACAAAACATGCACACAAACACATACACACAAACTTTCAAGGAATAATGACTATAGCATATGAACACCACGTACTTTAAGAAAACCAAGTAACTGATACCAAGGCAGAATTGTACATTAATTTGCTACTAAAAAGCCTTATAACACTTTCCTTTCTTTCAAAAGGCTTCAGTGGCTCATGACTGACCATTCTTAAGTGTGTTCCACACAAATTTGGATGTACGGATTCTTTTCACGAAAGAAATGTACGAACTGTACCTTTGATGATACCCCGGCAAATAGGGCATTTTCTTAGAGAAGGAGCACATTCTTTGCATACTACCAGATGACCACAAGGAATAAATACAATAGAAACTTCTTTGTCCATACAAACTTTACATGTTCTTTCTTCCTGTAATCTCCTAAGTTGTTCTTCCATAGGAAGACCTAGAAAGAAAAGAAATAATTTTAAACTAATTACAGTTCTCTTCCTCTTCATATAAGTCTAATTTCTGGTAAAAGTGAGTCAGGAAGAATAAAAGTAGAGAAAAGAAAATGAACAGCACCTAGAGACCCTTTTAAGTATGATAATAAATGCTTGATTTGATTATAACAGCTTTACCTGAAACATCTTCTGTTGGAATATACTTCATGTTCTTTTCCACTAGAAAAAAATATACAAACATCACCATACGAAACGTCTTTTCCTCAAAATGAGAATATTCTGTCAGAGTAACATATAACAATTGGAATAAACTAGACTCTGAGGAAATGTTATATTCATAATCAGTTATAACTCAATTTTTTTAATCATTAGCATGTTCTATAAGTAATGAACTATCCTAGGTATGGAGGATATGGGCATAGGTATGGCACAAGCCCTGATCTCAAGGAGCTTACCATCTAATTGGGAAATAAATATGATACAAAGGGAAATGTTATATATAGAGAGGAGAGATTTGTACAAAATGCAATGATAAATTTGAGTGATGAGATCATTTTCAGCTATGAAATGAGGGACAGTAAGGTAAGATCGAAAACAGAATGTATTTTACTCTTCTTCCCCATTATCCAGAAATGGATGAAAGCATGAGTAGAATGACAACATGGGATAGAAGAGTCGAAATTAACTAGAATGCAAAGTACAAGAAGACACAGGACAACAGACCATGCACCACCATTAAAATTAGGTTAAGTTTACACTTCCAAGAGAGAATAAATGAAAATATTTTTGGAATAGAGGAGTGAAATGGTATTAAGAAGATCACATGACAAACAGAACAGGTTAAAGAATAAACTGGACATAGGAAGGCCTGTTAGGTAGCTATTAAAACAGTCCATTCTAGAGGAACAAGGATAGTTGGAAACAGTGTCAAGGTACAACAAAATTTGGCAGCTGTGGTGTGGGCAAGGAAGAGTCAAAGAAGCAAATGGAAGCTACAGACTCAAGACTGGTAAGCCTCATTCCAATTCCAAAAAAAATTCTAGAATAGAGTTTGAAAGGAACAGTTAATGAATATCTAAATAAACAGAGATCTCAAAAGTTAGCACTAGTATGTTATAAACTATAAAAGATGCATGTGCATGTATGAACACACTTTTATATATCTATGTCCAGATGCACATATATGCATGTGTGTACACAAACACTCATATGATATATATGAGAAAGAAGAGTTTATCTAGATTTTAGCAAAGTCTCAAACTATTCTTATGGAGAAAATGGAGAGATATGGTTAGATGAAAGTACAATTAGATGGATTTGGATGTGGCTAAATGACCAAACTCATAATCATTAATAGTTCAAGACCAACATGGAAAGTATCTTCAGTGGAATGATCCAAGAGTAACCCTGTGCTTAGTCATATGCTAATATTTAACATTTTTATCAACGACTTGTATGATGCATAAGTAGAAGGGATTCAACAGGATTCAAACAGCTCTTAGAAGACTAGAACACTGAGTTGAATCTAATAAAGTAGCATATAATGGGGATAAATACTAAGTCTTATATTTGGATTTTTTTTAATCAACCTCACAAGTGATTTAACTGCAAAAGATGAGTGTTTTAGTGTATTACAAGCTCAATATAAATCAACAATATAATACAGTAGCTTTGAAAACTAAAAAAATCTTAACTGTATAATGTATTAAATGTATAATGAGGGGAAAGATAGTCCTGAATTCTGACATGATTAAACCACATTTGGATAATCCAGTACTGGGCATCACAGTGTATAAAGACAATGAAAAGCCAAAGAACAAGTGGAGAAAGGACAATCAGAATGATGAACAGTTTTAGGATAAAGGAACTAAGGATAGTCTGGAAAACAGAAGGCCAGGGGTGGGGGGATGGAGGAGGGAAAGGTGGAATGGGGAAAAGGACAGAAATAGGAACATGGTAGCTATCTTTCAAAATTAAAGGACTGTCACATGGGAGATGTATCAGATTTGTTCTACTTGGCCCCAAAAAGTAAAATTAAGGAAAGGGATAACTTAGTCTTGATATGAGGAAAATTTTCCTAACAATTAAGAGTTCTCCAGAAGTGGAACAGGTCTCCTTGGACCATAGTAAGTTCCCCCTTAAATGGAGGCTTACTAACCAATAATCCCTTATTGGGTATGTAGTAGTGAGATTTTTATTGGATTGCATAAAATTCCAAGATTACTTCCAACTCGAGATTCTGTGATTTAGACTTCATGATTAAACTGAAGTGATTCTGATAATGAGCACTCTTGAGTTTCAGTTTTCTAATCTGTAAATGAGGCATTTGGACTTAATGGCCTCTGAAGTCCCTTCCAAATCAAAAGGTATGATTCTACAGTATCATCAACAGAAATCCAAAACAATTCAACAAATACTAAGAGCCTACTATTACCTGCAATGTACTATGGATACAAATATTGGGGTGAGGGATGAAGCCAACCCTTGCCCTCAAAGAATTATTACTAAGAGTTGATATGACAGATATACAAATATACTCAAATGTAAAGAGTGTTAGGGAAGCAAAGGAAAGACTCAGCCAAAATATTCTAAGAAATTTTGGAGAAAGCAAGAAATTTTAATTGAAGGTAGACTGAATCAGCAAAGGCCTCACAAAGGTAGCATCACTTGACCCAGGCCCTTAAAGGTAAAGATTAGGAAGGAAGAGGCATTCCAGGCATGGAGACACTTCCTTGAATACAGAGATGCAGGAGAGATTATAGGGAAAGTTTAGAAAATGGTCAGTAATTCAATTTAACTGGAACAGAGTGTCTGAATGGTAGTAATGTAAAATTAGGACAGGAAGATAAAACTGGAGCCAGGTTGATAAGGACCTTAAATGTTAAGCTAAGAAGTTTGAATTTTATCCTATAAGTAATATGAGGACACTAAAAGTTGTTGAATAGGGGAGTCATGGGATCAGAACTATAAAAATAAATGATTTTCACAGTTTTATGAAGGATAAAGCAGAGATATGGGAGACACTAATAGCAGAGAAAGTAAAACTATTAGAACACTCCAGGTGAGGGCATCAAATAGAAAAGTCAGAGAGAGGGGGCAAAGATGAAGACTGTGGTTTTGGACATGTTAAGTTTTCAATACCTAGAGGTCGCCCAGTTAAGATATCTTGTAGGAAGCTGAACTGCCTTCTGCATGGCCAGAGGAATGAATAAGACTACCAATAGTGGGAGTGTAGAAGAAGAATAGGGCCAAAGTCAAAACTTGGAGAGTCACATTTTAGAGAGAGAAGGAGAAGACAGGTAAGTCAAAAAATTATGAGAACAAAATCAAACCAACAGAAGAAAGGCTTTCAAAGAAAGGGTGGAGAAATCACCAGGCTACAAAGATCAAGCAAGGTGAAAACTAAAAAAAAACCAAACCACACGCATTAATTTGATGCAGCGGTCATTAACAATTTCAGGGAAAAAAAAAATTTGAGAGAAATGCAGCTAAATTTTAGGAGTCTGATGATTGAACAGATAGTGAGAAAATATAGTGAGTATAGATTAAAATTCAGCAATGAAAGGGAAAAGATAAGCAGTATCAATATATAATCTTTTAATTTTAAGTTCAAAGGAAAGAGAGATGCTATTTTTAGATATGGGCAAGATGAACATGTCTTTTGTCTGAGTTCGAAAAAGAGCCAGAGGGAGGGAGAATGAAATGTATAAAAACAAGTGAGCATAAATGATGAAGGTCCTAGAGAATATATCAAGAAGAGCTAGCCTTAATAAGGTACCAATTTCTTTTTCTTCTTCATCTTTAAGAAATATTAGTTAGTTATATAGGATGGCTCTCTGGGAGAAGGTAAGAAGTGCCAGGGAAAATTTCAGTGAGACAAAAGAAAACCCAAAATATATCAATAAAACTTGTTTTTTAAAAAAAGGCAAGGAACAAAGTTGCCTTTTCTTCTAATACTGGAAAGGAGGGGAAAAATGATGGGTAAAGAGATTTAAAAGAGGAGGAAAGGAGGGTTGTCAGAGAAGTGCACTTTGGATAGCTTGAATCTTTTCAATAAAGAGGGTGAACTTGAGACTAAGGTTGACTGGGGACTTGAGAAGATCTGGAAAGTGCACTAGTCAATGTGAATAAATAAAAAGACCGTCATGTAGCCACTGAGGACAAATGATAAAGAACATAATTTGTGGTGGGATCCAATCAATAGAATTTCATGATTTCTTCAAATAATGTTCATTCATCTGTTTGGGAATAAGAACAGAGGAAGTGGATGCTGGGAAGGGGTGAAGATTTGTAAGTAGACAGGAGAGTCAAGGGTAGAAAAGGAAGACTTTGGGGCAGCTAGGTGGCACAGTGAATAGAGTATCAGTCCTGGAGTCAGGAGGACCTGAGTTCAAATCCAGCCTCAGACACTTAACACTTACCAGCTATGCGACCTTTGGCAAATCACTTAACCCCAACTGCCCTGCCTTCTCCACTCCAAAAAGAACAAAAAAAAGAAAGAAAGAAAAGAAAAGGAAGACTTTACTGAAATGACTAATCAACGATATGGAAAAAGTAAGGCCACAAGCAAACTGATGGGTTCCAAGAATAGCAAAAAATCAAGACAACAAAGGTCATGATGAAAGGAAATATAAATATAGAACAAGAAAAGGAACAGACATAGAAAATAAGAGATTGTTGTCAGAGAGTAAAAATTCTGAGTTTAAAATCTTAGACATGGAGTGGTTTTAAGGTTATGGTGAAGCCTAAGTTATAACCACCCATGTAAGCAGATTAGGCAGAAGTATTTGGTCAGAATCTGAGAAACTGAAGGACTTGTATAGGTATTATGTACATCATTAGCTGGGAGAGTGAGGCCTATAAGGATAATGGCTGGGGAAAAGGGGGATGGGAAGGGAAATAAGACTGGCAGCCAGGTAACAAAGGCATAGAGAAAGGTGGAAAATTATTCTGGAAATCAAGAAATCAGAAGAGCATGAGCTCATCAGATCGCAAACTTTCAAAGGATAAAAGGTTGTGTGATGGTAGCAGAACAATCTAGAAATGGCAGTGTAGAACAAGGAATATATTCATTCCCTTTAGGTTCTTTGAGATAGAGCAGCAAAAAAAAAAGAAAAAAGAAAAAAGAAGCAACCAACACAGTAAAGGAAAGATAACTGAGGATGAAAGGCAACTTACTAATAGAATAGGAGTTCCAAGGGCATAGCAAGAATGCAGTAGCAGGTATAGAATAAGAATAGAGAGGGGATAAGAGTACTGCCATGACAACAAAGATGTCTACTGTTTGGCAAAAGAATGAAATCTTTCTTACATTATTTGTATTAATTGATATAGATCAATGAAAATACCTTTCAACAGATCCATTGTGTTCCTAAAAGTTTTCCTACAAACTTACCAAATAAATTGTTATATAACACAGAATCAATTTCTTTGAGACAGTTTTTAAAAATACTGGCTGCAGCATTTCCTTTGACTAAAATGGTATCAATCAGTTCTCTTGCTTGTAGAGACGTCTGTGTTTTTTGTTTAATAACATCATGTTCCTGCTCATTAATCACACCGGATGTTAAGAGACTATCCAGGATAGGAAGTACACAGGTCAAATGCTGAAACAGAGCCATTCTATTCTTCCGAATTAATGTCAGGTCATCTTTATTGAAAAGAGAAAAAAATCACATCAGACTTAAAACTACCCAAATGATCTGATTCCAAAGTGTAGAATTCCCAGTATGGGGGTTCCTTCCACCAAGACAGTTGCAACCTGTGACCTGAAGCACAAAGAAATTAAATGACTTGCCTAGTGTCACAAAACTTGTATTAGGGGCAGATTTGAACTTTGAACTCTGCTTTACTCTGCTGCTTTTATTTCCCTATACATACCTTTTTTAGTCTAAACCAGGGATGGGAACCTGCAGCCTCTCAAATATAGAGTAATTTAATAGTCTGTAACTTAAGTATCAATATACTAGGTACTCTCCCCCCCCCCCCAAAAGACATGATTTTATTTTAATGTCTCTACCATATACTACTTTCACAAATTAAGGTTAACAGAACAGTTTTAAATTATAAAAAATCTTACATATTAGTATTCTGCTTTTACATTTTTCCAATGTTACAATATTATGTCTGTTACATGCCATTTTTATTTCCATATTTTTCAACTGCTAAAAAAATTTACTTAGTAAAGTTATTTTCCTTAACAGGAAAAGTTACTTTCCTTGACAGGAAAAGGACACCTTTTTCATACTCTTCAAAACCATTACAAAAATATTCATCTAGAATTGTTCTGCTTTGTGTGATATGGGTACAAAATTATAGCAATCTATCATTTATATTTAATTGAAATATCTACTCTTACCTTCCCAGTATATTCCACAATATTCAATTTCCAAACTGCATCCATTCCCTTAAGAAGCATACTCTCCCCAACCAGGACAATTTTTCAATCTCATTTTTATGAGATTTTTTATAATATTTGGAAAAAGTTTAAGAAATGAAAATCATGAAAAGAACTCAGGATCCTAAGGAAAAGAAACTTCATACTACAAAAATGTCATGGAAAATGGGGCTCCAAGATCAATAAAATTATAAGAAATCACAGAATGTCAAGAGATGGAAGAAACTTCAGTACTTGTCTTGTCCAACCTATATCTGAATAGAATTCTCTCCATAACAAGCTCAAATGGTCATTTCATCTTTGCTTGAAGATCTTTTTGAGGAAAACACTATCCCCTTCCAAGGCAACCTATACCATTAAGCTACCTACTATGTTCCAGGCATTGTATGGAGTGAAGATACAAAGAAAAGCAAAGGACAGTTCCTGCTCCCAAGGAATTCAGTCTAAAATTGTAATAAAGTTTTTCCTAATATCAAGTCTAAATTCATCTCTCTGTAACTTTCCTTCATTGTTCCTAGTTCTATCTTCTGAGAGTAAACAAGTCCATCTTTTTGCCACAGGACAACCTTTCAAATACTTGGAAGACACTAACATATCCCCCAAAGCCTTCTTTTCTCTAGACTAAATCTCTCAGCTGATTGTCATAAAGCATACTCATCATCCTAGTTTGTCTTCAGGATGCTCCCTAGTTTATCAGCGTCATTCCTGAAAAATAGCTACCAGAACTGAACACAGTATCACAAATGTAGTCTGACCAAGGGAAAGTACAATGTGACTATCACTTCTCTAGTCTAGGAACATGATGCCTCTAAGGAGGTCTAACAAAGCATTACGCATGGCAGTAAGCAGTAAAAGCTGAGATTTGAAGCAAGATAATTTGTGATCCATTCTTAGGAGGAAACAATTAATCTAGGAAAGTTAAAATAATTTCAATTTTTCTTTAAAGGAAGTACTATGTATCCATGTCACGTTAACGTGTGATTTTTTTTTTTTTGGTTCTCAAATTAAGGCAGAAGTTTGTGTTTTTTTCAGCTAATACTTCCTAGGGTAAAAACACCAAATGCCATTAGCAACTTTCTGAAATAATATACCTATTCCTTTTAAATTGCTATGCTAGCATGAGATGATCACGTGAGATAATAGATATAACTTGAAAAGTAAAATACATATATATAAACAGTCATTCAAGGTGTTGCTTAAAAAGCCTCCTCTCCCTCCATTAGGAACCCTTACTAATCTTACCCTTTATTCTAATCACTATAAATTCGCTGTGTAACATTTCTCATTTTATTTTGTGCTTAAGGCTCTTTTGTAGTGTTCTTGTTCATCTGCACAAAATTTTTTTCTTCCCAACTATGCTGTAGGCTCTTAGAGATAGGTACTTTGTCTTTAATGGTCTCTTATCTCTTTGGGAACAGTGTGGGACAGTTGAAAGAGCCATTAGATCTAGATTTCAGAAGACCCATTCAAATATGATCTCTGCTATTTACAACTAGTATGGAACCTTGAATAAGTCAATTAAGCCTCTCTAACCCTTTGTTTGCTCATCTGTAGGAAAAGGAAAATTGAACTACAGTATCTCTAGTTTATGGTCCTATTATCTATCTTCATCCTATTAGAAATCATTTGCATATTTGTAATATTTTGCCTAATTTCAAATCTGGCCTCAGATTCTTACTAGCTATGTGATTCTGGGCAAGGCATTTAACCTGTCTGCCTCAGTTCCATCTATAAAAAATGTGAATAACAACTAATACCTCCCAGGGTTATCGTGAGGCCTAAATGAGATAATAATTGTAAACAGTTCAGCACAGTGCCGGGCACAGGGTAAGCATTTTTCACACGCATGCATGTGTGTGTGCCTGTGTGTTCCTGCGCATGTGCGTGTGTATAAACACATATACATGTACACATATATACACATACACAGTATACATATAGACACACATGTGTTAGCTATTATCATTATCACCATTATTATTTTCTCCAGCTCTGATAAGCCTTCTCCCTTGTCTTAGACAGAACTAGACCTCAATGTCACTGCCACTTCCTGTAGCTTCAGCACCATGTCCTCCCCTCCCTCTTTTCAGCACCCCCTTATGTGATATATTCACCCATTTGAATAAAAACTCCATGAGTGCAAAGGCAATCTTACATGCTTTTGGCGGTATCTTTTGGAACTTAGCACAATGTCCAGCACAAAGTAAATGCTTAATGTACATAGGTACCATCCATCCATCTCCAAGGTTCCTTATAGCTGTACATCCTATAATTCCTGAAAATGCAGTACAGTACTCTACACCAGAGATGACCTCTCAAGTGCAGCAGAAACCAGGTTAAAATGTAATTGGGAAATGTTTAACAAAATAAATAAAAATACAATAAAGCATAATGTTCATTTGTAGTTTTCTAAATCAGTAAGTTGTCCTCTGGGATCCATTTCTATTGAGTTCAACACCACTGCTCTCCACAAATGCTTATAAAATAAATTCAAGGGCCAAAGTCAATTACAATTTCTCTAACACAACTGTGACAGAATGTAATGAACAACACTATCATAGGAGCAGAACAGAATTATGCTGAATAAACAGTCAATGGGGGTAAGGTATTTGGGGGTAAAATAGTAAAATAATTAATAACCTCATTTCATTATTTAAAACATAATTTTTCAAGAAAAGGCATTTACAAGTATTAGTAGGGAAAGAACTGCTACAAAGCTCAAGAAAACTACTTTTCCAAACAGGATATTAAATTCTACATTAATGTTATGAACTACAGCTTGACTATATGTGACTAAAAATCCAATACACACCTGATGCCATTTCTTCAGTTTGTCTCTCTTTTTCCTCCTTCCTTTTTTCATCTTCTGCATTGAGGAGATCTGATACAACCTCATTGACTGTTTTATAATTTTCTCCAGTTGTTAAGATTTTACTCTGAACAATCTGTTTTACTAGATTTCTATTGAAGCCCATTTCCAAAGCAGATTTAATCACTGGAGTATTCATCATGACTGCATCTTCAGAATTATTTTCTCCTGGTCCAAAATGAATAACTGTTTGAAAATAACATATGTAAGAATATATTTTAAATTAGAGGTTCATAGATTAGTTTATAGATTCATAGATATAAAGTCACAGTATAAATCAAACTACTATGAAAATACAAACCACAACAGGCAAAGTGGTAAAGGGGAAAGAACACTTGACCTGAAGTCAGATGATCTGGGTCTGAGTCTCAGCTCTGCTATTCTCTAGCTACTTCAGCTTGGATAAGTCATAATCACTTTGATTTTAAGATCTTCATCTTCAAAATGGGGATATCATCTGCCTTGCTTATCTCACATAACTATTTTGAGGGTGAGAGAAATCATCTATATGAAGGCACTTAGTGAACTATAAAAATTCTATGAAAGTATAAAGTATTTTTTCATAATATATTTCTAATCTCACTCATTCAATATATATCTAATATCTATTATGTGCAAGCCGTATATTAGGAGCTTATTAAAGGCATGGTAAAACATCTCTCTGCTCAATGACCTTACAAACTAGAAGAAAAAATAAGGCATGAAAGTAAAACTATTAATCCAGATAGAATCTGTTAATATTCTAAGAGGGACTTGAACAAAGATCAGTAGAAGTTCCGAGAAAGAAGAGAATGTACCTCTAGATAAGGCAAAGGCAGGAAGAAGGCAGAGCATATATATGGATGAGTCTGGGGAATAGCTCATCCAGTGTGACTGGAACATAAGGTACTTACAGATAGCTGTTTAATATAGTCTGAATTAGAATGGTGGAAGTAGGAATGGAAAAGAAGGGGCAAAATTGGATGTGGAAGGGCAAAGGAGAGGAAGAAGCTAGAAAATAACTAAATTTCTATCCCAAATGATCATTAGAACAGTGCTTTCCATCAACAAAAATAAAGCAATCAAGAAGAAAAAGAGGTTTTGGAGGAAGATGAACTTGATATTTGGATATGTTGAATCTAACCTAGCTAGATATCCAACTGGATATGACCAGCATTTAGATATGGAGGTCTGAAGAAAGGATGGGCTAGAGAAAAACATTTGTGAATCAACTGTATAAGCAAAAAAAGGCATTAGAGCATAACAAAGTCAGCCGACCTTGAAAAGGCTAGAATCGAGCTGGCATACTTACTATATAAACATGGGTAGTCACTTATCTTCTCTAGGTCACAGTTTCCTCATCTGTAAAATGGGGGATAGTACTACTACACATTACCTCCCTCAAAGTTTATAGGATTATCAATTTGAGAGCCGGAAGGGAACTTTGAGGACATCTAGTCCAACCTTGCCTTTTTGAATTAGGGTAGGAAATTTAAGCCAAGAGAAAGTGATGTGCCCAAGGCAATACACATAATAAGAGTTGGGAATGTTAACCAACACTGTTGTAGAAAGGACATTGTAAATCTTAAAGTAGTATAGCAATTTTGCCTTCAGGTGGTAGCTAAGCCATAACAGAAGATATTAGCAAAAGAGAGAAAACAGAGTGGGGAAGAGATAGAAGGAAGGAGAGAGATGGGGAAAGGAGAGGGAAAGAGAAGTGGAAGAGATGGAGGGGAGAGGGAGAAGATGGAGGGGGGAGAAAAAATGAATACTGAAGAATACCAACATTTATGAAATAGGAAGAGGGAGACAATTCAACAACAGAGATTAAGGACAGAATAATGAGACAGGAGAGCCAAATCAGAATGGTAGAATGCCACAGAAGTCAAAGAAAGGATGAAAAACAGTAAAATGCTGCAGAGATTAGGTAAAGACCAAGGACTATACTAGTGTGGAACCTCAACTTTTCCCTCTCAGAACTAGATAAATCTGACCAAAAATTAAACGAGAAGTTGAGGAAGTGAAGAAAATTCTAGAAAAGTTAGACATGATGGATCTCAGGAGAAAAACTGAATAGGAATAGAAAGGAATATACCTTTTTCTCAGAACCTACACAAAAATTGACCATGTATTAGGATATAAAAATTTCATAACCAAAAGCAGAAAAGCCTATAGTAAAAGCATCCTTTTCAGATCATAATGCAACAAAAATTACATTCAATAATGAACAATAGAAAAAGAGATTAAAAATTAATTGAAAAGTAAATAATCTAATCCTAAAAAACAAATGGGTCAAAGAACAGATCATAGAAATAATTGATGATTTCATTAAAGAAAATGACAACAATGAGACAACACGCCAGAATTTATAGGATGTAGGCAAAGCAGTATTTAGAGGTAAATTTCTATCTCTAATTGCTTACATCGATAAAAAAAAAGCAGATCAATGAAATATAGCATATATTAACCAAATTCACATCCTGATAATATATGCCAAATCAGCAGAAGCTACAAAGACAATGATATGTAAATCTCAGATAAGTTCTAAACATCCACAGAATACCAAAAGGTACTGATAATTTTGAGACAATGTGGACATGTCAACTTTAAAGTTTTACTGGCAATTCTGAAATGATTTAGCTATGTTAATAAGCTAACTCTAGATAAGAATTAGTCTGTTTCCCTCCACCAAAAGAAAAACCTATAAAAATGAGACCTCAAACTCCTATTCCCCCATCCCCAAGCATTCTTCCATGTTCCATGGAGTCCATACTGACAAGTGCTCCCTATGCTAATCCATGGTTATGTGAGTGATTGTGCCTTTCTGCCTTCTCCATCTTCCTCCCACAATGCCTGTCTTCCTTCACCATTCTAACCCATGCCCACAACATAACCCTTTCACTGCTTGTCTCTGTTTTTATGTGCTTTGTGTCCCCCATGCCTTATGTGCTTATTATTAAATCGTGTTTGCAACCCCACTTCCCTGCCATTGTGCACCTTCACACTGAATACCCAAAGAACTGGACATTTCTGGCCCCATTTCATAAATTATCGATTCAGTCATGAAGTAAATAACAATGACAATGATGATGATAACAACAGCTAGCATTTACATTAATACTTACTATGCACCAGGCTTTGTGATAAGTGCTTTACAAATATAATCTCATTTGATCCTCAAAACAACCCTGAGAGGTAGGTCCTATTGTTACCCCCATGTGACAGATGAAATTTTGGCTAACAGAGGTTAAGTGATTTGCCCAATGTCATACTTGTATCACAGTCTGATTCTGAACCCAGATCCTCTCATTTCAATGCTACTGTTCTGCTATAAGACACTGTCTTAGGGAGAACTCATTTAAGATGCCTAGAGCATCTTAGTAAAAGAGAAGGCAAAGTCATCTGCTAAGAGTAAGGGAAGGAGCTTAGGAACCTGAGGAAAGTGGAAAAGGTACAGAATGCTCAGTGTCCAAAATTTAATTTTGCGCATATTATTTAAAATAGATATGGCTAGAAGCAGATTTCTAAAGTAAATGCAAAGAAAAATTCCTATCTTTGCCTTCAAAATACAAAACATATGATATCTTATGTGATTCTTTACATAACTTTGTAAAAGGTGAAAATTCATTTTGCAATCACTATCTACTCTGAAATAATCTTTAACAATACAAGATAATAGATGATAACTTTGTATATTTGTGTTTTGTCTCCTCAACTACAATATAAGTAGTTTGGGTGCTAGGTCAGTGTCTTATACTTCTCTGGATACACCCTATCAAAGAACCTGGTACCACATACATAATACAGTATGTAATCAAAACTCCACACCTGATTCATCTTTTTTTTAATTAATTTCACAACTCTGTTACATACTTTTATTCTTATTATTTTTTTCTAGGCATTTCTTATATAAATTCAAAATATCATTTCACATACTTGGTAGATCAACACTTTCATCCCCTGGAACATCTGAAGTTGACAACAGCTACAGAAGAGAAGACAGCACAGGAAACAATGTAAATTTCAAATTATTTGCAAATAGTAAAATATGATAAGAATTTAGTAACTAAACAAGCACAACAAAGTTTGACAAAACCTATAAAAGAGTGAGAGAGAGAGAGAGAGAGAGAGAGAGAGAGAGAGAGAGAGAGAGAGAGAGTGTTGTACCAAAAGTCTGAGCTAATAAAACTTAAACCATACTAAAGTTTTGAGAAATTGCCTATTTATAAGTCTAGGTATGTGTCTCAAATACCAAATGCTGAATTCTATTATATGACCCCATTTACAGCTGCTTTTAACTAACCCAATTACAGGCAGGGCAAGGGGTAAGAATAAATACCCTGCAGAGAAAAGGACTGGAGGGGTGGGAGGTGGGGCCTCTCTAGTTTCAGAAAAGCATGGAATTGGCTAAAATTAAAAGCATAAGAATATTTTCCATTAAACTTAGCAAATCTTATTTAATTGGCTTATATTATGTAGCTTCCAGAAAACTTACTCTAATGCATCAGGTAGCCTAGGGCACAACCCTGAATACTCAAAGGCTATGCCAATGGAAAAAAAAGCCTGGAGGGTTCCAGTTAAGAAAGCCACCTAATTTCTGTCAGAAGTTAGATTTTGTGTCATCTACGAACCAACCAATGCATGGAAAAAAGTAACTACTAGGTAGATGAATATTTGTGATGCAAAAAAATGACAACTCTTTACTTAAGGTATGAAGGTCTATCTTCTTTTCACCAGGAAAGTATACTCATGTTAATGAAATCATCCACCTAGCAATGTATTCTTTAAATCATACACTCATTTGGACCAACACTTCAACTCTGTGGCAAAGTTTTCAACTCCTCCCACCAAATCAGCATCATCTTAAAATTGATTTTTTCTAAAAAGATGAGGGAAATACTAAAATCCTTTCTCCAGTCTCCACGAAAATTTTAAAGTTACCCTATTTTATAAGCTATCCCCTTAAAAAGGCCATTATTCCTCATAGGAGGCCATATAATGGATGTTTCAGAAATATTCTGATATATAGTTATATTTTGGAACTCTAACTTTTTTTTAATGACAATATGTAAATATATAGTCTCTCTAACTAGCAAAGATCTTGAACTTTATACATGTTCTCATACTGTGTTGGTCTCTTTCACATCTTTTTTTTTTTCCACTCCTTCATAAAGGATTCACCCAATGACCTGGACACCTTTCTTTAAGCCTTTAAATATCAAAGATATCAATGTATCACTCAAGCTGTATTTGCTACTAAGACTACTTCATTTCCCAATTTTACAGGTACTTTATAATAAACTTTTATGTCATGGTTCATAGCAATTATTTGCTGATAATAGGCACCAGACTACTTATATTCACCATGCATCTTCCCCTTTGCTTACCACATCACTTGCACTCTTATTTTTATGAGTTTGTGGTACCTCATAGTACCACTGCTACAGATGCATTTTGTGGGAATAAAGGAATCACTGTGTGATTCCGTCTAATCTCCTGCTCCTACTACTCAATTGTGAGCCCAGCATTTCTCTGAATTATAAATAATAAGTGATTCAGTGGGCTGCCTTCCCAATTATCTGTCACCTGGGGAAATAAGAAATTTTCATTCACTTGGTTTTTCCAGTGAAGACAGTTAAAATGATATCCCAATTTCTTATGTATTCATGAAGGAAGCTTTGCATGTTCTAAGGGCTCAAAGCACAAATGTAACAATGCTGATTTTTCCTCTAAAAATATTAAATAATATTAAATAATATATTTTCATAATCATAATCATAATCATCAATTACTGACTATCAGTACAGGTGATTATAGTAACTCCTTTTTACCTGTTCAAGGAGATGAGGGTACCTAGCTTGAACTTGATCAACAAACTCTTGTCCTTTCATTCGAATTAAATATTCACACCTAAAAGATTAACAGAAAAGAACATTTTAAAATTTTGTTTCATAGTTTTGTATGTTAAAAAATAAAAAGATAAGATATGATTCTTCTAAACAATTTACTTCTTAGGTCTAACTTGGATCTTTAAAAGGAAGCATTAAGTGTTTTTGCTTGACCAAATAAAAGAATCTCTAACCTCCAAGCTCGCTATCAAACAACTAATCACTAAATTCAGTGTTTTAGACAACAAATGTATATAATAACATGTATTATGAGGTACGTTTCATTTTAAATTATGAAATCTTAAGTATTTAATATTTATTTCCAGGTAACAATTCAGGAATGACATCTACAAGCTGGAGAGATTCCAAAGAGCAGTCAAGGACTTCCAGGAGCTGAGATGGTAGAGTAAACTGTAACTCTCCCATATTCACCTCCAAACCACCACAAAATAATACCCCAAACAAATCCTGGAACAGCAGAACCAGCAAAAAGACAGACTGAAACAATCTTGAAACAATCTTTGAACCCAAGAAACTTGAAAGATCAGCAGGAAAAGTCTATCTCATGTGGGTAAATGAGGAACGCAGTCCATCACAGGAAGCATCTCAGCAAACCCCACTCAGTAAACCAGCCATAGATCCTTAGCCCCCATGCAGTGGAGTAGGCAATGCCAACCCCAGGACCCCCACATGCCTAATGATAACCAGGGGAACTGGCAAACTCTAGCTTTGAGAAGCAACATTGCTTCAGGTTAGCAAACAAGCAACCTCCAGTGGTCAGACCACCATGTGCTTCAGTGTATCCCTGGGGAAATGCAGAAAACACCCCACTGAACTCAGCACACACCAGACACCACCACTAGAACCCCAGCTTAGCACCAGGTAAGGTGCCAGACCCCTAAGGCCTCCAGCA
Source organism: Pseudochirops corinnae (assembly GCA_028646515.1). NCBI lineage: Eukaryota > Metazoa > Chordata > Mammalia > Diprotodontia > Pseudocheiridae > Pseudochirops > Pseudochirops corinnae. Next base: position 125,522,748 of record CM053588.1, on the reverse strand, counting down.
GCACCAGGCACTCCACACCCTACCCCCTCAGGACAGCACCAGACATGAGGGTTCCCCATGAGCCTCAAGGCAGTATCAGTGTAGTACTAGAGAAACAGCCAGGGCCTGCAGCCCCTGGCATAAGAAGTCTGAGACAGTGCCCCTTCCATGCTGGGTACAGACCTCAAATTTAAAAGGAAAAAGGTGAAAAAAACAAATTAGCAAATAACAGCAACAAAGAATCTGACCATAGAAAGTTTTTATGGTGACAGGGAAGATGAAGACACAAATTCAGAAGAGGACAACAGTGGATTGTGGAGCCAAGATGGCGGCGTAGCAGCATATCGCAGCTCTTACATGGCCACCCCAAAATACCCATGGAATAGGACTCTGGACCAATCCTAGAACGCACACAAAGATACTTCCCAATAAAGTAGGCTCAGCTACGAGGAACCATATCTAGAACCCGAGACCAAAATAGAACTTGAAAGAATTCACCGATCACCTCCTGAGAAGGATCCCCAAAAGAAAACTCCTAGAAATGTTATAGCCAGGTTCCGGAATCCCCACATCAAGGAGAAGGTATTGCAAGCTGCCAGGAAGAAACAATTTGAATATTGTGGAAACTACAATTAGGATAACCCAGGATCTGGTAGCTGCTACATTAAAGGATCGAAGGGCCTGGAATATGATATTCCGGAGATCAAGGGAGCTTGGATTAAAACCAAGAATCACCTACCCAGCAAAATTGAGCATAGTCTTCCAGGGGAAAATATGGTCATTCAATGAGGTGGAGGACTTTCAAACATTCCTGCTGAAAAAACCAGAACTGAAAAGAAAGTCTGACACTCCAACACAAGAAGCATGAGAAGACAAACAC
>CM053588.1:125505405-125521389 GCA_028646515.1 Pseudochirops corinnae | reverse complement strand
GCGGGATAAGAAGGAGGGAAATATAATCAATCTCTCACAATATATCCATTGTGGAGATGTTCTGAGTAACTACACATGTACAGCCTGTATTGAATTGCTTGTCTTTCCAGTGGGGGTGGGTGACGAGGGAGGAAGGGAAAGAATCTAGAATTCAAAGTTCTATAATCGAATGTTAAATATATATATAGTATATGTATATATGTTATATATATTATCATTATTTTCATTATTATTTACATGCAACTGTGAATTAAGATATACAGGCACTGGGGTAAGGAGATCCATCTCGCCCTACCAGAAAGTCAGTGGGGTGATGGGGGAGGATATAGGAGAGAGCAGATTGAGAGAGGGGGTATACAGTGGGATTGCTGTTTTGGGGTGGTGGGTAGGGGAAAGATGGGGAGAAAATTTGTAACTCAAAATCTTGTGGAAATGAATGATGTAAACTAAAAATAAACAAAAGTTAATTTAAAAAAAGAGACCATTTCATGAAAAATGGGCATGATAAAAGACAAAAATGGCAGGGACTTCAGAGAAGTACAAGAAGAATACACAGTAAACTAAAGAAAAAAAATTCATTTCAAATTCCAGTTAAATAATAATTAATCCCTAATTCCTTAAGTCTATCTCCTTAGCTAAACAGGAAGTGATTTATTATATGAAGAGGTAACAGTAAATTACACTTCAGCAATCTAAATGCTGTAAAATCCAATCATTCTATTTTAGCTAGTTTTCTCTTCAGTGCTAATTACTATATTTTTACTAGAGAGCATTAAAAATGCCAATTTTGAGAACTTTCTAGTTGGCAAACTGCTCGATGACAGTTTCTGAATTAAACACAATCTGTAGCACTATTCATAGTAAAAATACTAATTCATTTACTTAATTAAATAGTGGTTTGAGATTTATAAAGCACTTTCTTCACAACCATCATGTTCTAGAGGATTCACCGAAAGACAAACTACAATTGTACACTATTAAGAAGACATAGTTTGTGATCTGCACTAGTACAGTCAATACTAGTAAGATGAAAAATTCAACTAAATATTTAACAAATGTTGATATGTATGAGTTATTTCAAATAAGAACCACAAAGACATACAAGAAAAGTTTAAGAAAAAGCCATTACTATAAACAATGTAATCTAGACTCATTTTAGTCATGAGGGAAGTGAGACCTAGAGGATGACTTACCCAACATCACAAAACTAGTTAGTGGAAAAACCAAGAGGAGAAACTAGTTCTCTTAGCTCTAGGATCAGTATTTTTCCACCATACCATAATGACACTAATTCAGTTCTCCTAAGTTAAAGCAAACAATCAAGAGGTAGGCACATACATTCAAAATAACAACTGACAGACAACACAGCATTTGGGGTCAAACAGTAAAGAAGCAAACAACCCTGTCCAACATTACAAATGCGATCCTTGGTTAACAAAACAGAAATCCATCAGAGGGTAACAAGAAACTGGACTTCTAAATGTATTACAGGACAGGTGAATTTCTGAATTAAGTTCAGAGACAACAAATCATGACTTAGGTAGCTGCAAGAAAAAAAAGCAATTTAACTGCAAATATTAGCCATTAAAAAAACATAATTAATCTGATTATTTTAACCATAATATGTACATGAAGCTTTAATGTAATTCAAATTTGAATCAAATCATTCAAGTAAGTCTACTTCTACTTCTCTGAAGAAAAAAATCTTGTGAAGCAATCATCAGAATACTTGCCTTGGGAACCATTTGGCATGCTCCACCCAAGGATCATCTCCTGATTCCCAACACCTCAGTCCACCATCACAGCAAAAGCATTTGACATCATCATTTCGACCTAACCAAAAAAAAAAAAATGAACCAAAATTTGAATATACATGATAAGTTATAATTTACAGATGAAAACTTAGTGGCTAAGAGTTATGATTATTTCTTCTTCTGATTTAGGTTTCTTACCCACGTAATAAAAGCCAGCACTAGCAAGTTGCTCTGGATGAACTGGAATTTGAGGAGGCCAGGTCACAAAGGTTTTCGCACGGGCAGCATGGGTTTGCATGCTCAGATTAGAGACACTGAACCTTGATGTTTCTTGGATTTGATTTTCCAGGAAAGGACAGTTAGGAAAATGTCTCCGATGCTCCGACATGGCATCATCTTTTGGTTCCCAATTACTCAGTTTCCCACCACAAGCAAAGCAAGCTACCATGTCTCCAGGTCCTATATAATAAAAACCAGCTCTTGCCAGATCTAATGGTGACAGAAATGTCAGTGGCCATGTCTGATAAGTAAGAATTCTGGCATCTTCAGTACTCATTGAATAACTGTAGGGGCTGGTGTTCAAAGGGGTCAAGTCTTCAGCTGCTCTGGAAGTCACTGGCTCCAATGGAAAACTGCAATAAGAACCACTGAAATATCCACTCTGTCCTGAATTGGAAGATAATGAACGAGTGGCATTATTCATTGAAGAAGATGTAGACTGAGAAGATCCCAGATTAACTGCAATCAAGTTCTGAATAAATGCACAGCTAGGATATAGCTGTTTATGTTTGTCAATGGCATTGTCTCCTTGTTTCCAATTATCCAGCATTAAGCCACAACAGAAACATTTAACTCTGTCATTCACACCAGTGTAATAAAATCCAGCCCGAGCAAGACTCCTTTCCGAGACTGGAACATTGACTGGAAAAGCAGAGTATGTAGACATTCTGTACAGTTCACATGACAAATCATATTTCATTTCATGTGCATCACTATTCATCAAACGTGATAACAGCACACCATCCTCTACCGAGTTCATAATTGAGTATTTTGGGAATAAAATGGGACAAGTCTTTCTCTGGGAGGTAGTTTTGTGCGTGGGTTTATGATATTAGTTATACGCTTAGCTAAAAACATACAAGTGAATTTTTTCATCTTTTTACAAAAAACACTGAGATCTGAGTAAGTTATGTGTGTTATTGGATGTCCAGCGTTACAATTACATCAAGTAACCTCTGTAAGAAATAGAGTAACTCTCCCTGGTCACCGGAATGGCATCTAGTACCGTACTTTGGATTTAACTAATTCTCAGGCTTACAGGGCACTATTTTATCATCATGTTCCTCATTTATTACAATGCTACCACAATGGACTGAAAGTTGATGCACTTTTAAAGATGTATATCTTAAACCCACATTTATGTTCATATACATATGTATATTTCTATATTTCAAAAACCTTAAGTTAGAGGAAATTCAAATTACCTATCTTTATCTTTCGTAGGAAGCTGTAGAACTTGATCATTAAAAAGTATATATTGTGCTAAAGAGAAAAAAAACTATCATTTTAGATCCTATTTAACATGTATTTTCCTAAAGGCATTTTACAAAGAACCAAAACTATCTTAAACACCTGAAATCAACTTTATAGTGTTAGAAATATTTTAAATTATATTGTTAAATTGAGGCCATGCTTGAAAAGTTAATGGAATGCTTTACAATCTAATATTCTTTTAACTTCACTTTCAAAGCCCAACACACATAAACTTGTACACTGAAAAAAGATGGATGTGGTTTTATGCGACCAAATTTTGCTTTCCTTCTATATCTTGTCACTTGCTAAACTGCACACAAGTACTGACTCTTCTTTTTCAAAGTAAAATGTTGCTCATTCATTCAATATTTTTGCAATATTTGTCAGTCTTCTACTTCACTATAACTGGTACTCAAATATTCTACAATTTAGAACTACTGGATTACACTTTTCCTACTGAACAGACTTATTTTTACAAACTTCAAAAATATATTCAATTTCTATAACAGAAGCTTCTCCTTGCATTTAAAAATTAAATTATACCATATTCATCTAGAGATAACATACATAGAGTGCTACCATTTTTAGCTAAGTATATACGTGGTCACAAACAGTTACAAGAAAACTTTACAATGTTTTTGAATATGTTTAAAAATTTTTGCCATATCAAAAAATTACTGTATAGATGTGTAATGCATCATTAATTTTAAAAGGGCACTTTTAAATCATCCTTCATTATTTAATATCTATATTCAAGCACAATACTACCTCCCAGGGGTCAGACTATGTCCCTTTAAGAATTCTAAGACTCCATATTGGAATTTATTACTCTGAAGAAGAACACGCAAATGTCTCCAAAACAAGAGTCTTCTTTGATATATGATCTGAAAATAAAACATAAGAGGCTATGTTAGAAAATATATCATTTGTTGATATTAAATAGAATGCAAAAAAACCTAAAGCACAACAAATTGTAGAAATGACTTCTTAGAAAAAGAGGATTTCAATTTCAACAATTTATTAGCAAAACGTTCAACGTGGGAAATGACTGATACCTGCAGACAAAAACAAGAAACTGAGGATAAGCTTGCTTCCAAAAAACATGGAAAATAGGAGAAATCCTTCCTACATGTTTGACTTCTCTTTTGCAGACTTCTCCACATAATGCTGCCTAACTATGGGTATTCCTCAAGGTTTTTTCAGTCTTGTTCCTCTTCTCCTCTATCTTGTCACTTGCTAAACTCACTAGCTCACATGGGTTTAACTATCAACTCAACAAATTCTCTTAATAAAAGAATTTGTTCTGGAAAACTTGGACTCAAGTTAAAATGCACACCCAATGACCTAGAAGGCCACATGTGGTGGCCTCAAGGCTGCAGGTTCCCCACTCCTGTGCCTAAATCTATAAATCTAGCTCCAATCTCCCATAAGCTTAACTCAACAGTATTTAAACTGAACTCATTATCTTTCCCCCAAAACTTTTCTCTCTTCAAATCACCATTTCAGCATTATCCTCAATTCCTCATTCTCCCTCACTCCACCTATCCAATCAGTTGCCAAGCTTAGCTCCTTCTACTTTCGTATCTCTTTCATCAGACCCATCTTTCCAATTGTGCAGCCACCACATTGTTTCAGGCCCTCTTCATCTTTCACTAAGATCACTGCAACAGGTTTTCCTTTCTAAAGTCTCCCACCATTCTAGTGCATTCTATACTCTGCTACCTTAAACACATATCTGACTATGTGACTCTTGACTTAATCAAGTCCAAAAATTTCCTATTGCCTCTAGAATATAAACTCCTCTGTTTAGATTTTATAGTCTTATACAATCTACCTTGAACCTGCCTTTCTGGACATTAGTCTCCCTCCTTCACTCTGTAATAGAAACTAAATTGGCCTTCTCTCCATTTCTTATTCACTACATTCCAGTCTTTGTACCTTGCTGCTCCCCATGCTTGGAATGCACCTCCTTATGGAGTCTTTCTCTTTAAGATGTAGTTCACACACCATGTACATGAAAGCCTTTCCCGATTCCCCCCCAACTGCTAGTGCCCTGCTTTCCATGGTACCTTGTATTAAACTCCTTTGTATGTTTGTCTGTGTCTTCACGAGGGTCTCTATTTACGAACTTGTTATTTAGGTTGTATGTGTGATGAGGTACAGGCTCTGGGAACCCCCTTGAACTCATGTTGAATCTTCCCATTTGATGAGGCATTTGCCTGAGGCTATAAACCTATCATTGTGGCTTGGCCCAAATCTTTGTTACTAGCCTAGCCCTCCTTTGTCCAGCAACTTTCCACCCTTGATCCTCCCAAAATATCTATACCCAAATCTGTTATACCCTTGAACTGGCCTAGCCCATTGTCTGTCACTTCCAGGTAGCCTCCAGCTACTTCCCATCCTTAATCTCTCATTACTGGAGTCTGACCTCATTTGACTCCTCCTAAAGACCCCCCCCCAAACTTCTCCTCTAGACCACCCCTAGACTCCTCCCACAACCTTACTGTATATGAGACACCATCTTGCCTCCGTGTGTGAGAGCACCACAGAATGACCTAGCACAGACTTGCTCTGTCCAATAAAAGTGAACTTTTAATAAACTTTACTTTTCTTTGGCTAAAAGAAGATATAGGGTTAAATTCATTTGGCAGGACCTGGTGTGCTGGTATTTTAGGGTCTCGAGTACCCCTAACCCTATACCTCATCATCTTATGGCACCCCTGCCCTCATCATTGGAAGAAAAATAGAACATAGGCTGGGCTGGGAGACCCTCTAAACACCCCCAGTCAGGTAAAGACATTAGGCTGTCCCATAAAGGGAGGTGGATCCTTTAAGATAGAGCCAGCTGCTTCTTCTACAAGAAACAATGATTAAGTATCCAGAGTTGTAATCAAGGCAGAGATTATCTAGAGGAAGATGAGACATAGTGATGGTGGTGAGTGACTAACTCCCAGCAGAATGACCACAAGGCAGCTATCTATCGACCAAAAATTAACTACAGAAAAATCTGCAGTCTTCAATGAGCAAGTGTAATAGTAATGGGATTTGAAGATCTTCCACGCCCCTTGCACTTGCTGACATAACAGGAAGGGGTGAAGCAAGAGAAAGCTGGAGCCAAGCTGGGGTCTGTGTGGTGGTGACTGGAAGCAGGGGAATCTCTGCTAAGGACTCCTGCTGAGGATTGCCAGGGATGGGAACTGCGGGGAGCCGAAGCTGCTGGGAGCAAGCTGCCTGGACGCTGAGCAGTTGCCGTGAGTGAAGAGAGGAGGATCTTTGCCTGAGGTAGCCTGTCCTGTTTTGAAGGCTTGAGAATGTGGGTGTTTACTACATTAACTACACATGCCAACTTCATAACTACTGTGATAGCTTTGACTTTCTGGTTTTGGGACTCAGTTTTCTGGTATTTGAATAAATGCTCCAGCTATATTCCCCATGTAAAGAGCCTATTACATTTTGTGATTAATAATCATATCAACATATTAATAGTTACTGTAGGTACTGTGAATACTGCATCATTGATACAGCAAGTGTTCAAGACATGACAAAAAACTTAAATAAGATAATGTTATTATTGATGACTACTACCTACTTAGGGTTGTGTAAAACAAATGGTAGTCAGAAACATATCTGAAAGCATTGTTAAATATTAAAAACAGTCCTAGGTAAGAAACTGAAGACTTTTTGATATTTTCATCACTACTGTTGTAAGAAAGTATGGGCATTTAGGTGGGAGTGAGCTTGTAGTAGCTTGGTTAGTAAAATACTATCTGCAAACAGTATTTGGATTTCCCAATCACATCTTAAAATACAGAAATGAACATGTAAATAGCATGTTGCTATGAACATATTTGCCTGAAGTCTTGTAAATTCAATAAAAAGGACTTTAAATTTAAAAAGAGGAGGGAAAAATACAATTATACATAAACATATAAACATACGTAGGTCCATCAAGTTTATAGAGTTTCTGCAACATAAGACAAAGAATACAGGTAGAGATAGCCTATAATTCAAAAGGACAACATTCAAGAAAACAGCCTTCAATAAAACCTATGGCCTCAGCTGCCTTGACACGAACACACAAAGTATGGGTAACAAGTAAAGTGAACAAGCTAATGCCAAGAATCAACTGTAGCCTAACAGGAATCACTGAGATTTCGCAGGAAATGCTCCATAACTGGAATATGGTAGTCAAAGGAAATAACTTATTCAAAAGGCATAAATGGAATAGCACTATATATTTAGAAAACAGACTCATGTATACTTTTGTGAAGAAATCCAGCAAAAAGAATGAAAGAGAACAAAGCACACTTGGGTACAAAGGGATTAAGAGAAGTGACACTGTCCTCAGAGTATACTAGAGTCCCCCTGGACAGGAGAAAAATAGAGTAGAGAGAAAAAAGATCACAAGTCAAGAGACTATAGTAATAGGAGACTTCAAATTTCTAGGTATTTGCAGCTCTCTCTCTCTGTCCAAAACAGAACTCCAAACAACTTCTTGTCTTGCCTTAACAATAATGTACTCCTTCAAAAAGTTGAAAGAAATGGCAAAGATTAACTTATTCTAGATTTGATTCTTAGCAACACGGAGACCTCATTAAGGGAAACACAGCGTTCAAATGGAGGTTATAATCTTGTTCAATTCTACCATCACATCATATCTAGAGTACTTCATTCAGTTCTGGATACCATTAAGTTAGGAAAGAAATTGATAAATTGGAAAAAATCCAGAGGAAAGCAAACACCAGGTGAAAAGCCTTGAAATTATGCCATGTGAAAACTGGCTAAAGGAACTGGGGGTTTTTCACCTGGAGAAGGGGAAACTTGAGCAGTAGGGGGCTAAATGTTTTCATATACATAAAGGACTATCACATGGAAAGAATCTATAGACTTATTCTGTTTGTCCCCCAAGGGCAAAACTAGGAGCAAAGGTGGAAGTTGCAGAGACAAACTTCAACTTGTAGTAAGGAAACACTGTCTAGCAATTGGCTTTATGTTTTAAAAGTAGAATGGGTTACACACCTGAGGAGCTGGCTTTCATTGAAGGTCTTCATACAAAGGCTGATGACTGACTATTGTTACGTATGGTATAAGATCTCTATTGGCTCCTCTGCAGCATCTAACATTACTGACCACCTTCTCCTGGATATTCTTACTCTTCTTTGGGTTTTCACAAAAATTCTCTCTCTGTTTTCTTCCTACCTATCAGTCTCCTTTATTGGTTTATTATTCATATCATGCCCCTTAATTACAGGTTTAACCCGAGGTTCTGTCCTGGGGACCCCCAACTACTCCCATGGATTATCAGCCCCAACTAGTTTCTTTCTAGAACTCCAGTCTTACACCAAAGTGCCTACTGGTCATTTCCAATTCAATGTACTCTCAGGCTCATCCCAAATGTAATAATCTACAACAGGACTCATTATTTTCCTCCAAACCCACCCCTCTTTCAAAATCTTTCCTATTTCTGTTGTAGGCACCATCTTAAGTTTGTAAACTTGGCATTATTCTTGACCCTCCCCACATATCTAATCACTTGCCAAATCTTACTGTTTCTGTGTGTACAAAATCTCTCCCATTCAATCTCTCTACTCACAGAATCAGAACCTTAGTTCAGGCCCTATCACCTGTCACTTCAATTCAGAAAGCCTACTTGCCTACCTCAAGTTTTTTCTCACTACATTCTATCCTTCACATAGCTGCTAGTGACTTTGCAAAAGAACAAATATGACCACATCACACCCCTATATCAAATTCCATTGGCTTCCTATTGCCTATATGATAAACTACAAACTCCTCTATTTAGCTTTTAAAGACCTTCACTACATGGTACACAATCTATCTTTCCAGCCTCATTGGCCATTATTTCCCCTCCCACACTCTTTGATCCAGCCAAACTCAACTTCTGTCCATTCTTTTATAAATAATTACAGTGACAAAGAAATAGGTCCTAATTTAGAAGATGAAAAAGCCAAACAAAAGTTTTCATGTCCAGGAAACAAATTATTCCCTGAATGATGTCCCAAGTTATTCCTCCTACTCAGCACTTGCGACTAATACTTTCACCATCTGTATCCAGATCTACCATCCATCTCTAGGTCATCTTTCCTTGACTTACCACTCTCTCTCATCACCTATATCCAAGCTGCTGCCAAGGCTTATTGATTTCACCTTCGCAAAATCTCTCAAATACACACCCTTCTCTCTAACATTCCCACCCCCTGGTGAAGGCTCTTATCTCCTCATACATGAACTACTGCAATGGCCTGCTAGTCTGTCAGCCTGCCAAAAGCCTCTCCCTAAGCTGCCAAAGTGATTTTTGTACCATGACCAGGTACTACCCCTACTCAATAAACTCTACTAGCTCTCCATCACCTCCAAGATCAAATATAAAATTCTATTTGACAGTCAAAGCCCTTTATAACCTAGCCCTACCCCACCTCTACTTTTCGGATCTTCATCAACCCAAACACCACCCCTTTCTTCCCCCAATATCTTTGATCCAGTGACACTGGCCTCCTTGCAGTTCATCTTACAAGACAATCCACCTCCTGGTTCTAAGCATAGTCTCTGGTTGTCAACCACTCCTGGAATGCTCTTCCCCCTCATCTCTGCCTCCTGGATTCTCTGGCTTCTTTCAAGTCCCAATTAAAATCCTAGCAACTCTAATTCTAAGAGCCAATGAAAAGCATTATGAAATTAAAGCTTTTTTGTTATGTATTCCTTCAATCAATAAATACTAAATATATTTAACTACTCTGTATATGCTTGCATATATTAACCGTATAATTATGGTCTATATATTATTATGTGTACTAGTTATGTGTATTTTCCTTCTCAGAATGGGAAAGCTCCTTATAGAGACTGTTACCTTTGTTGTATCCTTAGCACCTAGCACAGTGTAATGGGAACGGGAATCTGAAGATCTTCCCTGCCCCCTAATAGGCCGAATGTAAATATATGGAGCCTGTGGTGGGAAAAGTTTACTGAACGGTGGAGCAGAGCCCAAGGGAAGCTGGGAATCAGAGCAACTAGATGATGGGAGGGAGGGAGAAAGGGAGAAGGAAAGGGTGAAGGAGAGGGAGAGAGAATGGCAGGCAAGGAGACAACTAAGCTTGTGAGTGTTGGTTTGTGGGAAGGCTAAAGGATGGTGTGGCTCTGTAGTGTTAGAGTGTATTAACTTCTTTGCTACTATGATGGATTCAGCTTTCTAGGGTATGAATAAATGTTTTGCTTCTGTTGTCTCTATGGAGAGTCTGTCATATTTTGCAATTGAGAACTATGCCAGCATATGTACACTTTGGCATTGTGAATACTGCATTGGCGTTACACACAGTTGACCTGGAACATAGATGTTTAATTAAAAACTTACTATCAGTGACACTTTGACATTAAGAAGGACTCTTCATGCCAAAAAGACAAAGAACCACTAGCCAGTCTTTCATATTGCTGTCCGAATCTTCCTAATGCACACATTCTGATCATGCTACTCCTCCATTAAAAAACAAACTTCATTCTATAGAATATCAATTCCTTATCCTGGCATTCAAGACAGTCCACACCTAGGTCCAACCTGTTTTCGCCCTTTACATATATTGTTACACACCAGTCAATCTGAACCACTTTCTACCTCAACTGCATCTTGCCCTTTCTCATTTCTGTATATTTGCATGTGTAGTCTTAATGCCTAAAATATATTTTTTCTAATACCTCCACCCCCCACGAGGCCAAATCTGTTGAAATTTCTCCTTTTCTTCAAGGCTTAATTCAGATAAAACCTCCTCCTCAAGTTTCTCACAGCACTTTACCTAGATTCTTCTTTATAAGTCTCCCATATAGTTTTATTTGTGCCTTTGTCTACCCTCCCTCATTTAATTATAAGCTCCCCCCAGAACTAGTGCAGTGCCTTGCATATTTATTAAGTATTCAATAAATAAGATTAGCTCACATTTATATATTACTTTAAGGTTCACAGAGCATTATCTCCACTAGGTAGGAATCCAAGTATTACAGTCATTTTACAAATGAAGAAATAGGTTTAGAGGAGCTAAGTGAGACTTGCTCAAAGTCATAGCATCAAAATCAGGATTCAAACACAGGTCTCTAGCGTCCAATTCCAATTTCCTAAGTGCCTGGCATATAGTAAGTTTATAATAAATGTTTGTTGGGCAAGTTTTTAAATTATGTAAACTACAACTCTAATTTAAATTATTACACATGCAATCTCTTATCTTAACAGATAGTGTGACAGTGACAAAAGTCCTCAATTTGGAATCACAAGACCTAAGCTGGATCCCCTTTTGTGACAATGGACAAGTCACTTCACCCCTTTGGCCATCAATTTCCCCACACCAATCAATCAATAAACATTTGTTAAGCACCTATTACCTGCCACACCCTGTATACATAAATAAAAAGTCTGAAATTTTTAACCCTGGCTCCACTAACTTTATTAATTGTATTTCAATATAATTGACTTCCTTTATCATACTATGTTTTTATTTGCTGCATTTAAAAATAACGATATCGTGGCTGAGCTACACTACTACAAGGAGATGAGCCCTTCCATCTCTAAAACCTCACGAACGGTACAAGCTGCTACTAATGATAAGGAAACGGCCAGGGACGCGGAGGGTGAACCGCAGGGAGAAACGCGTTGGAAATAAGAAACGTTCATTCTAGGTCTCTGATTCCCAAACGAAAACTCTGCAAACACTTGGAAAGAAGTAGTCAAATTGAATAAACGTTTATTAAGCGCCTACAACGTGTGAAAGAAAACGGCGTAGCTCGGTATTCCCATGTACGAGATGGGGGCCGGGAAAAAAATAAAAATTAAGAAACGTGCCCCTGGGAAATGCCCTCATACAACAGCCAATTTCCTGTTTGGGGCAACCCCAGCCAGTCTTCTCGCCAGCCCTTGGGCCCGAAGAGGTCCGGCCTAGAGCCCCGCCCCTCCCCTCAGTGTCCCCTCGGACCCTCTAGGGCGCTTCTCTGGGCAGGGCCCCGCCCAGGGGGCAGCAGCGGCCACCGCTTTACCCCAGCGTTCCCTGGGGCCTGGATACCCTCCTCCCCTCACACCCAGACCGCTGGGATCCAGGGAGGAAAAAAGGGCCGTACTCACCGCAGTCCCCGGGGGGCGTGGTTGGCAAAGGGAGAAGGAGAAGCAGGTCCGGCTTCCAGGGCGGCCTTTCAAAGGCCTAGGCCTCTGTCTCCCGGAAAGCTAAGGCTGTTAGGGGCCCAGGGCCAGGGGCAATCGTTTGACACGCAACCTTCCCAGAGACAACCGCCCCCGGCCCTCTCCCCACGGAGGCTGACGTCGCGCTGACGTCATCACGCCCCCTCCTGCCAGGAGTAGAATGGGAAGCAGCTGCGCCAACCGCCGCCCCTGGGCGGGAGCGGGGGTGATGTGTGAGTCGACTGAGCTGCGGAGCTGGAGACTCAGTGGGCATGAAGTGCAAGGGGTGGGGGTGGAAAAGAAGCCGCCGGCCAGTTGGCTAAAGTGGGTCAAAGGCCACTCCGGGAGAGTAAATAAAATCGACACGTTTTTCTGTGGTGACTTCTCCCCTACCACCCTCGATTATGTGAGATCACCTACACAGCGTTTCGCTCCCCGTCTTTTTTCACCAAAGCAAATCCTGGCCTGAGCGCGTAAAGAGGCCCAAGTGGAGACGAGTCGGTTTTAAGCGATAACTAGAGCCGCCTTAGGCCAGGTGAGGGCCTGTGTCTTCAGATACCTACGCATGCGCGGGGTGTTCCTAGAGCCGCGTCCTCCTCAGCCTTTCCCGCGGAAGACCTGTGCAGAAGGCTTCTTTTTCAGCTTATGTAACCTTCACGCTCGCACTTCCTTCACTCGACCAGGTCCTAGTTCATCGTCTTTTTGAGGACGAAAACAAGCCCTTCTTCTTAGGGGAACTTGCTGGAGGACGCAAGCTTGATAAGCGTTCCTGTTAGGCCTGGAGCAGTAACCAGTCAGCCAGGGGAATTCCGGAACCATCAACCATTTCCTGTTTCCTCTGTCTTCTTGGCCTGACAGTCACTTATCATCTTGTAATAGAAAAGAAATACCATATCCCCCTAGTGAGCAAAAATGAGAACCTCAACATCTATTGAGAACTGCTTCTGAGTTTCATTTGTCAGATGGAAATGACAGAAACACATAAGGTAGAGGGAAAAGTCATATAGAAAGAGATGTCGAGGTTCTTTTCAATGAATCCAAACTTCGCAAGACCTATAGAGGCACATGTGGCCTTGAGGCTGAAGGTTCCTGACCCCCAGCGAGAAGCAACCTAATTAAGCTGATTCACTGACAAGGGACTTAAAGACCATTACCCAGAGTTACAATTTTAGGACCACTTTGAAGCTAAGAAGATCAGCTGAAGGGCAGCCCTGAAAGGTTATTTGTTTGTTTTTCACTGTGGATCAGTCTTCACAGTCAAAGCAGCTTCTTTAACCAAATCTTTCCACTACTATTGCTGAAGGGCCAGGAATGTTGAGGGAGAAACCCCCAGGGATACAGGGATCCTGAGACTAGATTTTCCAGGGCAAGGTCACCTGGAATGAATCTGTGGACTCAAGCATTCTTTAAGTCAAGGTGGCAAAAGTTTATTGTTATGCTTTTCAGCAGGCAAGAGTTCTAAAGGAACCTGCAACGTTAGAGGGGAACAGTTAAAGTTTATATAGGATAAACTATAGTAAAACATGTTCCAAATGAGATAATTAGGTGAGTCAGGGCAGGATTAGGGAGTGGTTAAGGAGTGGTCAGTTGTTAAGGGAACATGCCTTTTACTATCTACTGCATGTCTTTTACCCAGATTTCACTGGGAAATGGCCCAAGGGGTGCTACAGAGAGGTGTGGTTTTAGACCTGAAACCTCACTAAGTCAACTAACAGGGCACACTGAAAAGGCTGCTTCCATCAATGTCTTGTAGACAAGATAAACTTAAGGAAGTATACATATGGCTAAGTCTAGGATATATATGATAGGTCAGTGAGTAGTAAATATCTTTATGACCCAGTAGACAGCCAGTTCAGTCAATACACAGTTGGTTCAAAGTACTAAATTCTGTAGGTGCAGCTGACTACTACTGTATCAGAAGAGAGATAAGTATTTTGCTAGGGCATGCTGTCCTTGAACTGGAAAGAAACTGCCTGAGATAGTGTTTTGAGGCTAGGGAGAAATGTGATTTTGGAACTTGGGTTCAAGCACAAGCATCCAACCACCCACCCCATCACTATGAACTTTTTCTTGGATTCATACTTTTTTTAGGCCTCCACCCTTACCTCACTCCCACCTTCTGTACTCTTTCTCTGCTGCAATTCCCATTATACTTCCTCATTCTTTCCTGTAATTTATCTGCTACAATTCTCCTGTTGCCATTCTGACAAAGTTTTGGGGTGCTGGGACCCTGAGAATACCAACGCAGAGTTGCCTAGAATGAATTCACACACACAAGCTTCTCTTAATCAAGTGGCAAAGAGCTTATTGTAACACTTTAGCAAAAGTAGGCAAAGGTCCTTATGGGAACCTGGGAGAGACTGAGGATGGTGCTGGGGTTTATATGGAAAAGGGGCATGGAGAAGGGAATGCCATGGATACTGATTAGGTAATCAAAGGGTCCTAGAGAGCTATGGAAGGGAAAATGTAGGGAATATACCAGACATTGAGAGAGTTGTTAGAGGCATGGACCTTGTGGATCTGGTGGGAGGAAGAGTCCTTGGGCCAGCCAGGGACAAAAATCCTTGGGCCAGCAACCCCTCTGTCTGTTCTGATAAGAGAATGTGCTCTGCAACAAGAGAAAGGTCTCTCACAGAACAGAGTCCTACTGAGAAATCAAGAGACTTCCAGAGACATGATCTTAGGGCTGGTACCAGAGCACCCCATCAATTCCAGCTACCAAACAACTCCCTTAGAACTATCTTTATGCAGCTTACAGTAGGCTACACACAGAGTATGGGTGTACTGCAGCCCTACTTTATTGGATAATTGATTCAAGGTCTGAGGAGTTTCCCTTTTCTTTAGGAGAAAAGGCCTTGGCTAGGCATTCAATCTCCTAATCCAGTCCCCTTGAAACAGTAAGAATCTCAAGGATGTCTGAAAGCCAGTGTTTTCTCTAAAGAGGCATCATTGAAACCAAACTGATTCTTGCCAAGGCCTACACATTTATTCCAACCCTACAGCTAGTATAACCCTTTGACTACCATAATAGGGATCAGAACACTAACTTTAGATAAATTATATAGGTAAGTACAAGCATTTTTAGTCTTTTTGTTCAGTTCAGTTATATATGACTCTTCATGACCCCATGAGCCATAACTTGGCAGGCCCTTCTATTCTTCACTCTCTCTCAAGGTCTGTACAAGCTAATGTTTGTTGCTTTTGTGACATTATCAGTCTCATCCTCTGTCATCCCCTTCTCCTTTTGCCTTCAGTCTTTCCCAACATTAGGGTCTTTTCCAATAAGTCTCATCTTCTCATTATGTGGTCAAAGTATTTAAGCTCCAGCTTCAGTATTTGACTTTCCTGTGAACAGTCTGAATTAATTTCTAAATAGCTCTGAATTTCTTTTTTTTTTTTTAATTTTTTTTTATTTACTCATTTACTTTTAATTTACAAGATTCAGTTCCACAATCACTTGAGTTTCAGATTTTCTCCCCTCCCTTCCCCCCCCCCCCATGGTGGCGTGCAATCATGTATAGGATC
>CM053588.1:125465337-125504905 GCA_028646515.1 Pseudochirops corinnae | reverse complement strand
ATATATATATATACACACACACACATATTTATATAACCTCTCTATGGAAAGGTTATTCACAAGCTAATTTCAGAAACCTTACAGTGTACTGTAGAGTACCATTTTTTAATGTCAAAGTCAATTCAATTAGAAAGACAGATTTAGCACCAATTCTATAAAAAGCACTGAGATCCAAAGAGGAGAAACAGTACAGTCCTTGCTCTAAAGAACAGTTCACTCAGTACTTCCATTTCCTCACCACCCCCTCATTCTTTGAGCATCTCTAGTCAAAATTCCTTTTTCATTGACTCTAATAAAACTACCTTCTCAAAAGTCTGTAGTGACTTCTCAATTGCCAAATTCAATGGCCTGTTCTCAGTTTGTTCTCCTTTTCTTCATTGTGTTTAAAAGGTACTGGTACCCAAAAATGAAAAACACACTACAGTCCCTGCACTGTTACAATCTAATAGAAGTATAAGATATATATAAATAAGTATGATACAAGGAGATGTAAGAAATGCAAAGGAAAGAACCAAACAATATGCTACAAGAAAAATAATGATGAGATTACCTTTAGCTGAAAATGAAACCA
The DNA here is from genome assembly GCA_028646515.1 of Pseudochirops corinnae. Classification (NCBI taxonomy): domain Eukaryota; kingdom Metazoa; phylum Chordata; class Mammalia; order Diprotodontia; family Pseudocheiridae; genus Pseudochirops; species Pseudochirops corinnae. Next base: position 125,504,334 of record CM053588.1, on the reverse strand, counting down.
CTTTACGAAGAGCCATAAATGCATTTTTTACCAAAATCAAAGGGGAAATCTTTAAAAGTTTACACACAGAAGAGTGACATAGATTTTTCCATTAAGAATAAACCCCCCCCCCCAAAAAATAATATATTAGCAGCTGTATGAAGAATAGATGGGAAAATTGATTGTCTTTTTTCTTTCTTTGCAGCCCCAGCTTAGCAGTGCCTGGTAGATTATAGGTGTTAAATAAATGTTTATTGATTGAGTTGAGGAAATGGATGCAGGTGGACCAGGTAAAAAGCATTTCATACAACCTATCAACTCCAAACCTGGACTACATTTCCTCCTCATCTCTACCTTTCAGAATCCTTGTTTTTTATCAAGGTTCAGTTCTATTGACATAGTTGTAACCGAATGTATTTTTTCTCTCAAAGATTCCTATCAGATTTCAACTCTCCCTGGATCTCATCACTATTGAGCTTGTAGGAGTATAGTGAAAAAAGCTCTGGACTTATAGTCAGAGGACCTGGGTTTGAATCCTGCCTCTGCCTCTTACTACCTGGGTGGCCTCAAGCAAGGTACTATGTATCTATGGCCCTCAATGTCTCCATCTATAAGATGAAGGATTTGGACTAGACAGATTCCAAAATTGCTTCCACCTCTAAATCTCTGATCCTACTTATCTGTGTATATGTTATATCCTGACTAGTAGAATCCTTAAGGATATTTTAAAATATTCTTATCCCTATGCCAGAACTAAATGCCTGTTGAATTGAACTACAATAGTCTAAGCAAGTGATAATGAGTGACTGATTTAATATGGTGACAGTGTGAAGAGTGAAGGGTTGGCATATAATAGAACTTAATAACCAACTGGATAGGGGTGCAGTAGAATGAGAGAGACTCAAAGTCAATTTGTTGTTTTGAGCCTGAATTACCAAGATGACAACAGTATCAATAGATGAGGATGATGAGAGACAGAAAGTGCACTCACAAAGCTGACATTCTACTGGCAAAGGGAAAGAAGCCAGTAAAGAAACTGAAATGAAAGATGAGAGATGGAGAATGATAAAGACAAGAAAGGATGTGATCAAGAACGTAAATAGAAGGGTTCAGCCTCGTCAAAGAGGGCTTCATCCTCGAGAGCAGCAGGAAAGGAGGGAATGAAAGAAGATAAGGGAATGGTGAAGACAAAAAAAAGGTGTTAAGGTTTGGAGGGGCATCAAGGGAGATCATGACAGATGGCTTAAAGATGAGGTCATCTGCCCCAGGGTAGGATGAAAGATTGGAGTTTGAAATTTGGAGCTAAAGAAGAGTGGAGATTTGAATCAACTGATCAATCAACATTGAGAAGTATGATAAGCAGTTAATCAGGCAGTTACCATTTATGTGCTAGGCACAGTGCTAAGTGATAAGGATTCAAAGAAAGATAAAAATCAGTCCCTCAAGTTCTCAAGTAGCTCATAGTCTAATCGATGATAATTAGAAATTGAAGAAAAGTATTACTATGTAGTAGAGAGGGGCCAGTTTATATTAAAGAACATGAAGCTCTAAATTTATCCACCTAAACAACTTTTCTCATTATTATAGAATTTTACAAGGCAGAATTTAAAATAATTACCTTGGAAACCATTTGGCATGCTCCACCCAAGGGTCATCTCCTGATTCCCAACACCTCAGTCCACCATCACAGCAAAAGCATTTGACATCATCATCACAACCTAACCAAAAAAAAGTGAGCCAAAATTTGAATGTGCAAACAAAAATTTACTGGCCAAGAACTATGAATATTTCTTCTACTGATTTAGGTTTCTTACCCATATAATAAAAGCCAGCACTTGCAAGCTGCTCTGGATGAACTGGAATTTGAAGTGGCCAGGTCACAAAGGTTTTCACACGGGCTGCATGGCTTTGCATGCTCAGATTAGAAACACTGAACCTTGATGTTCGTTGGATTTGATTTCCCAGGAAAGGACAGTTAGGAAAATGTCTCTGATGTTCTGACATAGCATCATCTTTTGGTTCCCAATTACTTAGTTTCCCACCACAGGCAAAGCAAGCTACTGCGTCTCCAGGTCCTATGTAGTAAAAACCAGCTTTTGCCAAATCTGATGGTGACATAAATGTCAGTGGCCACGTCTGGTAAGTAAGAAATCTAGCTTCTTCAGTATTCATTAAATAATGGGGGCTGGTGTTCAAAGGAGACAGGTCCTCAACTATCCTGGAAGTCACTGGCTCCATTGGAAAACTGGAATAAGAACCACTGAAATATCCACTCTGTTCTGAACTAGGAGATAATGAGCATGTGACATTATTCATCCTTGAAGGAAAAAATGTAGACTGAGAGGAAGATCCTAGATTGTTAACTGCAATCAAATTCTGAATAAAGACACAACTGGGATATAGCTGTTTATGCTTGTCAATAGCACTGTCTCCTTGTTTCCAATTATCCAGCATTAAACCACAACAGAAACATTTAACTCTATCATTCACACCAGTATAATAAAATCCAGCCCGGGCAAGATTTCTTTCTGAGACTGGAACATTGACTGGGAAAGTAGAGTATGTAGACATTCTGTAGAGTTCACAAGAAAAGTCATATTTCAGTTCATATAGGTTGTTATCTTCTATCATGTTCATGAGATTCTAGGGGCAAAAATGGGACAAGTCTTTCTCTGGGGAGGTAGTTTTGTGCATTCTTCATTATTTTAGTACCAGGCTAAAAACCTGGAAATGAAATTCTTTATAATTTTTCATGCCGAATACTTGAGTTTCACAGAGATATCCTAAATTTTATTATGGTAGCTAGACACTTCACATACTTTTTTTTTTTTTTGCTTTTTGAAGGGGGGAGGGCAGGGCAATTGGGGTTAAGTGACTTGCTGGAGGTCACACAGCTAGTAAGTGTTAAGTATCTCAGGTCAAATTTGAACTCAGGTCCTCCTGACTCCAGGGCTAGTGCTCTCTTCACTGCGTCACCTAGCTGCCCCCTTCACATACTTTCAAAAGGGGTTTAACACACTTTGAAGTTACATATCATTGTCTTTATACTACATATATGTGCCATTATATAAAAAATTGTTAAAATTAGATACTTTTGGAAGTGTGTAAAGTGTTTTTGGCCCCTAGTTAGTGTCAGACACTTTGAGGTACATACATTACTTCAGGTTACTAAGATGCAACAGTATACCACCAGCCTTAAACAGTTAACATATTTAATAGTGTTTGACTTACATAGCATTTTTTTTGTTAGCTCTCTGTTTTTTTGTTAGCTTCTATTTTTTCTAACTTTCCTTGAAAGATCAAATTTCAAGTTTGCAAAATGCATCATGTATTTCCTAGAAACATTCTCCATGTTCATTTTTTTTTCAGAGTAAATCCATCTTTATCTAAATTTAACTTTTCATCTGTCATTCTTCCAATGACTATGTGAATGAACTAAATTTCAGATCCTTTCAGCACCTTGTAGTTTTAGTGTAATCTACACTGATCAGACAATATCTGGAATGTTACAGATGTTAGCAGGAAGCAGAGTTCAGCTCACAAAAGAACTGTACTTGCTACCTAGAACTATCCTCCAATGGAATGGACTCCCTTGTAAGGTGAATTACTTGAGTCACTAGATGTGTTCAAACAGCAGTCACATGACCACTTAGAGATACTATAGAGGAGGACAGAAGGGATTGGATTAGGCAACCTCTAAGGTCCTTTCCAATTCTAGAAATCTTGATTCTGTGATCTTCACTAGTGGTTAGACAACTACTTCATGTACCACCACTGACTTCTTCCCTGCTTTCTTTAAACTTTTCATGACAGTCAAAAATTCTTGGTCTTGCTATTTTTTCATCCCCACAATTCTTTTTTAACATGACACATGTCTTATTTGAAAATTTAGTTAACTTCACAAAAAGTTTGAAGCTAATTCTTTGTTCTAAAGAGTTCATTTTTATATTAATAGAAAATATTCACTTCTCTTCACTAGAGCTGTTAGCACTGGGTGACCTTCAAAGGATTATTGCTGTACATTGATGACCTTGATATGACTACTTATATTTTCTATATGCCATATTGAGATATCACTTTTCATTATGTTATAGTTAGACCATTTATCAATGGGCCATGTTTCAAAATTTAACAATTATCAGGTACCAATAACTTTAATTAACTATTTTCTTTACTCAAGCACAAAACTACCTCCCCGAGTTTAGACTACGTCCCTTTTGGGTTTAGGTCTCCATTTTGGTATTTTTAGTCCACAAAAGAAAATTAAAAAAAAAAAAAAGGAGAGAACAAGATTCTTCTTCCTGTAAAATCTGTTAAGAAAAAAAGAGAATTTTAGACTGCAAAGTATTCATAGGAGATATTAATATTATAAAATGTAATTTTTTAAAATCATAAACTTGTGAATACAATTTAATTTCAAAAAGTTATCATGCAAATTCCTTTTCAATGTAGATTATTAATACTAATTCCATTATGATATGACCTGAATCATAGATTTAATCTCACATAAATGAACTGATTTTGCTTTTTGGCCATCATGAAACTATCCATCATTGATCATGAGACAGAATGGGAAAATATACAAGTGGATAAACTCAAATTTATTACCATTACTCAAGGCCCCTTCATTCGGTCTCAGTATCAAATATTTGAGAACAGGCCTCAAAACTAAAAACTGGATTCAAATTCAACATCTGACACATATTAGCTGTGTGACCCTGGGCAACTTTTTTAACCACTCTGTAAACTAATAAAAAAATTCAGAGAAGGTCCTAGTCTGCATTGATAGAGGGGAGTTCTTTGGAATGAGCCCTATATCAGTGAAACCACAAGTCTAGTCCTATTCCTCTCAAAATCTGCCTTGACCGATAACACAAAGGAACTCTTTACCGAGTTTCTGGAGTTTGCAAAGAATAGGCAACAGGGTAAAGAGTTTTCTGCAGGAAAACTAATGCTAGGGCTTTTGCCTTATTCCCAACACAAAATCTTTTTGAATTAGATATTAATTTTAACAAAATTGTTGAATGGTTAAGCATCATTGATTCCATGATGTGACTTGCTTGAACTATATAATCCTTTAGTCCACAGAGCAATTCCAACATAAAATATTGCAAATGGGAAAGAAAAAGAGAATTTCCTAAAGTAAGAATGACAAAAGAGCCTTCTGTGCTGGAGGCAGGAGAGAGAAAGTTCACTTAGAAGGTTTCCAAAGGGATATGGAGAAAAAAACAAAAAGAGATACTATGTACTTTACAATTCTGCCTCTGACTGCACATATAGTGAGACTAGTTTAAGTGGATACAACTTCAGTTTTTCTCAATCCAGTTATCTTCCTGTAGATGGGAGGGAGGCAGGCAGAGCCATGCTACTTACTCCTCTATATCAATTTTCAGTCTAAGATAAAACACAGTATTATATAATTTTCCTTTGGAATACATCCTCTATCCTCTCCTCTGCTCTCTGTTCTACTCTCCCACATGAAGATTCTGTACAGGCACCCCCTGCATAATGATGCCCCAATGTAAGATGATCCTTCACTCTAACACGGTCTTTCCAATTGTCCATATATAACATTCTTCCTATGGAAATACCTGCATCTGTCTTATTTAACATAGTGCTTTTCAGTGGTCAATGATATAAGAAAGGATATATCTGTACTGGCAACAATTTAGAGCAAAGGCTCTACTAAAAGTCAGTCAGTGGCTTTACACAAACATACAGAATAGCCTGTTTTTTAGAACCAGTCTAAAATATTAATGCTGTGTAGAGGAGGCAAGACCAGTCTAAAAGCCTGTATTCTTTTCTCTCAGATCTCATGCACTCCTTTGTTGATAATCACTGCTTGCAAAACGATTCCCAAGTTGGCATTTCCATCCTTGGCCCTCTTTCTCAAGGTCCAGTCTAGAATACCCAACCATCTTCTGCTACATATTTTTTCTGGATGTCCAAACCAAGCCCATCCATCAACTTTTATTCCCAAATCGAATTTCCTTATTTCTAGGTTCATAGTATCAACACCTGACAAATAAACCTTCAAAATTCACCTCATACCCAATTACCAGGATTTTGTCAATATTTTCATTCAACATATCTTTTAATAATAAATAAGGGGGTATTAATAAGTATCAATAAGACAGTATTGCCACTACCTTAGTTCACACCTAGACTTCGCAAGTCACCTAATTGGTTTCTTTCTCTCAAATTTCTTCCCTTTTAATTTTATCTACATATTGTTCCAGATGAACTTTCTGCTTTGTTCACTTTACTCTTTTACTCCAAAATTTCACTCATGGCTTCTCAATGCCCTCAAATGCAAATAACTTCAGCTTTTAAAAGAATCACCCTGATATTTGATTGAACGCTACTATGGAGGGGGGAGAATTTGAAACTCAAGGGACTGTGGAACTGAATGTTGTAAACTAAAAGTAAATTAATTAATTAAAAAAAAATAAGTTAAAAAAAAATAAAAGAGTCAGCCTATCATAATGAATAGACAACTGACAATGAAGTCAGGAATACCTGCATTCAAGTCCCTCTTCTCACAAATATTGGCTGTGTGACTGACAGTGGACAGGTATCTCTGTATCAGGTCTCCTCACACCAATCTATTTTCCACACAATTGCCAGACTGATATTCTGACCATGTCACTGCTCTGCTTAAAAAAATTCTATGGCTTTCTATTGCTTTCAGGATCAAATATAAAGCCCTCTGTCTGGTTTTTAACACCATTCACAACTTGCTCCAACCTATCTACCCTACCTTTTTATACATTCCTTCTTTCTCTTTTTCCATTCAGAAACCCTCTAGCTGTTTCCTACACATTTCCCCTTTCCTTTATAATATAATTCAGCTGCCAACCTCATCACTCTCCTTCATATCCACAGCACCTAGCACAAAGTTTGGCACATTTGGCAGATGCTTAATAAGCTCTTGAATCATCTACCTGTTCACCCTCTTTCATCTATTCCTGGAAACATTTCCCCTTTTAAACAAAAGTTGACCTTTAGTCAGAATTCTCTCCCTCTCCCTCTCTCCTTCTCTCTCTTTCTCTCTCTCTTTCTCTCTCTCTCTCTCTTTCTCTCTCTCTCTCTTTCTCTCTCTCCCTCTCTCTCTCTCTCTCTCTCACACACACACACACACACACACACACACACACACACACACTCACATACACAACCCTCCTCCTCCTAGGGGTCATTGATCTGGCATCCTGAAGGAGAGCAGCTTCAGTGCTAGATTTTAGAGTTGGAGGGGGCCTCAGAGGTCATTCAGTTCATTTTACAGATAAAGAAACTGAGGCCTAGAAAGGAAAGCCGACTGACCCAAGGTAAGGCAGATAATAAGGAGCTGAGCCAGGACCAGACTGCTTTCTCCTGCACCCTCTAGGGCAGGGTCAGTAAGAAGGTGGAGGATGAAGGAAAGAGCTAAACTAAGTTGAGGCAAGACCAGTAGCCTTGTTCTTGGGGTCTGGCATTCTTTGCTCTGGGGCTAGCTGTTCCCCAAGGCTTCACACTTTCCCACTAGCTGTATAGCCCTGGGCTAGTCTTTTAATCTCTCTGTGCCTTTTAATTTCACAGTCTTATCATCTGTGAAAATGATGAGGTCCCTTTCTGTCCTAAATCTATAATCCTGTGATCCCAATAGGACAGCCTTACCCAGACTCCGATTCCCCCTTCTTCCTACTCCCACTCCCCTCCAAGCCCCCACTCCCAACCAGAACTGTTTGAATTGTCCAAAATGAGCAAATCCATTCTACAATCCAGGCAGAGGCTTCAGTGCCTCGCTCCCCTCCCCCCATTCGAGTAGTGACTCAGCAACGGTGGACCCTTCCCTTACAAACTTCAGCTTCCGACCCTACTCACACAGATGCTCCAGCTAAAATACGTTAAGAATGACAATCTTATTATGATATTATAAGACTCGAATCGGCACAGACCTGCTTCTCCCAAGCCAGATGTCTCCTTTCCCGAGAAATGTTAAGTCTCTGTGACCGCAGTTACAATGACTGACAGCGGCGAAGGGTCATTCGCTGTTCAGTAGGGCGAAACTTTTTAAATCGTCTCAGTTCCTCCCTGTTTTAGCCCGCCCCTCGACCTTTCAATGAGGTGCTTTCCTCCTTGTAGGGGAACTCCTAGGGCAGAAACCACTTAAGACTTCCCCTTACTCAGCAGGCACATTAGGGGAATTCCATGACACTAAACCATTTAGTATTTCCTGACTCTCCTAAACTGCTCTACCGTAATGAATAGTATAGCAGAAGGACTGTGATAAGAAATATGTCATTGCTTCCTACGACTTGAAGAACCCTCTTTTCTCTTCCCCCCTCCAAAAATATACTTTTGGTTTAAATATTATTTAGTTTTCCATTTTAAGTCACCACTTTTTCAGACCTTTAGGTATAAAAAACCCAGAATAGTTTTTTTTTTTAAATTGTGGGGTTTTTTAAGTCTTTTTCTTTTTTTAACTTCTGGTCCTAATCAAGATAAGATTATGAACATGGTGTGGGAGGAGATTTGAAATTTAAGTAACCAGAAGTCTACTGTAATTTTTTTTTAATTTTAAAAATTTTGCTGTAGCAATTTATAATCATTCCCCTTGCTTTTTTTTTTTCATGCTTTCTGATTGTAGTTAACATTAAAATAACCAAGGGATTTTTTTGCATACTGAAAAGTATTGGTGTTTTGTTGTTTTTTTTTTCTAAGTAGGATGTAGTTGTTAAAATTGCTCCTTTCAAATTTTAAAGTTTGTCCTTTCATCCCAAATGGAAGTACTTTATTTGAACTGGCTTTTTGCACATAAAGTTCAAAGTCTAGGAATCTGACTATATGGCACTCTCCTCCTCCCCCTTCTGTTGAAAGTTTCTGCAGTAGACAATTTAGGCAGTGCTTGCTAAGGCTAAGCTGGGACAGCAAAGCTATCTTCCAAATGTAAACTTCATTTGTAGTTTTTATTACATCTTCCTTCTTATCCTTTCAACTCTTTCCCCTCTCCCCACCAAGATAATCTTAGAAAGTGAAAAACCTTCCAAAATTCGTATTCCTTCTGTGTCCTTCCTACTCTTCAAAAATTTGTCCTTAAGTAAAAGTAAGCAAGGCAGATACCTTTTAGATACCCAAAGGCTGGCTTTATGAATGTGAATCTGTGTCAATGGAGACCCAGGTAATCAATCCACTATGGTCCATAGCAGCCTCCAGAGTGCCAAATGGCTTTCCATAGTCAATATGATATGATATATCTATGGAAGAATGAATCGATTTTTAGTGATTCAGTTTCCATGTTAATGAGATTTCAGTTTAGTACACAACTTTCTAAGCCATTTTCTACCCACCCTGGAGTCAAAGCAGACTTCTAAAGTAGTCCCTGAATTGCTCTGATCTCTTCAGAGCCGTTCATTTGAATCAAAACTTTTAGAATTGTTTCAGCCTGTAATGATACCTCTCTACACATTTTGGCCTACCTCTAAGCTTAATGTAAAATTAAATTTGATTCAATAAAAATAAATAAATTTGATTGGAAGTAGAACCAATTCCTTTTTCCATTCCCTTGCCATCTCATTTTTCTTTTCCTCTTACTTTTTCAATATACTGCATATAACTGTCTAACACTCATAAATGCCATTCTTTCCCCAATTCTCATTGTCCCAGGTTTTTGGTTTGTTTTTTTTTTTTTAAGAAATCTTATAAAGTTAGGAAACAAGGAAAGTGTTTTTAGAAAATGGTTAAGATGGACACCACTGTTTATTCTCCATATAAATCTTCCATTTGTTCTAAAACCAGCATTATTATGGTTTATCATTCCCCTTCTGCTGTTGGTTATGTAGAATGGAAGATGAAGAGCAGCTTTCACTGACCACTAAAAGCCATCAAGAGGAAGTTATATATGGTTAGACAGTAGTACCTGTGAAAAAGATCTTGGGGTTTTAGTGGACCATAAACTCAACATGGGTCAATGGTATAACACCACAGTCAAAAAGCTAGGCTGCATTAAAGGAAGCATGGTGTCCAGAGCAAGAGATGGGATAGTCCTTCTGTCTTCTGTTTGGTCAAGCTACATCTGGAATATTTCATTCATTTCTGACTGTTGCATTGTAGCAAGTACATCAATAAAATGGCATATGCACTGAAGAAGATGATCAAGATCGTAAGGTGACAACTGGAACAGTGGGAGATGATTATACACTATGCCATACAAAGACCAACTGTGGGAATTGGGAATGTTTATCCTGGAGAGGAGAAGACCAGAAAATGATGTATAGGTCTTTTCAAGTACATGAAGGGCTATTATATAGAAATGAGATTAGCCTTGTTCTACTTAGTCTCATAGGGCAGAATTAAGGAACATAGAAATCAAAATGTAGGCATTCAGGAAAGCTGAGAGGAAGACATTTAGGCTTAGGAGAATGTAAAGCTTCCTCACAGAACTCTCCAGAAGTATAATTGGTTGCCTTGGGTGGTAACAGGTTTCCTGGAGACTGGATGAATGCTTGTTGCTTATGTTTTCGGTGAGATTTTTCATCACGTAGAGGCTGAATTACATGTCCTCTGAAGTTCTTCCCCTTAACAGCAGAATTGAAAGTGAAACTTAAGAGAGAGAACAGACTATTTTAACCTCTAAGTAGATGTCAGTCATTGTGAATGATTGCTGGGAATTTCCTAGTGCTTTGATAACCACATAAGAATTTTCAATGAAGCACAAGAATCTCTGGTTGAATTTTTAAAACATGATTTCCAATTAAATAGTGTTTGAAGGTCTACTGTCTGAGAATGAATAAATGTTAACATTTACAAAGATATCTAACAAAGAAATATCTGGCATTATTAGTTGTATCTTACCAATATTACTGGTGAACAACCTTCAGTTATGAAGCCTTGATGCTGGACTTTGAGAATATGATGGATTTTGCTTTATAATCATTAACTGCCTTCTATGTGTAAGTAGATGTGGCAGATGTTTCTTAGGGGACTATATCTGCTCCTAAACATATGTTTCTCTCAATGCTAAGTCATAAAGTCATAGGATTCAGAGTTATAACAGACCTTTGGACTATGTCATTTAGTCTAAAGTGTTTATTTTACAATTAAGGAAAAGGAGATGTCATTTGCCTTATGTCAATTAATTCCTAAGTAGCATAGATAGAATTGAAACCCAGGTCCTCCGACACCAAATCCAATGTTCTTTCCCAGTGAAGTCTTAGTGTTGGTGTTAGCAATCGTCCTTTCCCTTGAGAAATCCCCCGGGTAGCTTACCCAAAATATGTCCCAAGGGTCCATGTTTCCTCCAGAGATGGAGGTGACCAACCGGATTTTTGGTAGAATGGCATTCCTGATCTAAGTGCTTATGCCCAAATAGAAACTTGCTTTCCATTTTGAGTAGTATTACATAGACCAGTGGTATCCAAAGTGCGAGCCCTTGCCTCCCTACGTGGCTATGATATGACCCCAAAAGTGTTGAGGCATGTATGACTTCAAGGCATAACCATTTGGAGTAGTTTGAGAAGAGAAAAGATTTAGAAAAATTGCTGTGATAAGTGGGATAGAGTTAATTAGGGTGGTGTAAAGGAATTACCTCCCTACTGTGGGGGCCTATTCGAGATTCCCATTCTGCAAATTTGTAGTGGATCCAGTTAGCACCGTTTCGTTCCTTTCTCCAGCTTCATTTGATAGAGTGGGAGCAAAGGCAACACCTGATAGGAGTAATACTGGGCTCAAGTTTAGCAGGACAAGATCAGTAATAGGATAAGGGGGCAAAGTACTCAAGAGAAGAGGACAGTATTCTGATTCACTAAGGGGTCCAGGTGGGGAAGGAAGAATTGAGTAGGTGCAAGAGTAATGGCCTAGAAGAGAACTAAGGGCTAGAGGACTCAGAAGTCAGGGTGAGGATGAAGAATAGAGTCTGGGGTTTCAAGGCAGAGGGAGAGGTGGAATTACAACAAATTGTGATCAGGTAAGGGAATTTCAGAGTTCATAAATATGGAACTGGAGCATTTGTGAATGATGCCAAGATCAAGACTATGACCATCTCTGTGTGTAGCTGAGGCAGGGTGGAAAAGTAGGTTATAAGAAATGAGTAATGAGGAACTGGGAAGTAAGGGTTTTTGAGAGAGTTCCAATATGTATATTTAAATTCTCTAGTATGAGGACAGGAGTTGGGGAGAAGAGAAAGATTCTGAGCCAAGCTTTGAACTCCTAGACGAAAGAAGAGAACTATCCTGAAGGTCTGTGAACAACAGGCACCAGAATTTTAATTGAGTGATAGATATGAATTGAGTGAATCTCAAAAGAAAAGAGGTTACTGAGTGATAAAGGTAATGGGAAGAGCTTGGAAGTGGCAATGGAGAGTAAAGAGTATTCCAATTTTCCAGAAAGGTCCAGAAAGTTGGGGTGAATGACAGCAAAAGCAGTGCTGAAGGTTGCTAAGGAGGCTGAATAACCAAGAGGGAGCCAAGTCTCAGTGAAAGCCAGATGAAGCGAGTGGGATAGGAAAAGATTTAAGATAAAACCAAGTTTGTTATCTATAGAGCAGTATGCCAGGGAGTACAGTGAAAGGGCAGGTAAAAGACATAGGTCCAATGACGTTACTCCCTTATTCAGCAAACTCCAGTGGCGCCCCATTACCTCCAGAATTAAATACCAAATGCTGTTTGACATTCAGAGTCCTTCAAAACCTAACTCCTTCCTATATTTCCCATCTTCTTACAACTGATTCCCAACTTTAAGTACTCTTTGAGCCTATGACACTTGCTTCCAGTTTTTTCACAAGCAAGAGGACACTCTATCTCTTCCCTCTGGGCATTTTCTGTGGCTGTTGTCCAAATGGAACGCTTTCTACTCCAACTACTGACCTCCCTGGCTTCCTTCAAGTCCAACATAAAATCCAATCTCCTACAGGAAGCCTTTCTCAACCCCTTTTAATTCTAGTGCCTTCTCTCTGTTGTTAATTATTTCCTATTTTGTTTGTATGTATGTATGTATGCACACATGTCTACATACACATCCTGTACATAACTTGCATATATTTGTTTTCGTGTTGTCTCCCCGCCTTAGATTACAGTTTAAGCTCCTTGAGGACAGGGACTGTCTTTTGTCTCTTTTTGTATCCCCAGAACATTTAAACTGTGTGCAGGCATAGTACCTGGCACATAGTAGGCACTTAATAAATGTTATTGATTGACTGAAGGGGTTAGGTGGGTTCAGATGACAACAGGGGGAGAGGGTTGAGTTTAGGGGAATAGAAATAAAAGAGCTGGCAGCAGAGGATAGAGAACAGAGTTTGTATAAAAACAACTAGGGGAGGCAAAATCAAGATGCCAAAAACAAGATGAAATACTATCTAACTCCCCAACCAACCCTCCTCCACAAAAATCTAGAAAATGCACCAGAATGAATTCTGAATGGGAAATCCAAGAAAAAGTCAGAGGAAGTCATTTTTCTGGCTCAGAGTGGTTCAAGGATACTGCAAAAAAGGTTATTGGACACTGGTGATCTGTAGCCAAAGCAGGGAAAATGTATCTCTAAATGCTTTAATCTGTAAAAAAGAGAAAAGGTAGATCAATGAATTGGACATGTAACTAAATTTTTTAAAATCCAACAAATAAAAAGCCCTCAATTAAACACCAAACTAGAAATCCTGAAAATGAAAAGAAATTAACCAAATAGAAAGCAAAAACAAAGAATACAATACAAATACAATACAAAAACAAAAGAATAAAAAATCCCTATTGAATTAAAAAAACAATCCTAGAAACTTTTTTTTGAAGGAAAAAAAAGACAAGCCATGAGCTAGCTTGATTTTTAAAAAAGAAAGAAAAACAAATTACCAATATCAAAAATGAGAAGTTAATTCACAACTAATGAAGAAATAAAAGAAATTATTAGGTGTTATTTCATCCAACTATGTACCAATAAAACTAAAGGAAATGGATTAATATGTACAAAAAACATAAATTGCTCATATTAGCAGAAGAGGGAATAGAGTCCTTAAATAGCCCTGTCTTAGAAAAATAAATTGAACAAGCCCCAAATGACCTGCCTAAGAAAAAATCCCCAGGACCAAATGGATACCAGAGAGCTTCATTCTAACTTCTAATCACTGTTTTGTTATGGGGGAAACAGGACTCAAGCTTTATATTCACATCTGGACTCTCTACTCTCACAAGATTCTGATTCCACAATGAGCACATATGGTAGACAACCAAATGTCCATTTATATAAGTTGATAACAAAAAAAAAAGTATACCTAGGAGAATATATACCAAACAATACAGTATGAAGGAATTCTCTCTTTGGGAGCTACATAACACAGTTCAACCAAAAAAAAGAATCTTCCATCTCACCCAAGGGGAAGTTTTCTGGAGTCTCTGGTATATCAAGGTGTGGATAGAGATAAGATGGAGGCGGCCAATATCTCTCATCTTGGCTTCTTCTCAGACTCCTTTCCTTCAATAATCTGAAGCAGAGTTGGCATCATCCATTTTCTTGCCAGTGGTAGGTAGATAGAAGCACCTTAAGCCCTAAGACACTAAAGAACCTCAAAACAACCCAAAGAATCAAGGGATTTAAAGAAAACTGAAGAGCTCTCCTCTCTTCCTTGTAGCAAACTCTTCCCTGCGCTTCATGAAAGTACAAGGCATTGGTCTCTGTACCAGTGAGCTTTGGGATGGGAATTACATGGAGAACTGAATCAAATTTATAAGAATAAGAGTCATTCCTCAATTGATAAGTGATCAAAGATTCTGAATAGATGGTTTTCAGAGGAAGAAATCCAAGCTATTAATAGCCTTATGAAAAAAAATTACTTGTCACTAATAATTAGAGAAATGCAAATTTAAACAACTCTGTGGTTCCACCTCATTCATCAGATTGGTAAAATTGATAGGAAAGGGAAATAAATTCTGGAGGGGCTGTGGAAAACAGGTACATTAATGTATTGTTGGTGGACCTATGAACTGGTCTATCCATTCTGAAAAACAATTTGGAACTATGCCCCAAAAGCTGTTAAACTAAGTGTAACCTTTGACTCAACAATACTACTATTAGATCTATACCCCAGGAAATCAAAAATAGAAGAAAAGTATCCACATGTACAAAAATATTTATAGGGGTGGCTAGGTGGTACAGTGAATAGAGCACCGGCCCTGGATTCAGGAGGACCTGAGTTCAAATTTGACCTCAGACACTTGACACACTAGTCGTGTGACTTTGGGCAAGTCACTTAACCCCAATTGCCTTCAAAAAATATATATATATATATTTATAGCAGCTCTTAATGTCAAAGAATTGATGGTTGTATCCATCAGATAGGGAATGACTGAACAAGTTATGGTTTATGAATGTCATGGAATACTATTGGTTTATAAAAAGTGATGAAGAGAATGGTTTCAAAGAAACCTGGGGAAATTGATTTGACCTAAGACAAAGTAAAGTGAGTAAAACTAGGAGAGCAATTTATACAGTAACAGCACTATTGAAAAGAGAAACAATTTCTGATCAATACAACAATCAACCACAATTCCAGAGATTTATTATGGCTCATGCTCTCCACTTCTAGGGAAAGAGGTGATAGACTCAGAATATAGATTACAGCATATTTTGGTGGGGCCAGGGGGGGGGGGGGGCGGGGCGGTGGTGAGAGTGCAGACTAATGCTGGAATTTGTCTTGTTTGACCATGCTTCTTCCTCAATGAGGGAGGGAGGGAGAAATGAGAGGAAGAGAATTTGGAAGGGAAAATAAAGTTGAATTTTTTAAAACCTCCAAAATGAAAATAAAAACAGCTAAGGGTTTGGGATCACTAGGGTAGGGTATGATTGGGTGGGAGTTAATCTTTATAGAATGAGTACAGGAGGTTTAGGGTGATGTTCTCTCAGCCTTTTAGGAAGCTCAGTTAAGGGGACCAGTTCTGAGAACTGATGGAATAGCGTTTCTGTCCTATCCCTGAAGGCAAGCCAGGCCAGGATATAGATAAGTAGAGGGAGCAGGAAGGAATGGTGTCTCAGTCTTCTGCAGGCAGGAAGGGTCCCCTGTAAGCAGCAAGAAGCCAGCCGAGGGGACCAGAATGATATAGAATGACACCAATTTCCTGTTTGCAGGAAAAGGTTAGATTGCTAAACCAGCAGGAATGGAAACAAGATCTCCTGCAAGCAGCAATAGGCCAGATTAAGAGACCTGCAGGTGATGGAATGGAGCTTCTCTAAAAACTCCTGCTGGCAAGAAAAGTCCAGATTGCTGACCTACTCAGTAAATCCAATGTTTCCTATTGATTCAGACCACATTTTATTTCATCTTTATCTCATTTAAAATTTCTATTTTGATGTAAGTTTTGTAATATACGTTATTAGTATATCAACTACAATATAGTAACATGTAAGTAAATGTACATAGATGGGGAGGGGGGTATCTATGTCTTTGTGTGGATTATTGATGGGGCCGTACAATAAAAATTATTGAAGACCTCTGACCAAAATGGTTTAGGAGGAAGGGAGGTGAGCTGGGGAGAGTTGTCACAAGCTTTAAACAATAACCTACTCATAGACAGGGAACTCATAGGATAATAGATTTAGAGGTAGAAGGGACCTTTGAGTATTCACATCTAATATATGATTTTGATTTTACAAATAAGGAAACTGAGTTATAGAGTGGTTCACTGACTTATTCAGATTCATATAACTAGAAAGTATCTGAGTGTGATTTATTTTCATAACTCTGTTCCAAAGCCCATTGAAAATTTTTTTTAAAAAATGCAAACAAATAGTGTTTTTCAGAATGGCAGAATGACATCGCCCTTCAGACACAAAACTGACCAGATAAACAAAATTTCCAGAAACTTTCTAAATCAAGGAAGTTTCCTCAGTTTGCTTGCTTGAGACAATGCCCAGAAAATCACTTGGGGCCAGGTAAGAATTGAGACAAAAGATCCCTAGATTTACCACAGCAAACAAATCAGTCTGAGAAGGAAAGATCCTCCAGATTTACCACTTATAACTTGTTCAGTCTTTTCCCAATTTATGGATAACTCTTCAGATTCTCATTCTTTACCACCACAAAAAAGTTATAAATATTTTTGTATATTCTTAAAGTGTATTTTTCTTAGGACTAATTCTTCCCCTAAACTACTCACCCTTTGATTCCTTTTTTTCCTCTTCTCTCTTTTCTTGAGAGAAATGTATTTCTGTATGTGTATGAGTGTATATTTTCCCCTCCTTTGAACAATTCGGGGAGACCAGAACAAGATAGTTTTAACACAGTGTGGTTCTTTTTTTGTTTTGTTTTTCTCATTCTTCCTGCCTACCTCCTGACTTTGGACTTGATGTTAGAGTTGGGATCTGCCACATTTCTGGAGGGAAGGTCTGGTCTGGTTCTATTGCTTTCTTGGGGTGTTGAGTGTTATGTAGTATTACAGGATCTCAGGTTCATGCTGGCGACCTACAAGCTTTCATTGCTTCCAAACTGTTCTGATCCAAGGCAAAGTGTGATTGCTACCCCACTGATCTGAGCTCTGCAAGTTCCTGACCTGGATTTGGATAGGAGCAAGAGTATTCTGCTGCTGGACTCCGCCCCTATCAACCACATGGGCAGCTTTGTTGGCTCAGCGTTGCAGAATTATAGGCTCCCTTTAGTCTGGAATTCCTGCCCTGGTTATTCCTCTGTGAGCTAGCTAAATGGAAAAATGAGACCGTGTTCTAGGCCTGAGATCTGAACTATATGACAGCTGCTGGTGGTTTTTGAACATTCTCCTTTCTCAGTAAATCACTCTGAAGACCTCCCTACTACCACTGTTATGATCAGGTCCCCTTCTCAGTCCACCTAGGATCTGTGACCTGGAACTGGATAGAGGGTAACAAGTTGCTAGTTCACCTTGTCCTCTTCTCACTGCCACAGCTTACTGTGATCTAGTCATGCCCCCAGAATGGGTCTGGGACCTCATTTTGCCCTGGTTCTTTGAACACTGGAGTGCTTTCTTGGTGGCGTGCTTCTGGGCTGACCCAATCTTCAGTGTCCATAATCCTCTCTATCTGTCTCCCTATGCCAACCTGGGCTGGACAAATAACTCATTGTGACTTTTTATAGATTATTCAGTCTGGTACATTTTCTAAATCTCTCTGGAGGAGTTTTGTAGAAGTAAGAGCCATTGTCCTGCTTCCCATCACTCTGCCATCTTGGCCGTTGCCCTGAGGCAGGCTTTAGAGTCAAGTCTTCCTGATCCAAGTTCAGTGACTTATGCACTATTCTGTGCATAACCAAGAGGACAGTGTCAAATGTTGCAGAGAGGTTGAGAAAGATGAGAATTGGCAGGAAGGCATTAGATTTGACAAATAGTAACTTTAGAGACAATCGTTTCAGTTAAGTATTGAATGAATGAAAGAATGAATAAAGCATTTTTAAGTGATTACTATGTATATAGCATTGTTCTAAGCACTGAAGATATACTACATATAGAAAAGTAAAATAGTCCTGCTGCCGTCGAAGAGTTTGCATTCTAATGGGAAACAACACATTTGGAAGTTCTCACCTACAAGTTAGATGGAAAGGTCTCATGGTCCCTGGAATGCAGCAGAAAAGTAAATGATATTGCTTCTTTAATGTCATTTCCACTGATAAAATGCATGTTCCTGGTGTTAAACCATTCGACAGTGCCAAGGACTTTGATGGGTGGCAAGAACTTCTCTGAGTCTTCAGTAACTGTGTCTGCAACACCTACAGGAGCTGTTGCCAGACTTCATGTCTATGGGGTTGGCTTCCCAAGATGATGGCTGAGGTTACCGGTACCTACTCTTCTCGGGGCTCTCTATTTAAGGTCCTGGCCCATCTCCATCAGAATCTGAAGGGAGATGATGGCCAAGGAGTGGTGGTT
Source organism: Pseudochirops corinnae (assembly GCA_028646515.1). Taxonomy (NCBI): domain Eukaryota; kingdom Metazoa; phylum Chordata; class Mammalia; order Diprotodontia; family Pseudocheiridae; genus Pseudochirops; species Pseudochirops corinnae. Next base: position 125,485,507 of record CM053588.1, on the reverse strand, counting down.
TGACTTGCCTGAAGCATACAGATGCCTTCTGGCTCTTCTTCAGAATGCCTTGGTGCTTCAGCTAGGCTAGATAGCTTCTTTTTATGATAATTGATTGGCATTTGGTGGGGAAGGCACCACAAGAGTTGCTTCCACTGATGATGGTTGTGAAGGCTTGGCTAGAAGTAGTCCAAGTGTGATGAGAGGCCCTGCCATTCCCAGGGTTCTTGGGCTTATCTATTGAGGTCTCATAGAAGGTTTAGAATTAAATGATGAGAAGAATTGGAGGCACCTACTATAGGTCACTTTTTAAAGGAAGTTAATAGAGGAGAGCTATAAGAGTATAGTTAGTGGAGATGATAAGATAGACAGAAAGAGAATTTTTAAAGCATTTAATATGTAGCAAGATCTAGTGAGCACTTTACAAGAATGGGGAAAATATGAACATGTTGCAGGCAGCAAGAAAAGAATTAATAGATAGTAAGGGATTAAAGCTTAGTGAGGACAGTGATAATGGGGACATTACACTTCAGAAGATGTTAGGAGATAGGATCAATGGGAAACCTAGAGAAGTTGGCCTTGAGGAGAAGAGAATAGAGAAAAAAAGGACGTGGTGGGGGATGATGTCAAATAGATGTGAGACAAAGAGGCAGGGAAAAGAGGAAGTTTCTAGCAAATGGCATCATTTATTTTCAGTAAGGTATGAGGCAAGGACTTCAACTGGGGGGGAGGGTTATGGGAGATTTGAGAAAAGAAGAGAAAGTTCGGAACAGCCGCTGAGATGAGTGTGATAGGGAATCGCTTAGGAAGGAGCGGGAGGATTTCCTTGATGCAGTGAGGGCGCAGCTGAGATCATACCATTTAAAGTTTTGGTGGATCCATTGAGCATGGTTATATGGCTTTATTGGTCTATTTTCAGCAGAACACGTATAAGAGCAAAGGAGGTATATGGTAAGGGTAATAAATGGTTGGGGTTTGGCAAAATGATAGGACAAAGGACCATGGGATTTGAAAATAAAGGATAGAGGTCAGGTGGAGCCAAGATAGCAGAGGAAATGCAACTACCCAGCAGAATTCTCTCAACATTCTCTTCTAAACAACTTGAAAATAATACATGAAATTGAATTTGGAGTGGCATATCCAAGAAAAGGTCAGGGTGAGACATTTTTCCAGGCCCAAACAACTTAGGAAGTTGGCAAAGATGTATGACACCGGATTGGGGCTGGCCCAGAGTGCACCTAAGTAGCAGCACCAGTCAGCCCCTCAGCCCAGAGACTGTAAAGGAGTCTGATAAATGGTCAGAAAGGATAACCTATATTGAATTGCTTGCCTTCTCAATGAGGGTGGGCAGGGAAGGAAGAAGGGAGAGAATTTGGAACTCAAAGTTTGAAAAACAAATGTTAAAAATTGTTTTTGCATGCAACTGGGAAATAAAATATACAGGAAATGGAGTATAGAAATATATTTTGCCTGTAAGGGCTCCTTAGAGCTATTTGCCTACCTAAATGTCTGACCTCGGTCAGTGTGTCCTTGCTAAGAAGGAAAACCTGAGGTGGGTTAGAGGAATCCAGGTGTGTCCTCTGCCTCAATGACTGCACACGTTTGCATTGAGCATGCACCATCAATGGAGGAGCACTCGCCGCCTATCAGGACCCTGTTGCTGGGACACCTGACAAAAGGGCAGAGGGAAAGGGAATAAAAGGGGCAGGCGAATAAGGCTGAGGGGGCAGCAGCAAGAGGAGATTTGTAAGACAATAAAGACGCTTGGCCTCTCCACTGAGGCGTGTTGGATTATGCTGTCCATATCCAGAGTTTTCCTCCGAAGAGTCATTGGGACAACTGAGAGTACCTGCAGGGTTGTTGGGGTGACCGGGCACAACTGCGGGGCTATGGTAGGTACTTTGGGACCCCTGGAATTCCTGAGTCCGACTGGCCCGGACACTTGCCCTACAAGAAAGTAAGGTTATAGGGGATAAGGGTGGGGGGAAGATGAAAGGGAGGGCAGACTGGGGGAAGGGGTTATCAGAATGCATACCATCTCATGGGGGGGAGGGGAGAGATGGGGAAAAAATTGGAACTCAAGATCTTATGGAAATGAATATTGAAAATGAAAAATAAAATAAATTAATTTTTAAAAATAAATAAATGGTCAGAAAGAGATTATAGGCAACCTTTTGCTTGCAGTAGGCAAAGGATCTGGTACTATTTGGCAGCTTTATTGTCCATAAACAGTTCTGAGTCACAGTTCCAGTTTCAGGGTAGAGAGGAACATGTGGTTGGTTGCAAGGGAGTAGAGGTCCTGGTCACAGTTCCATGGAGCATTAGCTAAGGAATATAAACAGTAAGCAAGGGGCCCTTCTTGGGTAGAGACCAGGGTGCATAACAGGATAGTAGCACACCTCCTTCAAGGTCACATCACCTTGAAATAACTCAAAACTTATAGAATCCCAGAACTATCCCTGAAAATAGCAGTGAAAAAATACCCAAAGCTTGGGACAGTCTGTTCCTGCCCAAGGTGAACAGAGTTCAACTTTAACACAAAGTTCAAAGTCAAGAAATAAGCTGGGAAAATGAACAACAACAACAAAAACCATGTTCATATAAAGTTATTATAGTGACAGGGAATATCAAGACATGACCTCAGAAGAAGACAACAGTATGAAAATAGCTTCAAGTAAAATGTCAAAGAAAAATCCAAATTGAATATAAGCCCGACAAGAATTTCTGGAAAGGAGATAAGAGTGGTAGAAGAAAAATTGGGAAAAGAACTGAGAGTGATCAAAAGAAAATTATGAAAGGTAAATTAACAGCTTGGTAAAAGAGGCACCCAAAACAAGAAAATAATACTTCAAAAAACAGAATTGGACAAATGATAAATGAGGCACAAAAATTTACTGAAGAACTCCTTAAAAAGCAAAATTGGTTAAATGCAAAAAGAGTTACAAAAGCTCACTGAAGATGATAATTCTTTGGGCAATGGAAGCTAATGACTTTATGAGACAGCAAGAAACAAAACAAAGTCAAAGAATGAAAAAAATAGAAGGAAATATGAAATATCTCTTTGGAAAAACAATCAACCTGGAAAGTAGATCCAGGGGAGATCATTTAAAAATTATTGGACTACCTGAAAGCTATGATCAAAAAAAGAGTTTAGGCATCATCTTTCAAGAAATTATCAAGGAAAATTGCCCTGATATTCTAGAACCAGAGGGTAAAATAGACGCTGAAAGAATTCACTGGTCACCTCTTGAAAAAGATCCCAAATCCAGCCTCAGACCCTTAACACTTACTAGTCGTGTGACCTTGGGCAAGTCACTTAACCCTCATTGCCCTGCCTTCCCCCCTCCAAAAAAAAAAAAGAAAAAAAGAAAAAGATCCCCAAAAGAAAACTCTTAGGAATATTATAGCCAAACTCCAGAGTTCTCAGGTCAAGGAGAAAATATTACAAGCAGTCAGGAAGAAACAATTTGATTATTGTGGAAACACAATCAGGCTAACACAAGATCTAGCAGCTTCTACATTAAGGGATCAAAGGGCTTGGAACATGATATTCTGGAGGTCAAAGGAGCTAGGATTCAAACCAAGAATCACCTACCCAGCAAAACTGTATAACACATCAGGGGAAAATATGGATATTCAATGACATAGAGGACTTTCAAGCATTCAAGATGAAAAGACCAGAGCTAAACAGAAAATTTGACTTTCAAATACAAGAAGCAAGAGAAGCAGGAAAAGGTAAACAGGAAAGAGAAATCATAAGGAACTTATTAAAGTTGAACTGTTTATATTTCTACATGGAAAGATGATATTTGCAACTCGTGAGACTTTTCTCAGTATTAGGATAGTTGAAGGGAATATGTGTGTGTGTATATATAAGTGTGTGTGTATACACAGAGGGAACAGGGTGAGTTGAATATGAAGGGATGATATATAAAAAAATAAAATTAAGAGGTGAGAGGAATAAATTGGGAAGATAAAGGGAGAGATAGGATGGGACAAATTATCTCATTTAAAAGAGGCAGGAGAAAGCTGTTACAATGGAGAGGAAGAGCATGGAGGTGAAGGGGAATGAGTCAGCCTTACTCTCATTGGATTTGGCTTAAAGAGTGAATAACATACACATCCAATTGGGTATCTTACCCTATAGGAAGGTAGAGGGGAAGACAATAAGGGGGGGAGGGTGATAAAAGGGAGGGTATATTGGGGGAGGGGGTAGTCAGAAGCAAGCACTTTTGAAAAGGGACAAAGGGTCAAAGGAGAAAAATAGAAAAAGTGGGGGGGGTGAGATAGGATGGAGGGAAATATAGTTAGTTTTTCACAATACAACTACTATTATGGAAATGTTTTACCTGGATGTACATGTATGTCTTACATTGAATTGCTTGTCTTCTCAGTGATGGGGGGGGGGGGGAATCTGGAACTTAAAGTTTTAAAAACAAATGTTGAAAAATTGTTTCTGCATGCAGCTGGGGAAATAAGATATACAGGCAATGGGGGTATAGAAATCCCTCTTACCTTACATAAGAAAATTAAGGGGGAAAGTAAGGGGGAAAAGGGAGGATAAAAAAGAAGGCAGAGTGGGGGAAGGGATAATTAGCATGCTTGCCATCTTGGGGTGGGAAGTAGGGGAGAGATGGGGAGAAAATTTGGAACTCAAAATCTTGTGGAAAGGAATGTTGAAAACTGAAATAAGACAAAATAGACATATACTCATTGAATCTGTTGATTCCAAATTGAGTGAGATAACCAACACCTTCAAGAACTAGATTAAAATTCCATTCCACCTGTATAATAAGCGCATATAAAGGAGTTGAAAGAAAGGAAGAATTGAAGCAGGCCTAGTTTTTGCATAAGCCTAGCCAAAAAAAAAAAAAAAGGATTAAGGAAATTAAAATATTGCAAGCTGAGTCAGAAGTATAATATGTAGCATGAGTCAGCAGTATAATATTTAACAAACATAATCACGAGTTTTATGAATAGGAGTATTGACATATAAAAGCCAGGAAATTGTTCAGCACTGGTCAAGCCCTTATGACTATGAGGGGTTGAACCCCATAACTAAAACAAGAACTTGGAAAGGAAGTTAGAATGATTAAATGATTAACAATAATTAAAAGATGAAAAATGAGACATTATGAAGAATAACCAAAATAACATTGCTTACTTCATGAAGACTTGAGTGAATGGGTATTTAAACTAGTAATAGTCTTTTAAGAAATTATATATTTTCAATTAGCAAAAATCTTCCTTCTCACCAATCCTAACCCTCCTTCCCCTACCTTGGTTGATAATGAAAACAACAACAACAACCTGTTATAAACATTTTTAGTTAAATGAAACAAAATTCTGCTTTGGCCATGTTAAAAATATATATATATATATATCTCATTCTGTACTTCAAGTCCTTCATCTCCATGTCAGGAGGCGGGTAACTTGTTTCATCATTTGTCCTCTCAACTTTTTATGCTAATAGAGGTCTTAATGCTTTCAAAGTTATTTGTCTTTACCATTTTGTTATCCCTATATAAACTGGTCTCCTGGTTCTTTGCACTTCACTTTGTATCAGTTCTTATCAATCTTCCCAGTTTTCTCTGAAACCATTCCCTTCATCGTTTCTTAGAGCACAATGATTCGAGAACCTAGTCCTTTTCAGCTAAGGTCTTCTCAGGTTCTCACTTTGAATGAATTAATGCCCAGTCAGTGAAAATCTCTTTAAGAGGTAAATCAAGGGATAGCCCCTTTAATTAAAAAACAAAAAAGGGGGGGTGGCTAGGTGGCGCAGTGAATAGAGTACTGGCCCTGGAGTCAGGAGGACCTGAGTTCAAATCTGATCTCAGACATTTGACACACTTACTAGCCATGTGACCTTGGACAAGTCACTTCACCCCAATTGCTGTTCCCTTCCCCCTCCAAAAAGCAAAAAATGAGATAAAATAAAATAAAAATCAAACTGGGAGGGGAAGACCCTCAGGGTTGCTGGTCAAAAGAGAAACTGTTACTATTTACTTTCACTCTGAACCAGGACCCAGGAGGGCCCCAAAAATAGCCATTAAGTGGTGCTTGGGCAGGGACCTATTTTCCAATCTATGAGCTCCAGAGTGAATTGGGTTTAAGGTTTGGTTTTTGAGAAAAAAATCTATCCAGTAAACCCCAAGTGAACTAAACAGCTTTCAGCCATCAAAATTTACCTTCCTTTGGAGAAGAGAGGGAGAGGCAGAGGGAGAGGCAGAGGGAGAAGGAGTCATCCTGATGAATATCTGGCCACTGGGCCCAGATGGCTTTGGAGGAGAAAGTGAGGTTGGTGACCTTGCAGAGTCCTCCCTCACTCAAACCAGAGTCAATTGCAGGTCACGTCATCATCTTCCAGATGTCATGGTATTCTTTGAGAATGAAGAACAAACACAACAAGAGCACAATGATATTATATCACATTTATTATAACTTGTTCAGCTGTTCCTCAATTTATGGGAACCCCCTCAGATTCCCATTTTTTTTGCTGCCTCAAAAAATGCTATAAATATTTTCATACATTCTTAGAGTTTGTTTTGCTTAGGATTTTGTTATTGTTCACTTGTTTCAGTCATATTCAATTCTTTGTGACCCCATTTGAGGTTTTCTTGGCAAAGGTACTGAAGTGGTTTGCCATTTCCTTCTCCAGCTCATTTTATAGATAAGGAAACTGAGGCAAACAGTGTTAAGTGACTTACCCTGAATAGGTCACTAGTAAGTGTCTGAGGTTGCATTTGAACTCAGTTCTTCCAGACTCCAGGCCTGGCAATCTATTCACTGTGCCACTTATTTGTCCAGGACTAATAATTCCCTTAATCTACCCTCCCTCTGATTTCCTTTTCTCCCTTCTCCACTCTCCTTTCTATTTTACTATTGGGTGAAATCTACTTCTGTACCCAACTGTGTGAGTATGGGAGTACTTATTTTCCCCTCCTTTGAATAGTTCAGATGAGAGTGAGGTTCAAGTCTCAGTTACATGCCCCTCTACCCCCTCCTCCTTGTTTGTATAGATGTCTACTCATACACTCTGATTATGTGAAAGAATTTTTTTTGGAGGAGGGAAGGCAAGTCATTTGGGGTTAAGTGACTTGCCCAAGGTCACACAGCTAGTTAAGTGTCAAGTGTCTGAGGCCACATTTGAACTCAGGTCCTCCTGACTCCAGGGCCAGTGCTCTATTCACTGTGCTACCTAGCTGCCCTCTGTGATACAATTTTCCCTAATCTTTTTTTCCTTTTCCTTCCCAGCACCCCTCTGCTGAGTATATTCCTGTCTTTCTTTCTTTCCATTCTTTTCTCACGATCATCAAGACATAGCAGAACCGCTCACTGACCTTGTCTAATTACACTCCTCTGTGAACCCTAATGATGAAAGAATTCAGAGGGGACACATATCATCTCTATGTATTTGAACATCAAGTCTACCCTTTCTCCCTTATAGCTGTTCATTTATGTTTACCTTTTTGTATTACTCTTAACTCCTGTGTTTGGGAGTTTGAAATTTGAAATTTGAAGTTGCTACACAGCACTGGCCCTTTCAAAAGAAATGCTTACAAGTCCTTTTGATGGGGCATGGGCTCTGGGAACCCTTTAAATCTTTCCACTTGATCTGGCATTCCTCAGAGGCTAAAAGCCTTCCATTATTAATAAGAGTGAATCTTTGTTACCCTTAACCTAGCCTAGCCCTCCCTTATCTGTTACCTCTAGCTGTTTCCCCACCCTTGATTCCATCAAAATCCCATTCTCTTGGTTCATGGTTGTCTGACCTCCATTCCATCAAGATCCTCCTTAGACTCCTCCTCAAGACCCTCCCCAAACCACTCCTCTACACCACCCCTAGATCCTTCCCACAGTCTTTCTGTATGTAAGATCCATCTTGCCTCCATGAAGGTGCTCAGATTCAATCTAGCTCAAACTGTTGGACTGTTTAGGCCCATTTGTCAATACAAGTGTCACAAATGCTCAGGCTCCTTAAGAGTCTACCCAATATGGTGAATCTTTAATAAGCTTCATTTTACTTTGGCTGAGAGAAGGCTTGAGTTGAATTCATTTGGCAGGCCCTGGCATGTTGGTATTTTGGGGTCTCAAGCATCCCTAAACCTCAAACCTCAGTACTTTATTTCAGTAAAAGTTCATTTTTCCTTCTATACTCAGCATTATTTTATTTTCAGTTTTGCTAGCTAAGTTAGTTCTTCTTGGCTATAAGGCTCAGTCTTTTGCCTTCTGAAATATTGTATTCCAAGTTGTCTATTCCTTTAAACTGGTGGTTGCTAAACTGTATGTGATCCTGACTGTGGCCCCCCAGTGCTTGAATTCTTTCTGGCTGTTTGCAGCATTTTTTCCTTTTCCTAGAAGTTGCAGTTTGGCTATGATGTAGTTGAGAATTTTCATTTGGTGATGCTTTTCAGGAGGTGAGCAATGTATTCTTCTTACTTTCCCCTCTCATTCTAAGGAATCCAGGTAGTTTTCTTCTAAGATTTCTTGAAATATGATGCTTAGGTTCTTTTTCTTTTTTTCTTTTGGTCATAGTGCTCAGAGCCAAATTACATTTTTTTTCTCCTCAACCTATTTTCCCAGTCAACTGTTTTTGCTATGAGAAAAGATACATTTTCTTTTATTTTTCTTTTTTCAGTCTTTTGACTTTGTCTTAGAGGCATTGGCTTCTATTTGATGCATTCTAAATTTCAGGGAGTTTATTGCTTGGGAAAGGTTTTTACTCTTTATGCCAAGCTATTAATTCCATTCCCAATTTTTTTCCCATAGCTTTCATTTTTTTTCCTTCTAGTATTATATTTAATTTATTTTTCATTTATACATATTTTGTTATCTGTTTTTATTTTCATTTCTTAGTTTTTTCTTTTTTCTTAGTTTTTTTTAACTTTATGACAATAATTTATATAAGTACAATGTGGAAGAGTGGCATTGATTGCACACAGAAAGACAGGCAGGCCTTTTCAAACAGTCATTTCAGACAGAGCATATATTATAGACATAAAATTACATGAAATTTAAAAAGAATACAAAATCTGTCTGCTTATTTTTTTCTATAAAAATTTTCTTGTTTAGTAATACAAAACGTGGTTGTAAAGGTTCTACTTCCACAAAGTGTCTCTCATACCTATATTAAGATCTTGTAGGATTTCTGGATAGATACCACAGAGGTAACATTTGTGAATATTTTCTGCCAATATTGAACAGGGCATGAAATAGTATATATGTTCAGGAACACTTTTGTTTTTCAGATCAAGGCTTTTATTTATTAATTTCTTGCATTTAAAATATTCTTTGATGACATCTTTGGCCTGAGATTCCTTGCCATAGTCCTTAACAACAACTAAACTGCTGCCTACCACTTTACTATGGCCTTTTCCCTCTCAATTTTACAGAAGCCTATCTATTCACCCAGCTTCTTGTCATCAAACGATCAAGTTGATTTGGTGCTTAGCACGTAGGGCCTCAACCAACTTTACATACATAGGTTCATCACAATTGGAAGCAAGAACACAAAGTTGGGCTTGGGGTTTGTCCAAGGCTTTGGCGGCTTCCTGAATTCCACAAGGTAGGCCTTCAGGGATGAGTGAGGTCTTCAGCACTTCTTGTAGAGAGATGTTAACATCCATTACACCTCCAGAAGCAATGCCTTCCTTGGCCATGGCAGCAATTCACCGGTGAAGCTAAATCTTGAAAACACTCAGGAAAGAGCTCAGGAACACTCTTTACCACCCTAATTGATGATGTCAAACCTTGATTCCAAATGGAGTAGGAAGTTTGACATGATGGTATTAAAATCAAATAGAAAAGAGGAGTCATTAATCCATACATAAGGATGCCCGTGGGGAGTATATTGACTAAGTTTTAAAATGTAATGTTATCTTGGATTTGGTTTAAGGAGGGAATAACATACACATTCAGTTGGGTATCTTATCCTACAGGAAAGTGGGTAAGTGGATTAGAGCGGGGATGATAGAAGGGAGGGCAGATTGGGGGAGAGGATAGTTAGAAGCAAGCACTTTTGAAAAAGGACAGGGTCAAAAGAGAAAATAGAATAAATGGGGGATGGGATAGGACAGAGGAAAATATGGTTAGTCTTTCACATTATAGCTACTATTGAAATGTTTTTGTATAACTACACATGTATAACCTATATTGAATTGTTTGTCTTCCCAGTGGGAGTGGGTAAGGAGGGAAGAAGGGAGAGAATCTGGAATTCAAAGTTTTTAAAACAAATGTTAAAAAATTGTTTTTATATGCAACCAGGAAATAATATATACAGGCAATGGGGTATAGAAATCCATCTTGCCCTACAAGAAAGTAAGGGGGAAAGGGGTAAGGGAGGATTTAAGAGAGGGCAGATTGGGGGAAGGGGTATTCAGTATGCTTGCTTCGTTGGGGTGGGGTGCAGGAGAGAGATGGGGAAAAAATTTGTAACTCAAAATCTTGTGGAAATGAATGTTGAAAACTAAAAATAAATAAATTCAAAAAATAAAATGTAATGTTACCTATATTTTATTGTGTTTTCATTAATTTTGTGAACTATTTCTCAATTACATTTTAATCTGATTTGGTTGTTTTGCTGGGGAGTGCTTTGGGTAAGACACTTGTGTTTTAGATTAAATTAAACTCTGCATCTTCACATATGCCCCTACATGTTATTCCTCTATTTAATTTAAAACAAAATTCTTGTTTAAGGTCTCCCAGAAATTGTAGCTGAATTTAATAAAAGTAACAACAACAACAACAACCATGAAAGCTAGGACTTGCATAGCACTTACTATGTGCCAGGCACTGTGTTGAACACTTCACAAATCTCACTTGATTCTCACAAAGACCTTGTGAGGCAGGTGCTCTTATTATCCCCATCTTACGGTTGGGAAAATAGAGGCAAATACAGGTTAAATGATTTTTACCAAGGCCATACACCTAGTAAGTGTGTGAGGTCGGATTTGAACTCAGGAATTCTTGACTCCAGACTCAGCACTTATCACCTATCGACCTAATTGTGCCCAGTTTCTTTGAGATTGCCTGCAGATGTTTTGGATCAGTTTCTTCTGGGTTTGTGCCTTGAGCTCCCCTAGCACCATAACAGTTTTTATGGTGGGGTTCTTTTTGTTTATTTATTTGGTAATTCTTTGCTACCCCCTGATTTTGGACTTTATGTTAGGGCTAGAGTCTGTGGGCTTCTAGAAAGAAGGTCTGTTCCTGAGTTGTTCCTTCTGCTGCCTACTTGGGGTATTGAATGTTGTGTTATTCTGGGATGCAAGGGACAGCTCGGACAGGAGACCTGAAAGTTTTCAGTACTCTCAAACTGTTCTGATTCAGGGCAAAGTCAGGCCATTACCCTCCTCACATCCCCAGTCTGAGCTCTGTAGATTCCTGACCTGGGTTTGGAGCTGGGTAACAATAAACTGCCACTGGATTCAATTCCTTTCAGTTAAGCTGGGGAAACTGCTGGTTGAGTGGCAAAACTGTAGGCTTCCCTTTGGCCTGGGATTTTTACCCTGGTGATTTTTCTATAGGCTTCAGACTGAGCTAGGGGCTAGAACTGAGATGCTGCTCCACTCCTGGGGGCTGAACCACACAGCTGCAGTTTGCTGTTAATAACTGACTCCTCTCAGTCCACAGCCTAGGGCCTTAAACTGCTGCTTCTTGCCCAGGAATACCACTGCTCAATGCAGTCCCCTTTTCTATCTTCCCTGGATCTGTGATCCAGAACTAAGTAGTGGGTGACAAACCAGATGACCGCTATTTTCCCCCAGCCTGCATAAGGTCAAGGTGCCCCAAATGAGTTTGAGACCACACCTTGCCACAAAGCTTCTCCCCTGTGCTTGAATGCTCTGCATGGAAAGCACACTAACCACACCTCATCTCCAGTGTCTATAGAGCCCTGTCTCTCTAGGCAGACCTTGGCTAGAAAAATGAATCACTGTGACTTTTTATTGATGTTCTCCCTCCAGATTTGGTCTGGATCATTTTTTATATTTGACTTTTTTTTTTCGAAGAGGGGAAGGCAGGGCAATTGGGGTTAAGTGACTTGCCCAAGGTCACATGGCTAGTAAGTGTTAAGTGTCTGAGGTCAAATTTGAATTCAAGTCCTCTGGAGTCCAGGACTGGTGCTCTATTCACTGTGCATTTTTTTCTTTTTTTTTCTTTTTTCTTTTAACTTTTATTTATTTTAGTTTACATCATTCATTTCCACGAGATTTTGAGTTACAAATTTTCTCCCCATCTTTCCCCTACCTACCATCCCAAAACAGCCATCCCATTGTACAACCCTTCCCCCAATCTATTCTCTCCTATGTCCTCCCCCCTCCCCCCTCTGACTTTCCAGTAGGGCAGGATGGATCTCCCTAACACAGTGCCTGTGTATCTTAAGTCCCCGTTGGATGTAGTTAATCTGGAGCATTTTTTAAGAGCTTTTTGGAAGAGGGTTTTTTGTTTGTTTTGTTTGTTTTTTTAGGAGGTAGAATTCAGCCATACTTCCTGCTGCTCCACCGTCTTAGCTCTGTCTTCTCATAGCCAGCATTGCTCTTAAAATATTTTATTGAATAAATGAATTAATAATTATGTAAATAATGGTCAAGGCAAGACAAAGTTTAAATTTTAGTAGGAGTACTGAAATAAATTTGTAAAGGAGGTTGTAGACTCTCTCTGACATTTTAAAAGTGTACACAATTCTTTTACTAGTGAATTGCCCATGTACATGCATCATGGTTATGTATACATCCACACGAATTTGTCTAAATTCAGCTCACAGAGACACATGAACAGATCTCTCAAATCTTATACAACTCTTCTCCAAGGGAGATTGATTTCTGTCTAGAGGGAGGAGGAGATTTGGGTCATGGGGCTGGTTTTCTCTGCCCTCCTCATAAAGGGGATACTGGAATAGAATGCTATCTATCTCTTCCTGCCCCCCCCCCCACCCCCCATATTACTGGTCTAGGGGAAATGGTTTTCAAATTTCTTTTCTTGTCACTATTCCTGTCAAAAAAGGGAATGCCACAAGCTATATTGAAAGGTTAGACTCCCTTTCCATGAAATGTTATTTATACAAAAGACCCTAATAAATAATGACTAGTGCATAAGTACATTTATTCAAGCTGATATAAAACAGAAATAAGACAAGTTATATAGATGAGAAAGTTGCAAATAATATAGAGAGTGAATAAACTTTCTCAGTGGGGGTGAGATATTTCAACTCAACCAAGGTAAAGATAAGAGTCCTCACTCTTATAGGAGCCAATAAGAAATTTCCTGAAGTCTCTGGTGAGGCAAACTATGACGGATACGTCAGGGGACCAGCTCCTCTACCTATCAGCTTCTTCCCAATCTTTCCCTTCCTCCAGGGACCTCTCTCTGAAGAAATTCTGGAAATATGTGTCATCTCTCAAAGCCAGAAGTCAGAAGAAGGAGCTCCTCTCCCAAGTTCCTGCCAACTCGGTCCCTTCCTCAAGCACTGAGTATTGAGTAATCATTCTCTTTACCAACGAGGAGAGTCTTAAGCAAATACCCAAGCCTGAACCCCAAGTTATGCTAGTATGACTTCAGAAGCAAGATAGAGGCTAAATAATAGAATCTGAGGATTGGGAGGAACTTAGAAGTCAGTTCCACCCCCACTTAACCATAAATCCCTACTACAATGTTCCAGACAATGATCTTCCAACTTCTGCTTTAAGACCTCTAGTGACAAGAAACTTATTACCCCCATTCCATTTTTGACAGTTATAGTTTTCAGGAAGTGCTATCATAAATCTGTAGCATGAGGAAGGAAAACTATAAGTTTTGAAGTGAAATTAGGCATAATAAAGAACTGGTGTCAAAAAGAAAGAAAGAACTGATATCATCAATCTCCAAAGCTCTTGAAAATATCCGGAAGTCAGTGGTAGCTTGACAGTGGAAAGAGAACTAGTCTCAGAATTTGGGCACACTGGATTCAAGTGCTGCCTGTGACACATACTGGCTTTGTGACCATGGGCAAGTCATTTGACCTTCTGATTCCCCAGATACTCAGACTGTAAGTTTCAGAGCAGTTGCCAATGTACATTGGGAGAGGGAATTTCCTCACTAGGGGGCTGCCAGTATCAAATAGATCACACATTCTGACCAAAACAAAAAGTCCAAAAATCCCCTTCATAATCTCTGCAAATGTCTCCATCTGCTTCCTTTTTACTATCTAATCAAACCTGATTTTCCTTAAGTGTGAATAACAAAGCGAAAAGAAAAGAGCAGAATAGAAACGCTAAAAAATTCTAATTCTAAGAAGGGAATGATAATTCAATTGTATTCCTAAAGAAAACTAAGGCTCACTTCCAAGTTCTAAACTGCTCAGCGTGGTCCTAGAAGTGGTTGAAGGCCATTTCCTTAGTGTTATTATTGCATCTTTTAGTTTAAGAAATACTGAATGAGTTTGAGAAAGACCATTCACCCTCCCATCCAGAATCTGTTTCTAAAAAGTATCAGTTGACTAATATTTTGCAGTCATCACATTAAAATATAATTGAATTTCTCATGTAATTATAACCCAAACTTTTACATATTATAAGTGCTGTTGTTGCTTAATTATTTAATCACGTCCAACTCTTTGTGACCCAAAGGTAGATGAGGAGCCCTGAAAAGGGTTGGCAAAACCTCCCACCAGAGGAGCTAATCCTCCCTGAATACCCTGTACACTCCACAAACCAGGCTGAGGGTAACCGACAAGCCTCAAGCCCATCGGTGATGTAGGGGGATGTCTACCCTGAAGCATGTGAAGACTTCTCCTTGTGGAATGGGCAGATAAAAACAATTTGTTCCAATAGTCACGAAGGCATTTAGAGCTTGGTCAACTATCAAAGATGCCACGGTCATTCACTGCATTCTGGGCCATTGCCAGTCATCCTGACTTTTGTCTTGCCACTGGATTTCAGTGACTCTGAAAGAGAGTAAAGCAGATGACTTTGTGCAATTCTGCCTCACTTAAATCCAACTCACACACAAATAAAGACATCACCCTATGATGTCACTGGTTCTCTTCAAAAACAAAGGACCACCACCACCACCACCAATACATTCTGGGTATGGGGCACAGCCTGTGCAAAGATAGGAGATGGAATGTCAGGTGTGAGAAGCATCCAAAAGGCCAGTTTGGATAGATTCAATTTATCAATAGATAAAATTTCTATAATGTTCATGAAATACTTCTACATATATTATTTCCACACAACAACCCTGTAAGGTAGATACTATTATTCCTCCCATTTCACAGTAGAGGAAACAAAGGTGGTGAAAGGTTCAGTGACTTAAAAAACATGAAACAACTAGTCAGTGTTTGAAGTAGGATATGAACTCAGCTCTTCCTTACCCCAAGTCTAGTTCTCTATCCACTAAGGCTGGAGAAAATAATTTGAATCCAGAATGTGAAAGCTTTAAATGTCAAACTAAGTTTATATTTGATCTTCAATGTAATGGGAATGAGTGGAATAAAATTAAGGAGGTGAGTTAACACAATGCTTTAGGAATATCATTTTGGAAGCTGTTCAGTATATAGACTGGAAAGGGGAGACCCTTGAGACATGATGTTCAATCAGAAGGCTGTTGCAATAGACCTGGAGAGAGGCTATGAAGGCTTGATCTAGGGTTGTAGCTTTGTGACCATAGAGAAGGGAACATATGGGAAATATGGAAATCAATTCAAAGAGACTTGGCAGCTTGGATAGTTGGAATGGGGAAGAGCCAAGGATGAAGGTATAGTCGTGAACAGCTGGAAGGATGGTGGTTCTCCTTAGGGTCCTGCAGTACCCTCATATTCATCATTATCATTTTTTTTAGTACATGAGGAAAATTATTGTTGTTCTCTGGATAGTTTACTGTCCCTATAGATTGGAAGTCAGTTAAATTTCCCCAGATCATTACTGTTTAAGAAACTTTGGGAAACTATTAATAAATAGTTACTGTCATTATAAAAATAGTTGTTTTGTTTTTCTAGATAATCTTTCTAACAAGATTTAACTTTAAACTTTTTTCAATTTATAAATTATTTTCTTCTCATAAATAAAACTAACATTAAAGAAAATGCAACCAGAGTTGTAATCATAGATATATAAACTAAAAGAAAATTTAGATTTTGTTCTCCTTAGTCAAGTGTCTTTTCATTATATTTTTGGCTTTGTCTTAATTTGAAATTTATAGAACTAGCAAAGCTTCTGCTAATAGTGTAATGTTAGCGCCCCCGTGTGGTAATTGAGCAAAAAATAATGGTAGAGACTGGTGATGGATTTCTAACAGTAAACCAACATCTAGAGAGGTTACGTGGTTTGTCCAAAGTCATACAGCTACTAAGTCTCAAGACTGAGATTCAAAGCCAATGTTCTTTTCCACTTTAGTACTGTTTTCCTGTTATTTCAAAGAGAAAAAAAACCAGTTCTAGTTAGAACTTTAAAACCTATGTTTAACAGGGGGCTATCCCATGAAGTATGTACTCACCCTCTGTGCGGATGCACCTGTTTTCTGGCTCAGTGCAGTGCTGAGAACTTATATTTGGGGATGACAGCACTTTCTTATTTGTCCCTATTTGTCCCATAGCTATGCGGGGCTGTGTCAAAGATGATTGGCAATTGAGCCAGTAAGAACAACCCGCCAAAAATATTCTCTCTCTCTCCCTCTCCCCCTCTCTCCCTCCCTCCCTTCCAGCCCCTCTCACCCTACCCCCACCCCCAGTTCTTCTCCCCTTCTGAGTATTTGTCCTGGAATTCTGCTAGCTCTCCCTTGGTAGCTACAAGCACAAGACAGTGAGAATCCATGCTTGTTTAGGCAAGACTGGACCTCAAATGCCTGGTTGCTTTGGCTGTTTTATGTTTCTGTCCTAGAGCCCAGGATACTAAACTATAATTCTCAGAAATGGATGTTTCTAACCAGTTCTGAGAAATGGATGTTTCTAGGATGTTTAGACAGGGGGAGGTATTTCCTGTGTAAGAGCTGGAGTAAAAATCACCCAATACCACTCAAGTCTTACACCTTTACCAGGTGAAAATATATCTCAGACTCTAGGCCTGGACACCAAATAATCAAAAGGCATTTAAACTGGGTGTAACAGGATGTCTGTTCATATTTGTTAAGAGTCTTGGTTTTATTTATACCCAGTTCCTGCATCTGATTGAGATTGTTTTCCAGTCTGATAAAGGTATCAGGGCTAAGTGAGGCTGGACTGATCATGACTCTAACCCTGACAATCTCCAGCAAGGCTGGATCAAGCAGATTATACCTTGGGGCTGGCTCCTGAACAGGCTTGGCTGCCAGCCTTCTGGCGCCTCTTTGAAAGATCTAATGAGGCTCTGTACCAAAAAGGAAAGAAGACCCAAACAGAAGGAAGTCCTAGATCAGACATAGACTCCAGGAGGCCATCCATATGTCCTTTTACTGCCCCAGAGAGGAGCACAGTAACAGAGCTTGTGGCTAGGAAGAAAGGAGTGATGGGATCTGGGCCACTGGTACTTTTTAGGCAGATCTTACATGCACTGCTATATAATTAGCAGCCAATTTAAAAGTTTTCCATCATCACACAGTAAACTGACAGGAAACAGTAATACACTCCCTGCAAATGCTCTGATGGGGAGCGCAGAGTCCCCTGTCCTGCTTTTGCAGAAGCAGGCTCCACAAGCATCCAGAGAGGTTGCAATCAGGCAAAGTACCCTACATATGTTCTAGTATCTTGGCTTACTACTGGCCATTCGAGATTACACCTGTACCTGCTCCACTTATCAGGAGAGAATTGGTACCACTTCCTGGAGAAATAGCCAAGAGAAGCTGTAAGAGAGGATGAAGAAAACCTAAGCCATGCCCCCGCTTGCCAGGCAAGCCAGACTTATGAATTATGTAGACAGTACAGGTTAAAGGTGAAAGCTAAAATATCTGTTTGGCAGTCCCACAGAGGGCCTTCACCTTTGGGGAGAGTATAATATGTGTGATGAGCCATTTTTGTGGTTTAAGTATTTGGTAATGTGCACTTGTGAATGTTTCAAGTTTTAAGCATTTCTTTTCAGGTGGAGGAAGTAAATACCTGCTTTCTAGCTAATATCAGCTAGCTAGCTATCACTGAGCACCTCTTCTAGAAGGAACTCTATTTTTAATGCTTTATTAGGGTGCTACCCTAAGACATGAACCGTATCTAAGCTTTATTGAAGACATTTTTTCCCAAAACTTTGGGATGAGGGCATAATGAGCCAGAGTGTGTGAGAAAAGCCAGGACCCCTCTCTTTAGAATCCCGGTGCCTTCTGGATGAGTGCAGGTCAGCTTGAGCCCAAAGTGGGTAGTCAGTCAGCTATCTTTTATTAAATGTCTGCTACATGCCAGACATTCTGCTAACTTTTGTGGTACAAAGAAGTGCAGAAAACAGTCTCTGCTCTCACAGAGCTCACAGTCTAATGGGTGTGTGATGATTTAATATTAGGAAAGCAATTAGAATAATATATTGAAAATATTATAATTATATCTATAGATGCTGAAATAACCTTTAATAAAAATGACACCATCCATTTAAATTTCAAACATAAGATATATGAATTATGAACTTTTTCTGGAACGAATGAAAGTATTTATTTGAAACCAAGAAACCGGCATTATATATGATGGAAAAATAGAGGTTTTCCCCAAAAGAACAGGGGTGAAGCAAGTCTGTACCTGTTCACAATTACAATTAAACATAGTTTTAGAAATTCTATCCATGGCAATAAGTCAGGAAAAAGAAATTAAAGGAATTAGTGTTGGCAAGAGAACTTAAAGCTCTCTCTACTTGCTAATGTTATAGTAATTTATTTTTTAAAAAAAACCCAAGAGATTCAATGACAAAAATTGAGATAATAGCTTTAGCAAATTAGTGGGTTCTGAGATAAATACACACACACACACATTTCTATTACTAATTAACAACAAAATCTAGGAAACAAATTTGATGGAAAGAGAAAAACTATTTAAAATAATGATAAGTCAGACTTAATTTTGTAAACTTGTAATCTCTGTTTCTAGGGAGAGTGAGGCTGGTATATTGCTTGAGCCTGGGAGTTCTGAGCTGCTATAAGGATCAAACCAGTAAGACCAAGGTGAGACCATGAAAGCAAGGAGCTCCCAGGCTTCTGAAGGAGGCTTGAACTGATTCAGGTTGTAAATGGAGCCAGTCAAAGATTCTGTTCCAAACAGTAGTAGAATTGGCTAGTGAGTGATCACTGCACTCCCAGCCAGGGTAATTTAGGGTTCTAATCTCAGGAAATAAATAAAATTACTACAAAATTATTAAATATATTTGAGCATTAATCCAGTAAGCAAAACACATAAGGTCTATTTAAAAAGCATTATAAATGATTTTTTACAGAAATAAGGGATTTAACAATTGAGTAAATATGATAGCTTTGTTAATTTGAGTTAATACCAATATATGCTTCATAGAATTAGACAAAATACTAAAATGCCCCAAAATAATAAGAGTAAAATTCACATAGACAAACAAAAGCTCAAGAATAATAAAGGAGATCAGGCGGAGTCAAGATGGTGGCGTAGAAGCAGCAAAACTCTTCAGCTCTCCCCATAACCACCTCAAATACCTATAAAATATGACTCTAAACAAATTTTAATGCTCCAGGACTCACAAAATGACAGAGTAACAAAGCTCCCACTGCAGGCAGCCTGGCAGGCAGACAGAAAGGGGTTCATCACAGCGTGCTGGAAGCCCAGACCAGCACAGCATGAACCCATGGCTGGAGTCCTAGGGCTGCCAGAACAAGCCGAGGCTGGAGTGTGAATCACTGGCAGCTGTGGAATTTTCCAGAATTATCAACCCATAAGAAACAAGGACTAAGTGAAAGGTCAGTGGATAAATTCGGGGGAGAGGGTCTGGCCAGCTGCCCCAGGGCTACAAGTGGCTGAAGTGGCGGCCCTACAGCCACCTCCACATGGCTGCTTCAGAAGTTCCTGGCCTGCAGATTGCAGGGGGGCCAAGCTATCATTCAGAGGCTAAGAGCTCTTGCCATGAGCTGCCTGGATCAGGATTGTGGTCTTGGGTGGTGGTACTGAGGTGCGTTTTCAGTGAGCCAAAGCTGGTGGGGGCTGCAGAAACAGTGGCCTCCTAATAGCTCCAGCAGCTGCAAAAACCCCAATGATTTGGGACAGAGCTCTCCCCTCTGAAAGCAGAGTTCTACTGAACTTAAAAGTCAAGTA
>CM053588.1:125436168-125464837 GCA_028646515.1 Pseudochirops corinnae | reverse complement strand
CTTCCAGAAGGGAAAGCTCTGTCCCAAATCGCTGGGATCCTCCCGGCTGCCATAGCTCTGAGGAAGGTGCTGGGATCCTTCCTACTTACTTCCAGCTCACTGGATAATGAAGACTCCAAGACTGAGGCCCAAGACGGCAATCCAGATCCAGGCCGCTCAACGCGAGAGCACTGGCCTTAGAACAATCGCATAGTCCCCCTGCTGTCTGCAGGCTGCGGGTGGGAAGCTGCAACACGGAGGTGGGTGCAAAACCTCTGCCTTTAGCTTTTCCACTCTGGAGGCCTTTTGGCTGGACTGCTCCTCCCTCCCAACTTCACAAGTCTCACTGACCTAGTTCTGAACACTGCTTGCAGCTGCCACTAATCCACTCACCGCTCCTCTAGTCCGGCTGCCCCCGGGGCACGGCCGTGGCTTCAGGTCAGGCTGATTTCAGTTCACAGTGCTGATATGGTTCCTCGTAGCCGAGCTGACTTTAGTGGGAAGTATCTTTGTGTGCGTTTTGGAGTTCTAGGATTGGTTTAGAGTCCTATTCCATGGGTATTTTGGGGTGGCTATGTGAGAGCTGCGATATGTTGCTGCTGTTATGCCTCCATCTTGGCTCCGCCCCCCCAGTAATAGCCATTCCTAAGGAATACAATCTCTGTTGCAATTTTGAATCAAAACATTCTGACTTAAGCAAATTGTACACCAATAAAAAACAAATTAAGACATCCAAATTATTGAAAAATCTCAGTGGTGAACAATGGTTTTTCAAGAAAGCAAACTCAGAAAATAAGGCAGCTACTAAGGTTAGTTTTCAGATTTCTAAAGAAATCAATTTCAAACATGATTCCGGAGTACAATAAACTGATTGCTGAAAAGAAGTGTAATACGTCCCATTAAGTAAAAGTAAACAGTAAGAAAACCTGAAAAATGTATTAAAACTTGTACCACTTAGCAAAGTAATTTTTTAAACACTAATGTGATTTCATGATAAAAATCTTAAGTAATAGGTGTGATTAATTGATATTAATTGAAATTTCTTTTTCTAAAAACAAATTTATTGACAAATTAGCTTAATTGTTAATTATGCCTTTATTTGGAAAGTGAGCCACTAAAAACTTATCAGTGGCTCAGAGAAGTTTAGCCTATTTTAATTTTGGCTTCTATGTACTGCCAGGTTGTGCGGGGTTGCTCTGGCATGACATTTTTGAAGTCATATTGGCCCTTGTCAATCAGGATTTTATTTTCTAAATGTTCACTAACCATTCCTTTAATAGTCCACTTAGAATTTTTCAAGTTTATCATCCTAAAATTTACAGGCTCTATTATCTACTATTTTTGAAAATTGATAATATTTCCCTCTGCTCCAATCTTAAGGTTCCTTTTCTGTTCTTCATGGATTTTCAAAAATCACTGACAATAATTCAACAATCTTATCTGCCATTCCTTGCCTAAGTACTTAATTCATCTGAGCCCAGTGACTTAAACTTAATCACCTTCCCCCCTTATTTAGCCAAATAGTTTTTTATTGTTTAGGAGCATAGTCATGTTAATTTTGTTCTGGTCGACCAAGAAAGATAAACCATAGTACATAACATTTTAAAAGTAGTCTACCATATACACTTGTTCCTTCACAATCTATTCTGGGATTCTCTTTGCTTTGATTCTCAGGTGGATTCTTGAAGAGAAATGTTGCCTGTTTCTGAAGAGATTTTAATACTTTTTCAAATATAGAGTTTTCACCTAACAGAAAAAGTCTCTGTGTATAATTGTCATGAAGTTGCACATTTTGGAGGGTTATTGGAGCTGTAAAATTGATTTAAGAAGGGATGTTGAGTGATAGCAAGACAATTATTTTGTGGAATATTTGTCATCTGTAATTTTAACTCTCTCTAATAAGGTCCTGAAGTGTGTTGTAAAATACCACCAAAGAAAAGCCTGAACTACATTCTGGCTATAATATGAGCTAGAAAAGCTTGTTTTGATAGCTAAGACTTATCCTTTTCATATTGCTCTAAATGAAATTTTAACTTTAATACATGCAACACATTTAGCTAACAAATATGACTCGTTTTGAAGAACTATGATATAAACCAGTGTGCAAATTGATGAGCCACCATCATTCACTGGTTTGTTTGTTTTTTTGTTACGGTTGTTTCTAATATTTACACTCAGCTAGTTGTTGTTGTTGTTGGTGGTGGTAGTGTGTGTGTGTGTGTGTGTGTGTGTGTGTGTGTGTGTATTATTTGTTGCATTTTTTCCATTTTTTCCAGAGTAAAACATTATAGCGGCAAAAGTATGGGCTTCAACAGCACCATGGTGGCAACATTTTCTTTCTTTCTTTTTTTTAAATTTTTTTTTCTTTTTGGAGGGAGGAAGGCAGGGCAATTGGGGTTAAATGACTTGCCCAAGGTCACATGGCTAGTAAATGTTAAGTGTCTGAGGCCAGATTTGAACTCAGGTCCTCTTGATTCTCTATTCACTGTGGGGTGGCCACATTTTCCACAAACAAAGACTTAATGGAACACTGACTTCACCTCTTCCTTAGTAGAACCAGGGCACATGGAAATTTATTATTCTTCACATCTCCATCTTCCTCAGGTCAGGCTGCCCCCTGGTGGACATCAGTGACAGCAGCTGCTTACTTGTTCTATTACCATCTTATGGTAGGTATCGTTAACTTCATTTGTTCTTTTTCTTCTAGTCCAAAGATTCTTCTCCCTTGTTGAGAAGCAAAATAAAAATTAGCATCTCTATTCTCTCTGCCTTTAGTATTATTGTTTTTACCTTGTTCGATTGTCCCTTTTCTTTCTTTGATCATTCCTTTTTTCCCCCCAAGATAGATAAAACACTCTCACTTCAAGGTTTGTGGCCCCTTCCTTTGGAACCGACTGGAACAATCATTGCGTTTGACGTGATGTCAGTAAGCCAAAAAAATAAACAGAGAAATGAAGGCTCACAAGGAGATATCACCAGTGCCAGAAGTAAATCTCAAATGTGGTGCCAATGTGGATGTTTATGCTTTTTATAGAAATGCTTGTTCACTGTGAAAACACAACTAACGTTCCCTTTTCCTTTAACCTTGTAAACTTTTACAGGATCTTTCTACAAAGAAATGATGATAGCAACAAAATTTGGAAAAAATAACTACAATAAAAATCAGAGATGAATGTAGAAAGAAATGGCTTTATTGTTATTATTTTAAGTTCACACACTGAAAATATAAATTGTGAATAGGTTGGAGTTTTGTGGGTTTTCCATTTGAATAAATGAAACTATATAAAATGTGTTGCAAACTTTACAAATCTGTATAAATGAGTCTCATTATTATTGCTATATGATCATTTTTTATTCTATTTCTTTATTTGAATATTTGGAGGAGAGGCAATGGATAGAGAACTGACCTTAGATTCAGGAAGACCTGGGTTCATATCCCACCTCTGACTTATACTGTGTGACCCTGGGCAAATCACTTAAACCTCTGAGTACTCCAGGTAGATTGGACATGGCAGAGTAATTTATCAATCTTCACTGGTAGAAGGGGTTTCCTATGTTGAGTTTCTTATGACAATGAAATCATATACTGGTCCAAAGATATTTAAATGTTCATCTTTGCAAATAGTTGCTAAACTTAGACTTATAAAATTGTTTAAAATACTCATAATTTATTTTTTAAATATCCAAGGATTAACTATCTTTTTACCCAAAAGATAAAAGAACAATCCTTGAGTCACTCAGTGCTGAACAAATGGTAACTCAGAACCCCAGCTGCTATTTACGTAGTCAGCTCTAGTAGCATAACATTAGCGGCACTTGTCTGAGGACTCTGAGTTATAGTGGGAGGAATTCAGGGTAATAATGGCAGGATATGATATTTCCTCCATTACTGCATCCCTGTGTTATGTAAAAGAAATTGGATTGTATATAACCATGTGAGCCTTCATTTCTCTGTTTATTTTTTTGGCTTACTGACATCACATCAAGACTCATTTATACAGATTTGTAAAGTTTGCAACACATTTTATATAGTTTCATTTATTCAAATGGAAAACCCACAAAACCCCAACCTATTCACAATTTATATTTTCAGTGTGTGAACTTAAAATAAAAAAATGTTATATTACCTACTTATTATTGCAATTGATAGTACATCATCTATCTAATTCAGTTCACCAGTCCAGAGTAAATATGCATTAAGCATTTGCATGTGCTATATGTAAGATACTGTGTACCATTCGAGAAACCCAAAATATACTACAGAAATCCTGCTTTCAAGGAGTTTACAATCTAATGGCAGATGTGGTTGAAGATACTTCTTTCCACTTAGTTTTTTCTATAAAATGAAAAACTAGATAATCCCTAAGGTCTTTTCTATCTCTAAAATATTGGATCCTATTATTTTATATGTATGTGGAATACAATACAAGGCTATGTGAAAAATCTATGGATGTTCAAATAATTATGGGAAATCTTAGGGCAGAAATTGCTGTTAGTGGGAGTGGTAGGATATGAGACAATCAATGCAAATTTCATGAAGGGAGATCACAAGATCAGAGATTTAGAAATGGATGAACCCTCTGTAAGGGACTTTTGCTGTTGTTGAGTCATTTCAGTTAGGTCTAGCTCTTCAAGACTTTATTTCAGGTTTTCTTGGCAAAGATACTGAAGTAGTTTGCCATGTTCTTCTCCAGATTATTTTACAGATGAGGAACTGAGACTAATGGAGTTAAGTGACTTGTCCAGGGTTACACAGCTGATAAGTGTCTGAGGCTAGATTTAAACTCAAGAACATGAGTCTTCCTGACTTCAGGCCCTGCACTCTATCCACTGCACAGCTTAGTTGCCCCTCTGAGGAACTAACCCCCTCATTTTATAGTTGAGTAAACAGATGTAGTGAGGTCAATTGGCTTGCCCAAATTCATACCAATATATAATGGATTTATGGTTGAAGGCTTTCTAGTACGACAGAATAGTTGACCCAGGGATACTTGAAGTTATCAAGAGATACTTGAATTATCCTGGGGTATCACAAAGCTCAGAATTGGGTCTCCAGGTAGACAGGTCTGAGGATGCTAAGGGTTCTGAGCTGACAAGTCACGGCAGAAGCACTAGCACTATTTGGTCATTTGTCTGTGTAGACTTATGAAACAGATATTTTGGGGAGGGCATTACACATTTGTGCAGATGGCATCCGTTGAGAGAGCTCATGGAGTATGAACTTTGTATATAAGCACAATATATGTTCAGCAGAGAGGAACACAGCAGAAAGAACATAGCAGAACACCCCATTTCACTGGATACCTGATGGTATCACCAGAGATATCTGGCAATTCTTTGGAAGAATGAGCAACAACACTGTAAACATATTTCCCTGATCACGTGTGCCCTTCCATCTGTTTTCCTCGTCTGTATCTACACTGTTAGCGTGGCAATCTATCCAAGAGCATACAAATGAATGAATGAAAAATACTTCCTGCCACATACTTTCAATCTAGTGACATTGGTCTCCTTGCTGTTTTACAAACAAGATATTCCATCTCTCAGCTCTGACCATTTTCTCTGATTTCCCGCATGTCTAGAATGCTTTCCTTCCTTATCTCTGTCTCCTGGCCTCCTTTAGGTTCCGACCTAAATCCTGTCTTCTACAGGGTGCTTTTCCAAACTCCTCTTAATTCTCTTGCCTTCTCCTTTTAATTAGTTCCTACTTATCCTGAGTATACTTTGCTTATTCACGTTTGCTTGCTTGTTGTCTTCCTCCACTAGATTGCGGACAATTAGAATGATGACAGAGACTGTTTTTGCCTCTTTTTGTATCCTCAGTGCTGAGCAGATTATCTGACAAGCAGTAGGCACTTAATAAATGTTTATTGACTTATTGACTATTAAGAGCTTACTGTGTGCTGTGCATTGTGCCAAGTACTAGCTATACAGATAGCTAAAGAAAAGAGCTTATACTCTAATTGGGGGAGACAAAACATAAAAAGAAAATTCAGCTGCAGGCATAAGGAAAAGCCTGGAAGCCTTACGTATAAAAAGATGGAGTGGATGATAAGACTCAGAAGTCCTCAAGGTGTAGAAGTAGTTAAGATGATGGTGCTGGAGGACCTCGGGCACATAGGCAGGGCAGCTGGGGAGGACCTTAGGAGGTAATATGAGGGCAGATGGTGGTCTTTTATGGTATTAGAAGGAAGGGAATTATTCACTCCTATCTCAACAGAGGTGTCAAGCAGCAAAAGTAAAGGGGGAAGACAAGGGGATAGGGAATCTCCAGTGATAGAGGCTCTTCTCACTCTCTGATTGTCCCAGACTGTATTTGCTGTTGTGGAGGGCGTCCTTCTTGTCTTTATAGAGCTATGCTCTTTAAATAAATGTCTTGAGTTAATGAGTTAATATATTCTTTTGTTGGTCTAATAAACACATATGTATCAATGGAGTTTTGTAAGTTATGATTTGGGGTACATGATGATCCACAAAATGCTTTAAACCAGTGGTAGCTTTTAGGGACCAATGGATGGGGGTAGTCCTGGGTTCTACATAGAGATGAAGAAACTGAGGCCTAAACAAGTTAAGTGACTTGCTCACAGTCACACAAGCAGTAAACACAATGAGTAGAAGAGTTGGGTTTTGAACCCAAGTTCCCTGACTCCAAATCCTGTGCTTTTTCCATTATAGAACAATTGTTCTATAGCATAAGTGTCAGGTCCAGAATTCATACCCAAGTTCTCTGACTCCAAATCCATCATACTCTGTAGTTCCATGTCTTAGGTGGTTCCATATTGAGTCTCGAAAGGAAGGGAAGGACTTCAACAGATTGAGTAGTGAAGGGTAGGTAAAGATGTTGTTAACATACTTACAGAGACAGGACAAGGAAGAACAAAAATGGGGAAGGGAGAAGAATCCATTTTGGCTGGAACATAGAATGATAAATAGCTAGCATTTAAGGTTTGTTAGAAATGTTATATTCTATTTATAACAACCCTAAGAGGTGGGTACTATTATTATCTCTATTTTGCAGATAAGGGATCTAAGGTGGAGAGGGGTTAAGTGAATTGCCCATTGTTACCTAGCTAATACGTGAAGTAGGATTTGAACTCAGGCCTTCCTGACTTCAGGTCCAGTATGTTATACACAGATCTGCCTAATTGCCTCATAATCAAAAACATGAAGAACATATTCATTCAATGTGCTCAATTCAACTGCTGTCCAAACATTTATTGAGCAGCACTATGTGTGATGTAGTATGGTAAGCACAATTTGGTTCTCCTGCCAAATTAGCCATTTCAGATTTCTGTAGACAACTACCTCTTGCTTGGAGAAAACTGACAATTGGCAATTGGTTACTCCTTTCCCCCACCTTCATAAGAGTAAGTATGTATGATATAATAAGTAAGAATATATCATATCAGAATTATAGTCTTCTGTGCCTCAATTTCTAATTGTACTTTAGTGCTTTAGTGCTTTAGCTAGTACTAAATGATTCTAAGCCCCCTTCTAGTTCTAAGAGCCTATAACTCCATACTTCTAAACTTGAAGTTGTCTGTTTGAATTATAGTTATCTTTTTTCCCCCCATAACTCCTTGGAAATACTGTGATCAATTCTGGGTTCCCCATTTAAAGAAGGTATAATGTTAATGGGGTTTAAGATCTTCCCCACCCATTAATATGCCTTATGTGGAACTCATTAGGGAAGCTTGCTTGGGGGAGGCTTGCTTGTAGAACGCTCTCACAGCTTTTGCTAATTTCTAATTAGGCATTGAGTCACAAGGGTTGTGATGCCTTCTGGCTCTGAGAAGTGTAAATGGTATATATATGTATATATATATGGTATTTTGCTTTGATCTTGTGTTGAGATTCTGAGCGGCTAAACGGTTTGGGTAATCTATGGTTTGGGGTAAATGATGGCTATCCCAAACTCATAGATTCTGAGATTCTGAGTGACTGTATGTTCAGAGCTCCCTGACTGCACAGATGTAAAGGCTCTCTCAATCCAGGGATGTATATAAAGTGTATAGTTGATTCAGGCAGTCAGAGCCCTGTCTGTTGGTCTTTAATTTTCTGCTTGTATTTTTTGTTTGTATTTTCTCTGAAGTTCAGGATGCTAACTTTTCCCCTGAACTAGTGAATGTAATTAAAAAAAGATTGTTTCTAGTAAAGCTGATCTAAGAACCTATGCTAGCAGTCATCCTGGGTATGCCGGTGTGGTTGCCACTGCTGAAGGACATTGGCAAATTACCCTAATACTGTCCTTCTAGAAATGATGATGATAATAAAAAATAACTAGCATTTATTTAGTGCCTACTTTGTCCCAGGCCCTATGCTAAGCACTTTACAAAAATTATATCCTTTGATCTTCACAACAACCCTGGGAGGTGAGTGCTATAATCATCTCCATTTTATAGTCTAAGAAACTGAGGAAGAAGAAGTTAAGTGACTCGTCCAAGCTAGTTGGTATGTCAGACCAAATCTGAACTCAGGTCTTCTTGACTATAGGCCCAGTGCTCTATCTACTGTACCACCTAGCTGCCTCTAGTCATTCACGCTTACAACCTTGGTGTCATTCTCAGCTTCTCACTCTCAATCACCCCATATATCCTACTCATTATCAAATCTTGTTATTTCTAGCTTCCCCAAGTCTTGCATATATATCTCTTTCTCTCGACTCACATGGACACAACTTAGTTCAAGCCCTCACCTCCTCTCCTACGGACTATTGAAGTAACTTTCTAATTGTTCTCTGTCTTAAGTCTGTCCTCACTCTATTCTATCCTCCACTCAGCTGTCAAGGTGATTTTTCTAATGTGGAGGTATGACCATGCCACCCTTCCTGCTTAATGAACTCCAGGGGCACCTTATTGCTTCCAGGGTCAAATATGAACTCTTGTTTGACATTTAAAACTCTACAAAACCTAGTCCTTTCCTATATTTCCAGGCTTCTTATACTTTACTCCTCTTCCTCTGGGGAGTCAACTTGAAAGTGCCTTAGAGATGTGTGCTTGGCACTGGGCCAGTCAGTCTTTTTTATCAGCGGCTTGGAGAGAGGCATAGATGACTTGCTTGTCAAATTTGCAGATGACACAGAGCTGAGAGAAAATAGCTAATAATTTGACAATGGAGCCAGGCTTGACAGACTAAAATGAAGCAGAATGATGTAGTTGGAGGACCTAGGTTCAAAAAATAACTACTTAACGTTTCAGTCAGTCAGTCACCTAGGATTTATCAAGAACTTACTATGTGCCAAGCACTGTGTTGGGTACTGGGATATACTTACAAATAGGAGAAAGACAATCCTAGCCCTCAAGTAGTCTAAATTCTAATGGGGGAAAGATAATGCATAAAAGGATGCTGAAAAGAGGGAGGGGAGGGATGGCCTAGGATAAGGGGGGAGGAAGTTAGATCTTGAGAGACTCCTGGGGAAAGATAAAAGACCATTTATGGGCCTTGGTTTCCTTTTATGTGAGTGTATCCAATGAGATAATCTTAAAGGTCCCAAATCTACATATTAGATTGAATTGAATAAGAATAAATTTAACGGAAATGTTTGTAGTGTCTTTCACAGGGCAGTGAGCATGGGTTCAGACCTCAGTGAAACTCTTCCCACCCTACCCACTCCCTCACCCTAGCAAGGGCAAACGTGAGGGGTGAGGAGAAGAGAGGAGGAAATTGAAATGAATTACATTAATTGGATTGCAGAGGAGGGGAGATGGAAGGGGAAGGGCCCTTCCCTTCTCATGGCCTAGCTAAAATAATCTTTACCTGAGATTTGTGTTGATATATAAAAAAATCCCAAATATGCCCTGCCTGGCATACAAGTAAAACATGAACTAGGACAAGAAAACATTTATTCTTTGAGAACATATGCAAATTTGAAGAACATTTAAAACTCTTATTTCATAATCATTTTTATCACATTCTTATAAGTCTTAATACAGTACTCACAAAAAACAACTTTGCAAATCGCAACTTTTCTTAAATTGTGACACTTGTATAATCCAGCAATTGATTACTTGCAAAATGTAACTGGTTGTTTTTCACTAGAAGGTTATGTATTTGTGATTTTGATATATTTGTGATCTTATTATATAAGATTATGATCTTATACATTTGAATACTGAGGAAATACAATCAGAAATACTTAAAAAGTAAATTGTATTTTTAAAGAATATGTATGTAGGGCATTTAAATTTTTATAATTAAAGAATAACTAAACACTGAAAAAATGAATACTTTATCATGAGGCAGAATTGTATCTAAATTTCCCAAAATTCAACTCAGTTTACATAAACCCCTACATTTAAAAAATAATCAATTCAGGAAAGTTGTGAGTGTGCATAAGATGGGATGGCACTGTCATGCTGTTAAAAGTGCAGAAGGAAATATTCATATGAATTCAGAAATAATTGGAAATGTGTGAATCCTACCAGAGACCATTATTTAGAAATGTATATACTAAACATGATACATATATATATGTGTATGTATTTTATACATATACGAATCACATTAAACAACATTTCATTACATTCTGTTCTTAGGATATAGTTAGTAGTTCTTTGGTTGATTAGAATCTACATTGATATATGATAGAATTTTCTACATCATAATAATCTTTGAAATTCACTGATTTTCATAATAGATGTCAAAGGTAATCAACATATAATATTATTAAGAAAGACAAATATGATAGAGTATTTTTAAAAACCATCATATCCTGCTAGCATGGGATCATCAAGATGGATAATATTCATGGTGGCATTTCTTTTGTTGTTGCTATCTGGTAGTACATTTTTTAGATTCCTTTTGCCTCCCTAGATGGTAAAAAATTGAAATCTGGTACTGCTTTCAAGACCTGTGATTTGATTAATGTGATTATACCCTTCACTAATATGGATCATAGCATTTCACATCTTAGGAGAAAGTATTTATGATCTGTTGTAGCTAAAAATAAATCATCAACTAGTGACCAACATTGTGAAAATGAACCTATCATCACACAACCTGCTGGTCCTCAGATAAGAGCCATATACATTTCCATCAGCAATTCCATATTCAAAGTCTTTCTGGCTATACTAATTGTTTTGAAACTGCTTTCTCCAAAGTAACTAATGATCTTTCAGTCTGCACATCCAATGACCTTTTCCCAGTCCTCATCCTCCTTGCCCTCTCTACAGCCTTTGACACTTTTGATCACTCTCTCCTTCTTGATATTGTTTTCTCTCTAGGTTTTTGGGATACTACCACTCTGTCCTGGTTTTCCTCCTACCTCTCTGAAAGATCCTCCTCTAGATCACACTCTTTAATTGTAGGTTTCCTTCAGGGTTCTGTCCTGAGTTCTCCTTTCTTCTCACTACTTCATTGGTGATCTCATCAGTTCCCATAGGTTTAATTACCTTCTATGCTTATGATTCTCAAATCTACCTATCCTGCCCCAATCTCTCTGTTGACTTCCAATCTTACATTTCAACTTGCCTTTCAGACATTTTGAATTAGATGTCCAATGTGTATGTGTGTTCAGTTATTTAGCTCGTGTCCAACTTTTTGTGACCACATTTGGGATTTTCTTGGCAAAGATACTGGAGTGGTTTGCCATTTCCTCCTCCAGCTCATTTTACAAATAAGGAAACTAAGGCAAACAGGGTTAAGTGACTTGCCCAGGGTCACACAGCCTGTAAGTGTCTGAGGCCAGATTTGAACTCAGGTCTTCCTGATTCTAGACCTAGTGCTTTATCTATTGCATTACCTAGTTGCTCCCTGGCACATAGTTGGAACTTGATAAATTCTTGCTACCAGACAGTGGAAAGTAGACTAGATTTTGGTTGTGATAGAATTACATCTACCTCTATATCTAGATCTGTCTATACATGCATACAGATAAATATATAAATATATATACTTATACATAATCAATTATATAAAGAGGAGTGATTGTATTAAGCATCTTCAAAAAAACCACAGTTTGGCTTAAGTATTTTTCTGTCTTTTTCTTCTAAAGATGGTTATAGAAAAGATCTCCATGTATTAAAAAAGATTATTGCTTTCCATTGTAATTTTTGAGGTATACCCGAAAGATTTGTGGCTGGATTACAAATCTCAGACATACATTTTTCTACTTTTAGCCATTTAAAAGCTTCCCTTACGTTATTACGAAGTACCAGAAGGGGAAAGCTAGATTAGATTATCTATTGACCCCTTCTAGTCATAAAATTTAGTGATTTTGTACATATCTATCATCTGGATGGATGGATCCCACTGCATACACAACTGACACAATATTATGCAATGAAAAAATGAGACATGAGGGTAGGTGTTCTTAATTGTATGTGTGTGTGTGTGTGTGTGTGTGTGTGCGTGTGTGTGTGCGTGTGTCTGTATGTGTGTGTCTGTATGTGATAGATCCTCTTGGCAATTGGTGAAGTCTATGAAACACTTAGAATAATATTTGTAAATGAATAAAATGAATTGGCTTATGAATATGAATATGAAAATGAATAAAATACATTGGCTTATAAAGGAAAAAAATATATTGAAACACAATGATCAAAATATTAAAAAACTTTCTTTTGATGGACTCCAGTTTAAGGACCTCTGCCTTAGGGGACTCGAAGAGTTAAAAAAAAAATCTTCTAAATTCAAGTTGAATTTTTCATAAGAAGAATGAATTATTTGCAAATTTCCCCATATCCTTCAACTACTCCCTTCATCATCATTGCCACACAAATTAAAAAAAAAGTCTGTAAAGAAGTTCACTGAGACTATATATAAAAGTAACATATTCATTAGAATTTTTGCTCATAATAAACTTTAATTGTCAATCATTCCATCAATGCATAAATACTGAGTGTCTGTTCTGACCTAAGCATTGGGACAGGTGTTATACTTTCTGGGTAGAAAACCCCCCACAATTAAATAAATTCACTTTAGTCTATTGTTTAACTTGGGGTGATGGTATTTAAAATGTGCCATTTTGTACCACTAGGTGGAGGCAGGATCCTTTTCCAGGTTCACATTTGCTTCCGTTCAAAGGCTGTGATAAAAGTTGAAGACACAATTCATTGTTCCATCAGATAGCTCGGTATTGGTTGAACCTTGAAAGAAGTGATAGTTTCAGCTTTCCCTGTTTATAAGGACACAACCCACTGTGATGAAGACTGATGTGGGAGCTGTGTGACTTTTGGAAGGTCCCTTACTGTCTCTGAGATTAATTTATATTTATAATTCATTTATAAAATGAAGAACTTGAGCGAAATAATCTTTAAGCTTCCTTTCAGCTTTGAATCCTGTGGTCCTCTTTCGTATGAGTTCCTGCCTTAAGAAGAACCTCGCTCTTTCCCTGCATCAAAAATCTGGGATTCCATGAGTAAAAACCAAGGTGGGAGATAGGCAATGGGAGAGGGGAGAGGGAGAAAGAGAAAAGGGAGAAGAAGAAAAAAAGAGAGAGAAAATAGAAAGAGAGGGAGAAAAAGAGATAAAAAAAGAGAAAG
Organism: Pseudochirops corinnae; assembly: GCA_028646515.1. Lineage (NCBI taxonomy): Eukaryota > Metazoa > Chordata > Mammalia > Diprotodontia > Pseudocheiridae > Pseudochirops > Pseudochirops corinnae. The sequence continues at coordinate 125,451,377 of CM053588.1, read as the reverse complement.
GGAGGGGGAAGAAGGAATAGAGAAAGAAAGAAAAAGAGAGAGAGAGAGAAGGGGAAGCATGACAATGATAGAGACACACAGAGAAAGAGACATTTCCTCAATGTGAAGCAATCACTGAATGGTTGTAATGAGTTTTTATGTTAAGATAATGATAGAGATAATAAAAGAAATACTATTTATATGAAGCCATTTGAAAGAAAGGGCAGCTAGATGGCCCAATGGATAGAGCACTGGCCTAGAAATCAGGAAAACTCTTCCTGGCCTCCTGCTAGCTGTGTGACCCTGGGCAAGTCACTTAATTTGCCTCAGTTTCCTCATTTGTAAAATGCACTGGAGAAGGAAATGGCAAACTGCTCCAGTATCTTTGTCAAGAAAATCCCAAATGAGATTATGAAGAGTCAAACATGACTGAATAACAAAATTTGAAAAAAATTTATTGATGACATATTGGAAAATCAAAACTGTATTCGAGTGTTGCCCCTGCTATCTGCCATCCTAGTGCTGAAACTTCCCTTAAAACAACAAAAAAACAGTTACATAAAACCAATGAACAAAGCAGCCATATCTGATAGCGAGCACACAGAATTCTTTACATTCATAGGTCTCTACCTTGCTACCAAGAGGAGGGGGATGTGTATTTCATCCGGATGGTTCTCTAGAAAGTAGATTTATTCATTATGATTAATTCGAGTTCAACTGCCTTTTAGTGTTGTTTTTGTTTACATTATTGTAGTCATTCTGTGAATTGTGCTCTGGGTTATGCTTTCTTTACTCCATCACCTTATGCAAGTCTTCTATGTTTCTCTAAATTTCTCATTTTTGTATCTTCTCTCTTCAGTTCCATTTATTTATTTTATTCATATCTTCAAGTCTTTGATGTCTCTGCCCAACTCTGGAATTATCAACATTCAGTATTCTGAGTGTTTCAAGGAATGTATAGAAGACATTGATTCTGTTATATATCCTTCTCCTTTTCTCCTCTCACCCCCATATAATTATGTTCACCATTACAAGATAAGGTATTCTTGGTTATGCCAAGAATACGGCAAATCTTCTTTGTTTGGGGGTATATCATATTTCAATATTTTATTTCCTTTTTAATAGTTGATGTATAGTTCTGAATGTTTCTGATTGGAATTTCATAGCACATGATTTTTCTCTTCCTAGACACTTGCAATACTTTTTCTTTAATCTAGAAACTCAGTGTTTGTAAATCACATTTCCACAAGTATTATGTCTGGTGTTTTGCTCTGGTTGTGATATAGGGATTCTATCAATCTGTATTTTTCCCTTGACTATCATACTTCCAGACAATTCCTTTTATGGTTTTATGTTTTCCTAAAATACTGTTTCTGGGTCTTTGGTTTTAACATGCTCTGCTTGTAGTCTAATCATTTTAAAATTATTTCTCTGCATCCTTTCCCCCAGTTTTGTAGCAGATATCTTACATATTATTCTTTTTCTTCCTTTAATTTTGCTCTTATATTTCTTCTTGTATCTTTGACTTTTTTTCAGTTATTTTCTCCCTTTTTCAAAGTGTCTATTCCTATATTTTCTAAGCTTTCTTTCTTCTTTCTTATCTTTTTCTTTTGTTCTTTTACTAGGTTTTCCAACCACTTTCAGTCCTTATAGCCATTCCATATTCTTTTCTGGGATAATTATAGAAATATTTTCTCTTTCTGGAATTTTATTCTGGGGTTTTCTTACCTGATACAATTTTTAAAATTCATTTTATTAAAAGATTTTCTTTGCTTGGTCATTCCCTCAGATTTTTCAGTTTCCCATGCCTCCATCTTGATGGGTTTTGACTCTTGAATTTATTCTTTTTGAGGCACTAAAATTTCTGATTGAATCACTGTTGAGGATAGATTACACTAGGATTCACTGGTGAAAGTTCTTGGTGGTTGTCCAACTTACTTAGAGTTAATTTCAAACTCCTTTTGAGGAGTTACTGTAGTCATTGATCAGAAGGAGGTGATAGCATAGAAACAGGGACAGAAGGAACATGAGACTGTGAAGCTTTTCATGTCACTGTTCTTATTATTTAAAATTTGCTATTTGGATTGCCTTGCTGAAATTTTTCTTTCTTTTAATGGTTTTTTTTTTTTTTGCTCTCTTTGACACCTTTCTAGCTTGTTTTAAGATAGAAGTGGAATAAGGGTTGGCCAGAAACTTTTGTTGAGGGGCTAGAAATGTTGAGGGAGAAAACCCCAGGGATACAGGGATCCTGAGACCAAAGTTCCCAGGGCAAGGTCATCTGGAATGAATTCATTGACTCAAGCATTCTTTAAGTCAAGGTTGCAAAGATTTACTGTTATGCTATACAGCAGGCAAGAGTTCTTAGGGAACCTGCAACTTTAAAAGGGTATAGTTAAAGTTTATATAGGGTAAACTATTCTAAAACATGTGCCAAATCTGCTGAGTCAGGGCAGCATTAGGGAGTGTTTAAGGAGTGGTCAGTTCTTAAAGGAACATGTACTTTTAATATCTACTGTGCAGATATTTTACCTAGAGTTCACTGGGAAATAGCCCAAGGGGGGACTACAAGGAGGTGTGGATTTAGGCCTGAAACATCTTTAAGTCAACTAATGGTCAGGGCTGGCTGAGAAATACCCAGGCTGCCCCAATCAATGTCTTGTTAGACAAGATAAACTTAAGGAAGTATACATATGACTGAGTCTAGATACATATGATAGGTCAGTGAATAGTAAATATCTTTATGACCCAGTACACAGCCAATTTTCTTTTCTAGTTGGTTCAAACTACTAAATTCCGTAGGTGCAGCTGGCTACTACTGTATCAGGAAGAGAAATAAGTATTTTGCTAGGGCATGCTGCCCTTGAACAGGAGAAAAGGTGCCCGAGACAGTGTTTTGAGGCTAGGAAGATTTGAGGCCAGGGAGAAATGTGATTTTGGAGCTGGATGTGATTTTGGAAGTGGAGTTCAAGCACAGGCACCCAAGTACCCCATCACTTTCACTTGACTTTCTTCTTGTTAAGCCCTCTGTTGGGGAAAATTTCCTAACATTTTGTTTGAGTCATGAAAGACAAATCTGCCTTATTTCAATATATAAGATGGCTAGATAGAGCAGTAGATAAAACTCTGGACCTGGAATCAGGAAGACCCAGATTCAAATCTGACCTCAGACTTACCCAGCTGTGTGACTCTAGGCAGTCACTTAACCTTTGTCAATCTCAGCTTTCTCATCAGTAAAATGGGTGGATTAATAATAGTTCCTGCTTTCCAGGGCTGTTGTGAGGATAAAATAAACTAACATTTTAAAAGTACTTTGCAAACCTTAAAGCCCCATAAAAATGCTAGTTACATAATGTTGTCATAATCCTAATTATTATAACTTTGAGGGAGTGGATTGACTGAACCATAGTATTCAGTATAAAAATTATTTTGACTTGATCCTGTTTCAGAAAATTTCTAGTTGTACGGCCATGTGAAAATAACAATTTTTTTTGGTTTCTATTTTATTATATGTAAAATGGAGAGAATTGTACCTGAATACCTTTCTCACAGGATAGTTCTGAAACTCAAAGTGAGATAATGTATATGCTTTGCAAAACAGAAAGTGCTATACAAATGTCAGAGACAGTTAGATGATGCAGTGCATAGAATGTCAGTCCTAGAGTCAGGACAATTCAACTTCCTCAGTTCAAATCCAGCCTCAAACTCATACTAGCTGTGTGACCCTTGGGCAAGTCACTTATTCCTGTTTGCCTCATCTATAAAATGAACTGGAGAAGGAAATGGCAAACCACTCCAATATCTTTGCCAAGAAAACCCCAAATGGGGTCATGAAGAGATGGACATGACTGGTCAACAAAAATAGGATGTCAATTATTAATATTACATTCGATTTTTATTAGACTGAATTTACTACAGTTTTCTAGTGCTTGAGGCAACCTGCACGGTTCACAAATAGGATTACCTGGAGGATCTCACTATCTATAGAGAATCCTTTTCCTACTTGGAATCTCTGCTGGCCATCCTAAATAGCCATGGCAAATACTCTAGAAAGTAACTTTCTCCTTGTTTTATGGCTCACATGATATTAATTAAAAGGGCATCTTCAAGCAAAGAAGGGCTTCTGGTATTGCATCTGTTAAGGAATCATGTATGACATTTATTTTTATAGACTGGTCTCCCTACATTGCTCAGGCTGGAAGTGCAGGGTCTATTCACAGTCCTAATCCCACTACTGATCAGCATAGGAACTTTGTCCTGCTCTGCTTGCAACATGAGCTGGTTTGCCCCTCTGTAGGCAACCTGGTGATCCCCTGATCCTGGGGGAGCACCATATTAATACCAAACATAGTTCATACACCAGATTGCCTGAGTTGACTGCAACTCAGAACTCTTGAGCTTCCCCAGCTGCAGCCTCCTTGGCAGCAGGATTATAAGCATGTGCCACCATTCCATGTGTGAATTTGACATACACATGGTAGAGACACTACTGAAAAAGGACCTTAAAATGGAATTTTAAGCATAACAAGAATTTTTATTATGTATGCCTTTCTGTCAGTCAGGAGACAGTAAAGCTATGCTTATTAGAGAAATTTGATACAAGGAATTTCCCTTCCCTTCTTCTTCTAGGTGCATTAATTTTGTTAGTGCAGACACTTTTCAGTTTCATGTAATGAAAGTTATACATTTTATCTTTTGTAACTGCTTCTTTTCCTTGTTTGGTTAAATATACATCTCCTGTACATAGCCATGAGAGGAATATAAACTGCTTGTCATCTAATTTTTTAATAGTATGATCTATAATATTAAAGACATATCCATTTAGGATATATTATAGAATATGATATAAAGGTGTTGGTCCAAACCTATTTTCTGCCAGACTGCTTTCCAGTTTTTCCAGCAGTTTTTATCAAATAGACAAAATTTGATATAAATTTTATATCAGTATTATATTAGTAATTTATATTTTCTGATTTTTCTGATTTTAAACACTGACTGTTTGAGTTTCATTGTTTCTGATTCTCACTTGTTTAGTATATTCCATTGATCTACCTCTATTTTTTTTTAACCAATAACAAATGGTTTTGATGACTGATCTTTTTCATGTAATTTGAGTTCTAGAAATTCTATTTCTCCCTTCATAACTATCTCTCCACTGTTTCTCTTGATGTTCAAGATTTTGCATTTTTTTCTAAATGAATTTTGATGTTATTGTATCTAGTTCTATAAATATCCCTTTGAATATTTGATAAATATAACATTAAAAGTGTAAATTAACTTAGGTAGCATTGCCATTTTTATTGTATTGGCAAGGCCCAACCATGTACAGTGAATATTTTTGTTATTTAAGTTGTCCCTTATTTCTTTAAGGGAGAGCTTTGTATTTGAATCTGGGCAAATATTTTGTATCCTTTGGTAAATCAATCCTCCAATATTTTATGAGTTGTGTAGTGGCTCTTATTCTTATAAACTTGAAGTAGTTTCTTATATGTCTTGGAAAGAAGACTTTAGTAAATATTTTTCCTAGTTACCCTTTCCCTTCTAGCTTCATTGGTATTTTTGTTTTAAAGTTTTAACTTAGAACTTTAAGACTTAAAATTTTTTTAAAAACTTTATAATTTTATATAATTGCAAATGAAATTGCCTTCTGTGATCTTTTCTATCTTCTCTTTGGTCATGAGTTCTTCCCCTATCCATAGACTTAAAAGGTAATTTCTTCCTTGTTATTCTAATTTGTTTATGGTGGCATCGTTTATGTTTAAGATAGGTATGCATTTGTTATTTGTATTGGTTTACAGCATGAGATGTTGGTCTAAATCTAGTTTTTGCCAGACTACTTTCCAGTTTCTTCAGAAGTTTTTTGTTTTGAATTGTGAATTTTGAATGAAATAACTGGGATCTTTGAGTTTACCAAATGTTAAACTACTGTATTTATTTATTTCTATATGTTGTGTATCTAATCTGTTCTACCGATTTTCTTTAGTGGTAAACTAGTATCAAACAATTTCCATGATTATTGTTTTGTAATATAGTTTGATATTTACTAGGACCCCTTCTTTACTCACTTTGCTTCATCATTTCTTGACCTTTTGTCCCTCGGGATGAATTTTATTATCATTTTTTTCTAACTCTATAAAGAAATCCTTTAGTAATTTAATTGATATGGAATGGAATAAGTAAATTAATTTAAGTTGTATTGTCATCTTTATTATATTGTCTCAGCTTGCCTATAAGCAACTAATAGTTCTCCAATTATTTAGATCTGCTTTTATTTGTATAAAGAGTATTTTGTAGCTGTGTTTACATAATTCCAGTGTGTGTTGCCAGTTAAACTCATAAGTATTTTATGCATCCTGGAGTTACTTTAAATGGAATTGCTCTTTCTATCTTTTTCTGATGGATTTTTTTGATAATATACAGAATGCTATTGATGTAGGTATATTTATTTTATATTTTTCAACTTTGATGAAGTTATTCTTTGTTGCAATTTTTTTGGTTGACTAAGAGGCTCTTTAAGCCATCATATCACTGCAAAAAATGTAATTTTATTTTATTTTTGTCTTAATTCCTTTTTCTTGTCTTCTTGTTATGGCTGACATTTTTCATACAACAGCTAATAATGATGGTTATAATTGACATGATCTACTTTGCCCCTGATCTTAAAATGGAAAGTTTAACTCCATGCTGACTTTTGGCCTTGAATAGATACTACTTACTATATTAAGGAAGGATCCTATGTTTATCCTATGTTTTCCAGTGTTTTAAAAAGAAATTAATGTTGTTATTTATTAGAAGTCTTTTCTACATCTATTGATGTGATTTTTGTTATTAATAAGATCTATTATGTTAATAGCTTCCCCAATAGTGACCAATCCTACTTCATTACTTAAATATTTACTAATATCTTATTTAAATTTTTTTGGGTCAATATTCATTAAGGACATTGATATATAGTTTTCTTTCTCTATTTTGACTGTTGCTAGTTTTGTTCTACTTGTATTAAAGAAAGGATTTTGTAGTATCCCTTCTTTAGCCACTTTTACAATCACTTTGTATAATATTGGAATTAATTATTTTTAGAATATCTGATAGCGGTTTTTTGTGATATTTTTAATGTGATATTTCTATTTCCTTTTTTGGGTCTTTTTGGAGGAGGAAAGGCAGGGCAATTGGGCCAAGGTCCGACAGCTAGTGTTAAGTATCTGAGGCTGGATTTGAACTCAGGTCCTCCTGACTCCAGGACTGGTGGTCTATTCACTGTGCCATCTAGTTGCCCTGATATTTCTATTTTCTTTTTGTGTTGCTATCAGCTTTTCTTTTGTGAACTAGATTACTATTCATTTGGAACATATTTATGTATATATGTTATTATATTTTTATAATTCCCCATTCTTTCAATACTGTAATACTTATAATATTTGGGGGTAAATCTGACTTGATATGAAATCATAACTAATCTTCCTCTATTTCTGATAATAGCATATTATACCCTTTTCTAATTTTTGCTTGTAATATATTTATATCTTTTTGTTATAAATATGGTCGTTTCAGCTAACATACTCTTGGACTTTTAAAAATTCAGAAAATAACTTTTAATAGAAGAATTTAACCCATTCACATTTAGTATTGTAGTTATTTTATTTGAGTGATATAAAGGATATCCTCAGAAAATGTATGACCAGAAATAAAGATGGGCCTTCACATAGTGATAGCAGGATGAACAGTCAATAGATAGCCTATATGCTTCATTTATATCCACATAATATCAAGAAAATGAGAAAAAAAAAAAAGACCTCCTCTAGTTTTGGTGGATAATTTGGTGGATTTATAAGAGGCTGTGGATTGAAACTACATAGGATAGACAGTTATGGATGGGTTGTGACCTACATTATTAAAGGGCACTGTGGTAGGACCACTGTTTCCCTGACACAACTTCTTTTTTCATATCTACGTCATGAGGAGGCTTTACCTAGAAGAAGACAAAACTGTTTCTGAAATCTGATTGGCTATAGCTTCTCTGGTGCATTTTCCTGCTCATGTAGGGGCATGATAAGTCTCAGTCACATGGAGATTTGATGGGTACCAAAAACTACACTAGTTGCCATATCCTGATGATCTGATGGATCAGATACATTTTTGTGAGGCTGCATTTACCAAAGTTGTACATCCCTGTTGTATATCCTTTCTCTGCTAGGGCAAAGTAAATCTCCATTTGTTAACTGTTTAATGACTTACAAGAGCTTCATTTTGTCCCTGCATCAAACTTAAAGTAAGAGTGCTAGCATTACAGTCATGCCTCAAACAGGCATAAGGTGATGGATCACAGAACTACTGAAATATTGGATTATTGGAATATATTTTACTTTCTGCCATCATTTACTACTGCTACACTGCTGTTGCTACTGCTATTTTAGGAAGAGAATATAATTTTTACTGATCTATTTATCCTACTACCTTTCCTAAATCTATCATATTTAAAACACATTCCCATAATTGATCCTTTAAAATTATATATACTTACATTAAGTTTGTACTACCTTCTACTAGATTAGAGTTGTGCTTTGAGATTTGTTTAATTCTTTCATTTTCTCACCATTTCTTTATTGTTATACCTCACTTAGCTGAGACATACTTTTACTTTTCCACCTCCTGGCCTACACAGTGCCTAGTATGTAACACTTAAGTGCTTGTCTGAGAGATAGTGGACATAAATTCTTCCTTTCCACCCCCCCCTTTTCTCTTCCTTGCTATTTTAATTAGATCTAAGGCCATTCTTTTACCCAGAAATATTTTGGCTTCTTTTTCTTTTCCTTTCTTCTGTCTGTTGTGATTTTAATTAATGCACATCAGTATATCATTTCTCCTTTGTTTTTCATTGCTTAAAGAATCCTTCATTTATCTCTATAGTTCAAGAGTATGACTCTTAATATTCCTTGTGTTCTTGCATTGTAGATACTCTATGAATTCTTTCTATTTGAAACATCTTTTCAACTTTGGAAGATGTTCCTCAATTATTCCTTCAACTGTCTTGTAGAAGTTGGTCTATTTCTTCGGGAAAACCTGTTATTTTGTGGCTTGATCATCTTGGGCTATTTCTTGCTTGGTTGTGTCAATGCTCTTTTTTTGTTATTGTTATTGTTGCTTCAGGTGATATTTTAAGTTACATCATGTTGTTTACCAGTCTCTTGATTTCTTCCTTCATCTCTCTCAGCATTTGTTTGTCTTCCTTTATTGCTTTGAGGGTGTCTAGTATTCATTATAATTTGTCTTTCAGAGCTTCTCTGATCTTAGTTTTTACATCAGTACCTATTTTTTCCTTAGTCTGGCTGTCCAGTATTCTTAACCAGCAGAGTTTTTTTTAATGTTTGGTTTTCTTTGATTTGCTTGTTATTTTTAAGGTTTTATTTACATTGTTTGTGATGTGACTTTGAAAAATGTTCTTTCTCTGTAGTATTTCTGGGACTCATGTTGTAGGGTTTATTTGGAGTAGATGCCCAGGCTGCCCTCATGCAGCCATCTCCCTAAAAGTTTTACACTATGGTCATTTTAGGGTATTCTTATGGAAGAGGCAAGTCTTTTTTTTTTTTTTTAGCAGTATCTAGTTTATTTATGCCTGCGAAAAGGTAGCCGTCACAGTGCGCACCCCTCAGGAGTGGAGTGCCTGCCACTTGTCCAAGGGGCCCCGGCTGGGGATGTACTTAACCCCACAGCCATCAGGAATGAGTCGCTTCTCAGCTATCATATCCTCAAACTCATCAGCATTGAACTTGGTGAAACCCCATTTCTGGAGATGTGGATCTTCTGGAGGCCAGGGAACTTGAACTTGGCTCTACGCAAAGCTTCAATCACATGTTCTTTATTCTGGACCTTGGTTCGAATCGACATGATAACTTGACCAATGTGTACACGGGCTACGGTGCCCTGGGGCTTCCCAAAGCTCCCCGCATGCCAGTCTGGAGCCTATCAGCCCCAGCACAGGACAACATCTTATTGATGCGGATGAAATGAAAAGAATGTAGCAGCATACGAATATGAAAGCCATCCTTGCCACAACTCTTCACCATGTACTTGTTGGCACAGATCCGAGCGGCCTCTAAGGCTTCTGATGACAGCTGTTCATATTCATCTGACACCATGTGGCCACACAACGGAAATTCATCTACTTTCGCTTTCTTTCTACCAAGATGAAAGATTCGTATCTTGGCATCAGGAACTCCCCTGCAGAATCGGGACTTCAGGTACGGCTTATTTTTACAGTACCTATAACAGCGGGGGGGACGACGGCCCATGGCGCCGGCGCCAGCAGGGACTGTGTCTCGCGGCAGGGAAAGGGCGGAAGAGGCAAGTCTTGAAGGAAACTAAAATACAACAAAACAAACCTGGAAATTATGAGATCTCTCAGATATAGGGGCATATGTAAACACAATTACATAGGAATGGGCAGAGAAAGACTGGTAAGGCAAGGTAGGTTGAACTTGGAAGTATATTCAAATAAGGACGTGTTTAAGGGATGCTCCATTCTCTTCTGTTCAAAGACCTTTTCCAGACATTCAAATAAGCACACAAAACAGATGTGAAATAGGTTATGGAAACCAACCAAACACAACTGGTAGAATCCCAGTATTCATTCCTTTTCTTCTTTTCCCTTCCCTCCCTTTTGTTCATCACTTCTCTTTCACCCCCCCCCCCCCCTTTTCTTTTCTCTCTTCCTATATCCTTCTCAAACAATCCAAAAGTATCTATTAGGTTCTTACTAATTGCCAATCACTGTGCTAACCACTAGTGACACACAAAAAAGGGAAAAAAATAAAAAACAATCTCTGCTTTCAATGAACTAACATTCTAATGGGGGAGACAAAATGCAGATAACTGAGTACACACAAGATATGTGCAGAGTCAATGGGAGGTAATTTCAGAGTGGATGGCGTTAGCAAGGTCTCTTAAACTGGGGTCTATAAACTTATTTTAATGATATTTTAATAATTGTATTTCACTAACATTTATTTCCTCTGTAATTCTATGCATCTTGTTTTATGCACTTAAAAATGTTCTGAGAAAAGATTCATAGATTTCACCCAGTTGGGAAAGGGTTTTGTGACATAAAAAAGGGTGAAGAACCTTTTTCCTAGTAGCTGGAAGTGGGTGTGGGGACCAGAAAAATTCTTCTGCAGAAGGCAGAATTTAAGGTGATACTTGAGGAAGCCAGGGAAATGAAGAGGTGGACATGAAGTAGGAGAACATGTCAGACATGTGGGGGACCGTCAGTCACTCAGTGGTCAATGGGCATTTATTAACTGGTTATGACATATCATGCTTTGTTCTAAGTGCTGAAGATAAAAGAAAGAAAAGCAAAATACACTTTCTGCTCTTAAGGAGCTCACAGCCTAATGGGGGAGACATTATGCAAATACCTTATATCATAAATTGGAGATAATCTTGAAGGGAAGACACTAGCATTAAAGGCAGGGGGGACAAAGAAGGCTTCTTGTAGAAGGTGGGATTTTAGCCAAGACTTGAAAGAATCTAAGGAAACCAGAAGGCAGAAAAGGGAGGAGAGCATTCCAGGCGTGGGGACAACCAATGAAAATGTCTGGAGTCAGAAGACAAAAGTATTATATATGAGGAATGGTGAGAAGGCCAGTGCCATTGGATCAGAGTGGAGGTGAGAGGGACAAGTTTGAAGAGCTTTGAATGGCCAACAGAGGATTTTATATTTGATGCTTGGAGGTGATAGGGGCAACTAGAGATTATTAAATGTGGTGGTGGTGGTGGTGGTGTGTGTGTATGTGTGTGTGTGTGTGTGTGTGTGTGACATGGTGAGACCTGTGCTTCAGGAAGATCTCTTTGACAACTGAGTCAAAGACGGATGAGCGTGGGGAAAGACTTGTGGCAGAAGGGCCACTGTTGCACCTGCAAGCTGGTGCAACAGTCTAGGCATGAGGTGATAAGGGCCTGCTCCAGGGTAGTGTCAAGAAAAGGGAAAAGTGTGTGTATGAAAGATGTTACAACAATAAAATTGACAGCCCTTGACGATAGATTAGACATGGAGATTAAGAAAGAGTGTGACAAAGAAAGAATCAGGGATGATGCTGATGTCATAAGCCTGTGTGATTGGGAGTAATGGTGGCACCCTCTACCCCCAAATTACAAGGAAATTAGGAAGGGGGAGCACTTGGGAGGAAAATGCTAAGTTCAGTTTTGGAAATGTTAAGTTTAACATGATTTGAGTAGGTATAGATAGCTGATTCTGAGCAGGTGCCTACCTCTGTAACTGGTCTCTTCCTCTTTGTTAAGATAGCCCGACATAATAAGAAACAATGTGAAGCAGTGGAAAGAGAGATCATCAAAACAATGGGCTCCCACCAGTGGGAGAGGATTCCCCCTTAGGAAAGGTCTTGGAGAAGAGTAATGGCTTTCTGTTACACTTTGGACAGTGGGTGGTGGCGTAGGGAAGAGAGCACTGGAGTTCAAATCCTGCCTTCGCCATTTATTAGTGGTGTGATGTTGAGCAAGTAGCTTAAATTAACATCCTTTAGCTTTAATTTCCTTGTATGTAGAATGGGGAAGATACCTCATAAGGCTGTTGTGAGGATCAGTTGAGATATTATATGTAAAGCACTTTGCAAACCTTAGGACATTATTATATAAATAGTAGCTATTATTATTATTAGCTATTTATTATTCTGAAACTCTATTTCCGAAGCCATACTATCATTATGGGTTTTATGTTTCCTCCCCGGAAAAGACCTCAGTTATTTCATGCAGCACAGAGATGCCCTGGGACAAACTTTCTTTTCAGACTGTTGAAGTCTTTTCTCCCAACATAAGTGCATAGATAGAATTTCGGTCAGCTGTTTAGAGAAGCACTAGGTGTGTTTAGCCTGGAGAAGAGAAGGGTTGGAGGGAGGTATACTCTCTATCTGTAAGTATTTGAAGTGCTCTACATAAAAGATGGATCAGTCTTATTTTGCTTGGCCCCAGAAGATGGAATTAGGAGCCCCTATGGACCCTAAAAATGTAGGCTTCCTATTAGTAAATCTTCCTGTAGCCATTAGAGTGATCCAGGAGGAGAAGAGACTGACTCTAGGTAAAGGAGTTAGTCATCAAGCAAAGATTGAGTCACTACATGTTGGAAGTATGGCCAAGGGCATTCTTGTTCAGGTACAGACTGGACTAGATGGTCTCTGAGGTCTCTTCCAACCCTGAGAGTCAGTGATTTTAAAATTTTATGCTAGGGATGAGTAATTTTTGCCATAATGGCATATGGGACACTGGCTTATCTTTTGCCTATTTACTGAAACCTAACGCTACCTGGTCAAATAAAAGCTGACGGTGTTAACATCAATAAAAAGTTATCTTTTCACTTACTCTTCAGAGAATGAGTATCTTCTCTTATATGTATATGTATATGTATATGTATATGTATATGTATATGTATATGTAAATGTATATGTGTATGTGTATGTGTATGTGTGTGTATGTGTATGTGTATGTGTATGTGTATGTGTATATGTATATGTATATATATATGTATATGTATATGTATGCACACATATATCCATTACAAATCATTTGGATATGCCAGAAATCTGATTTTACTGCAAGCTGAATTTGTCCCCACACACAAAGTGACAAAGATGATGTATTTCTTACTAAGAAGTGGAAAACATGTTCAAAATCACCATTCTTGTACCCTAGCACTAACATTGCAGTAATATTCACTTTCTTTCACCTTCAGAGTTTTTCTTAGTCTATAAATTTCAAGGTTGTCACATGCCATCACTACCCTGACCTTGTGCATAGGGATAGGGGTGTGTGTGTGCATTTCTATTATTACTTATTGAAAGTTCAAGAGAATTTTCCTTTTGAAAACATTTACTAAAAGGGAATTCTAGTTAGACCATTCTTAGGATGTTACGTAGTCAAAGAATTGCCTAGAGTACTGAAAGGCTAAATAATTTGTCCAGGGTCTCACAGTCAGTATGTGATAAAGGAGGAACTCTGGGTGCTTTAATTTCATCAGCACTCACTGTGTGTGTGTGTGTGTGTGTGTGTGTGTGTGTAATTCTGAGGCTAGCTATTAAAGAGGGCTATAAAAAAATAGAATTCAACTAATGACACATTAGAACTTGAAAATATTTAGTGAAACCTTTTTTTCACAATATAATAGTAATGCCAGGATGCGATCCCCAACCCCTCAACCCCAGTTATATTGCCAAATGAGTATTGATAAACATTGTTAACAGTTCCCCAAAATATGTACTTCTATCCCATTTCACTTTCCTTGACTGCTTCTTTAAGGGAGACAGTTCATGCTTTATATGTTCACTTGGTGCCCTGTATTTGTGCTTTCTCTTTCAAATTCAAAGGAATTTTGATTATGAGGAAATTTTGGGATGTCTTTTCCAAGTTCTGATTTTTTTTTTATTGCTTTCTGTGACATCAGTCTGATTATAGTTGACAACAGGATTATTTGATCCTTTCTTACAGTAAATTTAAAGGGTTTGGGACAGTTTATTAACTTAATCACAATGAATGGTTACAGCGAATAGGTCACTTATCCAGGAAGGTACCTTTGCTCTCATTGTGAAAAAAACAAAAACAAAAACCAAAACCCAGAGAACTATATCAGACCTAGGGTACTCAGGAAGGTACTTTGTTCCCATTTGTGAAAAAATGAAAACACGGAGAACAATATCAGACCTAGGGATGATCTGGCATGTCTCTTTTAAGTGGTTGCCAAGGGCTGAAAGGTTATCTCTTTTCCCACTTAATTAAATTCCTGCCTTAGAGATTTGTTTCATAGTGTCAAGACACTGTTCCAGATATCCACTTTAACCATATAAATGCTCCTAACAAGGATAGACTGTGAGGGAATCATGGATGAAAAGATGCTAAGAAAGCACATAAGCAGTCAAGAATAGAATCAATTTATTAACCACAAGCATGTAACTATGTGTGTGGATATAGATCCATGGACACATGATCATGATGGTGGCTCTGGATGTACCTTTGGCTTGTATCCCAACTGAGAGCCCCATCTCCTGAGAGGAAGGACTTTATTTTATTTTTTTAAAATTGATTTGTTTATTTACTTTTAGTTTACAAGATTCAGTTCCACAATCCCTTGAGTTTCAAATTTTATCCCCTTCCTCCCTGCCCCATGCCCCACCTTCCCCCATGGTGGCATGCAATCAAGTATAGGATCTGCAAATACTTTCACATTGGACATT
>CM053588.1:125415976-125435668 GCA_028646515.1 Pseudochirops corinnae | reverse complement strand
CCTTCCTTCCTTCTTTCCTGCCTTCCTTCCTTCTTTCCTTCCTTCCTTCCTTCCTTCCTTCCTTCCTTCCTTCCTTCTCCTTCCTTCTTTCCTTCCTTCCTTCCTTTGTGCAACATTGTACCACTGTACTTCCCAGTTAGTTGCCTTTTGGAAGTACTGAAGGAAGACCACTTGAAGGTAAGTAAATCAGAAAACTTGCATTTGAGCCTTGACATGTAACTATGCATAAATTACTTCATTTTTCTCAGTCTCAGTTTCCTCATCTATTTCCTCATTGATTACTTACATAATGAGAATAGTAATGCTTGTACTACCATTACAGGTTTATTTTAAGGAAAGTGGTTTGTTAATAGTAAAATACTACATAAGTATAAGAAATTATTATTCTTTCAGTTTATTATTTATTATTAACTAATATCACGCAGCTAGGTGGCACTGTGGATAGAGTGCTAGTAGGCCTTAGGTCAGGAAGACTCATCTTTGTGAGTTCAAATCTAGCCTTAGACACTTACCAGCTGTGGGACTGTTGATAAGTTACTTAACCTAGTTTGCCTCAGTTTCCTTATCTGTAAAATGGGCTGGAGAAGGAAATGATCAACCATTCCAGTATCTTTGCCAAGAAAATCCCAAATGGAGTCAAGAAGAGTCAGTCACGATTGAAATGACTTAACAACAATGTTTATCAAAGTGCACAAAATAGGTGCTTAATAAATGTTGATTGAATGGAACTGGCTTGATGATATCCTTTTCTTGTGTATAATTATTAATTGGACAATAGAATGTTATAAAAAGGAAATGTCCAACAACTGAAATGATCTCAGGTTTAATCCTTTAAAAATTTTCATTGTCTGAACTTGCAGGTTGACAAGAGCAATCATTTTAGATTCAGAGTTCTCTCATCTTTCTGACGCATTCAGCAACTATAAAGTTACCAAAAGATTAATCTGCTTGATTCTGAGCAGAGCTAAAGTTCAAACAATGATGTGAAAGATAAGCCTGACACTCAGAAAAGATTTCGACTACAGGGCACCACATTTGTTAATAATTTGCATTGCCCAGGATAAGGTCAGAATGTTTTCTTCTTACTCTCACTTGATTCAAATGTCTGTAAAGAAGAAAATATTAAACCTCTTGTGCCTGTCATTCACTCAATCATATTTAAATGCATCCTTCCCCATATATCAATGACCTTGGAAGACGAATCTAATTATTTTAAATAAAGTATTTCTAACTCCTGTTTTTCTGTAATAATTAGAGCAAGAAAGATCACAGGAATTGAAATTCACAGATAATTGCTAAAATTGCATTTTACTCAATGTTTCCTTTATTTTGTTTATAATTTTTTCCCCCTACCAACACCTATTATAACAAGTAGCAAAATTTTTAATCAGCTTTAGTTTAATCTCTTGGCCTAATTGACTGGTAGAGGGATTGGTGAGAGAGACTGTTGAATCTATGCAGAAGTAGGAAGAATATAAGAGGTTAGGCTCAAAGCAATCAATCATTTAGTTAAACAAGATTTAACCTGGAAGTTCAAAGGATTGGAAAATGAAATATACTTTGGTGTACAAATGACACCAACATATGAAAGTTTGGTAGCTTATCATGTCACCTTAACCTTATTGGATTAACCATACCAGGTAGGTAACTAAGCATTTTATTTTTACTTTTTTATTTATCATTCATTCATTCATTCTTTCATTTATTTATTGTGGCTAGAGCTAGTGGAAATCTGTTGCTGCTTGGGAGTTGGGGGAAATAGTGGAATAAGACTGGCAGACACTACTCGAGGTGTCTGATGGCCTCATGCTAAACTCATTTGTTTTGAAATCAGAAAGAATAAGCACTGTCAGAATCCTCTAAATTTTGGTGTCCTGTAGCAAAGCTCAGTTTGTTCTGTCCTAGCTTGACTCCAAACTAACCTTACTTTCATTCTCTCAACATGTATATTTTCCATTTTATTCCGTTTGACACTTTGAACATATGAAATTTTTTCAGAAATCCTTTCACGTTTATTTAGCACTTCTTGCTAAGTAGATAGTGCAAGAATTCCCATTTTACAAATAAGGAAACTGAAGCTCGATTACCTACAGTGATTTGCCAAGGTCATAGAAATAGTCAATGTTGGGACTGGGCCTTAATCTGAAATTTTGTGACTCCAAGTCCAATGGCCTTTATATTCCGTCTTATATAGCTCCTTTGTTTTGTTTTCATTTTGGTACTCTAGATTATAAGGATAAGTAGTTAACATCATCCATTTTCATGTTAAATTACTCTCCATGGTAGACAAAATCAAAACCAGCAGAAGGTGTTACTGGAAGTATAGGCCAGGAAGTTTTAGTAATCATGGAGGTGGAAAGGCAGTGGTTCAACCAGACATTTGCAACTGGTAAAGTTACAATACAAATTGATCCTTTGAGGGGTATAAGAATCTCTCTCTCTAGGACACCTGAGCAAGAGCTGGGTAGGCCTGTCCCAACCACTGCCCCAAAATGGAAACGAATAAAAAAATTTTTATTGATTCTATGAAAATTCAATGAAAATAACTATTAAGTGCTGAAGTGTGTAGAATGCAGATCTTGGAATTTAGAGTACTTGATTTCAAATCTAGCCTCAGATACTGGCTGTGTGACTGGGCAAGTCACTTACCTTCTGTCTGTATAAGTTTCCCCATCTGTAAAAAGGAGATAAAGACAGCACCTATTTCACAAGGTCATTGTGAGGATAATTTTACAATTTTACAAAATCATATTTGTAAAGTGTTAGCTACTAACTGTAGCACTCTTGTTACAGTATTCCATCCCCAAATTCTGACATCACTTCTGGAGTCTTATAGTTTATTCTTTCAATTCTTTCTAGAACAAACAAAACTTGCATTATACATTTAAAAAAATCTTTAAATGATTTGTATGATTGAAACATTTCCTAACATTGCGCAAAGTTGAATTCCTGATGCAAATCTTACTTAATCATAACATTGTTTCTAAACTTAGAGGGAAGAGAAAGAGAAATTGTCAGGTTCCAAACAGAATTGAGATAGAATATAAAAGCACAATTGAAGGAATAACTAAAAGCAAGAGCTTTTTTTTAAAAAAAAATTACAATAAAATCAACAAATAATTATCCCTCCAAAAGAGACAGATAATTCAAGTAACTAAATTGAGAAATGAGAAAGAAGAGACCACAACAAAGCCAAAATAAAATAAGAAAATTATTCAGAAAATACTAAACGTTGTTTTATGATGATCAAATTGGGAATTGAAAAGAGTGGATGAGGCTTTATAAATATACAAAATATCCAATCTGAGAAAACCAGAAATAGATAATCTATACAGACCAATTTGAGGAGGAATCAGATAAGCTATTGAAAAAGTGCTATGTAAAAAGTCACTGGAACCAGATAGATTTAGAAGTGAAGTTTTCCAAATTTTCAAATAGTAAATAATCCTTGTATCACAGAAGCTGTTTTACATAGAGAAGAAAATGGCATTTTATTTTATTGTTGCAAGTAGGCAGATATGAGTTTTAACCACACACTTGATAAACGTGAGGTAGAAAAAAACCAAACCACTAGCCAACATCATTCATGGATAACCATGCAAAAATTATATAAATGTCACCCATTCCTGGGTCTACTTCTTACTCTCTGAACTTCGTCCAGAGAGTAAGCTCACTGCTGCTATCTCAGTCAGCTGCTATCTCACTGTGAAACTTCCCTTAGACCCTGATGCCTTCTCAACCTGGAACAATCCACTGCTATGACAACTCCATTTCCCATTGGTGAGTTACTTATAGGGCTTCCATTTTGGGAGGGAGTACAGGCTCTATTTCTGATGTTCTTGACCTCTGACATCATGGATGTACTTTTCCTTCCTCTCTTCTCTCCCCCTTTCACCTGCCTTTTGTGTGTTGTCTTCCCTATTAGAATGTGAGCTCCTTGAGGGCAGGGGCTATCTTTTTGTTTCTATTTGTATCCCCAATATTTAGCACAGTGCCTGGAATATATTAAACAGTTAATAAATGTTGCCTTGCCTTGTTGCCATATAATAGTAAATAATATGGTAAAATATATTTTAAAAACTCATGTAATTAAGTTGATTTACACCAGAAACTCAAAAATGTTTAAATATTGGGAAAATTACTAGTAGAATAAATCAATTACAAAATGACATTTGAAATCATGACAATATATGAACAGATATAGAAGAAGGATTTAATTTTAAAAAATATAAGATCCGTAATTTCTATTTCTATTTCTAAAATCCTATACCAATAAAGAGTCCAACACCTCTATACCTTGGCTGACAATTTTTGTGAGTTACTGTCTGAAAAAAATTAACCTCTGATGATGATGATGATGATGATGATGGTGATGATGATGATGAAATGCTCAGTTTCTTGCCACATTTCAAAATATATTATTAAGCCTCTGTTATAAAAATATTTCATATAGGATATAAAAGAGAAAACTATTAATGGAATAGAATGGAGAATTTAGAATTAGAATCAAGGATAAATAATAGATTAATATTTAATAAATCCAGAATTATAAATATTAGGAAAAACTTTTTTTGATAAAAATTATTTTAAGGATATTTTTCTTTCCTACAAGATAACTTAGGGAAGAGGAAAAGAAGAAGCATTTATTCAGCACATACTATGTGTCAGGAACTGTGCTAAGTGCTTTATGATTATATTCTCATTTAATCCTCACAACCCTGTGAGGTAGGTGCTATTACGACCCCATTTTACAGTTTAGGGAACCTAAGCAAACAGAGGTTAAATGACTTGCCCAGGGTCACATAGTGCTTATCTGAGGTCAGATTTGAACTCAGGTCTTTGAGGCCCAGTGTTCTATCTATTGTACCACCTACCTTAAAAACTTTTTGTCTTTAACTCTCCTTTTTTGTTCAGTTATTTTCAGTCATGTCCCACTCATTATGACCCAGTTTGGGGTTTTCTTGGCAAAGATACTGGAGTAATTGTGTCATTTCTTTCTCCAGCTGATTTTAGAGATAAGGAATTGAGGCAAATAGGGTTAAGTGACTTGCCCAGGACTCTAAATTTTAGTTTTACTACTTCATTAGTCTTACTAGACTGAGCCATACTTTATATTCTTTCTCCATTAACTGCCCTGTTTCTATCTTGGTGACATGTCCTTAAAATCTAAATTGATGGATTAATCCCCATCAGTGTTGACACATCTCTTTAGGCAACTTGAAGTTACTCATCTCACAGGAATGATTTCTTCAAAAATTTCATTTTTTTAGAGCTCCCCCTTCCTCCCAAGCTAACTTCCCCTGAGAAAATAAAGTCCTGAGTTCCTTTCTCTGACACCTCTGAAATTCACTCTTCTCAAATCTCTGATGTCTCTCAACTTCCCTTCCCTTTATCACTATTTCTTAGGAGCTGTCATTTTCCTCACAGTTTCCCTCATTTCTACCCACCAACCAGTTCCACCCTATTAGTGAGAATCAGATTCAGAATGCAATTTCTCCTTGTTGGTTCCTCCACTTTTTAAAGGATGAAATTATGATAAAGACAAAAATATTATCTGCTCTGGTTTGGAGAGAAAGAGAGAGAGAGAGAGAGAGAGACAGAGAGACAGAGAGAGAGAGAGAGAGAGAGAGAGAGAGAGAGAGAGAGAGCATGTTCCAACCAAAACCTTATAACACTAAATATTACTGGAGAGCATAAAGGGTCTTAAAAACCATTCTCCAATTCTCTTACAAAAAGCATGCTATAATTTTCAAAGTCCTTTATCTCTTTTGAACATTATAACCACACTATAAGATAGTGATTTTCAAACTTTTTTAGTCTCTACACTAAAAAATTAATGAGGTCCCCAAAGAGCTTTTGTTTGTGTGGGTTATTTCTATCGATATTATTGTATTAGAAATTAAAATGATAAATTTAATTCATTTAAAATAATAATAAACCCATTACATATTAATATAAATTATATTTTAATGAAAATAATGTCTAAAATTAAAAAAACTAATGAGAAGCATGACATCTTTTAACATTTTTGCAAATTTTTTTAATGTCTGCTTTAATAGAAGACAGCTAGAATCCCATATCTGCTTCTGCATTGGTTGAAGTACATGGAGAAAATCTGTCTTGCACAGATATGGAAGTGGAGAAGAGAGAAGTGTTTTAATAGGCTTTTTAGACAATTGTGGATGTTATTTGACCATACACTACAACTTGATGAGCAGTGGTTTTCTGATAGTTACTTGTAGTATGGAATCTGAAACTATGACATTGAACTTTTTGTTCTCTGTTAAAATTAAAATCTCCTAGGCTATCTTGTGTTTTGAATGGATCTTTTATCCATGCATCATTTTTCAGCATCATGCACTGGTCATTTGGAAAATATTGTTTCACTCGGTCATGCGGATTTTTCAAATATTGATACATTTCATTTTGCTGTATCAAAAAATTCACATTCATGAATATCACCATTGACCTCATCAGTAAAGTCTTTAAAGATTGGGAAACTGTCCTGATCAGGGCGGCAGATACAAATTTTCCAAAATTCTAATTTTCTCTTGAAAGCTCAAATTGATCATTGGCAACAAATGCCATAATTTGTTTTCTTCGGAGAAACAAGCTCACTTCATTTATCTTTGAGAAAAATATCTGCCAAATTGAAGCTTGAATAATCAGTTTCTCAGTCATTTTTTCAAGTAAAAGTTATGTTCTTTGGGAAAAAATGGCTAGTTCAGGTAATTACATTAATGATTTTCCTCAAAACAACTATCATACTTCAGTATACAGTAGAAATATTTTGTGAGTACTTCTCATTTTGTTATACAGAATATTAAAAATAAGTTCACCCAAGGGGCAAAATTTAATACAATTATTAATTTTTGCTGCTTCTTCAAGGTCATCCATAAGTGAAACAGGCATTTTTTTTTTTTAGTGTGAGTGAAAGGTGGCTCAGAATACAATAAACACTAGTAAATTTGATGTCACTGCCTTGATCTGTGCTGATGCCAAACAGTTTATCCACTGCTGCTTTTGTATCAGTAAAAAGGTCGACACAGTTTTTCCTGGACAAACCATGAGATTCAATAAAGATAGTCAATGCTTTGACTATTTCAGCAACGTATGAGTAAGCTGCCAAGAGTTCACATAAAAGAAGATCTTTTTGGATGAATACAAGCAAAACAGCAAGTCCAGTCATGTCTGTAGATTCATCCATTCATATAACAAAAATATAATTCTGCAGATTATTAACTCAATGTTCATCTTTGTAGTGCAATCTTTAATTCACAGGTCATTTAGCCTTTGGAAAACTCCATTGTACACTCTTGAGAGAATGAAAGTGAAAATTTCAAATAAGGTATTAAAATAGTTTTGACATTGCAGATCTTGTGAAAAGGTATTGGGAATTCCTAGGGGTCTGAGGACCAGACCTCGAGCGCCATTGTTTGTAAGGTATCTTTCCGAGGAATTATTAAGGGATATACACAAGGCTAGAAGGGTAGTAAATGATTGAGCCAACTTCTCAAACTCAAGGTTTCTATTCCAGCCCAGTGCTTTTACCATCACACTACTCAAATCCATTGCTACAGGTGACTGAGCAGCAGGTTTGCTGAGTTTTTTGACCTTGCCATAGGTAAAACCTATTTTTTCAGCATTTTCTCTCAATCTTTCCCTACCTATCAACCACTTCGACTGAATGTGCTTCATTATGTTTGTCTCAGGCACCAGAATATACAACTATCTCTTGTTTATACGACTTGTGACAAAGTGATTGGTGAGAATGTACTGAACATTATCCAACTGTATTTTCCATGTTCCTTGTGGATCAGCTAGATGATACACTGGGCAGAGTGCTGGGCATGAAATAAGAAAGACTTGAGTTAAAATCTGGCCTGCCACAATTAAAAGTTATGTGATCCTAGACAAATAAGTTAAATTCTTTCTGCTTCAATTTCATTAGTTGTAAATTAGGGACGATAATATCACCTACATCCCAGGGTTATTGTGAGGAAAATGAGACACTATTTGTAAAGTGCTTTGAAAACTATAAAGCACTATACAAATAAGAACTATTATTATTTTTAGAACTTATGTAAAAAGGTGTGTGTGTATGTGTGTGTGTGTGGTGTGTGTGTGTATCTGTGTCTGTGTCTATGGTGTTTGTGTGTGTGTGTATCTGTGTCTGTGGTGTGTCTGTGTATATCTGTGTCTGTGGTGTGTCTGTGTATATCTGTGTCTGTGGTGTGTGTGTGTGTGTGTGTGTGTCTGTGGTGTGTGTGTGTGTGTGTATCTGTGTCTGTGGTGTGTGTGTGTGTGTATCTGTGTCTATGTCTGTGGTGTGTGTGTGTGTGTGTGTGTGTGTGTGTGTGTGCTAAGAAGAGGCTAAAGAATTCAGCTATTTTTAACAGTTAAGAAAAAAAATAGTACCCAGAATTCAACAGATTTAAAACAGATTTCTAAGTAGATGACATCTTTTATGAGCAAATTACAAATGCCTTGATATCTTAACAAGTTTTAAAATAGAGTGTCCCTTGGTATAAAATTCACATATTTTTGATAGGAACTGCAACATTATATAGCAACTGACTGTCCATCAGGTTGAAGAATTCTGTGAGATTACACAATCTATATATACATGTATATATACATACACACACATATATACATTTATGATTCAGTCATTATAAACATGAATATAAAATATAGTAATGTCTTCCTTGCTACTTGAGAAACAGTTTTCCTGGTGGCATTGCAAGGCCTCCAAGTTTCATAGCAATTCTAGGCTGTGGTTGCCAGTAAATACTTTAGGGGAGGAGTTTTGCTAGAAGCAAAGAAAGAAGAATGGTACATTCTTCACATTCTCCTTCCTTTTTCATCTGACTGCCAAAAACTGTCAGTTAGTGATAGCACTAGATCTTTTTTTAAAAATTTCCCCTTCATTTGAGTGATAACTAAATTAGGAAACATGCTAGTGAATGATCCTCTGCTTCACTCCTCAGAACAAGCTGCATCTTCCCAACTGGTCTTCTGTATAGTCAGAATCACAGAATGTCAGCATTGGAGTGACCTCAACAATCATCTGGTCCATCCAATTCATACCTGAATAAGAACATCCTTGACCTCATGCCCAACAAGTCATTATTCAGCTCTTGCTTAAAGGCCTCCAGGGAGGGCCAACCTACTGCCTCCCGAGGTAACCCATTCCTTCTGGGAACAAGCAATACTAGTTCACTTTCTTTTCCACATGACAGCCCTTCAGATATTTGTAGATATCGATCAAATGCCCTCTAGTTCTTGCTTCTTCAGGCTAAACACTCCCAATTCCTTCAACCAGTCTCCACATTCTGATTCACCATCCTGATTTTTCTCCTCTATATGCTCTCCAGCATATCAATGTCCTGAAATTTTTACTCCCCCCACAATAGTAGACATTTAAGTAATAAGCTAAAATCCTAAAGCTCAGCATACTCACATGTATGAGTATGCATGTATGCTAAGCTCAATGTAATTTGAACACACATATAATTCTAAGCTATTTTTTTTTCATAAGGGATGACATTATTTTGCAGAAGTTAGCACTCAATTGTGGCAAATAAAACACTTCCATATTCAGTTAAATACAGATCTTTAAGATGACACTAACATCCAGTTCATAGGATCATAGAATTTAGCATTGCAAGGGAACCTTGAGGTCATGTATGGACACGAGTTGCATGGAATATAAAGACGTGGATAGTTTTAGATCTGTGCCATTACCGTTATCCCTTCCACATTGTGGGAGTTAGGGGCACAGTGACCCCCACAATCTGGAAAATCTTCATGAAATTTTTTGGACCTCCGTTTGTACCAGAGAAGACTGGATTTTTTTCTTTTTTTTTATTGGGTGTTTACAGTACCTTATTACAAAATTTGAGTTGATGTTATATACTATACACATATTTCATATATTTCTGAGTTTCTAAACTTCTTCTGTGTCATCTGCTGACCTTCAAGTGTTGTTTGTGGCTTCCACAAAACTCCTCCCACCCACAAATTCCCATTTAATTTCTTATGCTGATCTATGATATAGCAAAACTATGATGGAGAAAGTTGTAATGTAGAAGGGATAACTGTAAAAACAAAGCACACGATAATAATGAGATAGTGGTTCCAATGGAATTTTTTAAAAAACCCAACTATTGTTTAGTCATGGTTGTCACATCCTATCCTTAGATGATTGTTTTTTAAAAAATTAAGTGGAGTGCTTTGCTTTAATTTCTATTTACTTTCCTTTTTTAAAAAAAAATCATCTCATCATTATAAACTAGGCATTTAAAAAATTACATTTATTTATTTTTTGGGAAGGGGAGGCAATTGAGGTTAAGTGACCTGGCCAGGGTCACATAACTAGTCAGTGTGTGAGGTTGAATTTAAACTCAGGCCCTCTTGACACCAGGGCCAGTACTCCATCCACTTTGCCAGCAGTTCTCAACCTGTGAGTCGCAACCCCTTTGGGGGTCGAACGTCCCTTTCACAAGGGTCGCCTAGGACCATCGGGAAACACATTTCTGATGGTCTCAGGAACCGAGATACCGCTCCTCTATCTGTCTCCAGGCAGGTCCGCCCACATGCAGATACATCCACATACGAGTATTAAAGGGTCGCGGCATTAAGAAGGTTGAGAACCACTGCTCTATGCCATCTAGATGCCCCTAAACCAGGGGTTCTTAACCTGAGATCCACAAAATTTTTTTCAAATAGTTTCATAGTTTAATGCAATTAGTTTCCTTTGTAATTATTCATGTGTGTGTATTTTATGCATTTAAAAATTTCCTTCTGAGAAAGGGTCCATCAGCTTCACTGGACTGCCAAAGGGGTCCATGACACAAACAACAGTGGAAAAACCCCTGTTCTAGATTTGTCTCTGTCATCCAATGGTGTTAGCTATCCCTCCCAACTTTGGGTCATCCTCATATCTCATTAATATATCACCAATTTCATATATGTTGCTAGCTGACTCTTGTCCTTTGTTCTCGAAGAGAGAAGATATCACTGTGCTAGAGTCAAGTTCCAATGTGTCTGAATGGCTAATTGGGCCAACCTGGGCTAGGGAGGTTCTGCCACAGGTTGGGCACAAATTGTGTGAACATTTGGGGTGGATTCTGCAAATTTGTGCACTCTGTCTTTCGTTTGAGCTGTTTCAATTCTCCTTTGCTCATAGAGCGCAGCACCTTCTCTGATGAGGGCATGCCATACTGAGCAGTCCTCTGCCAGTGTCTCCCATGTCACACAATCAATTCCAAAATTCTTACGAGATACCTTGAGAGTGTCTTGCTTCTTCTGACCACCATGTGAATGCTTGCCCTGTGTAAGTTATCCACAAAATAGTCTTTTTGGCAAGTGTAGATTTTGTTCTAGCAATGTGACCAGCCCACTGGAGTTGTGCTCTCTGAAGCAGAGTTTAAATGCTTGGCAGTTGTATCAGCAAGCACTCTAGCATACCCAGGGTGGATGCTAGCACAGGTTCTTAGATCTGCTTTTCTCACGGAAAGCAACTCAAGATGGGTTAACAGTCTCACTTTAATCAATCAAACACATATCATTTACCTAGTTCAGGGGAAAAAGTTAGCACCTTGAACTTCAGTGAATGCAAACACAAGTTACAAACACAAGTTACAAGCAAACAAAGAAACAGATCATCAGATGGGCTTCCAGTCATCTGACCATTACATCCATACCTAGTCAATTACCAGAGAGGGAAGCACTAACATCTGGCTTTTTCAAAGCCAGGGGGCTCAACAGCTTCCTAGAGTCTCGTCTGGTCAAATCACACAACTCTTCTCAAGGTGAGGAAATCTCACATCAGGGCATATATATAGCCTTCTCCTGGATCAGAGAATGTCTCAGCCCTCTTGACCCACTGCCCAGTCACAAAGCAACAAGGTGGGGACATTCCTGGAAAAACAAGCCTCCCACCACAGGCTCCATGTGACCACTTTCAGCCTATTAGGGGGCAGAGTATACTTTCAAATCTGGGAAGGTTTTCAGAGCCACTTAAGCCTATCAAAGGGCCTAGGGGCTTCCCATTACAGCACTTTAGTTCTTGTAAGGACCTCAGAGTCTGGTGCCTTATCCTGTCAGATGATCTTCAGAATCATCCTAAGACAATTCAAATGGAAGTGATTCAGTTTCCTGGCATGGTGCTGGTAGACTGTCCAGGTTTCATAGGCATACAACAATGAGGTCAGCACAATGACCTTGTAGACCTTCAGTTTGGTAGGCAATCCAATACTTCTTTTTTCCATAGTTTCCTTCGAAGTTTCCCAAACAATGAGCTAGCTCTGGCAATGCATGTGTCAAAATCATTATCAACATGTACATCCTTGAGAAGTAAGTATACTACCAAGGTAAGTGAACTTATCCACAGCATTCAAAACTTCTCCATTTGTTGTAACTGATGGTTCCACATATGGATGGTGTGGTGGTGGCTGATGGAGCACCTGTGTTTTCTTGGTGTTAATTGTTAAGCCAAAATTAGCACAAGCAGCAAAGAATTGATCCATATTCTGTTGCATCTCAGCTTCAGAGGCTGAATTGAGTGCATCATCATCTGCAAACAGACAATAATGCACCAACACTCCCTCCATTTTGATCTTGGCTTGTAGCCTTTTCAAGTTGAAGAATTCACCATTAGTGTGGTAGCTGACTTTGATGCTCGTTCTTATTGAAAGCATTTGATAACAGGGATGAAAATATTGTAATAAAAAGCATGGGAATAAGCACACAGTCTTGTTTCATTCCATTGGTGACTGGGAAAGCACATTGTCCATTATCCAGAATCTGGGTAAGCATGCTGTCATGAAATTGATGTATAATGCTGATGAACTTCTCTGGGCAAATTTTGACATAATTTTCCATAAGACCTCATGACTAACAGTATCAAAGGCCTTGGTCAGATCTACAAATGTTGTGTGAAGACCTCTGTTCTGTTCCTGGCATTTCTCCTGGAGTTCTTGGGCAGCAAACACCATATTGACTATTCCACAGCCCTTTCTCAAACCACACTGGCTTTCAGGTAGATGACCATCTTCCAGGTGAAGGATCAGCCTAATAAGGAGGACTCTGGCAAGAATCTTGTCAACAATGACTAAGAGAAGGACCCGCCTGTGACTGTCACAGGACAATCTATTTCCTTTACCTTTATAGAGATGGACAATGGAGGCATCTTTGAATCCCTGGGAGATAACCTCCTCTTGCCATATAATCTGGAAGATTTCAGTCAGCTTTTGTATGATCAATGAACCTGCTACCTTGTATATCTCAGTTGGAACAGAATCAGCACCAGGTGCTTTGTCACATATTGGGGTGTAGGGTGTATTCAGGAAAGACTAGTACCTCTGGTATGAAGACTACCAAGCCCTTTTCAGGGCTCCTCATCCACCTTTGGTGTTGACCTGTTCTACCCAACTCTCATCTGTGGCTCCAAGAAGCTGTAGCATATGCACAGTGGCCACACCCTGGTAAACCATTTTGGTAGATGGATTAAACCAGGTTCAGGGTAACTTCAGGGTCTCAAACCTGTGGGTAAATTAGAGGGTGTCTGCCTCAAGCATGTGAAGACTTCCCCTGGTGGAGTGGGTGGATGAGAACAATTTGTTCCAACAGTCATGAAGGTGGCTGAAGCAGGAGCTGTGGAGTGCTTAGAGATTGGTTAGGCAGTAAAGACGCCAAGGTCATCCACTGCATCTGGGGCCATCACCCATTGTCTTTATTCTGTCCTGTCATTGGACTGTGATGACTCTGGTAGAGAGAGTGAGGATGATGACTTCATATAACTCTGCCTCACTTAAATCCAATTTATGCATGAATCAAAAGATAGCACCCATACCGTTTTTACCATTTTACCTATCTCACAGTCCTGTGGCAACAGGCAAGTGATGAAGCAGCAGGTGCGGATAGACTGGGAGCTGTTGTCACAATCCTGCACACAGGCAGCCCAGGTCATAGGGTCCTCCACTCACTGGAAGTTGCAGTGGGATTTGGCAGCCCCTGAGTGTCTAAGTAGCCTGTTAAGGATCACACTGCTCACCTCCTGGTGTGAGGAAAGGGCTAGAAAAGGTGCCCTAAAAATTGTCAGCTTACCCAACCCTGGCCTGATTACTGCAGCAGCTGGGAAATCCCACTCAGTGGTTGAAACACACAAAAATGTACAAAAATATACAGAATTGTTTGCAGAGATGGTTTCACTCACCATCTACATCACTAATGAAAGTGTTGAACACCGTGCTCATTCTCATTGGTGCCTTGATTCCTCCTCCTTCCTTCTCCTCTTCCTCCTTCCAATGATTGATACTCATTTTCTAAAACCTCTCCCGGCAAAGTTGTGAGAGACAATGAGAGGGAAACAATAACTGATTCCAGCACTTTTTAAAAGGCTGCTCTTAAAGCAACTAGAGAAGCTGGGGCCTGAAGTATTAGGTGTGCTGTCACTGTGTACTGGAATGACATGGAAAGCACGTTACTTGGTTCTCTCCTCACCTGATTTTCCAGATGAGTTTAAGGATCAAAAACATGTGAGAATATAGAGATAAATGTAGGCAAAGCTGCCCTGTGGAGTCATGGACTAAAGGCTGTGGCCAAATACAGGACAATTTATGTTGCATATCAGAAAATCCAATGCCAATTAATCTTTTGGTCTTTTCTGAAGGGACTCCCATCCTTACTGTGATAAAGATATAGGCAGGGTCAGGAAGACTGAGTAAGAACAGAAGAAAAAAAGCCAGACAAACAAGTAGGATAAAAGAACAAATACCTAGTACCAGGAAAAGGTTAATAAGTAATTTTCTTCTTTGGGAAAGGTAAAAAAATCTTTTAAATTAAGAACATCCTTTCATTTAGAGCGTATGAGTCTGTACTATACTGGGAAGAAAGCCAACTCTAAAGGGAAGGACTTGGTGCAATCAAGCATGGAAACTATGCCTAGGGCTGCAAAGGTAGACGACAATTTGGATTCAAGTGCTGAACTTCACATAGAATTTTCTCTGTGTTCATGGCCATACCATATACTTCCCAATGTCAAAACTCTAAGCTCACTTATGTTGTGAAATCTCCCTCAAGTAACTCTACCTGCCTTTAGTTACTTCAGTCATGCCAAAATTTCTTTACATTCAGGTCGTTATTTATACATGTACTCTCTCTTCTTTACACCATCTTGAGTGCCTTGAGAGTAGGGACTATGTCTCATTACAATGTTTAATCTTCCTGTAGAGCCTTGTAAACAGCAGGTCTTCTGTAAATGCTTATTGATTGAATAGATGCATGTCCATCCATCTATTTATTCAACAAATATATCAGCTAATTCCCATACTGAAACTTTTTAGTCACTGGTCCTTCTACCTCCTCACCTTAACCAAATCTTGGGGATCCCTTGAAGATGCTATGTCCCTTGCAATACTCTCCACTTGAGGCAGCTCCCTGAATGTACTTTTCCACTTCCCAAGATGAGGGAGTATGCATAATTGAGAGATATGAATATTCCCTGTTCCACATTGCTGTGACTGGACCATTTTTCTACCATTATCCCTCAATGACATTTTGTCTTTTGAGTTCCATGCAATATTCATATTCTTCCCCACCCTATCCATGCTCAAATCTTCATCAACTTCTATATCACCATCCAACAAGATGACTTGTTCTCGGTCAGGTTTGACTTGGGCCAGTCCAGTGGTTCAGAGTCAGGATCAAGGTACAATTAAACCCAAGTGAGTGAAAAAATATTTAACAAAGAGGAGTCTTAATTATAAGAAGGATAAATAGGGATATAATATTAATCCATATAGAAGAAATTCTCCTCTATCTTCCCATCTGAGTGGTTAATCCAATTAGAGAAGAATACTGATTCACACAGCAGTAGGGATTTTAAGGATGGGGGAGACTTGAGTGTCTTCAAACAGTAGAGAAAGAATCAGGAGATGGAGATATATTGAAGATTAGAGGTGGAGTGATGATTGAAGTTGTCCGCTGGTGGAGGAGATGGGAGGGAATGGGATCAAGGGCAGATG
Organism: Pseudochirops corinnae; assembly: GCA_028646515.1. Lineage (NCBI taxonomy): Eukaryota > Metazoa > Chordata > Mammalia > Diprotodontia > Pseudocheiridae > Pseudochirops > Pseudochirops corinnae. Next base: position 125,419,637 of record CM053588.1, on the reverse strand, counting down.
TAGAGGGATTGGTCTTAGTAGAGTGAAGTGCCACTTCACTGTCAAAGACTAAAGGAGAGTGGAAGATAATGCCAAGGGATTTTGAGATGAAGAGAAGGAGGAAAGAACAAGCTTATTCCAGTAAAACAAGAGGTGAGGTCTTTAGCTGAGAGAGAGCAAGTACCATGAGATAAGCCCTCAAACTTTTTGGGAGAGGTCAGGATAGTTGTGGGGCCAGGAAAGAGCTTATTTTGGATGTGGCCGCCAAGATATCTGGTAGTTTCCTATTTTAAAGAAACATTCCTATTAAACAGACATTAAGATAGGTTGTTTCTAAATTGCTTGAGAATTGTCAAGTGCTATTGGTATCCTCTGAACTTAAGCATCCTGGCTTAATGCCATGGTTGCCCCCTTTTACTTGTTCTGTTGTACTTTTGTCTCTTCTGTTGACTCAGTTACCAAATCCTGTTGATTCCATCACTGCAACATATTCACATATGACTTTTCGTCACAATTTCTGTAGTAAATACCCTGGTACAGGCTCTTGTTGCTACCCGCCTGCACTAATAAAAAGCTCCCTAGCCTCGGAGGTAGCATATATGGAAAATAACACTGGTTCTGGAATCAGAGGACATTAATAATAGGTGGTATAAATAATCTCACTGGTCTCAGACACTTAGCTAGCTGTGTGACCCTGGGCAAGTTATCTAATATCTGTCTGCCTCAGTTGTAAATTGGTAATAATCATAGCAACTACTTCCCAGGGTTGCTGTGAGGATCAAGTAGCATAATATTTGAAAAGTATTTTGATGGGTCCTCTTCCCTTTCCTTCTCCCTCTTTCCCTCCCTCTCCCTTCTCTTCCCTCCTCTGCCATCCCAATCCTTCCCTCCATCCTTTCTCCTTCTTCTCTTCCCTGGCCCAGACAATGCCGTGGTGGAGGAGGAGGCCATGGAGCCTGCCGAGAAGGACATCACGGGGCTGTGCCAGGACATGTTCTCCAAAATGGCCACATACCTGATGGGTAAGCTGACAGCCACCAGTGAAGACTATAAACTTCTGGAAAAGATGAACAAACTGACTAGCTTGAAGTATCTAGAAATGAAAGATATTGTAGTAAATGTAAGTAGAAACCTAAAGGACTTAAATCAGAGATCTGTAGCACTTCAGCCTTATCTGGATCACTTTAAGTGAGGAGCAAGTAGCAGCTCTTGAGCAGGCAGCTTATAAGTTGGATGCACATTCAAAGAAACTAGAAGCAAAGTACAAGAAGTTACAATATTAGTATTAGAGTATAAATTGTTCTGTTTCTGCTCGATTCACTCTGCATTTGGCTTTCATAATGAAATAGACTAGAAGTCTTTAACATCATAATTTTAAAAATTCAATTATATATTTTTTTCATTCAACAAAAATGAATCTTCTCTCCTTCCTACCTCCTCCCAGCACTGCAATTGAGAAGGAAAAAATCCTCTCCCTTCTTCCTCCCCCCACTATAGACATATGTAATAAAACAAAACAAACTCTCATGTTAGCCATGTTCAAATGAATATATCTTAATCTGTTCTGCACTCTATTGGGTGATATGTAGCATGTTTCATCAGTAGTTGCATGGTAATGGTAATTTGAAGACCTTCCCTGACCCTAATAGGCCAAATATAATCACACTGAGCTTGTGGTGGGAGGAGTTTGCTGAATGGGTAGAGCAGGAAGGGTGGAGCAGACCCCAGAGGAAGCTGCTAGTGAGAGCAGTTAGAGCTGGGGGAGGGAGAGGATGCAGGCAAGGAGACAACTAGGCTTGTGATTGTTTGTTTGTGGGAAGGCTTTGAGATGAGGGTGCTCTCTGCTGTGATAATGTATATTACTTTCTTTGTTACTATGATGGATTTGGCTTTCTGGTGCTGGGATTCAGCTTTCTGGTGTCTGAATAAATATTTAGCTTCTGTTTTCTATATGGAGAGTCTGTTACATTTTGTGATTCAGAACCATGCTGACATATTTATAGTTGCTGGTGGTGCTATGAATATCACAGTGGTTCTACAATAGTACTCTGGAATGATGGTTGGTCATTGAATTGAACAGAGTTACTAAGTCTTTCAACATTGTTGTCAGAATGTTGTCATACTTGTCTAAATTGGCTTTTTTTTTCACACTGTTCAATTCACTCTGTATCACATTGGAACCTTTCCAGGTTTTTCTGAAACAATTCCTTTTAGCATGATATTTCATGACATTCATATGTCGTAACTTGTTCAGTCATTACCTGATTGACTAGAACTCTCTCAATTTCCAATCCTTTTGCCATTGTAAAAAGCACCACTATAAATAGGTCCTTTTATTCTCTGCTCAATCTCCCCAATATATAGACCTAGTAACAGTAATCACCGGCTCAAAGGGTATGCACAGTTTAATAGCTTTTTGGGTGTGGTTCCAAATTGCTTTCCAAAATGACTGGACTGGTTCACAGGTCCACCAAGTCTATATTAATGTTTTCCTATTGTTCCTCCAGCATTTGTCATTTTCCTCCTTTGGGGGCATTAACTATGCTAGTTAGAGTTTATTTTGCTTAGGTACAAGCCCTCCCTTAACCTACTCTCTCTATTACTCCTCCTTTTCCCATATTTCCTTTTGCTTCTGTTTCTCTGTTTTGTGAAATGTGTTTCTGTACCCATCATATGTACATGTGTGTGTTTGTATGTATATTCCTCCCTCTTTTGGCCAATTCAGATGAGAGTGAGGTTCAAATGTCATCTGCTCCCCCTATTGCTTTTTCTTTTTTTTAGTAGATTTCTACTTGCATACACAATTATGTGAGATAATTTTCTTCATCTTTATTCTCTCATCATCCCACAATTATTCTTCTTCCCTTCTCTTTCCAGTCTTCTTTTCAAGAACATGGAAACATAAAATCACTCAAGACCCTCTGTATAATTAGATTCCTGTGATGTCTTTTTTCCCCATCTTTTAAAAAAAAATTATTTTTAGTTTTCAACGTTCATGTCCACAAGATTTTGAGTTACAAATTTTCTCCCTGTCTTTACCCTACCCTCAACAGAAAATAGCAGTCCTACTGAATACCCCCTCCCCCAATCTGCTCTCTCTTACATCCTCCCACAATCCCCCCTCTGACTTTCTAGTAGGGCAAGATGGATTTCTATACCCAGTGCCTGTATATCTGATTTCCCAGTTGCATATATAAAAAAACCCAATTTTTAAAAAACATTTGTTTTTGAAACTTTGATTTCCAGACTGTTTCCCTTTTTCCCTCATTACCTACCCCTACTGGGAAGATAAGTGATTCAATATAGGTTGTACATGTGTAGTTACACAAAACGTTTCCATAATAGATATATTGTGAAAGACTAACTATATTTCCCTCCATCCTATCCTGACCCCACACATTCTATTTTTTACTTTGACCCTGTCCCTTTTCAAAAGTGTATGCTTCTCACTACCCTCCTCCCTCCATTCTTCCCTCCCTTTTATCATCCCCACTCTTATGCCTTTCTCCCCTACTTTCCTATAGGATAAGATACCCAATTGAGTGTGTATGTTATTCCCTCCTTAAGCCAAATTCAATGAGAGTAAGGTTGACCCATTCCCTTTTGCCTTCCTGTTCTTCCCCAACAGTTTTCTCTTGCCTCTTTTATATGAGATAATTTATCCTATTCTATCTCTCCCTAT
>CM053588.1:125399089-125415476 GCA_028646515.1 Pseudochirops corinnae | reverse complement strand
TCCCTCCTTAAGCCAAATTCAATGAGAGTAAGGTTGACCCATTCCCTTTTGCCTTCCTGTTCTTCCCCAACAGTTTTCTCTTGCCTCTTTTATATGAGATAATTTATCCTATTCTATCTCTCCCTATCTCCTTCTGTCATTATATTCCTCTCTCACCTCTTAATTTTATTTTTTAGATATCATCCCTTCCTATTCAACTAATCTTGTGCCTTCTGTCTATGTATATATGTACACATATATACACACACTCACATATGTATTTATACACATATACACCCTCCTATATAAACATATAAATGTATGTATACATATATACATACACATTTCCTTCAACTATCCTCACACAGAAAAGTCTCATGTGTTACAATGATCATTTTTCCATATAGGAATGTAAATAGTTCAACTTTAATAAGTTCCTTTAAAAAGTTCAACTTTTTCCTGTTTACCTTCTCATGCTTCTCTTGCTTCTTGTATTTGAAAGTCAAATTTTCTGTTCAGCTCTGGTTTTTTCATCAACAATGCTTGAAAGTCCTCCATCTCATTGAATGACCATATTTTCCCCTGAAACATTATATTCAGTTTTGCTGGGTGGGTGATTCCTGGTTTTAACCCTAGATCTTTTGACTTTTGGAATATCATATTCCACGCCTTTCGATCCCTTAATGTAGAAGCTGCTAGATCTTGTGTTATCCTGATTGTGCTTCCACAATACTCAGATTGTTTCTTCCTGGCTGCTTGTAATATTTTCTCCTTGACCGGGGAACTCTGGAATTTGGATATAATATTCCTAGGAGTTTTCTTTTCAGGATCTTTTTCAAGAGGTGATTGGCGAATTCTTTCCATTTCTATTTTGCCCTCTGCTTCTAGAATATCAGGACAATTTTCCTTGAGAATTTCTTGAAGGATGATCTCTAGGTTCTTTTTTTGATCACGGCTACTGTAGACCAATAATTTTTAACTTATCTCTCCTGGATCTATTTTCCAGGTCAGTGGTTTTTCCAATGAGAGATTTCACATTGCCTTCTATTTTTTCACTTGTTTGGTTCTGTTTTATAGTATCTTGACTTCTTCATTGGCTTCCATTTGCTCCAATCTAATTTTTAAGGAATTATTCTCTTCAGTGAGTGTTTGAAATGACTTTTCTATCTGGCAAATATGGCTTTTTAAGGAATTCTTCTCCTCATTGGCTTTTTGGGCCTCTTTTACCATTTGAATTAGTCTATTTTTTAAAGTGTTATTTTCTTCAGTATTTTTTTGGGTCTCCTTTAGCAGGCCGTTGACTAACTTTTCATGATTTTCTTGCATCAATCTCATTTCTCTTCCCAATTTTTCCTCCACTTCTCTTACTTGATTTTAAAAATCTTTCTTGAGCTCCTCCATGACCTGTAACCAGTTCATATTTTTCTGGAGTTCTGACTTTATTGTCTTCCTCCCATTCCATGATTTGATCCTTTATGTCCCCTCAGAAAGAATTCTATGGTCTGTTTGTGCTTCCTCTGCTTGCTCATCTTGCCAGCCAATTACTTGACTTTTGAGCTCTTTGCCACAGTAGAACTCTGCTTCCAGAATGGACAGAGCTTTGTCCCAAATTGTTGGTGTTTTCACAAATGTTGTCAGAGGTCTGAGGAGGGCACCCTCTCTACAGACACCACACTGGCACACTGGTGTTTATCACCTCAGGACCACCACTGAAGACAGCAACACAGATCCAAGCAGGATAAAGCAAGAGTGATTGCCCTCTGAATGGTAGCTTGGTCCCCCTCCTATCTGCAGGCCAGAAGCTCTAGAGGCAGCCACATGCAGTGGCTGCAGCTGCCATTCCTCTGCCACCTCTCACCCCACGTGCAGGGGCCAGACCATGCTGTTAAGTCACCTGGTTCCAACAGAGTTCTTCACTGACCTTTTACTTTCCCTTTGGCATTTATGGGTTGAGAAGTCTGGAAACCACCACAGCTGCTGATGATTCACTCTCCTGAAGTCTGCTCTGGCTGCTGGTGTTTGGGCCCACCATGGGGCCGGAACCACATGGCTGCTGGGACTGCCCTTGGCTCCCAGAGCACTGCAATAGACCCTTCCTGTTGGCTTGCTAGGCTGCCTTCAGTGGGAGATTTGTTTCTCTCTGTCACCGTGTGGGTTCTGTAGCTCTAAAACTTGTTTAGTCATATTTTAAAGGTGTTGGAGGTGGTTGTGAGGGTAGCTCACAGAATTTCCTGCTTCTACTCTGCCATCTTGGCTCCACCCCCTGCTATGTCTTATGATGATGATAGCGGTGTGAGGTGACACATGTATCATCTCCCCATAAAAATGTAAATTGGTTATCTGTGTTTAGCCCCTTGTTATTGCTAACTGATGCTAAAATTTTTATTGTTTCTCTTGACTGCATTGTTTGTATTTCAACATTTCTATGTGGTTTTGCTCTTTTCATAAGGAATGCTTGGAAGACCTCTACTTCATTAAAGATTGATTTTTCCATCTGTGGGATTTTAGTTGGTTTTACAAGATAAACTATTTTTGGTTATAAGCCTACATATTCCTCCTTCTGAAATACCATATTTCAAACTCTCTGTTTCTTTATAATGGTGGCTGCTAAATCACTTGTGACCCTGACTATAGCATCTCATTATTTAATTTTTCTTTCTTTTTGGTTGTTTGCAGTACTTTTTCTTTAACATAGAGTCTCTGGATTTTGGCTTTATTGTTCCTGGGAATTTTCATGTTGGAGTTTCTTTCAGGAAGTGAATGATCTATTCTCTATTTCTACTTTGCTCTCTGATTCTAAGAGATCTGGAAAGTTTTCTTTTATGATTTCTTGAGATATGATTCCTAGGCTCTTTTTTTTTTGTATTGATTTCAGATAGCTGAATGGTTCTTAAATTATATCTCCTTGATTTATTTTTTCTAGTCATTTTTTTGCTATAAGATACTTTACATTTTAAATATTTTTCAGTCTTTTGACTTTGTTTTAATATTTCTTATTGTTTCGTGGAGTCACTAACTCTATTTGTTTCACTATAATTTTCAGTGATTGTGTTGCTTGGATAAAGTTTTGTACCTCTTGAGCCAAGATAATAATTCAGTTTCCAATTTTTCTTATATAGCTCTCATTTCTTTTCCATTTTTCTTCTAGTACTTTTGTTTCATTTATAAAAATATTTTAAGCTCTTTTTAAAATTCTTGCTTCATATCTTCTAGGAATTCTAGTTGAATTTATGCCCAATCTGTATTGTTTTCTGTGAGACTTTGCTTGTAGATATTTTGGAGTCATTCATTTCTTCTGGGTTTGTCTTGAGAGTTACCATCACCAAAATAGTTTTTTATGGTGGGATTCTTTTATTGATGTTTATTCTTCCAGACTACTTTCTGGCTTTGGACTTTGTTAGTGATGTGTCCTAAGCACTTTTGGAGAGAATGTTTAGGGTGGTCCTGCTTTCTTAGGTTTTGAGATTTGTATTATTTTAGGATTCATGGAATGCTCAGGCTGGAGATTTGCAAGATGTTAGAAATCTCAAAGTGGTCTGATCAAGGGCTAAGTCTGATCACTTTTCCTCCATTTTGAGCTCAGCAAGTTTCTGACTTGGATTTGGGACTGAGCAGCATACTTGTGGGCATGGCTTAGCTGGAGTTCCAGAAGACTGCTACTTGGATTCAACCACTATCTGGAAAAGCTGGAATGCTCTGCTGGTTCAGAGTGACAGAATTGCAAGGTCCTCTCCATTTGTTCTGGGATTCAACCCCTGATTGTTCCTTGGCAGGCTACTGATTGGACTGGTGCTGTAACTGCCAAGAGTTTTAAAAGAATCAGCATTGAGAAAAAAGGCCATCTTATTTGACAATTAGGAGATCATGGGCATCTTTGCATGCAGCAGTTTTGGTGGGATGATGAAGTTGGAAGCCAGGTGGTGAGGGTTTAAGAAGAGAGTAAAAAGAGAGAAATTAGAGGACAGAAAAGGGAGAAATCCTCCTTTCTCAGGTAAAGAAGGGGCTCATGGCAAATTATCCTAATTTTTTTCTGTAAAATAGGAGACAAAATTCTCAACTGAGAGTGTGGAAGGAATGAGAGCCATGAGAGATTTGAGAGGGGAGGAAAAGGTTTGTAAGAACTTCTGTGGTGAGTGAGATAGTGAGTTGATAAGTGAAGAAAAGGAGAATTGTCTAACAGCAGTGAGGCTCCAGTTGAGATCACGTAATACAAATTTATAGTGGATCTGATTAGAATGGCTACATGATTTTCTCCATCTTCATTTAGTAGTACATTTGTAGGAAGGAAGTAAGGTGGCTGATGGTGGAAGTGATCTAAGGCTGAGGCTTGGTGGAGTGCAACAGTTGATATAATAAAAGAGCTAGGGATTCCAGAGAACTGGATAGTATAGAGTTGAATTGGTTGATGAAGGTCTAAAGATGGGGAAAAGGGGAGAGAGAGAGAGACTAGGGCAGGAGAGATAACCTAGGAAAGAATTGAGGAGTTAAGACATCAGAAGTTATGGTATGGATGAAGAATAGGGTTCTATAAGGGAAGGTGGAGGGAGAGAAGAAAGCCAACAGATCACGAATGGATAAAGAAATTTGGGGATTCTTGAACATGGAGATGGTACATTTGTGGAAAATGATAAAATCAAGGATATCTTTGTGTGTGTGACTGAGGTGAGGTGTTCATGGGAGGTGATGGGAAATGAGAAAGTTACAGTGGTTAGGGTGCTTGAGGGAGTATGTATATTGAAGTTTCCTAGTTTGTAGGTAGGGGTTTGGGAGGAGAAAAGGAGTGACTGGACCTGAGCAGCAACTTTCAGTTCCAAAGGTGGGAGCTCCCACTTTTGGCTTTATCTCCCCCCTCAAGCCCATTCTCAACTAAGTTCATAACTAAAGAAGGAAGATAAGGATTCTAGGAAGTGGAGATGATGGAGTATATTTCAAGCATGACTGATCATCTGTGCAAAAATGGAAGACAGAATGTCATGTATGAGGAAAAGCTAGCTAACCTGAATGGAGTATGAGAAGAAAAGCAATGTGAGATAAGACTAAATAAGGTAGGTAAAAGTCACCTTTTAAATACCAGGCCGAAGATTTTATACTTTATACCAGTCAATAAAAAAACAATGAAAATTTTTGAGTAGATGAATAATGTGGTCATTTCTGGATTTTTAGGGATTATTTATATGTGGAGCTGTATAGGAAATAGATTACAGACAGCTATAGATGTAAGGTCTGTTTTCAAGATACTGTTCTTTTTAATGTAACAAATTTCCTCTATAAATTCATATGGCACTCTACCAATAATCAACTATAATGAAATGTGAGCATTAATAAGGCAAGCCAATTACTGCAGCGCATTTGTTTAGTCATTATAACAACTAGACTAATAAATACTTGAAATAGAAGTCTTTGCATATGAAAACTACATTTGCATGTCATTCATATGATTAAATTTATAAAGCAGATATCTTGAGAATTTTTTATTTAAACAACTGAAATAGTAATTTCCTAAGATTGGACCATCTCCATATTTCATCAATGGATTCAGCATTTTAGCTACTACACTGATTATCTCTGAAACCTGACCAATTCTTTCTAATTTTGCTTCTTGTATGGCTCCTATTTCTAGAACATTGCATGTATACTATTCCTTAGATGGTCTTTACCCAAAGGATAAAGAGACTATTTAAGAGCTAAATGAAACCTTTTCAGTGTTCTTCCAAATAAACAGGAATTTGGTTAATACAATGGTTTAAACAGGCTGGTGGACCTATAAATGTTGCCTGATGAAAGGAGAATTTGGGGATGGAGCTCAGTGGTAAACAAGCTTGAGCCTTATATTTAAAAAGTTTAAAGAATTTTATCGTTCAGTTAAAAAGTTGCTTCTCTGGGAAACAATACTATATTTTCTCTGGTTATTTCCTCTACTCCTAGATACATACTAGGTTGAAGTAATCCTTCATCACTAACCATTAATTCCTAGTAATTTGACCAGCTTGGGTTCTCTCTCTAAATCCTTCCAGCTCGACACAGATATACAGAGGCAAGAATAGATGTGCAAAGGAGATCTCTTAAAGATGCAAAAAAGACGATGCATCTCCCCAGAGTCTATCACAGAAGGAAACACAGACACATACATGGAAATAGGACCCCAGTGATCAGATGCTGATGGAATGTAATGGATTTAAACTTGATCCTTCTTAGCACTTTGTCTCTTGAGATATAACTCTGTAAATAATTCTCCACTGTCCAGCACAAAAATATAACTAATGTTGGATCGTGTAGTTATTATGGTCTCCTCACGGAACATGGCTCCTCCCAAGTTTTTTCTGTGGGTATTAGGGCCCCAGGTCATTTTTATTTTTAAAATCTTTGGTCTTTATAATTTGTTGTTCAGAATCCTGTAACAGTCCTTTCTTGCTAACTTAGTAAAACTCATACTACTTAGCGTGGCATTTGACAATTGAATGCCAAAAAGTTATGGTAACTCTTTAAATGTCTTTCCTGTGAACTAATTGTGTCTTCCGGCTGACTGATAGATGTGTTTGCATTGGTAGGGCTTAGGGAGTATGGTTTTAGCATGTACTTACAAGTGCTACATAAGCTACTGTACGAATACATTTGGGAGTGTTGCTAATTGAAATGAGAGTATATGTAGGGCTTGTAAAATAAATTGATCAAATTAACCATCCTAGTTTGGGTTTTGCGTAGACTATTTTTTTCTGTGTCTGTGATGATTTTTCATACAGATTTTTTCTTGGAATCGATTATGTATACCTTCTTCTCTTTCCTCTGTATTCAGTCCAATTTATTTTTCTAGTAAGGCAGGCATATGTGTTAATCCTATCTGAAACATTGACTAACATTCTTCCATGATTACTTTTGGTGTACTTTTATTCAGTATCACTTCCATAACATCACAGGAATGACTATCTCTAGTCTAAGAACACTTTAACTCCCTTCATGCAAAATATTGTTGCATTTTTATGAAGATAGCAAAAGATTTAATTAATTGATATAGACCTCCCGAAATAGCTCTGAATACTAAAGACAAAGTTTTCACCATCTAGCCAAAAGAAAGCACAGCCACTTGCTACTACACAGCATCATAGCTGGAAGATATTATAATGCAAAGATATTATTTACCATTTACCTTGCTCTGGAGAAATATGGAGACCAATAAAAACTGACATTCTATAAATCAGCATTAACAACTACGTGCCATTTTATTTGTGCTATATAACTAAGTCCAAAGAGTATAGCTAACTATGAATGAACTTAACTGAAAAAGTCCTCAGGAGTTTATTTCAGGCAAAAATATCAATAAAGCTTGCTTATTAATTAATTAATCTATCTATTGATTAATTAATTGATTGATTTATAGGATTTTTCTCTCTCACTTAGTCTAAAAATTTGAAGTGCTTAAGAGGTAGGGCAAACAAAGAAAGGTCAAAACAGATCCTGTCCTAAAGCAAGTGGCGGTATTTTTAGAAGATCTTACTTTCTAACAACATCAGGGAGGTGAAACCATTGATATGTAACTATAGTAAATAGATATATTTACCTGGAAGAAAGAAGATCCCTTTAGCCGATGTGGTGGTAATCAGGAGTCTCTGGATAAAGGTGAAGGATCCAGCCCCTATGGAGTAAGAGAATATCACCTCCTCAAAGGCCTCTAAAAGGGCAAAGATTTGTTAACATTCCTCTGATGGGTTTCCTAGGGAAGCGGAGGTTTTGTGGGTGGCCCAGAGAAGATTGAGCCAATGGTGACAAAAGTAAAGCATTGATATCAATTCCAGCACCAGAACACATGCATCTTGACTTATAACCTCTTAGCTACTTGACTACAAATGACTCTGATGTGTTGTGCTCTAGGTATTCTCCTCTGTGCCATGGCCCTAATGTTCGCAGGGTGATTCTTTACATTACATCACATTGTATTACATTACATCAGAAGAACTACTGTAAAGTGCAAAGATTTAGCATCAGTCAACCTAAGGACCAGATAATTGAGATCTGTGATTCATTCCTTCTGAAAGAGGAAGGCAAACCCTAGGATCTCTGGTCTTCATTTTCTTCTGCCTTTTTGGGCACTCCTTCTGATTGCCATCAATTTTTTTGGGGGGGTTATATATCTGTTTTGTTTTTGCTATCTTTTTAGTTTAATTTTTCCTCCCAATACTGGTTATGTAGGGCTTTAGTTTAATAAAAGTTTTAAAGCCATTTAAGTGGTGGAAAGGTCCTTAGAGGTAACCTGGTCCAGCTCCCATATTTTATAGATGAGGAAAATGAAGGAGGTTAAGTGATTTGGGAGATTAGGGAGATTAAAAAATTTGCCCAAGATCACATAGGTAGCAAGGAACATAGTCAAGATTTGAGAAGCACTCTTCTGACTCTAAATCCTGGACACTCTCCACTAAAGTTCACTCGAACTCTGGTAATATCATAGAAGTGTTAACTAACATGATAACATAAGAAAACACATTGAAAAGTCTGAAATAATAATAATAATGCCTTGCATTTATATAGCACTCTAAGGCTTACAGAACAAGTCATGTATATTTGATCTACTTCTCACAATAACCATGGAAGGTGGATGATATTATTATCTTCACTTTACAGATGAAGAAACTGAGGCAGATGGAGATTAAATAACTTTCCCAGAGTCACACAGTAAGTGTCTGAGACCAAGTCTGAACTCCAATCTTTCTGACTTTATGAGCTGATGGCATTAGGTCAAAAATCTTATTTTTTTTTATATCATGCATCTCTTTCACTAACAGATGAGGCTTATAGACACTTTAGAATAATGTTTTTTTTCCTTTTTAAAATTCTTATTGACATTATCTGTTTTTATATTTCCTGAATTTCTTCTAGTATCCCTCTCCCTCCATGTGAAGCCATTTCCTATAACAAAGACTATTTTTTTTTTAAAGAAAAAGATGAAGAGAAAAACAATACTGACAAAACTGATCAGTGACAGATTGTGGAGTTTTGGGTTTTAAAAGATTCAATCTGTAATTCTTTTGTTTTATTGAATTGTTTAATCCATTAACATTTAAAGTTATGAGATAGGCTAATATTTTTATCCCTGTCTCTAATATTGCTTTCTTTCCTCAATTAGGATTTTAAAAATTTCCTCTTCTTTAAAGATATTTCTATTCCTTAAACTATTTGAAGGAAACCTTATTTCCCTAGGCTCTCTTTTAGTTACCATTAAATTCCTCCCACCATACCCCAATTGATAAATGGTCAAATTATATAAAGACAGTTTTCTAAAGAAGAAATCAAAGCTATCAATTATCATATAAAAATGCCCTAAATCACTAATAACTAGAGAATGCAAATTAAAACAGCTCTGGGGTAGCACCTCACACCTATCAGATTAGGTGACATGACTGAAAAGAAAAATGACCAATGCTGGAGGAGATGAGGAAAAATAGGGACACTAATATGCTGTTGGTGGAGTTGTGAACTGGTCCAGTCATCTTGGAGAACAATTTGGAACTCTGTCCAAAGGGCTATAAAACTGTGCATACCTTTTGACCCAGCAATACCACTGCTAGCTCTGTAGTGCAAAGAGATCAAAGAAAAAGAAAAAGGACCTATGTGTACAAAAATATTTATAGTAACTTTTTTGTGGTGGCAAAGAACTGGAAATTGAGGAGTTAGTCATCTACTGGGCAATGGCTGAAGAGATTGTGGCATATGATTGTTATGGACTGCTACTGTGCTATAAGAAATGATGAGGGAAAACCTGGGAAGACCTATAGGAAGTAATGCAGTAAGGTGAGCCAAACCAGAATATTATACATAGCAACAGCAATATTACAGTGATGGTCGATTGTGAAAGGCTTAGCTACTCTGATCAGTACAATGATCCAATGCAATTCCAAAGGACTCATGATGAAAAACTTTATCTACCTCCAGAGAGGGTCCATAAACTCTGAGTGCAGATTAAATGATTTTTTTTCACTTTATTTTTATTGTTCCATCTCTTTTAAAAAAAAAATCATGGCCAATATATAAATGTTTTCCATAATTTCACATATACAACGAGCATTATATTATTTGTCTTCTCAGTTAGAGGGGGAAAGCCTGGAGGAAGCAAGAGAACTTAAAACTCAGATTTAAAAAAGAAAGAAAAATTAATAAGTAGAAAATTTCTTGCTTTTCCCCACCTCCCTCTATTTGTCATCCTTTCCCATAGTTTTGGACTTTACTTGTTAATTCCTTTTTCATTCTTCCTTTTACCTAGTTATTTAATTCTCCTTCTGCTTTTACTTTCTCCATTAGTTGTTTAAACTCTTCCCTTCCTCTTTTTCCCTTCAATTTATTTTGTTAGTTTTTAAAATATTCTCTGTATATTTCTAAAAAGGATTTTTTCTTTTGCTTTTTTGGAGGGCAATTGGGGTTAAGTGACTTGACCAAGGTCACACATGTAGGTTTTGTGTTAAATGTCTGAGGTTGGATTTGAACTCAGGTCCTTGTGATTCCAGGGCTAGTGCTCTATTCACTGCGCCACCTAGCTGCTCCTAAAAAGGATTTCTTTACTTTGTTCTCGTTATTAATTCTCTTTTCTGTCTTTTCTAAATTTTTATTCTTTGTTTCATGGTTCTTTATACTTCTTTATTTCTTCTTTAGTCTGGGTTCTTCATGGAATTAAAGCTTTTTCTCCGTTGTTTCTTTGGAAAGACTTGCTAATGCAGATCCAAGTTTTTAAATTCTGTCAATCATTTCTCTTGTATAGGCCATACATTGTACTTTGAAGATTCTTATTTCTTGTACCATTCAGGAATATCCTGCTATTCCATGATCTTCAGGGAATCCAAAGTTTTTGTTGCTTCATCATGTATTGCTTCATTTTTTTTTTGTCTTGTTATGTTTACTCAGAAATTTTTGGATTTATTTAAATACATTGGAGGCCATCTTCCCTCCTGTTCTTAATAGTTAACCTGTTGATTTATCTGCTTGCACTCAATATTTCTAACTGAATTTTCTTCTGATTTCTGGATAATTTTAGTCTTTTTTCCCTTTTATTCCCTTATCACTCAGTTTCTGATTCCCTTTCCTTTTGGTTGTGGATTCCCTGCAGGCCAGAATTCAAAGTTGCCACTGAGACCTTCCCACTCTGGGGAATTCACTTTTGACTGGCCTCAATCCCAGCGCGAAGTGACTTGTGGTCCTAGTTGGATTCTAATCTCTTTTTCCTTCAGGCATCCTGTTCTGATTTGCTTTGTTCTTTGAACTAAAGTTCAATGACTGAGTTGCCCCAGGCAGAGCAAGTTTCTGATTTCCTATCTCCACTTCCACTATGGTCATTAATCACCAGTCACCCACTGTGCTGTATCACCATAGGAGGTCTTCTGCCCTCTCTTCCACCTCCATGCTTGTCTTTAACTTGTGCTCTCTCTTTCCCACTTTTGATATATTCATTTTCCTGCTAACACCTTCCAGGGTCCCTCCAACTTCTGTAGGAATGAAATATATTGTAAACTTGATTACATTTCTCTTTCAGGTAATCCATAAACATTATAAGAATTTACTCTTCTCTGGTTTTCTCATTTAAACACTGAACTTGGAGTCAAAGCATCTGGGTTTCAAATCTGTGCTCAGCCCCTTAACACCTGTGGGACCTTAGGGAATTCATTGAACTCCTTGAAGCCTGAAGTTTACTTATCTGGAAAATGAGAGGATTAGATTTGATGATCTCTAAGGTCCCCTACTGTCCTAGATCTATGATCTCATTGTCCTATTAGCTAACCCTTGACTTATGAACTCCTGGCTAACCTAGGACCTATCTTAGAATGTCTCACCAAACATCATCTTGGCTTCAGGCTACAATCACTCAACTTGATTCTCATGCTGATATCTTGAAATAACAAGCAAGAGACGGTATTCTTGCATTCTGATGCTAAGGTTTATTTGAGCAAGTATATGTAATTAAAGCAAAGATCTTCTTGGCATCTAGGAGTTCATGACCTCTTAGTGTCTGTTGTGTAGCTTTCCTTGTCTCTTTTAGTCCCGTAGGGATGCACTCAATCCCTATGGAGTGACTTATAGAAAATGGGAAGCCCCCATCAGAGGCTTTAATCTGTATATATTACTAATTACTGAGCCAAACCTGACTACCTGGATGCAACCCTAGGGCCCAGGGCCTGCTGCATATTTTGACATTTCAGGCACACTAGAGAGCTTCCTGGAGTACTTAATGAGAGAAAATTTAATGCAAACAGGAAGAAGACTTATGATAAAACAAAAAAAAATTGATGGAAAAGGTGTTAGTGTCTTAAAACACAAGGTGAATAATATAAGTTAAGTTCTAGATCTACCAGTAGGAAAGAAAATAGGTGCTACCATATGACAGGGAAATGATGTCAGGGAGTATCTCAGTGGTTTGTCATCTACACAATACATCCCACTCTGCCTACTTAAAGACCACAAGGAATCCTTGCACATGATGTGCTTTTATATAACAAATAAATTCTTTTCACATTGGATATTTCCCAAAACAGCTTTGTGTCTGCTCCTTCCACAATTTGACATGACCGATTCAGTTATTGAACCTGGTTGCCCACAGCTAGTCTGGGGAAAAGGAAAGTAGGCCCTATGGTAGGTGATTTTCTTTCCCTGTCCCATAGTTAAGTCTAATCTTATGGGCATCAGGCCTATAAAGGCTCCTCCCATCTTTGACTTTCTGGCCATAGACCTAGGGAAGTCCCTCCTTTTTCCCCTCTTCCCTCCCACCAATACACATACACAGAATTCCCAGGAAACTGGCACTAGAAAGCTACTTGTTTCTGTTTTTGCCTCAAGAATTCTTTCTTTTAAATATCGGAAAGTCTGCCTTACTTGGCACATGCTTGCTCATTTCTTTCTTCTCAGGGATCTGGATTCTGGAATTTCTATCTTTCTCATCATACCTGCCCCCTTTATTTAGGCTGCAATTAAATGATTCTGAATTTCTGCTCTCTTGCTGAAATTATTATTTTTTTCTCCTGCGAAGCTATGCAGGATTTTAGATCCCATTTTTTTTCATTACCCTAATAATTGACATACTCTAGTGCCAATAAAAAGTGGCTAACTTTCTTTGCATATCCTCTTGTTCCATGACTGTTTTCTTTTCCGATCCACTTAATTTTAGAGATGAGGAAACTGAGACCTCTGAAGGAAGGCACTTGATGAAGATACCTTGGCTAGCAAATAACAAAGTCAGAACTAGAACCCAGATCTTCTGACCTTACATCCAGTGCTTTTTCCACTATACTGGCTTATCTAGTTTAGGTTATTTCCTAGGAAGTTGCTAATTCATGAACTCCCGTTTTCACAACACTTAACAGTGGTTGAGACACGTAGTATGTGTTACCAACAAATTCTATCTCCCAGCTGCCCAATAATCAGACTTAATCACTCAGGCAGTAATTCATCCCTTAGTATGCAAAGGCTCAAGGCTTTATCTTTGAGGGAATTAGTCAGTCTTTAAATAAAAAAAAAGTGTCTGGTATAGGAGAATAGAGGGAAGAAATAATGTGTTTGACCTGCGTTATTGACTAAATAAATGAATGAAAAAGTATTTATTAAATACTTGCTGTGCATCAGACATTGTACCATACCCAGGAGATAGAAACACAAAATTGAAACAGTCTCTGTCCCCAAAGAGTTTACACGTATACTGTACACATTTTGTACATACACATATTTTGGTCAGGGAAGTCAGGGATGGTGAATGAAACAATATGGTAGTCTACTAATATGTCCTTTCTTTTACAAAAATTAAATTTTATTTTTTAACTTAACAAACATTTACTTTTTCTCCTTACCATCTCCTCCACTTTGAAATATTAATAATAATAATTTTAAAAAGACAAACAACGAATATACATAGTAAAGCAAAACAAATTCCTGTATTGGTTGTGTCCAAATGGATGTGTCTTATTATACTTCTTGAAATCTCTCTCCTGTCTGGCTGGCTATAGATGTAGAGCAAACTTCATTATCAGACCTCTGGAATCAGTCATAACTGGTCTTTATGTTCACCAGGGATCAACACAAAAGTCTTTCAAAGTTCCTTTGTTTTAAACCAGGCCTGCACAACTTGCAACCTACAGGCTTCTTCCACTTGCAGCAAGCCAAAGGATTTCCTCTACATACAAAGGATGTTTTACTTTACATTTTTAACTGGTTGCCTGAAATCTTTTGGTGTGCTGCAAGTAGCCTGGGGGTTGCAAGTTGTGCAGGCCTGTTTTAAATAAATTTTGCAGTTATTGTATATATTGTACTTTTTTTCTGCATTTCTTTTTTGTCAAATGCTAAAGTTTAATTCTTTGTTAATTCTTTTTTTCTTAATAGTATTTCTCCCCCAATTACATATAAAGATAGTTTTCAACATTCGTTTTTATAAAATTTTGAATTCTAAATTTTTCTCCTCTTTTCTTTCCCCCTTCCCCAAGATAGCAAGCAATCTGATACAGGTTATACATAAAATCATGTTAAATATATTTCCATATTAGTCATATGGTCAGAACAAAAGGGAAAAACCATGAGAAGGAAAAAAGAACAACAACAAAAAAGTGAAAATAGTACGCTTTGATCTGCATTCAAACTCCGAAGTTCTTTGGATATGGTTAACATTTTCCATCATGAGTCTTTTGGAATTGTCTTGTATCACTGTACTGGTGAGAAGAGCTAAGTCTACCATAGTTAGTCATCACACAATGTTGCTGTTACTGTGCATAATGTCCTCTTGGTTCTGCTCACTTCACTCAGCATCAACTTTTGCAAGTCTTTTCAGGTTTTTCTGAAATCTGCCTGTTCATCATTTCTTATAGCACAGTAGTGTTCCATGACATTCATTTACCGCAACTTGTTTAGCCATTCCCCAATTGATGGGCATCCCCTTGATTTCCAATTCTTTGCCATCACAAAAAGAGCTGTTATAAATATTTTTGTACATACGGATCTTTTCCCCACTTCTGTGATTTCTTCGGGATATAGCCCTAGAAGTAGCAAATAGTGAGTTCTTATCCCAGAAGCTGGAGTCTTTGGGTTTATCAAACAGTAGGTCACTATAGTCATTGACTATTGTGTCTTGTGTGTCTAACCTATTCCATTTATCCACCACTCTATTTCTTAGCCAGTACAAAGCAGTTTTGATGATTGCTGCTTTATAATACAGTTTTAGATCTGGTATGGCTAGACCACCTTCTCTTGTATTTCTTTTTATCCATTCCCTTGATATTCTGGACCTTTTGTTCTTCTGGATGAATTTTGGTATTATTTTTGCTAGCTCTATAAAATAATTTTTTGGTAGTTTGATTGGTATGGCACTGAATAAGTAAATTAATTTAGGTAGAATTGTCATTTTCATTATATTAGCTCTGTCTACCCCATGAGCAATTGATATTTTTCCAATTGTTTAGATATGACTTTATTTGTGTAATAAGTTTTGTAATTATGTTCATATAGTTCCTGGGTTTGTCTTGACAGGTAGACTCCCAAATATTGTATAATGTCTACAGTAACTTTAAATGGAATTTCTCTTTTTATCTCTTGCTGTTGGGCTTTGTTAGTAATATATAGAAATGATGATGATTTATATGGGTTTATTTTATATCCTACAACTTTGCTAAAGTTGTTTATTATTTCAAGTAGTTTTTTTTACTTGATTTCCTAGGACTCTCTAACCATATTATCATTTCATCTGCATAGAGTTACAGTTTAGTTTCTTCTTTGTCTATTCTCATTCCTTCAATTTCTTTTTATTCTCTTATTGCTAAAGCTAACATTTTTGTTACCATATTAAATAAAATGGTAATATAGACAATCCTTGTTTCACCTCTGATCTTATTAGAATGCTTCTAGCTTATCCCCATTACATATAGTGCTTGCTACTTGTTTTAGGTAGATGCTACTTATCATTTTAAGGAAAACTCCATTTATTCCTATGTTCTCTAATGTTTATAATAGGAACGGATGCTGTATTTTGTCAAAAGCTTTTTCTACGTTAATTGAGATAATCATATGATTTCTACTAGTTGGAAAGAGTTCAGATCTAATAGTCACTGCTAAGTCCTTTCTGAGTAAGGCTAAGAACAATTCAGCCCACACATTTCATAGGTATAAAAGAAATTAAGAGGCAAAGCTAATGAGTGTTTAGTGGGACATTTGGGGTTACACCAAGGTCTTAATATTCTTTTTTTTAAAATTAATTTATTTATTTTCTTGTTTACATCATTCATTTCCACGAGATTTTGAGTTACAAATTTTCTTTTTAATTTTTTAATTTTTTTTAAAATTTTATTATAGTTTGCATCATTCATTTCCGCAAGATTTTGAGTTACATATTTTCTCCCCCTCTAACCCCCCCCACCACCCCAAAACAGCCATCCCAGTGTGTCCCCCCCCCCCAGTCTATTCT
>CM053588.1:125349588-125398589 GCA_028646515.1 Pseudochirops corinnae | reverse complement strand
TCCCCTCTCCTTCCCCTCCCTTTCCTTCCCTTCTTCCCTTCCCCTTTTTCCTTCCCTTCTCTTCCCTTTCCTTCTTCCCTTCCCTTCTCTTCCCTTCTCTTCCCTTCCCTTTCCTCCCCTCCCCTCCCCTTCCCTTTCCTTCCCTTCCCTTCCCTTCTTCTCTTCCCTTTTTCCCTTCCCTTATCTGCCCTTCCCTTCTTCCCTTCCCTATTTCCCTTCCCTTCTTCCCTTCCCTATTTCCCTTCCCTTCTTCCCTTCCCTTCCCTTTCCTTCTCCTCCCCTCTTCTCCCCTTTTCCTTTCCCTTTCTTCCCCTTTTCCTTTCCCTTTCCTCTTCCCCTTTCCCTTTCCCTTCCCTTTCTTCTCCTCTGTCTCTATCTGTCTGTCAGTCAGTCTGTCTGTCTGTCTCTCTCATGTCTTATGCTTCTGGTGTCCACTGAATTAACTGAATACCACTTTTATTTTCTCCATTCTCCCACTAGAGTTATACTCTAGTGTCTTACTGTGGTGTGGAGATAATGGTAGGGTCAACCAAATGCAATTCTAGCAGGTCCTACCAAGTTGGAAAGATTTTGAGTATTGGTCCAGTGATGGAATTTTATGCTTATAGTTAGAGGAGCAATCTTACTAAGTTCAGAGTGGCTCATTGCCAGACCGTCCATAGGGTGATCACTTTTTCAGTCACAGAAACTCTCAAAGACCACATACTTAGTCATGGAAGAGCTGCAATCTGCACTGATGGAGGGAGGGCCCACACTACCAAATCATAGAGCCTGAAGTATCAAAATATAGGGATAGCAACCTGTGATTTGATTGGTAAAGGGAACTACTTTTCTAAATGCAGGTCAGCACCTTCTCTGCAACTTAGAGACCTAGAGAGTTTTCTAAGGCCAGAGATGAAGTAAGAACCCAGGTTCATACAGTTGGTATGTGTCAGAGGGGCCTTAAACCTTCTGGCTTTGAGACTGCTTCTTCAGCCACAATGCCATTTTTTCTCCCCACTGAACCGTTAAAAATTATATCTTGAAAAGATATTCTTCCTACAGCCAAAAGTGTGACCATGGACCATAGAAAAGAAGCTTGAAGATTGAAAGTTAGTCTCTTCCTTCTCAATATACTAGTTTTTTTTTTAAAAACTGAAGTAAAATATTGCAATACAAAGTTCAAAATGGAAGAAAAGATGAATGGAATGGGAAAAGAGTTCAGACTAAAAATCAGGAAGATGTGAATTCTATGCCTATTTCTGCCACTATCTAGTTGTATGACTTTGGGCAAATCATATCACCTCTCTCCAGCCTTCATCTTACTTATATGAATAAAGAAAAAGTTCAATTGGATGATATCTAAAGTCTCTTCCAGCTCTGATATCAGATCAAAGGACCACAGATTTAGAACTGAAAGGGTCCTGAGAGGTCATCTAGACTAACCTCCTCACTTAATGGCTAAGGAAACATTAAGGTTTGTGAAACACCTTGCGTATATAATGTCATTTGATTCTCAGAACAACCATATGAAATAACTGTGACATATCCCATTATCATCCCCATTTGACAGGTTGCCCATGGTTACATAACCAGCAAGTGTCTGATGTGGGATTTGAACTCAGGTCTTCCTGATTCCAGCTCTGGCACTCTTATCACCTAGCTGACTCTTGTTGCTGTTGTTCGGTAGTTTTCAGTTGTATACCACTCTTTCTGATCATCCCATTTTGGGGTTTTCTTGGCAAAGATACCTGAGTGGTTTGCCATGTCTTTCTCCAGCACATTTTATAGATGAGGAAACTTACACAAACAGGGTTAAGTGACTTGCCCAAGGTCATACAGCTAGTAAGTGACTGAGGCCAGATTTGAACTCACAAAGATGAGTCTTCCTGCTTCCCAGCCAGTTCTATCCATTGCACCACGTAGTTGCCCAGCTAACTGAGACCAGCCCAAAGAGATTAAATAATTCACCCAAGCCCTCACATGAAGTGAGAGAGGCAGAGCTAGAATTCAGACTAAGCTTCTCTGACTCCAAAGTCATCCATCACTCTTTTCCCTGCACCTGGTTTATGTTATTCTCATTATACTACACTGGCCTGCTCTTTAGAGCTGATATACTCTTGCTATGACATCACTCCAAATGAAATGGTGTAATGTGTAATAATGCCATCAATGCAACACCTCTAATTAAACATGTCCCCAATTTGACTGTGTTGTCTTTGACAAAGTCTGTGAATTTCAGGAGGCATGAAATAGAACTTCATAATGAAGTTGGTGTAGCCAAGGATACACATACAATGCAGACAATCAGTGACTGGGAGAGTTCTGAACTGTCTGTCAATTTAAAGAACTGGAAGGTCTAGCTATAGCTTTTGTTTCACTTCTCTGTCCTTGCAATAATCCTGTTCTGCCTGGAACACAGCCACTTGATTGAAAGAAATACTTCTGAGTAACTGCATCCCAGAATCAGTTTGCACACACAATTATAAGGAAAAGCCTTTAAAAGAACTGAGTTTTCAGTTTCCCAAAACAATGAAATGCACAGTTATGAAATTTACAATGGTTATGCCACACCTTTTTATTTAAAATCTTGCCATTTCTTTTAAGAGAAAGAAAATATGGATGACTAGAAGCCTGTTTCCTTTCTTAATGATGAGTATAGTACGTAATGAAAACAAAGAAAAAAAAAGTTAAAAGATCTAGGCATGGCAGATTCTTTAAGATTTTTAATAATAATTTTACCTTCAATGAGGTTATTTATTTTCTTGTTCCTTCTTGACAAATATACATCATCCAGCGTGACAAGCTCCCAGACTCATGCAATATTTGAGTCAGAGTGACCCCCTTCCCCTCATTTTATTGGGAAAGGCACCGTTGATCTTTGGAACATTAAATATCAATCGTACAACATCGTTGGAAGGATGGTAATTCACTACCCTCGCAGAGATTTTAAAGAAATTCAATATTTGAGTTTTTCCTCAAATATTTGCTTTTATGATTTTCCTTTATTTCATTTTCAAGGATGTCTACAAGGGGATTAAAAGGATATAAACTTTCATTTTCATTTCTTTATATGTCAATTTTGAATTCTCTTCTTGGTTTATCTACCACATTATAATTAATCTCATGAGTTCCACAATACCCTGGCAGTTTTATTTCTTCTCTCCTGACTACCATGATCCCATAGCTGGCATCCTAGGGCCATTTAACCTAGAGAAGAGAAGGCAAAGGGCACACGATCGTTGTTTTCAGATAACTGAAGAACTCACCATAGAAGAGAGTTTATATTTATTCTGTTTGGGCCCATTTGGAAAAATTAGGAGCAATGGGTGGAAAGTATATGGAGACAGATTTCAGATCAGTATAAGAAAAAGCTTACTAATTAACTATTAACTCAAGAGTCGTCCAAAAATGGAATAAATGACTATGGAAACATATAGATTTAGAGTTGGAAAATAATTCCCCAGTAGATGACATCAAATGAAGTGAACAGGAAGTTTTGAAATGAAGAAATTCAGGCTCTCAACAACTGTGTTTAAAAAAAAAAGCTTCAAATTTTGCTGTTTAGTTTTTTTTTTTTCAGTCACATCTGGTTCTTTGTGATCCTATTTGGAGT
The DNA here is from genome assembly GCA_028646515.1 of Pseudochirops corinnae. NCBI lineage: Eukaryota > Metazoa > Chordata > Mammalia > Diprotodontia > Pseudocheiridae > Pseudochirops > Pseudochirops corinnae. The sequence continues at coordinate 125,394,994 of CM053588.1, read as the reverse complement.
TTTCTTAAAAAAAAAATACTGGGTGGTTTGTCATTTCCTTCTTCAGGTCATTTTATAGATGAGGAACTGAAGCAAACGGAGTTAAGTGACTTGCCCAGGATCACACAGCTACTAAGTGTTTGAGGCTGGATTTGAACTCAGGATCCTAACTTCATGCCCAGCATGCTATTCACTGTGCCACCTCGCTGCTTCAAATAATAATAAAAGAAATGCAAATTAAAACAACTCTGAGGTTCTACTTTATAACCATCAGATTGGTAACAATGACAAAAAATGAAAAGAGCCAATGTCAGGGCAGACACACTAAAGGATTGTTCATGAAACTGTGAATCGGTTGAACCATTCTGGAAAACAATTTGGAACTCTACCAGAAGAATATTTATAGTGACACTTCTTGTCATAGCAAAAACTGGAAAAATCTGAATTTATGATTCTCTTACTGTGTAGCACCAACACAATATTCACAGCACTGACAACAACTATGAATATGCCAGCATAGCTCTGAATTGCAAAATATAACAGAATCTTCATATAAAAGACAGAAGCAAAACATTTGTTCAGACACCAGAAAACCAGATCCCAACACCAGAAAACAATCATCATAGAAACAAAGAAATCTATACCCCAAAACACTGCAGAGAACGCCACCATCCCAAAGCCTTCCCACAAACAAACACCCACCAACCTAGTTGTCTCCTTGTCTGCATCCTCTCTCCTCCTTCCTTTCTAACTGCTCTAACTCTTAGCTTCCTCTGGTCTCTACTCCACCCTTCCTGCTCCACCTATTCAGCAAATTCCTCCCAGCACAGGTTCCATGTGATTACATTTGGCCTATTAAGGGTCAGGGAAGATCTTCAAATTCCCATTGTCATTATAGACTGCTACACTCTTTCTTGAGAGGCAGAGCTGTTGTCCAAGGCAAAGTACACTGAAAATGGTCAGAGGACCTTGGTTCATGTACCACCTCTGCCACTTGTATGATGTCAGGTGAGTCACATAAACTCTTTGGGTTTCTCAGAATCTTCAGTTTCCTTCAGAAGGTTAGCTCAGATGCCACCTTTGACACAAGCTGTATCCTAATCTCTCCATCTCCCAGTGACTGTCCTTCCAAATCACCTTGTTAATATATTTAGCTATGTAGTGAAAGAAATGGGATACAAAAACATTACTATGTGCCAAGCACTGTGGCTCTTACTGGGAACTTAGTCTATGGGGGCCTTTCCTCACTGTCTCTCCAACTATTTCCTTCCTATTTTTCCTTCTGGAAGCACAAGGATAGAGGAGGTGGGGAGACATAAGGAAAGAAAATCCCTATCACCCTCTAGGCTCTGCTGCGGTAATACTGAAGCCTGCAATTGGGAACTGATTCTTTTAAAAATTTGTGTACAGGTGCATGTGCATGTGCAGGTGCATGTGTGTATGTGTGCTAGCTAATTTATACTATAAGTAAAACCATAGTTATTTGTTGTTTTGTGTACATTTTATTAATATGGAGACTGACACTTGGGAATGGAAGCCAGAATCCTTAAAGGGACAGATTGTTCTCAATACAAACTAGGGATGGGGCCCAGAGTTGAAAAAGAAAGTGAGGTTGAGACTTTCATAATCTTTCAGAATATACATGATTTCAAATTGTAACCTAGATTCATAAAGTGAAAATAATAAGAAGAAAAACCCAAGTGGATTGGTGTTGCCATCAGGTTGGCAGAAGAAGCAGTCTTACTGGGTCTTGCTGATGTTAACCTGAGATCTTTAAGATAATAATAATAATAATAATAATAATAATAATAATAATAATAATAATAATAGCTAGCATTTATATAGTGCTTACTATGTGCCAGATACTAGGTTAAACACTTCACAATCATTATCTCATGTGATCCTCATAATAACCCCGGGAGGTAGGTGTTATTATTATCCCCATTTTACAGATGAGAAAAGAGGTGAACAGAGGTTGTGATTTGCCCAGGGTCACACAGTTGAGTGTCTGAGGTCAAATTTGAACACAGGTCTTCCTAACTCCAGTCCTGGTGCTCTATCCACTGCAACATGCTGTTAACTTAATGTATACGAACAAACATTTCAAGATATCCAGGTATGCAACCTGGTAACTTCTATGTTATGCTCTGCTCCTCATTCTTATTTCATATATCCATTCTGTTGCCAAGTCTTGTCACGTCCACATTTGCAACATCTCTCCTATATCTCGCCTTCTCTCCACCCACACAGCCTCCTCCTGATACAAGCCTTCATAATCACACATGTCTGACAATGAATATCTCATTCTACCCTTCTAGTCCATCACTTGTCTGCCAAGAGCTAGCTCATCTTCAGTCTTTTGAAGTCCTGAGTGGTTACTACTTTGATCAGAATTCTGAGGTCTTTCAAATTTGTTTCTCCACACATTATTATCATAGTCACTGAATAAACTGCAAGCATTTCATTCTGTATCAATTCATACAAGTCTTCTCACGTTTTTCTAAATCTGTCACATTCATTATTCCCTATAGCACAATAAAATTCCACTACATTCATGGACCACAGTCTGTTCGGCTATCCTCCAGCTGATGAGTACTTGTTTTATATCTATATTTATCTATATATTCATATAATTCTGCACCCAAAATCCATCAACTTTCTGTAATAGATATCATGATTCATCATTGGTCCTTTGGAATTATGAATGGTTACTATATTGATCATAATGGAATTTTTTTTTGTATTTTGTTTTTTGAGGTCCAGTGCCATCACAGATGATGTCTTGATTTGTGGATGAATTGCATGTAAGCAAAACAGAGCTGCAAAACATTGTGAGCCTCACTCTCTTTTCCCGTCATCAAAGTTCAGTGGCAGGACAAAAATCAAGACAGCTGACAATGGCCTGGGATGCAGTGGGTGGCCTTGGTTTCTCTGATGTTTGACAAAGATCTAAGCACTCCACATTATGTGCTTTAGCTACCCTCATGGTCGTTGGAACAAATTGTTCTCATTTGCTCATTCAACTGGGGAAAGTCTTCACATGTTTAGGGTGGACATCCCCCTAACTCACTGACAGATTTGAAGTCTACTTACTACCCTCAACTGGGCTTTGCCTATCTGCCAAGATACTTTTCTGAAGTGTGTGGTTGCTGCACATACTACAGCTTCTTGAATCCCCAGATGACAGTTGTGTGAAAGATGGACACCAAAGGTGAATGAGCAGCCCTGAAAAGGTCTTGGCAAGCATCCTCATACCAGAGATCATAATGAACCATGTGGGGTGGAGATGATCCTCACTTCTAGAAGGCAAAGTCAATGGCACATGAGCTTTGGTAAGTTCTAGCACCAGGTGAGCACAAGTGTAATGATGGTCTGAGTCCTTGCTAGACAAGAACCAGCTGAGCCAAGTTTGGGGAGCCTCTTCCCCAGAATGTTGACCACCAGGTGATGATTTTTTTCAGCTACAGAAATTTTGGATGACCATCTAATGAATTGAGAGGTGTTAAGATCTCCATGGATATAGAGCATATTCTCAGTGACAAAATCACATATCTTTGAAATTCTGAGGTACTTAGCTGGTGAGTCTCAGTGAGCCAATGTTGTGATACACAGTGAAGAAAGCTAATGAATAAATGAATGAATAGGAAAAAATGTTTGTTAAGTGTTTACTATGTGCCAGACATGCTGCTAAATGCTAAGGTGATCTTAGGTTATGTAGGATAAATGATCCCTTCCAACTATAAAATTGTGTGATTTTGAGAGGTATTAGAATCCAAACCAATGTCTTACTAGATCATAGATGGAGGAACACATGGGAAGGTCCCTGTGAAAATTTTACCATATCATCTTCCAGTGCAGGGAGATGTAATGGCGGTCACTGCTGAATCAGGGTTCCTGTTGCCCCGGTGATGCTCCTGAGAAGATAGGGCCTCCCGCCTTGCCTCCTTGGTTACTGCCTGCCTTTGTGATCAAGAGATAGGACATGTCATGGATTCAGGACCCCAAGCCTTTTATTTTTAAGTTATCAACTGTAAATAAAGCTTGTGTTTTGGTTGTCTTTTTCTTTTTAACTCTAAAAAAATTTAAAAAAAGAAAATTTGACCATATATAGCCTTAGAACAAAGATTATAATATATTCTTGTTTTATTCACTAGGTTGTTGTGTTATGCCTGATCAGCAAATGTTCCCAGAATGCCTGGCCAATTACCTTTATCCAAGAGTATTTTAAAGGAGAGAATAGAATTGGTGTTTTCCTAGTCTAAATTCCTGGATAATAATAAGGGAACAGACAAGAATATGCTAAGAATTCATGTGAAAAAGAGCTGAAGGTTTTAGTGGACTACAAGCTCAATACGTTGTCAACAGCATGGCATGGTAACTGAAACAGCTAACGAAGCATTAGATTGCATTAAAAGAAGTATGAACTCTAGTAGTAGTAGGGAGGTGATAGTCTTTTTCTCTTCTTGTGTTCTGTTTTGGGTGTCACATTTAGGGAGGATATTAATCATCTGAAGAGTAGCCAAAGGAATATGATCAAGAATATAGAGATGCTAAAGATCATGCTTATTTGAAGGCAATGGGAATGTTTAACCTAAATGCAATTCAATTTTTTAAATGCCTACTATGTCTTAGGTAAGGTGCCTGCAAACATTTTAAATGTACTGGGGATAGAAAAAGAGGCAAAAGATGGTCCCTGTCCTGAAGGAGCTTAGCATCTAATGGGGGAGACAACATTCAAACAAATATATACAAAGCAAGCTCTAGACAGGACAAATAGGACATAATTAGCAGAGGGAAGTCATTGGAATTAAGAGGGGTTGGGGAAGGCTTCCTGTAGAAAGTAGGATTTTAGTTGGAACTTAAAAGAAGCCAGAGAGGTCAGTAGGTGGAATGGAGGAAGAAGAATATTCCAGGAACAGGGTGTAAAGCCAAGCACAAGCAGCTTTTCAGAGGACTGCTGCTGTGAACAGCTTTCAAGGTTCTGATTACACAGTATAGTGAACTCTCTATTCAATAACAAACTAAGACAAAACATTCACAGAAATCAAAGTACAGCATTTACAATGTTGTGACATAACAACCTATCACTAAAATGGCCACGTAGTTTTTACCAAAGTGGTCACTTAGTTTTAAACAAAGTACATTTATTTAGTAACTCAATCATTCTTAAGGAGGCAAGCCTCCTTAATTGACACAAAACACAGAAATCAAAAGCTCCCCACTCCTAGGTCACATTGTCTTAATCTCTTCAATCAAAAATCTTCTTTCTTCTTGATTAGAGATTAGTTTCCAATCATCCTTAATTAGTAAGTCCTTAATTCAATCATCTAATTGTAAAGGTCAAAGTTCTCCACCCCTAATAATCATGATCTTCTCAGTTTGCATTAAATAACCAAGGAGAGGTCTTTTCATCTTGACTTGAGGCTGGCTCTCAGCTTCCATGGTTTCCCTTCCATGGTTCCGGCTCCTGTCAGATCCTTGTTGTCCAGCTCCTTGTCCAGTTCCTGTGCTATACTGAAGCTCACAGTGTCTAGTCCACCTCAAGTCCTTCACAGTTTCTGTTCCTGAGAAGACAAAGCTTAATAAAGCCACAATAACATTCATTCACATTGCCAGCATCCTCATCAATTCACTTTCTGCCTGTGAAATCAACATAGACCCAACAACAAGGTCTGAGGAATCAATATAAATCATCACTTTAGTCCCTGGACCTCTGAAATCATCAGCAAAACCCTCCCCCAGGATTTGTGTAAACATACAACAAGAAAATCCTCTTTCAGGGCTTCTGAACCAGCAGCAAGGTCCCAGAGTTTCTATACCAACAGCACCATCCCTATTAGCAGATGAATCTGACAAAGTAACATCAAAACATACAAAGTACCAAAACCACAGCGATGCCTCCTCACAGTTCTCCTCTCTTCTCATTTCTCAATTCATCTCAATTCTCAGTTCAGTCCTCAGTTCTCATTTCTCTTCTCAATTCTTCTCAATTCTCAGTTCAGTTCTCAGTTCTCTTCTCTTTCTCCAACAGTAGCAGCCCAGTCTCCAGATGCTCACTCCCAGAAGTTCTGGCCTCTCTCAGCTTGGGCCTTTCCTTATATATGGTACTAGCTCCTCCCCTTTATGCCCCTTCCTGTTATGTCAACAAGTCCATCCCACTCTGGAATTTACAAGTTCTGGGTCTTAATACTTGACTGGAAACTAAGTATTAAGTACCTGTTTGATTGTAAATACAAGGGGCAGGGAAGATCTTCAAATTACCATTACCATTACATAGGGGAGAGCCAGAGGGAATGCTTGAAATCAAGAGAGGGAGGATGTATTTATGGAGCAACCTGCAGGCCAGTGTCATTGGATCAAAGAGTGTGTGTTAGGGACTAAGATGGGTAGAAGGGGGCTAGGTTATGAAAGTCTTTGAATGACAAATTCATTCAGACAAATTTCAGACAGAGCATCTTATATTTGCCCTGGGAGGCAATAGGAAGTCTCTGGAGTTTTTTGAGTGGGTGTGGGTATGGGGGACATGATCAGACCTGCATTTTAAGAAAATCACTTTAGTGGCTGAATGGAGAATGGAATGAAGTGGGGAGAACTTTGAGACCAGCAGACCCACCAGCATGCTATAGTATCAAGGTGAGAGGTAATGAGGGTCTGCATTAGAGTGGTAGCAGTGTCAAAGAAGAGAAGAAGGCATATTTGCAAGGCAGTCCTTGGCAATAGTTTGGATATGAGGGGTGAGAGATAGTGAGGAATCCAGGATGACTTCTAGGATGTGAACCTGAAGGAATGGGAGGATGGCGTTGCACTCTAAAATAACAGTGAAGGGGAGAAAGAGTTTGGGGGGAAATAAGAAAAATAAATTCTCCTTTGGATATATTGAGTTTAATATGTCTACTGGACGTTCAGTTTAAGATGTTCTAAAAGGCAACTGGATGTGTAATACTGGAGGTCAACAGAAAGATTGGGGCATGATGAGTAGGTTTGAGACTCATAGGCATAGAGATGGTAATTAAATCCATGGGAGCTAATGAAATTAACAAGAAAAGTAGTTTGGGGGAAGACAAGAGATAGATAAGAGAAGTTTCTTTTTTCTTTAGTAGTCTTCAGCTATTTAAAGGACTGACAGATAGAAAAAGATTAAATTTGAGGACAGAACTAGAAGCGATGAGTGGAAGGTACAAAGATGAACAAAGAAAATTTCCTAACATTTGGAGCTATCCCAAAATAAATGGAATACTTGGAAAGGTAGTGGGTTGCCCCTCACAAAAGAATAATCATATGAGCTCACATTTCTATAGTGCTTTAAAGTTTTCAAAGTATTTTCTTCTCAACAGTCTTATATAAGAATTATTATCTCTATCTTATAGATAAGGAAATGGAGACTCTGAGGGGTTAAGTGACTTGCCCATGGTCACACAGTTACTAAATGTTTGAGGTAAAATTTGAACCCAGGTCTAGCACTCTTTCTAGTAGCTCACATTTTCCCAATGAAAATTGAATGAATACTTTTGGGACATGAGGTAGAGAGGATTCATGTTCAAGTAAGTATTGGGCTAAATGTCTCTGGAGGTATCCCCCTACTATGAGATTCTGTGGTTGTGAATTTCTAAAACAGCTATTTGGCTTCTGCCTTTCACCTTTCACCTAGACTTTTTCCTTTACAGTTATATGAAAATCATATGAAAATGAATTTCACATGGAAGTATAAATAGGATTTTTTTTTTCATAGGGAAAAAGGATTTAAATGAGGGGAACGTAGCACAGAGGATAAGACTGGGTGGTAGTACATGCAGAAGACAGTTTGACTTGGAGTAAAATAACATTTGCCCTCCCTCCTTCCCCTTTTTCCTGACTTTTCTATTCCTTATTTGTGTTTCTTGACCCTCATTTGATGAAGTCCCTGTGAGGGGATAGCCCTGGTGAAGGATTGTAAAGCCAGGTACCAGGAGCTTTCCAGAGGACTGCTGTTGTGAACAGCTTTGAGGTTCTGATCACATAGCATAGTGAACTCTCTATTTATTCAGCAGTAAATTAAAGCAAAACATTCACAGAAACCACAGTACTGCATTCACAATGTTATGACATAAGAAGTTATCACTAAAATGGACACATAGTTTTCACCAAAGTGGCCATATACTTTTAAGCAAAAGATATTCACTAAGTCCTTAACTCAATCATCCTTAAGGAGCAACCCTCCTTAAGGGACACCTTCAATTCAACACAAATTGTCAGTATAGTCCCAGGACCTCCAAAACCCCTCTTCAGGACTTCTGTAAACAGACAACAAGAAAATCCTTTTTCAGGGCTTCCAGTAAGGTCCCAGGGCTTCTGTACAAAGCATCACAAACAAAAATCAACACAGACAGAGCAGACAGAGTACCTGGACACCACAAAGTTCTCCTTCTCAATTCTGCCACCACAAGTATTCTCTTCTCAATTCTGCTCTCTCCCAGCTTGGGCTTCTCCTTATATGTGGTCGTTAGCTCCTCCCCTTCCTGTTGCAAATCAGCAACAGGGGTTCACAAGTTGTGGGGTTCACAACTTCTGTCTCTGAACAAAGACTTGATATAATCATGGGCAAGGCTTAAAAGAAACTTGAACTGAAACAAAGTGCCAAATAATTAAATAGCTGAAATAAGGTGCTAAGTACTTCTTCACTTGCCATTTCATGGGAAGCATGGGAAGATGCTAGGGACAGGAACCTTTCCACCTATGTTAGCCACTTTTATAGTATATGTTCCTTGAGAAGAGAGATTGTTTCATTCTTTTGTCTTTGAATCACTATCACCTGGCATAGAACTTGGCACATAATCGATACCCAATAAATGCTGATTGGGCAAAACTTTGACCTCATAATGGCTTTGATTATGTGAGAAATTTTCATATTTTTACAGAAAGATGCATCCAACATATCAAATATTTACTTGATATGGAATTAAAAGTTATCTGCCCTACCTAGGAAAGGCACAGGAACAGGTATGGAGAAAACATAAACTTCCTTGGAGAGCAGTATAATGGGGGACTGGTCAGTTAGGGCCTTGTCCTTGGAGCATACTCAGAATTGTCCTTCCTGGTGGATTACACAGAACACATACAATATTTCCTGCCACAATATTTGGCAACTTGGGGAAAGCGTAGAAGTCGGGTTCTTGACCATAAGTGGCCTGCTTTCTGCTGGAAACTACCAGCACAGCCAAGGAAAATATGCCTTGCCAATACCCGGCATTGACACCAGAGCAAAAGAAAGAACTGTCTGATATAGCTCACCAAATTGCTGCTCTGGGCAAGGGAATCTTGGCAGCAGATGAGTCCACCAGTAGCATTGCAAAGTCCCTGCAGTCCATTGGAACTGAGAACACAGAGGAAAATCATCGCCTCTATAGGCAGTTGATTCTGACAGCCGATGTTCAATCAAGTGAACTCCTGTATTGGAGGTGTTATCCTTTTCCATGAGACACTCTACCAGAAAGCCGATGATGGTCGTCCCTTCCCCAAAGTCATAAAGGTAAAGAGTGGCATTGTGGGCATCAAGGTGGACAAAGATGTAGTGCCCCTGGCAGGGACCAATGGTGAGACTACCACCCAAGGTTTGGATGAGTGAGAGCTATGCCCAGTATAAGAAGGATGGAGCTGACTTTGCCAAGTGGCATTGTGTGCTGAAGATTGGGGATAATACACCTTCCCCACTTGCCATCATGGAGAATGCCAATGTGCTGGCCCGATATGCCAGCATTTGCCAGCAGAATGGCATTGTCCCCATCATGGAGCCAGAAATCCTCCCTGATGAAGAACACTATCTGAAGACTTGTCAGTATGTCACTGAGAAGGTCAGTGACCACTCTTTGGTCCTAGTTTTGCCTTCTGGAGTCATTTGACATGTCACCTCCCTCTTCTTATGTCTCTCCTCCAAATGAAGAAGAGGTTTTGAATGCCATTAGGTGCTGATTCTATTCCAGCTGAGATTTACAAGGTAGGGGATTCATTGCTCATACAAAAGCTGGCTGAAATCTTCCAGGTTATATGGCAAGAGGAAGTTATCCCCTAGGAAATCAAGGATGTCTCCATTATCCATCTCTATAAAGACAAAGGAAATAGACTGTCCTGTGACAATCACAGAGGATTCTCTCTCTCAGTCACTACTGGCAAGATTCTTGCCAGAGTCCTCCTTAAGGCTGATCCTTCATCTGGAAGAAGATCATCTACCTGAGAGCCAGTGTGGCTTCAGAAAGGACTGAGGAGTGATTGATATGGTGTTTGCTGCCTAACAACTCCAGAAGAAATGCCAAGAGCAGAAGAGAGATTTGTATACAACATTTGTAGATCTGACCAAGGCCTTGATATTGTTAGTTGTGAAGTCTTATGGAAAATTATGTCAAAATTTAGTTGCCCAGAGAAAATCATTAGCATTGTATGTCAGTTTCATGACAGCAGGCTTGCCTGGGTTCTAGATGATGGCCAATGCTCTCATGCCTTCCCAGTCACCAATGGAGTGAAACAAGACTGTGTGTTTGCTCACATGCTTTTTAGCATGATTTTTTCAGCCATGTAGTCAAATGCTTGCAACGAGGATGAACATAGTATCAAGGTCAGCTACTGCACTGATGGTAAATTCTTCAACTTGCAAAGGTTACAAGCCAAGACCAAGGTGGAAGGAGTGTTGGTGCATGATTTTCTGTTTGAAGATGATTGTGCGCTCCATGCAGCCTCTGAAGCCAAGATGCAACAAAGTATGGATCAATTCTCTGCTGCTTGTGCTAACTTTGGCCTAACAATTAACACCAATTGAAAACAGGTGCTCCATCAGCCAGCCCCACACCATCCATATGTGTAACCATCAGTTACAGCAAATAGAGAAGTTTTGAATGCTGTGGATAAATTCACTTACCTTAGTAGTTTACTTTCCAGGAATATATACATTGATAATGAGGTTGATGCGTGCATTGCCAGAGCCAGCTCAGTGTTTGGGAGGCTCTGAAAGTAAAGTATGGGAGAGAAGAGGTATTGGGCTGACTACCAAACTGAAGGTCTACAGAGCCATTGTACTGACCTCATTCTTGTATGCCTGTGAAACCTGGGCAGTCTAGCAGCGCCACGTCAGGAAATTGATCTGCTTCCATTTGAATTGTCTTAGGAAGATTCTGAAGATCACCTGGCAAAATAAGGTACCAAAAAATGAGGTCCTTACTTGAACTAAACTGCCAAGCATTCAAACTCTGCTTCAGAGAGTGCAACTCTGATGGGACAACCACATTCTTTGAATGCCAAATGTACACTTGCCAAAAAGACTGCTTTATGGAGAACTCACACAGGGCAAGCTTTCACATTGTCAGAAGTGATACAAGGAAACTCTTAAGGTCTCTCTTAAGAACTTTGGAATTGTTCGTGTGACATGGGAGACACTGACATAGGACTGTTCAGCATGGTGTTCCTGCATCAGAGAAGGTGCTGTGCTCTCTGAGCAAAGCAGAATTGAAACCGCTCAAAGAAAACACAGCGTGTGCAAATTTAGAATACCCACCCCAAGTGTTCACATTGGCTATTTGTGCCCAACCTGTGGTAGAGCATTCCAAGCTTGTATGGGTCTAATCAGCCATAGTCAGACACATTGAAACTTGACTCTAGCATAGTGATATAATTTTGGTCCTCTTCAAGAATGAAGGACAACAACCAACCAACCAACTTTTCTGGGCTTAACAACTCTACTTCCTTCAACTATCCTTGTGACATAGTTTTGAGTAATTTTCCCCCTCCAGGGCAAGTCATTCTGGTGACTCCTTGTTGCCCCTAGGATCAACTATATACTCTATTTCATTGTTAAAGGTCTTTACAGCTGAGCCCCAACCTATCTTTTCAATCTCATTGTACATTATATTACTTCCTGTCTTCCCCAACTCAGATCTAGTTTAACCTGTCTTCTTCCTATTCCTTAGACTCAATACCACCCCATCTCCTATCTCTGTCTCATATCCCATCTTTGTTCTCTTGCATTGGCCATCTCCCATGCCTGGGATGCCCCTACTCCTCAAATGTGCTTCCTAGAGGCCTTTTCTTCCTTCAAGATCCAGAACAAGCTGCACATTCTATATGAAGGTTTTCTTAACTGCTAGTGCCCTCCCTCCCTAACTCCCTTGCATTTATTTACTTGCATTTATTCTTCATATTCTTGCAGATTTATTTACTGTTTTCCCTGTTAGAATAGAAGTGTCTTGGGAAGAGGAGTGGTTTCATTCTTTGTATTTGTAACTTCTCTCCAGAGCATAGCACAATTTCTAGCCCATAGTGGGGGAATGATAAATGCTTTCTGATTGATTGAAGTGTCTCCTCTCTTTTTAGGGAGCCATTCTGTCAAGGCCCCCCTGTTGTTGGCATATTGGTGTCTGTTCTGGAAGATATTTTGTGAATAGTCATAAATGTGCTAATATCAATATTTGGAGAGCCTTAGGTGTTGAAGGCTTTTATGAGAAAATACTCTAGGAGACTATCGTCATCTAGTGGCAAAGTGAAGAACTACCGAACCCGGAGACTATCAAAATACATTTTTTTGAGGAAAAAAACCCTCTCTCTCTCTCCCTCCTTTACCCCCATTTCCCCTTCTCTCTCCCTCTCCCACTACTTCACGGTAGGACATTCTTTTTCTTCCACCTGCCCCTATAAGTCCCAGGATTTAGCTCATTGGTGGCCCATATTATTTTTTTCTGCTACCTCTACCTTTTCTCTGGAGATTAACTCTTCATTTCCATGTCTTGGGTGTTTCACATAGTTTGTTCCCCCTTCCTAGAGAGTCATTTATTAGGTTCCAGTTTAGAAGACCTAGAAAACCATCCTTCTTCTTTCCATAAAGATACGGTCTGTATGACATGTCACCGCTCAAAAGCAAGGTACTTTTGTCAAATAAAAAACCAGAAGGAACATGTTTTCATTCTTTATTTCCTTATGAAAATTCAAGATCTATATTCCTGGGGAGTTGCTACAGGTAGAGATGAAATAACTCTTTAGACACCTTGAAACTCCTTTGCTGGATTTTCATCACTAAAAGTAAGGACATTTAGTTCTTTTTATCAATTATTATTCACACTGCATTTTAACCTTAGCCCCTTGTTTGTGATTTTAGTCTTCTGGGGTGCTTATTTATGGGGGGGGGGAAGTGTGACATAATGGAAAGAGCAATGAACACGTAATTTAAATATTTGTGTTCAAGTCCTGGCTCTGACACTTTTTCTGCTACATGAACTTTTAGCAAATCTCTGCTTTCTAGCTATCTTATCTATAAAACAGGGATAACAATGCTAGTAGTCTAAATCTCTTGTATCAGACTCAGTCAAGAAGAAAAGGTTGATATTAGGTGATACATTCACGTGCGTGTGCACTCACGCATACATCTGTCTTCTCCCTCGTCCCCCCCTTCTAACTGTCCCACCCATTTTGGAATGAAAGAAAATTAAAATTATTTTATAACGTGTTTAGTCAAACCAATCAAATTTCTGCATCGGCTATGTCCAAGACAAACATTGCTCATTCTGTGTTTGGGATCTTTCACCTCTCTAACAGGAGGTAGGTGGCACGTGTTGTCATAAGTCTCTAGAGTCATGTTTGGCCTTTAAAGTTGTTTACATTTACCATCTTGTCATTATATAAATTGTTTTTCTGCTTCTGCTCACTTTACATTAGTTTATATAAATCTTCCCAAGTTTCCCTGAAATTATCTCCACCATTCTTAAAAATTGTGTTTTGAATTTATTTTTTAAACACAGAGACTTTTTAATTTTTTTGGTTCCAAATTCTCTTCCTCTTCTATTCCCCCAAAGAAAATCTCTTACGAATATGTATTGTCATGTAAAACAAATTTCCACATTGATTATGTCCCCACCTCCACTCCAGGGCATCAGAAGAAATAATATCCTTCAATCTGTACTGTAAGTCCATCACCTTTGTCTCTGGAGGTGGATGGCATGTTTCATCATGAGTCCTTTGGAAATGTGGTGTGTCAGAGTTATTAAGTCTTTCTAAGTTGATTATGTTTGTAATATTGCTATTAACTGTGTATATTGTTATCCTGGTTTGGTTCACTTCACTTTGCATCAACTCATATAGATCTTCCCAGGTTTTTCTGAAACCATTCCATTCATCGTTTTTTTTTTTTTTGCAAAACAATCGTAATCCATCTCTATACTATAACTTCTTCAGTCACTCCCTAATTTATGACTATCCCCTTAGACTTCCATCCTTTGCCACCTCAAAAACTATAAATATTTTTTGCACATCCTTCATTTTTTCTTTTTTCCTCTTTCTTTCTTTTTTCTTTCTTTCTTTCTCTCTCTCTCTCTCTTTCTCTCTCTCCCTGTCTCTCTCTTCTTTCCTTCTTTCCTTCCTTCCTTCCTTCTTTTCTTCCTTCCTTCCTTCCTTTCTTCCTTCCCTTCTTCTAATAGACACCTTGTTTTTTTATTTCAAATAATATTTTATTTTTCCCCAATTTCATGTAAAACAAATTTTTAACATTCATTAAAAAAAGTTTTGAGTTCCAAATTCTATTTCTTCCCCCCTTATCCTTGAGACAGTAAGCAATCTGATATAGTTTATACATGTGCAATCATGCAAGACATATTTCCATATTAGCCATTTTGTGTGTGGGGGGACTTGAACTGAAAAGAAAGAAAAGAAGGAAAAGGGAAGAATGAAAGAAGGAAAGAAAGGAAGGGAGAAAGAAAGAGAGGAAGGAAGGAAGGAAGGAAGGAAGGAAGGAAGGAAGGAAGGCAGGCTGCTTTGATCTGCATACAGATGCCATCAGTTCTTTCTGGAGACAGAGAGCATTTTTCATCATGATTCCTCTGGAATTGTCATTGTATTGCTGGGAATAACCAAGTCATTCACAGTTAGTTGTTCATTATACAATATTGCTGTTACTGTGTACAGTGTTTTCCTGGTTCTGCTCATTACACTCAGCATCAGTTCATGCAAATCTTTCCAGATTTTTCTGAAATAATCCTGCTCATCATTTCTTATAGCACAATAATATTCTACTATAATCATATACTTGTGCAGCCATTCCCCATTGATGGGCATCTCCTCAATTTCCAATTCTTAGCTATCACAAAAAGAGCTGGTATAAATATTTTTATACAAATGTGTCCTTCCCCTCCCCCTTTTTTAATCTCATTGAGATACAGATCTAGTAGTGGTATTACCAAAGGTACTTCAGAGCTGTTTTAATTTGCATTTCTCTGATCAATAGTGATTAAGAATATCTTTATATGGCTATAGATAGCTTTGATTTCTTTGTCTGAAAACTGCTTATTCATATCCTATGACCATTTATCACTTGGGGAATGATGTGTATTCTTATAACTTTTACTCAGTTCTCTATATATTTGAGAAATAAGTCCTTTTATCAGAGATATTATGTGTAAAAATTTTCCCCCGGTTTTCTGCTTTTCTTCTAATTTTAGTTACATTGGGTTAATTTGTGCAACCCCTTTTTAACATAATCAAAATTATCCATTTTGCATTTCATAAGTCTCTCTATATCTTGGTGGGTCCTAAATTCTTCCCTTATTCAGAGATCTGGCAAGTAAGAGTTTGCTCTTCCCAGTACTAATCCCTTGCTTATTCTACCCTCCTAATTCCTCATTCTCCCTTTTCTCTCCTATTTCCCTGATGAGTGAAATGTATTTATATACCCAATTCTGTGTATGTGTGTGTGTGTGTGTGTGTGTGTGTGTGTTCCCTCTTTTGACCCATTCAAATGGGAGTGAGGTTCAAGTGTTTGTTGCCTGCCATTCCCCTCCTCCTTGTTTCTATGGATGTCAGCTTGCACATTTGTATAGATGTCTTTCAGTTGTTACTTTTTCTTCAGTTCAATATTCTCCTTATTGTTCTACAAAGGTAGAGGACAACAAAAAAAAGTTAGATCATAGCAAATCATTCTTCTGTTATTATAAACCCATATATATTCATCCATGCCCAAACGTTAGAGACCTCTTTTGTCCTCTTAATTACCCTACATGCTCTCTTATCTTATGTAGAGACTACAGAGCTGATTCAGATGACTATATACAATCAAACCTGATCAATGGCTACTCATTTTTGTTGTATGATAGTGATATTAAAGCAGGAGGGGCTAGAACACAACCCAGTTCCCTGGTGCATATGCTCATTCTCATAAGAATTTTTTTATTTTTATTTTTAAAATTTCTGAACCTAAATACCTCCCAAAATGAGATTTTCATCTACACTGCAGAAGTTAAAAAGAAGATGAAACTCTGAATATCCATTCAATATCACTTTCTTTTTAAAAAAAAATAAATTTTATATATTAGTTTAAAAACTTTCTTACTTGTCTTTTCTGAATTTCTTTTTGTTTTCTTCTGTTCGTTTAACAAATGCTTCAGGAAGGAAGGTTTAACAAATGCCAATCCCTTTCAGGAAGGGATTGGCTGCTTTTTGCTGTCTTTGCTTTTCTATTTCTAATAGATCTGAACAATTGTTACTTATAATTTTTTGAACTATAGTGTCCATACTTAAAAAACAAACAAACATGAGTTTCAGATACTCCCAATGATTCTTAATTAGCTCTCCTTTACTTGTTTTCCAGGTCAGGTAGATACCAGATGCCCTACATTTTCTTCCACTTTTTCCACTTAAAAAATGTCATTCTGATATTTCTTGCTATGACAAGTCTATGCTCGTTTTCAGTGAGTCTTTAATTTGGGTAAGATTTTCCGCTTTCTATTCTAAATTCTGTATTCTCTTCCTAATTCTTTCCCCTCCATGACTTTTATTTAATTTTTTTTAAAAACCCACAAAAAATCCTCTTGTTTCACTTATTCTTGGCATTTCTGGTGAAAAATTCATTTTTTTTTCTTTTGAAACTCTGCTTACAATAGTTGCAGTTACTCTCTTCTTCTAGTCTGAATTTGGGGGCTCTCTAGATGTACAATAATTTTGATACCAAAGGGTGTCTAATTTAGCTTACTTAGTACTATTTATTTACTTACTATATTATCACTTACTTACTCGAATACTTACTATTTAACTTACTCTCCAGTTTTAGTTCCTGGATTGGAACTTGGTGCTAGAGCCAGGCTTTGCCTTCTGCTGTGCTTTTGGGAGGGTGGTTATCCCTGTTCAGTATCTCAGGAGCTCACCTGGACTCTTGAGCTGAATTTTTCCTCACAGTTAGACCCACTGGATGTTCATAGTTCAGAGGACTACATCTTCAGGTTCACTAGGGTATCTAAGTTCAGAGTGCTAGGGATATTGGGAACCTGGTTTGTCCTACCCTGCCCCACCGCTGGTTTCCATTCCTGATGGTTTTCAAAATCCCCACTTTGGTTTTCTGATGATCCTGGGGCTTTCTCAGGGGAGCCCCGTGCTCATGTGTCCTCCAGACACAAAGCCTGAAGGTTAGCTGTGTTTCTGACTGGTCTCTGCCTGCCTCCGGAGGCTGTTGACTTGTTTGCCTAAGTGCAGGCACTGACTTTGCTGGTAGTTTACTTTCTTATTGCCCTTATGCGTCTGGCTGACTTTTTGTCCAGTTTTCAAGTGGAAAAAGTCCCTGTAATTTTTCATTTGATTTCTTGATCATTATTCAGTTTGGTGTGAATCTCAGATTTGGGTTATGGTGGGTACAGGAGAGCTAGGTCATCTGGCACCATTGAGGCAGCCATCTTGGCCAGAATCCCAGTGATTTCCCAAGTGTACGCTTGAGGCTACCAATTCCAATCTCTGTGCACACTGATTTTCTCTAACTCTACACACACTGATTCTCTTAAACCTCCTTGTTTCTGATCACACTCTTGACTCTTACACAAGTCTAGATTCCTAGACTCTCAGACTCTCCCAATACACTACTGTCCACATTCTTTCTCAGCATATCCCAGTATTATGTCCACCAACATGTCTTTTACTCCAGTAGTTAGAGTATATCTCAATAGTTCCTAAATAGCCCAGTAATCAATTGATAGCTGTGAGCAGCTTGTGCCCCTGTAGCCTGTAGGTACACAGCTCTTCCTTCTATTGGTAGCCTCATTCTACGTTCATTACATTCATTCATTCTACAAAAACTAGATATGGTGTGGATGTGTAGAGTTCAATAGAAGTGAAGGGGATAACTGGGACAGCTTGTTTCCATCATTAGGCTGTATAAACAAAGTTTAATTAGCCTTGCAGTATAAAGAAAATGCTACCCTTGGCCTTCACTTACATCACTGGAGAGCTACTTTTCTTAGCATGGGAAGCTGGCTAGCTTTCTCCTTGGGAAATCGTTTTCTGTCTCATAAAATAGCAGCATGTTAATATTATTGTTTCAGTAAATTTGAGACCATACTCCGTAGCATGGAAGTGGAAGTGGAAAGTGAGTGCCTTTGTTAATGAAAACTGAAGAAATTACAGTGAGTGATGGGAACATTTGTTGTACATCTGTGCTGCCAACTGGGGAGACCAAAAGAGATGAGCCTTATGGGATTTTCACTACAGACTCCAGAGAATAGCTTGGATAGCTTTCCCAAAACATTAGACTCACAGAATTTCCATCTGTCTCACAGAGTTTGGGTGGGTTAGACCACCCACACACACACCAATATCTCTCTATACCACACACCCCCTCCCCTGGTCCTGAGATAATAATTGGCTCCCTGCCCCCCCTCCAATTTCAACTGTTCCTCACATCGCAGACTGAGTCTCTAAGTGTCTATTTGCAGTCATTACACCAAGTTCTCCCTAACTGACACAGGTTCCCATGGAAACCAAAGGAAAAATATATTAGATAGGTGAAGGTTGAGCCTGCTGCCTGTTTTTTTTCATTACTTCCTCACTGTTTTCTTTTATGACCTGACAATATAAGAGACTACCTATCTTAAGGCCATGGAATAAAATAACAAAGCCTGGCTTCTAGCCTTGGCTCTGTCATTAATTACATGTATGATCTAGAACAGGTTACTTCACATCTCTGGTCTCAATTTATTTATAAAATGAAAGGACTGGACTAAATGGCTTCTCAGTTTCCTTCCAGCTTTAAACCTGTATTCCTAGGGTCCCATGGCTTTTATGGCATAGTTTTCTATTAAATATAGGGGAGGGGGAGTGACCTTCCAATCTCTCCTTGCTCTAAGAATCTATGATTTAGAGATCTAAATTGTCACATCCCATCCGAGAAACAATTCCCAAATCTTTGATGGAGATAGAATTAGGATCTGTCTTCTATATAGGTAGAATATATTATTGTCAGTGGTAGTATGACTGGAGGGACATCTTCAAATTGCCTCTCTCCAACCTCTTAGACCCTAATGCTTGAAATTCTTGTTTATAGATTCATTCCTTTGGGTCAGTACAATGCAAACACCCCATGGAAGAGTGTCCTATTAAGCCTTATCAACCTTCGAATAAATTTTTCCACATCCTTTTCAATGTAATAGCTTGCAGAAAGCAGCTTTTCTGAGAAGAAGAGGCAGAATAGATAAAATCTGTGGGTTTTGGGAAAAGCAGACTGGAAATCGGAAGAGAGCTTTAGAGTTGGAAAATCCCCTAGAAGGACAGATGTTGTAGACCTAATTCAGGCTGGCCCAGTGGTTCAGGTTTAGAATTAAAACAAAAGGGGTGGCTAGGAGGTGCAGTGAATAGAGTACCGGCCCTGGAGTCAGGAGGACCTGAGTTCAAATCTGGCCTCAGACACTTAACACTTACTATGTGACCCTGGGCCAGTCACTTAACCCCATTTGCCCTGCCTTCCCATCCTCCAAAAACAAAAAGAAATAAGACAAAAATCAGACACTCATAGACCATCTCACATTCCACAGCTAAGTTTACTTAACAACAGTGTGGAAGGATATTAGACAAGGATACAGCAGTGATACAATTGGGGGCAGCTTTCCTGACCCTGTTTTGCCATGGGGACCCACTCTGTTCAGCAGCATTTGTCAAACCTGAGAAACGAGTTCACCCCTTCTGCACTGAACGTTTTTGTATTTAGATGATCAGAAGCTAGGCAACATTTAGTCCCCTGGACCAATCAGGTCTTAAGAATGGCTTCATTACCTTTTAGAGAAAAATCTTCCTGCCTGTATAGTAGATGTTGCTTCTGCAACAGCAGGCTTGGTAGGAAGGGAAGGCGTGGAACTTTATTTAGTCAAAGATGCCAGAAGGACAACAGGTGTCTTGAGGGAGTGAGGGCAGGAGTAGAAGGAGGGGAGGGACTAACATTAAAAATAAGTTGCTAAGAAAGGAGGTGGAAGAGTCTCAAGATAGGTTTTTACTCCTTGGTAATTCTTCCTTGGTCTGATCCTAGGTAGAGCATGATTCCATCTGGATAAGTAGCCCTAGCTGGCATTTAAAGGGCTTCTCATTATTATGAACACACTGAGTATCCAAAGTTACTCAGAAGAAATATTCTTAAAGGAAAGAAGCAATAATAGAATTTCTGAGGAGCGGGAGCAGAGAAGACCAGAAACAAGAGAAACTACTCCCTATAAGAGTCATTTTTTGGTAGAGGAAAGTAATGGCATTGAAGAGTAGGGGGATCAAGAAAGCCTTACTTATGGGAGTATGCTTGGGCTGGGCCTTCAAGAGAACTAGGGCTTCCAAGATATGGAGAAGAGGAGGAAACATGTTCTACCCTGAGGCACAGACATGTGAGATAGTATGTAATATATGCAAGCTAGCTAGTATGGCCAAAGTTTAAAGTGCATGAGGAAGAATAATGTGAAATTAGACTAGACAGAGAGAGGTTATAACCAGAAAGCCTTCTTATGTCAAATGAGAAATTTGTATTTTATCCTTTATTACCTTGCAAGTCTGGATAACAGGAAGGGCAAAAATGGGGAAGGCAGAAAAAGGAGTAAGTACAGAGGGGGCTTCAATGAATTCCATTGTGGGCATATTAAGTTTGAGATGCCTATGGAACATCCAGACAAAAAAGCCAAATAAATAGCTGATGATTTAAAATTGGAACTAAGGAGAGAGATAAGAACTGGATTTGAGTATTGTCTGCACAGACGTGATAATTGAACCCACAGAAACTGATGAGGTTACAGAGAGTGAAGAGAGAGAGAAAACCTAGGATTGAGCCCTTGTATACATACCCTGGTATGTGGGAAGATCATGGATGATTATCCAGCAAAGAGATGTGAAAGTGACTGGTCAGACAGGTAGGAAGAGAACTGGGAGAACAGTGTATGAAAAGCCAGGAAGGACAGACTAATCAAGAGCAAAATGTGTCAATAATGTCGAATGTCCAAAGAGATCAAGAAGGTTAAGGGCCAAAGGAGGACTGCTGAAATTTTTTTAACTAAATGTTTTTTTTTTTTAGTTAGTAAAAATGGATTTTTACCTCTATCATACCCAGCATTGAAAAAAAAAATTCAAAACAAAAACAAAGCCTTTGTAACTAATGTGCATAGTCAAATAGAACAAACTCACATATTGGCCATGTCCAAAACATCTCACCCTTCCCCAGGAGTCCACCACACCTATCAGGAGCTGGATGGCATGCTTCCCCATTCACGCTCTGGAATCGTGGTTGTTAGAATACTTTTTCCTTCCATTTCTAGTTCATTCCTTGTTCCTGTAGTCTTAGATCTTACTGGAGTAGTTGTGGGAGAGTTGAACTGCAGTGCTTCTTTGTACTCTAACATCTTGATGTCCTCCTGAACTATATGATGAGATATTTGGTAATCTTTGAGAAAATAATTACAGCCACACAATGGAGTGGGAAGGTAGGTTATCTGATAAGTGAATAGAACATGAGAAAGTTCCTATAATAAACCACACAGGCCATGAACCCAACGGCCTTCATGATCTTGTTTGTTCTTCTTTGACTACTGTCTAATCCAGTGGTTCTCAACCTGTGGGTCACAACCCCTTTGGGGGCTGAACAATCCTTTCACAGGGGTCACCTAAGACCATGGGAAAACACATATTTCCAATGGTCCAAAGGTCCACCCACCTGCAGACACACCCACATACGAGTATTAAAGAATTGTGGCATTAGGAAGGTTGAGAACCACCGCTCTAATTTATTAACAGCTTACCTTACCTATGGCATGTGGAACTGAACACACAACTGCAGATATTCTCTGTCTAAGACAGACTACAACAGGACTATTGTTTTCTTATTATTGGAGGATTTACAGAAAAATGTTAACCAAGAACAGCACAGGATGAGAAGTCCTAGATAAAGGGCTTGTTATCTGTCCTTGGACAATAGTGTTCATATTACTAAGATGACAAATGCATTGAGATATCAATAAAAAATCCTGTTATGAGTACAATAACTTATAAGAATTGGAAGGAATCTTATTACAGTCAGAACAATGATGAAAACTCACTTGGTGTGGTCAATTCTGCAAGTTACTACTATGAATAACTTCAAATCCTGTTGTACTAGGCAAGATGAATGCCTTTATTTAATAATGAAATGTCAACTTCTCTACAATTAACACAAGTATATACAAGGATGAGAGTAAAAAAAAATATATCAGTCTGAAAGGTAGACAGGAAAAGAAAATTGGGGAACAAGGAGCAGAGAGATAGATGGGAAAGATGGGTTGAGAGTCAGGGAATGTGATTTCTAGTCCCAGCTGCACAATGTTGACCAAATCATTTCCCCTAGGTGGGCCACTTTCAACACAACTATTTTCGTGCTTGGGAACTCTGGTCTTAACACTTTCTTTAAATTCCTTTTAATTAATTCTGTTAATTGCCCTGAATTTGAGAAGCCTGGTTATTGAGACACGTAGATGTATCTCTGACTAAATAACAGGTTAAATAATAAACACCTCAGTGAGAATGGAATGGGGGTCTCCATTCAGCCACTAAAGAGATTTTTCTAAAACACAAGTCTGACCATGTCATCTCACTCCCACTCCCCCACCCCCTTCCAGGGATTATTTTTAGACTTGTGTCCAATTAGCACTGTTTTGTTTGAGGCTTTGCTTGTAGCTGTTTTCACATGGTTGTCTTATTTTGAGGTTGTGTCTTGGTCTTCTCTGCCAGCATAGTCAAGGATATTACTATCTTCTAAGACATTGAAGCTTACAACTTTGGTGTCATCCTTGACTCCTCACTCTTAGTCACCCCACATATCTAATCTGTTGCCAAATATTATCTTTACCTCCATAACATATCTTGGATACCTCTCCTCTACTTACACAGTCACAGTCTTAACCTAGGACCACATCATCTATGAATTAGACTAGTGCAGCAAGATTCTAACTGCTCTCCCTAACGTCAGGATCTGTTTCTTTCTGTGCGTCTCTGTCTCTTTCCTTTAAATTTATTATTTATTTATTTTTCCCATTTTAAAAATGAATTTTGAGTTCCAAATTCTCTCTGTCCCTCTCAAGCCCACCTCCACCCACTGAGAAGGCAAAAATATGAAATATACCTATGAATTATGCAAAACATATTTCAGTATGTCATATCATTAAAAAGGCAAGAAAAATAAAGAAAATCATGCTTTAATTCAGACTTGGAGTTCATCAGTTCTCTCTCTGGATGAAGAAAGCATTTTTAATCATGCATCCTTTGGAAATGTCTAGGATCATTGCATTGGTCAGAGTGGATAAGTCTTTCATAGTTGATCATTGCTACAATATTGCTGTGACAATGTGTACAATGATCGGTTTCTGCTCACTCCACTTTGCTCGTATAGGTCTTGACATGTTTTTTCTGAAACCACCCCCCCTAGTCATTTCTTATAGCACAATATTGCTACATCACAATCATACACCACAACTTTTTCAACCATTCCTCAATTGATGGGCATATTCTCTATTTCCAATTGTTTCCACAGAGATGTGATCAATGTTTTCATACATATACATCTTTTCCCTTTTTCTTTGATTTCTTTGGGTTACAGTCCTAGTGGTAATTCAGAGTGTATTCAGGTTTTCAGCCCTATGGGCATAGTTCCAAATTGTTCTCCAGGAATAGTTCATGGTGTGCTTATTTTCCTTCAGCTCTTCCAGTTTGTCATTTCTGATGAGTGTAAGTGGTTTCTCATAGATGTTTTAATTCACATTTTTCTAGCCATTAGTTATGTACGGCATTTTAAAATATGACTATAAGTAACTTTGATTTCTTCTTCTGAAAACTGCTTGTGTCCTTTGACCATTTACCAATTAAAGAATGGCTCTTATTTTTATAAATTTGATTCAGTTCCCTATATATTTGAGAAATGAGGCCTTTATCAGAAAAATTTGCTATAATTTTTTATATTATTTCATTGTTTATGCTACCTCTTAGCAAAACATAGTTTTCCCTGATTATTTCTTATAATGAGGTCTACATTTGTTTTTGCTTTGTCTGAGATCGTGATTGCTACACCTGCCTTTTTTCACTTTAGCTAAAGCTTAATAGATTTTGCTCTAGCCCCTTATTTTAACTCTGAATATGTCTTTCTGTTTTCAAGGGTGTCTCTTGTAAACCACACATTATTAGATTCTAGTTTCTAATCTATTCTACTACTCACTTCTATTTTATGGGTTAGTTCATCTCATTCAAATCAGTTATGTTCTACTGATTATACTTTTCCTTCCATTCCCTTTTCTTCTCTTTTTCTCTCTTTCTTTTTATCCTGTCCCTCCTCAAAAATCTGTTTTGCTTCTGACTACTGCTTCCCCTATTCCATCCTACTTTTTAAATTCTCCACTTTTCACTTATCCCTTTTCCCTCCTATTTTCCTAATGAATAAAAGATTTCAATACCCAAAAGAGTGCACATTAATATTCTTCCTTCCTTGAACTAATTCTGATGGCAGTGAGGTTCAAACATTGTCCACCACCACCCGCATTTCCCCCTCCACGGTGAATATTCTTTCTTGTGTGCTTCTTTTATGGGAGTAAATTTCCCTATTCTATCTCTCCTTTTCTCTTCTCCCTGTCCTTCTTTCTCACCTCTTCATCTTTTTTAGGTCATTCCAACATAATTGACTCCCACCAATGTTCTCTCTCTATGGAGTCTCCTTCTAACTAACTACCCTAATAATCATGAATTTCTTAGGAATTACACGTGTCATTTTCCAATAGAGTAATGTAAATAATTTAGTTTTTTGAATGACTTATGCATTCTCTTTCCTGTTTACCTTGTATTTGAATGCTACATTTTCTATTTACCTATGGTCTAATCAGATATGCTGATTAGATATCTAGATATTAGAGGATCAGATATGCTCCAAAGTCCTCTGTTTCATGAAATTTTCATTTTTTCCCTCTGAAGAATCCTTCAGAATACTCAGTTTTGCAAATAGGTCATTCTTAGTTGTAATCCTAGCTCTTTTCCTTCCAGGAATATCATGTTCTAAGCCAGTGGTTCACAACCTTCCTAATGCCGTGACCCTTTAATACTTGTATCTGCATGTAGGCGGACCCGCCTGGAGACAAATAGAGGAGTGGTGTCTGGGTTCCTAAGACCACTGGAAATATGTCTTTTCCAATGATCTTAGGCAACTCCTGTTACTCCTGTGAAAGGGTCGTTTGACCCCCAAAGGGGTCACTACCCACAGGTTGAGAACTGCTGTTCTAAGCCCTTCATCCATTTAACATGGAAGCTGCAAAATCTTGTGGCTCCGATATTTGAATTGTTTCTTTCTGGTTGCTTGCAATATTTTCTCCTTGACCTGGGAGCTCTGGAATTTGGCTATAATATTTCTGAGAGTTTTCGTTTTGAGATCTCTTTCAGTAAATGATGGGTGGATTCTTTCAATTTCTATTTTACCTTCTGGTTATAAGACATCAGGGCAGTTTTCCTTTATACTTTCTTGAAATATAATGTCTGGGTTTTTTTTCTGTTAATCATGATTTTCAGGTAGTTCAATAATTCTTAACTAGATCTTCTCAATCTATTTTTTCAAATCAGTCATTTTTCCAATCATATATTTCACATTTTCATTTCATTGTTTCTTAAAGTGTCATGGAGTTATTGCATTCCACTTCTAGTTTTTAAGGAATTATTTTCTTCAGTGAATTTTCGTATCTCTTTTACCATTAGGCCAATTCTGCTTTTTTTTTTAAGGTGCTTTTTCCCCCAGTATATTTTGTGCCTCTTCTACCAAGCTGCTAGTTTTCTTTTTATAATTTTCTTCCTTTGCTTTCCATTTCTTTTCCAATTTTGCCTCTGTCAGTCTTATCTCTTTCTTTAACTCTTCCAGGAATTCTTGTTAGGCGTGTGTCCAATTCACATTTTTTCTTTGAGGCTTTGCTTGTAGATTTTTTTTTATATTGTTGTCTTCTTCTGAGTTTGTGTCTTGGTCTTCTCTGTCACCGTAGTTTTTTATGGTGAAGTTCTTTTTTATGTTGTTCACTGATTTTTGCAACATATTTCTTGACTTTGAATTTTATATTATAATTGGACTCTGATGCCCTAGGGATGGGGCAGTACTATGCCAAGCTTCAGACTTTTTCATGATGCTATTTTTAGGGCTAGTTCTTGGGATGCACAAGTTTTTGGTGCTTCCAAGGTGGTGTGATCCAGTGAGGGGTGTGGTCACTGCTCTGCCACTCTGTGCTCTGCTCTATACCCAGAAAGGGCTCCTGATCCATTGCAACCACAAGTGCTAGCATTCTCTTTGCCTTGGAACTGTGATGAAGGCCCAGCTCCCTTGTGAACAACCACCAGCTCTCTTCTCTGCCCTGGAATTGTGACCCAGAACCCGCACACGGGCAAAGAGTTGACAGCATCAGCTGTAACCAGTGCCAACAAAGGGTCCATTATCATTTCTTTCTGACCAATTTCCCACCTCCTTACCCTCTCTGGGCTGAGAGCTCCCAAAGCTGTGGCTGCTGATGCTTTTGTGGCCCCCTCTAAGACCCACTGCTAATTGTGGGCTGACCTCCACCCAGGTGTCATAGATCTCACCTATTTACCTTTTAAGTTGTCTTAGGCTAGAAAAATGCCTCACCTTTGTTAGCTCTGCCTCTCCAAAATTTAATTTGAAGTTTTATTTTAAAGTTGTTTGGAGGGGAATGTCTCCCTTCAGTCTCTCTCTACTCCAGTTCATCTTTCACTTAGTTGCTCACATGATTTTTTCAAAGCTTAGATCTGATCATTTCACATTAAAGTTCTTGAGCTCTAATATTAGAGCTCCATTTTCTCTATCATTAAATAATAAACTCCTGTGCTTGACATTTAAGATCTTTGCATCTTGGCTCCTTTCTACCTTTCTCATCTTTCTTACTCTTTACTCCCTTTTGTGGCCTCTATAATTCAGTCGCTCTGTAGTACTTGTAGGTCCTCAAGCACAACACTCCATCTCTGCACTTCCCCCCTTACCCACCCCCCTCCAGGTCTAGAGTGCTTAATCCTCTCATCTTTATTCCTGGTTTCTCTGACTTCCTTCAAGAAGTAACTCAGATCACACTTTCTGTTAGAGGTTTTTCCCAGTCTCTCCAGATTCAAATGCTTTCCTCTCTCAGATAACCTTGCATCTATCTACCCTGTACACACACACACACACACACACACACACACACACACACACCCAGATACATACACATATCTGTGTGTATCATATGTACCTAGTTATTTACAATGTCCCCCTCATTAGAATAAATGCTGTCTGAGGCCAGAGACTGTCTATCCTTAGTGTTTTGGGGCATACAGGGTGCTCAAGGATGACCAGCACCTCTGTTGTGAGGGATTGCCCAGTCCTTTTCCAGGCTACTCATCCATCTTTGGTGTCTACCTGGCACTCAATTCTCACTTGTGGCTCCAAGAAACTGTAGCATATGCAGTGGTCACACCCTGGTACACCATCTTGATAGATGGGCTAAACCAGGTTGAGAGTAACCCTGTTGGTGAGTTAGAGGGGTATCTACCCCAAGCATGTAAAGACTTCCCCAGTGGAATGGGTGGAGGAGAACAACTTGTGAAATTCTTAGAACTTTGTCAGACATCAAAAATACCAAGGTCATTGCCAGTCATCTTGACTTCTGTCTTGCCACTGGACTTCAATGACTGTGGAAGAAAGAATGAGGCTGATGACTTTGTGCAACTCTGCCTCACTTAAATCCAGTTCACTCATGAGTCAAGACATCACCTGTGATGTCATTGGTCCTCTTTGAAAATGAAAGACAAACAACCAGCACTATGATGTTTAGCACAATGTCTTTCTAGTTTATTTAACTTTATGTCAAGTTTAATGC
Source organism: Pseudochirops corinnae (assembly GCA_028646515.1). Taxonomy (NCBI): domain Eukaryota; kingdom Metazoa; phylum Chordata; class Mammalia; order Diprotodontia; family Pseudocheiridae; genus Pseudochirops; species Pseudochirops corinnae. Next base: position 125,366,885 of record CM053588.1, on the reverse strand, counting down.
TGAATCCAAATTTCTTTTATCACATCCCCCAAAATGGCATTCCAGCATTCTCCTGAAATTGAGGGAGGAAGAACCCATCTGTGCTTGAGGTGTCTTATTCCATATTGGGATAGCTGTAATAATTAGTACCTTTTTTTTTTACTTCATGGTAAAATCTCTTTCTCCGCCGACCATTGCTTTTAGTTCTAGTCTATAAAGCCTTCTGAAGAGATTACAAGTAAGATAGGTATATAAGCATTCTTATAAGTAAATACAATATAATGTTTACAATTCCCCACTCATTCTTCAATCTTTTACTCCCAAAAAATAGATAGTAAATACATACAAATGGAAAGGCATTTTGTTCTGTGAATCTTTTTCACTAAAAAAATGTGTTATGATCTCCTGGGGTAATTTAATATACTATTTTAGATTTATTTGTTAAATGTTCAAAATAATTATGATGATAGTTTTTTTGTTCCCCTCCTGAGTTTCAGATTAAACTTACATAATGTAATTATGATAATAAAATTTAAAATTTTATTCTCCCCTAATGAAAATTCTAATATAAAATAAGAATGAATATTTTATGTGAAACATTTCATAATTAAAAGAAGCAATCCAATAAAACCTTCTATGATTACTATTCTCTGCAATAAATCTTATTAAATTCATTTTTTACAGATTTTTTGAATATAAATCACATTTTAATGAAATAATTTACGCTTTAAAAGATATTTACCATAATGTAATAATCATATACAAACAATTTTGATGTCAGCCTTTTTTCTTTGAATAAAAGTTTGCAAATTTGTCCCAGCACTTGTCTTCAGTCTAGTTCCTCATTGAGTTTATTTCCATATTTTCATTTAAAATAAGAATTGAGGGAAAAGCTTCATGCATACAAATATGTTGTGGAAAACAGTAGAAGAATTTTATAAGCTCTCTTATTGAGAGAGAGAAATTTGCTTTTAGCCAGTTGGTGAAAATAAATAGCTAGTTAAAATATATAAGATTTACTCTTCTACTGGCTAATGACAAGCACTGGTGAATGTATTTAAAATTCAATTGTATGTATTGTTTCTTTTTTTCTTTTCCTAATATTCATATCTAAACTAACTTTTGCAAGGAAAGACTTTCTTCAGCCGTGTCTTTCTTCTCTTCTACCACTCCACTGACACACTAGCTATAATCTCATAGAAACTCTACTGAATAATTGACCAGTGATGCCAACCAGTTCACTTAAAAATGCACCAGACAGAAAAGTAACATAAGCAAAGGATAAATTTAGAATTGGAAACAGCCTTAACATTGTGATGAGAAGCAATATAAGATTTATTTCTGCAGAACATTTGAAACAGCCCATGATGTTTTCAAGATGGCTGCTAATGCACGTGCTTAGTGATCATGGTTTTGAAACAGTTTGCCTTCTATGCTATAAGAACACAAACATTTGTAATGTCTTAATCACATGATTACATAGCTGACGAGGTATGATTACAGGGTTACAGAAAGAAAGGAGGGAGCTACTCTGGTGTGTTGCATGGGACATGTGACCATTCGTTGGGGATCTGTAGCCTAATTTCTCGGTGCTCTATAAGCCTATAATTTGCCGAGAAGGTGCCCACCTGCATTGAGAGAGGACATTTCCTCACCTAAGAGTTCCCTATACTGATGGTCCAGTTCAGTACCTGTGTATATAGTGAAAAGCACACTGGATTTTGAGTCAGATAACCTGGATTTGAACCCTGCCTCTGCACTTTCTAGTTATTGGCCTTGGACAAACTACTTCAGTTTCTTTAGTTTCCTCATTTATAAAATAATGTGTTTGAACTGGATGATTTCTGAGGCCTTATCCAGCTCTAAATCTATTATCTGATCACCTAAATATATATTAAAAATATTTATGGATTACCATACTCAAAGTCTGTGAAAGTTACTACGACAAAAACCAATAGATCTTTAAACTTAGATAATCTGGCCCTTGGACGAGAGAAATACATGTAGTATTTGGATCACTCACCTCTCATTCAGGAACCTTAGATAACTACCCTGGGTTCAAGGTCTTTGTGGGCCCATATCCCCTTAAAATAATGGCTAACAAACCTCTGCTAATGTGTTTGCTTTTTCTTTGATCAACCAAAGGACACAGTTAGTTCAAAGAAAAGCCATTTAGTGAAATTATATAATAAAATGGCTTACAGTTGAAAAGTCCCCTTGAAAACATTGAGGACATGGCTCTGCAAATACACGTAGCATCAGTGGGGAGAATGAGCATACATGAGGGCCTCGCACGTGGGGGAAGTGTAAAACAGTGGGAGATCACATCTCTGACATTGCAGGATCCCTCATGTCCTCCAGTGAGGACATGGGGTCGCTCTAATCAGGCCTGTGCCTCATTGGACATAACATCTCTGCTGGGAGTGGTGCTAGCTACTGGGCTTTGCTGCTCCCTACTGGGCTTTGCTGCTCCCTGCTGGCCTTGGCTTAGGGAGATTTCTTTTTGCTGGTTTTAGGTTTCTGCTGGGAATTGCTCTTTTCTGTCTTTTGCGCTCATCCCTTCAGAGCTAGTCAGTCACCTCACTTCTATTCTACCAAAGTCTAGTGGACAGAACTTCTCTCTGACAAGGGCAGATTGACAGCTTTTTAGTCATGGCCACCACACTCACATAACAAAAGGTCCAAGATTAAGACAGAACTTTTCTTTTGCACAGATATCTGGAAGGAGATCAAAGTAATATGCTAGTAAAAAAACAAAAAACGGAAAAACAACCTATCTAACTTAGGGTTCAAATAGTTTTAAATATTCTTTATAGATTATAAAACTCTCTGTAGATTAGTTGCAAAGAATTTGAATCAGGGGGAAAAAAAAGATAGATTAAAGAGGAAAGATGAGAGCACAGGATCTGGAGTTTGAATCTAAACTCAAGCACTTACCAGCTATGTGACCTTAAGCAAGCCATTTGACCTCTGTCTGTTTCCATTTCATCATCTGTTAAGTGAGAATTATAAAAGTACCTTCTTCCTAGGATTTTTGTAAGAATAAAATGAGATAATATTAAGAAAGTGCTTCGCAAACCTTACAATTCTATATAAACGCTAGCTGTCATGATTGTCATCATTATCATCGTTCTATATGCTTAGCCTAAATTCCTTTATTATGAATATTGTTCAGTAACAAAGACTGATTACTTCGGTGCTGTGTTTTGTCTTATGAATTAAAGGGCCATCATATAGGCAGACTTTCTAATTTGGTAAGACCTATTAGACCTTCTCCTTCAGTGGCATAGTCTTCAAAAATCTAGTTATCTTCATGTCTTGATCAATGAATGAGGAAGCATGATGGAATGGAAAGATGACTGATCATGAATCAAAAAGACCTGAGTTTGAATCTTGCTTTTGACCTTACTAGATGTGTGACCAAGGACAAGCCTTTTAACTCCTTTCTGTCTTAGTTTCCTCATCTTTAAATGGAAGATTGTGATATCTATAGTATATTCTTCAGGCTGTGAGGCTCAAATGCAAAAGTGCATATAAAATGTTACATGAATGTGCATTATTACATTATTATATATAGGCATTAAAGAAAGATTTTTATGAACCACAAAAGCATGGATGAATTACACCTGTATAAGGTGAGAGATTAACTACCCTGATAAGATCACAGATCCACAGAGGACTGAAGCATGGTCATACAAAAATGAGCCTATTATCTCTATCACAATGGTCATTGACCTGGTGAAGGAAATTATGGATAGTGTTCCCTTGCTGAGTTGAGAGGAACCTCATGGAATTAATTTGCTTGGTCCTTTACATAAAAATCCTGGAGCTGGAAGGAGTCTATGAATATGTCAGTCTCATTTTACGAGTAAGAAAACTGAGTTCTGGAAAAACTAAATGACATGGCCAAGGTCATACATTCAATGGATCATAGAGCCTTATTTCCTTTTACATGGCTATATTGCATAAAATTAATTTTTCTCTAATATGTTCTCTCTCCTCTCTTCTTCTTTCCTCCCTCCTTTCCTTCCTTCTTTCTCCCTCCTTTCCTCTCTCTTTTCTTTCCTTCCTTCCTCCCTCTCTTCTTTCCTTCCTTCCTTCCTTCTTTCCTTCCTTCCTTCTTTCTTTCCTTCTTTCTTTCCTTCCTTCTTTCCTTCCTTCTTTCCTTCCTTCCTTCCTTTCTTTCTCCCTAGATGATGAAAATGGAAAGTCATGAAGCCATCAGTCAGTCAACAAGCATTTATTAAATGCTTGTGGTGTGCTAGGCACTGCACTACTTGCTGAGAATACAAATATGAGCAAAAAGAAACATAATTCCTTCCCTTATGGAGCCTAAATTCTATTGGGAGAAGACAAAACAAAACAAAACAAAAAAGGAACTGAAAAGTGAGAGAGGAAGAAAAGGAGGTACCCACATAGAATAATGGTAACCAAGCCTGGAGAATGAGAGATGTCTGGTTTCAGTCTTTCTCCCAGGATGGAAGTTTCTGGAAGAACTCATCAGGGGGAGAAGGGGCCCATAGACACACAGTCAAGAGGCATGAGGTGGATGAATGACAGAGGACAGAAAGTCTTTGCAAGAAGGGAAAAGTAGACAAAAGAGAAGAGAGCCCTGTCTGCTCTAGAGAAGTTTCACCAGGCTTCTCTGCCTTTGATATCTGACGTGGGGCTGGAATATTTGAAATCCAAGTTTTCTACATTTTACTAGCAATGAAATATCATTATAAAAGAGCACAGGATTGTACCATGTCGGACTTTTTTTTTTTACAAGTTCTTTAACACTGAGATTATAGCTGTTTTTAGCAAGAAAACCAAGCAGGGAAAGCCAGGGACTCTATTTCAGGAGCAAATATAACCTAATTTGACTGGAGCCTTAGTTGGAAGAAAATAAGTTGGAACATAAAATAGTTTTTATATAAGGGAAGTTACCACTAGATGGCATATGGAGAGCTTCAAATAATGCCATTGCCTGGTGAGTACAACATGGAAACATGAAAAATCAGGAGGTCTGTAATCAATGCAGCTGCCCACCATGCCATTGGCAGGTTCACATGGAAAAAAAAATCCTAAAGTTTGTCTAGAACTCTGTGCTTGGAAGTAATTCAAGTCCAGTTGGAACCTACCATTTAACTTTTAGTTGGGAGACCTGGGTTTATGTTTGGCTTCCAATACTGTGTGACTGGGCAAGGCATACATATTTCCTGATGTGTAAAATGGGATGTGTGTGTGTGTGTGTGTGTGTGTGTGTGTGTGTGTGTGAGAGAGAGAGAGAGAGAGAGAGAGAGAGTGTGTGTGTGTGTGTGAGAGAGAGAGAGAAAGAGAGTGTGTGTGTGTATGTGCTTTTAAATGTCCATGATTTATTCATGCATTAGTGTTTGCTTAGCTAAGTTTCATGGTAGAGAGAGAAAGGTATTGAATTTAAAACCTAAGCACCTGGATTCAAATCCCAGTCCCATCCATTTATACTTGTGTGACCTGAGTGAGATCATCTGGGCCTTCTCTAGGCCTTCTCAGATTTTCTTTCCATTTTAAAATCTATGATTCTCTGACCTTTCCTTTTCCTGCTAGTAATAGCTGAGGTGTCATTCTGGCTGAATTAGCTTAACTCACAGAAACCAGGGATATTATTGCATTTTTAAGGGAGAAGGAACAGTCTTGAGAACAGAGTTTAAATGTCATTGGAGGAGAGTTTACTGTCATAACTTGGAGACTGGAGGAAAAAAAGCTAACAGAAGTTCTTTCATGAGAGATAGAGTGACGGATGGCATGGAGAAAGTCTAAAATGACATTTTGAGAGAATTAGCTTTAACTTTTATTCTGTGGAAAAGATATCCTGAGAAGAGAGTTTAATTGACATCCTAAGAAAGCTAAATGATGGAGCTGTGGTTCCACTGTCTGTGAAGGAATAAACAATTGCAGTTTACGAAGAGCTGTGAGCCTTTTTGCAGCTAATATATTATTGAAATAGTTAAATATGTCTTTGTATTGTTAGGTATTCTGTAAATAGTTAGTGACACTGATGTTTTTAAGCCTGTGACACTGGAGTTTGATATTGAAGGAGAGAGGGAGAGGAGAGGAGAGAAGAGAGAGAGCGACAGAGAGAGAGAGAGAGAGAGAGAGAGAGAGAGAGAGAGAAAGGGAGGGAGAGAGAGAAAAAGAGAAAGAGAGAGGAGAGAGACAGGGGAAGAGAGAGAGAGAGACAGAGAGAGACAGAAAGACAGAGACACAGAGACAGAGAAAGAGAGAGAGAGAGAACCCAGGTAATTAACTAATTAGAGAGGTTGTATAATTCTATTGTGAGCAAATATCTATATATAGAGTATATCTATGATCTTTCAATGCCTTAGAACCTAGGTGGAGAATTAATTGATAAGAAAATGAGCTAGAATCAAGTAGAAAAGGGTAAGACTTGGTATTATCATTTAGAAGAAGGAACCACATAGCCCCAGCTATGTACCAAGACTACATGCAATTCTTAAGTTTGTTGCACATGAATATTATACTATAAAGTTTTCAAAGTGCCTACAATTAGTTTTTAATATTTAATAAATTTAATTTTAATAAATACAATTTATTCAACAGCTACCACGTACCATGCATTGTAGAGTCTCTGATATGATGGAGCTTACATTCTATTAGTGGAACATGACATGCTCACAATAAGTATGTAAAACAAAACATATAAAACAGAAACATAAATATATACACACAGTGATTTGGGGGAGGGCAGTAACAAAGAAGGGAAGCAGAAAGACCCCTTGGAAGAAGTGGCCCTTGGCTCAGCCTGGGGGTGAGGAAGGACTTCATGGGGTAAGGCATCAAAGCGGATGATGGGATGCAGTGCCTGGAGACCAGAAAGTAGGTCAATTTGAGTGGATTGTAGAGTGTATGAAATGGATTACTGTGCAATCAATCTGGGATGATCTATGACAGTCAGATTGTGAAGGGCTTTAAATGCCAAACAGAGGAAACTGTATTTTATCTTAAAGGACATGAGGAACCATTGAAACTCCTTGAGCAGAAGAGTGACAAGATCAGAAATGTGCTTTGGGAATATCAGTTTGCTTGTGTGGAAGATGGATTGTAGAACAGAGACACAGGGGTCTAGGGCAGACAAATAATCAATCAGTCACTCAATCAACAACCATTAAGTGACTGTAGATACAAAGACAAAAGTGAAAGAGTCCTTACCCTCAAAGAGCTTACATTCTAAAGGGGAAGACATCATGTGCACACACATTTATATATAAGTAAATATATAAATAAATATATATATATATACATACATATGTGTGTGTATTAAGACACATACAAGGTAAGATGAATATAAGACACAGATATAAAGTAATCACAGAGAGGAAGAAGGTTGGCAGTTGAGGAGACCAAGAAAGATCTTTCACAGAAGGTAGATTAAGCTAAATCTTGAAGGACACCAAGAATTCAAGGAATCATAAGGAGAAAGGGCATTCTAGGCATGGGAGTAAGTCAGTATAAAAGCCCAGAGATGGGAGATGGAGTAGCAGATATAAAGGACACAGAAATAGACCAACATAGCCTGTACAGACATAGTGAGGACTTCATCAACTTTTGTTAAATGAATGAGACCACTTGGAAGAACATTCATTATCCTCACTTAGCATTTCCTACTCCTCCAATGTGTCAGATGAAAAAACATTTTTTCTGATTAGAGAAAGTAAGATCTTTTGGAGTTGAGTCAAAGGCCTTTTGTGCACCATGAATGGTTTGAAGGTTGCAGCCCCTATACATTACTACTCATCAAAAATTTTGGATTTTCATATAATGAGAAACTTGACTGATCGCAAAAATATACAGCTATGTACATGGAAAGCAGAATTTTCTTATATTAGAAATGTCTATGTTTAGATAAAAGAAACATTAGAAACTATCTCTCAGATGAATGACCACCAGTTGTGGTACATCAATGTAACAGAATATGATTGTGGTGTCAGAAAGGATGAACTGTATAGATACAGAGAATCGTGGAAAATCTTTAATGAACTGATCCAAAGTGAAGTAGGCAGAGCCATGAAAACAATACAACAATGGTAAGAGACTATATTGTAAACAGGAAGGAAAACAATCACAAGTCCATACAAAATTAATGTCACAAAATTATAAAGAGCAAGCTTGGCCTCAAAGAAGAGATATGAAAGAATACTTTTGTCCCACTCCTTTGAAGAGGTGGGCTGTCACAGGTGTGTGTAACATTGCATATGGCGTCAGATTATTTTTTAACATTGATTTTGCTGAATTTTTTTCTTCTTTTAAAAATTTATTTGTAATAAAGGATGGCTCTCAGAAGGGGAAGGGATAGAGGAGGAAGTATAGGCTATATAAAAGCAAAAGATATAAATAAAAAATTTAATTAACTTTCATTGTACCCTTCACCCATCCTTCTGCTTCCTACATGTTTTTCCTGGGCTGCTGCTTACCTTGTTCACCCCTAGTCCTGGCTCTAGTTTTATTTCTCAAACTAGATGCAAAACCAAGTCCCATTTTCAAGTCATATTAATCCAATGAGTGCACAGATGCCTCAAACCAGTTCCTAAAACTTCAAGCTATTGCTGCCCTCACATGGTTCTGTATAAATTGACACCTTGGGTTTCATAAACCTTCTCAATGCATTCCAGGAGCTAAGTTTTTAGGGTCAGAACAAGGGAATATGCTTCCCTGCCTATTAAAATGGACAGTTTTTATCTCCAGGGACTGGAAAGATGTTGGCTGAGAAAGCTGAATGAATGGCATGCTGGCCTGTGTTTGATATACATCTGGTGCCCACATGAGAACTGCAGAAAGCACAGGATAGATGCAAACATTGTGGGATGACTTGTTGATATGAATACTAAACTCCAGTCTATAGGACCATCTGGATGCATAGCCTAAGTAGATGGTTGCCTGTGGAGTATGTTCTGAGATTGTTTCATTCCCTGAACTTTTTATTCTTCCTCATTCTCATCACTTCTAAGTTAGGCAGCAAAGGTGGGATCAATATCTCTAGAAGGCTGAGTATGTTTCTGGGCATAGGAGATAGGGCCCTCGCTGCTCCCATTACTGTACACACACACGCACACACACACACACACACACACATTAATGAATTGATTATCCAGTTGTGGCCTTCTTAAGTCCAGCACAGACTATAGGAAAGGCAAGTTTCAGTGTAGGTAGGGAAAGAACAGGGCTATGTGTTTAGTGTATGACTGTTTGGCAGGCTCAAAGTGGAGCCCTGTGACACAGTTCTTGAACAACTGAGGGCTGTGTATGGATACCAGGCCAGGAGGCCATACCCAGAGCAATAGTTCTGTGGAATGATACCGAAGGGAAAGGTGGGAGAAGAGTTGAAGACACACTTAGCCTTTTTTTTACAATTTTGCCTCTGGATTGGCTATGCTTATCTGATAACCAGTAATTATAATCCCTTAGGGATAAAACTGATAAAAAATTGATTTAAAAAGGCATAGGCCTTTTCAACAACAACAATAACAGTTTAGGAAATGTTAAGTCTATGGCATTGTGCTAGATGCTGTAAATATGAACTCGAAAAATGACCTACTCCTTGTCCTCAGAGAACTTATATTCTACTAATGGGGGAGGGAGCACGGTATATAGGTAAGGGTAATACAAGTTAGAATCTGATGGAGTCTAAAGAAAGATACAAACAAAATACTCTAGGAAAACTTTAAGAAGGAGAGAATGTTTTCAAATGGGATTTAGGAAAGGCTTCATGGTATATTTGAGCAATGAATGAGTTTAACAGACAGGAATAAGATAGGGGTATATAATCCAGCCATGGGAAACAGCCCGCACACATGTACACTGGCAGTAGAATACAGGTTGAAACTGGGCACAAGATATAGTACAATTTGTTTGGAGCAAAGATTATATAAAAGAGTGCACTAATGTGATATAATACTGGAGTCATATGCTGGGGACTTTAAATATCAATTTAAGAAGTCTGCATTTTATCCAAGAAGCATAGGGAGCCATGGAAGGTTTTTGAGCAGGGGAGTGACAGTCTAACTTGTAAACTAGGAAGATTATTTTAGCAATTTCAGAAGAAGAATTGAAGAGGGGATAGTCTAGAGGCAGTAAGTTAAATTAGAAGGCTACTATAATAGTCCAGGAGAGAAGTTATGAAGGCTTAAACCAGAGGGGAGGCTATGTGAGTGGAAAAGAGGGGAGAGATGTTCAGAAAGTAAAGTCAGCAAGACTGGGAAGCTAATTGTATATGGGGAGGGGAAAGGAGATGTAAATAAAAAATAAGTGAGATTTTGAACCTGTGTGACAGGAAAGATGTTGGGATACTGGGAAGGAGCGTTGGTTCAGGGAAAGTGTTGAAAGCTTCAGTTTTATGTATATCAAATTTTAGGGGCTGTTGTGACATCCAAGTTGAAACGTCCAGCAAAGGGATGGAAATGCAGGACTAGTGTTTAAGGGACAGATTGTGGGGGGTAGAATGATTTGAGAGCCATCTGTGGAGAGATTGGGACCTATAGAACTGATAGAACCTGCAGTCATCGATGAACTCAACAAGGGAAAGAGTGCAATGAGAGAAGAGGCTCCAGACCAGAGTCTTGGGAGATGTCCACACTCAGGGGGAGAAAGAAGGTGTGAAGGAGTAGTGAGATCTAATCCTGGGATTAGAAGTGTGATGGCATGGAATTGGGGGGTGAATTAGCGGCAAGGAAGTGGAGGCATCATGTGTAGACAAAGTCTTTTAGGAATGTAACAATGAGATGAACAAGAGCTACAGCTTGGGAGAATTCATAAAAAATTAAGATAAGGGAGAATGAGTGTGTTTACAGGAAAGGAGGAAGAAGATAGAGAAGGATTAATGGTGTTATATTCCTAAAAGAATCTGTGGAATCTTTGTCCTACTCCTGCACAAAGCTTAGTGTGGCTGCTCTGAGAGGGTTAGGGGGCTAACATGCTCACTTTCAGAACAGACTTGATGAAAGCAGTTTTTGTTCCCTTGTATTGTGAGTGCAAGGTAAGATCCAACAGTTGGAAGGGCTTGAGGTGACGTAAACTGGGCTTCCTTCTCAATGTGACTTAGGGATCTGGCATCTCTGAGGTTAACATATTTAGCCCCCTTACAGCCTTTTGCTAGGATTGCTTAAAGGTGTGGTGCATCCCCCCTCTGTTCTTTAAAGAAATTATGCAAAGAAACCACAGTGATTATAAAACCAGAACTTTAGAGAAATGAGTTGCAAAAGTGCTAGGAAATGTACATTGCAAAGAAGCTTCTTGATGCTTCTGAAGAGGAAACGGATTAGAAGGAATGACCATGCACTGGCATGTGCGTGAGTTTATGTGTGTATGCTCTAGCATGTGTGTGAATTCATATGTGTGTGTGGATGTGGTCCCAGAAGGAAGCAGGGTGGAGGGTGTAAGAAGATGAGTAATAACTTCCCTCAGGGCTCTCACGAGAGGGCAGTTAATACAATACATGAATTCCTGAAGTCTAGAAAGGGACAGTTCCAAGATGAAATATTGGAAGTGTCAGAAGCATTTTCCAAGCACTTTCTTAATTTACATTTGCATTTTCCCACTCAGATCCAAGAAGGAGCATGATGGGGCCAGGGGGAAGAGACAGAAAGAGAGAGAGAGAGAGAGAGAGAGAGAAAGAGAGACAGAGAGACAGAGAGACAGAGAGAGACAGAGAGACAGAGAGAGAGACAGAGAGAGAGAGAGAAAAACAGAGACAGAGAGAGAGAGAGAAAAAAAGAGACAGAGAGAGAGAGACAGAGACAGAGAGACAGAGAGAGAGAGAGAAACAGAGACAGAGAGAGACAGAGACAGAGAGAGACACAGAGAGAGAGAGAGACAGAGACAAAGACAGAGAGATACAGAGACAGAGACCGAGAGAGACAGAGAGACAGAGACAGAGAGACAGAGAGACAGATACAGAGACAGAGAAAGACAGAGAGACAGAGACAGAGAGAGAGAGAAAAACAGAGACAGAGAGAGAGAGAGACAGAGAGAGAGAGAGAGAGAGAGAGGGAGAAACAGAGACAGAGACAGAGACAGAGAGAGAGAGAGAGAGAGACAGTTTTGACCTCAGAAAGAGTTGGGCTCAAATTTCACCTAGAAGCTGTGTGACCCTGGATAGGTCCTTTAATGTCTTAGTGTCTCAGACCACTGAGATCATGAGTTGCAGAGCAGTTGCTGATCTGTGTTTATGAAGAGAGATTTCTGTTACAATGAAATCACAGATATGGATTGTTTGCCCCACCGTCTACCCAATCAATTAATCAATCAATAAACATGTATTAAGTATCTACTATGTGTCAGGCATTGTGCTACAAGTTGGGGATATAAAAAGAATCAAAAGATAGTCACTGTCCTCAAGGAGCTTACAATCTAGCAGATTAGTTCATATCAAGTATTAATAAGAGACTAAGACTTCTACATAAGTAGTGTGTCCCCACTACCCGAAGGTAAATTTGAAAGCCAGAATGTTTTCCAATTGCTGAATCAAGTGAGAACTTGATGACAAGTAATGGTTCCTTTCACATTTTTTAGATTGGAAGGAAGGGATTATGGTTCATGAGCAGTAAACTATGCTGACTCAGCAGATGAGCCTAGATTTTAGGGCACCTATGATTTCATTGGTATTGGTTTTCCTTCCCTTCGCACAGATCACAAACCTTCCTTACCTTGAAAGCTTCGTCAATTACTATGACCCTCCAAATCCATTGTCTAGTGGCCAACCTTCTGAAGATGAACAATTTAGGTTGGTTTGAGGACAGTGAGCAGGATAGAAAGACTGGGAATCATGCCGTTTGTGAATCATTTGAAGGAACTGACCATGGCATCACTCCCCTGCTTAAGAAGCATCAGTAGGTCTGTATTGCCTCTAGATTAAAATAAAAGTCCTCTGTTTGACATTTAAAGTCCTTTGCAGTCTGGCTTCAACCTACAGTATACAGGCTATACATTGCTCCCTTGTCACACCTCTTTGTTGCAGCCAAACTCATCTATTTCCTATTTCTCATACATGACACACCATCTCCCGTCTCTGTGCACAGCCTGTCCTACAAACCTGGAGTGAGTAACCTCCTAAATTCTACATCTTGTAATCTCTAGCTCCCTTCGTGGCTCTGATCAACTGCTCATGACACATAAGAGGTCTTTCTTGATTTTCCCAGAGGTCAATTTTCTGCCATACCACTCTGATATTACTTCCTATCTTAGCTTTTGCATCTCTGGTACCTAGGACAGTGCCTAACACACTGTAAGTGCTTAATAAATTGTGTGTGTGTGCATGTGCGTGTGTATGTATGTATGTATGTATGTAATGGGGGAGAATGGAAATTCTTTTAAAAAAAAAAACCTATCTAATAAGAGTGTACTATTCCCTGTGACTATTCTAGTGTTTTGCCAACCCAATAACAAAATTCATGGGTGTTGAGTATAAACTTCTCTATGGTCAGTTACGATAACCTTACGGAATCCCACATCTCCCAGCCCCTCTCTTCTGCTGAAGCAGCCCTTTCTCTTCATAGTGACCTTGGGTTATAGCAGTATTAGATCCTGGAAGTAGAGCTGGAAAGGACCTTGTAGGCCATGGCAGCAGTTCCATAGTTTTACAGTTTAGGAAATGGAGGTACAAATGGGTTAAGTGGCTCGTCTAGTGTTAAAAAGCATGAGAGGAGGAAGATGAATCCATATCCTCCTGACTGCAAGTCTAGGGCTTCCTCTACTATGCTCTGCCCAATCCATCCCCCTTCACCCTCCTGCTCCATCTTTTCTAATCTTCCACTGGGTCTAAATCCACAGTGCTTAACACCACCCAAGACTTCTCACCCCTGCGACCTTCTGCTATTCCTGCCCTGCTCTGCTCCACTACCAGTAACTGTCATTTATTGTCTCGCATTCTTGCCCCCAGACTGTCCGCCACAGCTAAGGAAGTCACAGAAGTGAGCTGATTTGGTCCATTAGCATTGTGTGCTAAATAATCCTAACTGGTCCTTCTAGGAAATACTTTTATTAGTCTTCTGTTGACCCCCCTTTGGCTTTCCCCGTAGCACCCATTTTAAATTTTTTTCTGCTCTTCCAAAGTCCCCACAGTCCTCTTTCACACTCAGTGGTTGGCTCTTTTTTCTATTATACTGAGGAAATGAGATTCCCCATGAATTTCCTCAACTTTTCTTGAGTTGTGGAGAGGCACAGGATAGAGCATTGGCTCTGGAGTCAGGAAGACTTAATTCAAGTCCAGTCTCAGACATTTACAAGCTACATGAGACTGGGCAAGTGACTTAACTTCTGTCTGCCTCAGTTTTGTTCAGCTGTGAAATGGGAATAATAATAGCACCTGCCTTCCAGGGTTGTCATGATGATCAAATGAAAGAGTGTTTCTAAAGTGTTTGACACATTAGGCACCTAATGAATGTTTATTTTCTCACAACCTCAAAACCTCTGTATATCTTTGTCTATCCTATTTGATTATTCTCCAAATTCTGGGGGGGTGGGGAGGCATTTGATGGTGGTAATAAATTACTATTATTCAGTTTATTTCAGTATTATCAAGTTCATCTCAGCTAAAACTTAAGACCATTCTGTGGTAGGTCCTACCCAGTGGGAGCTGTGGACCAAAGATTATTTTTGCTTTTTGGAGGGGGGAAGGGAGGGCAATTGAGGTTAAGTGACTTGCCCAAGGTCACATGGCTAATAAGTGTTAAGTGTCTGAGGCCAGATTTGAACTCAGCTCCTCCTGACTCCAGGGCCAGTGCTCTATTCACTGTGCCACCTAGACACCCCTGTGGACCAATCTTCAGTAGCAGGTTAAGTACTCCCATCTTCAGATGGACACTCCTGATACCCGTACTCCTTCAGACCAATATGCAACCTCAGGTGGAAAAGCAGTGAATCCTGGATCTGAGGCCATCCATTCACCCTGAAACTCCTCTTTGTGACTGCCTTTTCAGCTGCTACTTATTCCTCTTTTTCAATCTTCTCTGCACCTCAGTAAAAGTAAAAATTGGACATACCCTCTCACGGGTGTTCACAAAGAATGGTACCATATATAATAAGGACTTTGTGGACATCAATCACTACATCAGATCAAATGACTAGGCTCTTTTCTTGTTGCATGAAATGGCAATGTCCTTATATCAAAGAGGGAAGTTTGGGACAGTACAGTAGTTGGGAGGCCAACATAAGCCCATGACTTCCACTGAGGGGTGGTGGGATCAGTAACTCACAAGAAGAGAAACTCTCAGAAAGCTGCTTGGATGTGGGGAGTGAAAATATCCAGTGTGAAATTTCCAGCAATAGGTGTGGCACCATTGGCAGCAGCAAATTTTAAAACATCGTTCTGGTCACAACAGTGAGTGAAATGACACGTCAGTTAAATTTTGAATCCCAATAATGGCACAAGTCACTAACAGAAACTTTTCTCAAGTTCTCTTCAGATTCGCAGCATAGATGTCTTCACTCTTTTATAGATATTTGGAAGTACAATTAGATGCCACCTAAGTGATTTCATGTAGCAAGGAATTTAAGGCTATCCTCTTCCTTCATTAAGAACTCTAGGGTTATTAGAAATTGTGAAAGTTTCTCTTTAAAGTTACAGTGGAAATAGAGTATAGCACCACAGGGAACCCCGCTCCACACAGAGGACACCCTCAAGCTGCCCAATTCAATGGCCATCATCCTTCCCTTTTTGCAGGATTTCCTTCTGCTTTTTGTCTATTTCCTTAGATTCTATAACTTAGTTTTTCTCTCATATCTCTGGCACTACTTCCCTGTAACCTTTGTTAATAATAATAATAATAATAATAATATATATATATATATAAAATAAATAGCTCATCTTTTTCTTCCTGTCTCATTAATGTTATATTTCCCTAAATTATATTTTTAAACTTATTTTATTTTTCTCTATTCTTACTCTTGGTGCTCTCAAAACACAATAAAAATGAAAATTGACCAAATAAGCTGAATGCATTGGTTAACAGTTAGATGGTCCAGTAGGTAGAGTACTTGACCTAGAGTCAGAAAGACCTGAGTTCGAATTTGACCTCAGACACTTAACTATTGTGTGACCCTGGTCAAGTCACTTAACCTTTGTTTGCCTCAGGTTCCTTATCTACAAAATAAGGATAATAATAGCACCTACTTCATAAGGTTGTTGTGAAGATAAAATGAGATAATAATTGTAAAATGCTTAGCGTAGTGCCTGGCACACAGTAAGCTCTGTATATGTTAGCTATTATTATTATTACCTGTTACTATTTTCAAAAGCTTATGATCATCATGGGTAAAAAAAAATACAATAAACTATTGTAATTATAATTATTTTATAAAATATCATGTACAAAAAAAATTAATTACCTCTGACCACCTGTCATTTGGTAGGGAAGAAGAAAGTATAGCAATAGGTGTCTCTCTACCCCAAGATGTTACGAAAAAAATTGGCTACTAGTTATTATACAGTATTATTATTATTACATTATACAGTAAACTGTCCACTGGTCCTTCGAAGAAGAATGCAAAAGCAAAAGTTCTATTATATTCTTCTCTCTCTTTCTCTCTCTCTTTCTTTATATATGTTTATGTACTAATACAGCCTTTGATATATTTATATATTATAACGTATGTATGAATATATTTATATATTCAAAGTTTGCCAAGTGCTTTAAACAAATAACCTCATTTTATTTGAACAATAACCCTGGAGTGTAAGTACTGTCATGATCTCCACTTTACAGATAAGAAAACTGAGGCAGACAGAGGTTAAGTAATTTACCAAGGGTCACACAGCTAGTAAGTTATCTGAGATCATAGTTGAACTCAGGTCTTTCTGACTCCAGGCTCAATGGTCTATCTACTATGCCACCTAACTGTCATTCTAATAGTTCTAATATTTAGATCTGTGTTAGAAATCTGAAGTGATATGTCTGATTTTTTAAGCAGAAATAAATAGTAGGAGTTAAAATGGTAAAGGAAAAGGAAAGAGGAATTTAAAGTCTGAGATTCTGGGTACCAATCCTGGCTCTGCCAGTTACTATCTGTGTGACATTGGGTAAGTCTTTTAAGCTCCCTGGGTCTGTTTCCTAGTCAGCAAAAAAAGAAAGATTTTAGACAAAATGAACTCTGTGTCTTCTAGCTCTTAACTTATGATCACATAATTTTCCAAGAAATTGGCTCTCTTTTATCATTCTTTTTTTTATTTTATTATAGTTTGCATCATTCATTTCCACAAGATTTTGAGTTACATATTTTCTCCTCCTCTTTCCCCCACCCACCGCCCCAAAACAGCCATCCCAGTGTGTCCCCCCACCCCCAGTCAA
>CM053588.1:125334469-125349088 GCA_028646515.1 Pseudochirops corinnae | reverse complement strand
ACTTTAGTGGGAAGTATCCTTGTGTGCGTTTTGGAGTTTTAGGATTGGTTTAGAGTCCTATTTTATGGGTATTTTGGGGTGGCTATGTGAGAGCTGCAATATGTTGCTGCTGCTACGCCACCATCTTGGCTCCGCCCCCCCCTCTTTTATCATTCTTGATCTTTTCTATGAAGATTCTCTTTCTTTAAAGTTAAGAAGAATAACTCTCTAGAATTTCAGATACTCACCAAATTAAGCTACTTTTGGGGTCAGACCACCAATGTGTAGAAAACTATGATATGCTGAAAAAAGTACTGAGTTAAAGTCAGAGGACCTTAAGATGATGAATCTCCTTGAGCCTCAGTTTCCTTAGCTGTAAAATGAGGTTATATCAAATGACATCTGAGGTTCTTTCCTGTTTTACATCCATCTACATTCATGTTCTTTTATTGAGTCTTTCTCCCTCTCCCCTCCCTCATTCCATGATAACAAAAGCAAAACCACTCATTCAACAAATATTTATTGAGTATCCAATAGGAGAGACAAGATATTTAAAAAATAATTTTCACCTCACAGGTGGTGCAAAGCTTTAGGCAGCAGCGTGGCATAATGAATATTGAATTTCTAGTGAAAAAAAATCTGGGTTCAAGTCCTGGTTTCTCACTTATGAACTGTGTAACCTTTGACTAGTCACTTCATCATTTTGAGACTCAGTTTCCTTATCTGTAAATTGAGGACTTAACTACATTTCCACTACCTACCTCACATGGTTGTATAAGGAATACATTCTATCAACCTGTTCAGCTATGCAGAAATTTGAGCTATGAATATTTACATGGGACTCACTAACAGGTTAATTGGAAAAGTTTGGATCTCAGAGAAAACAACTATTGAGAGGACAAGTAAGAATGAATGTAGTGAAGATGGATAGCACCTGTAACATTTTTCAGTTTCTGTACTCTGTCTCTAGTGGCATGTAGTTCCTATATCCACACCCAATTAACATTAAATAAGAATGAGATTCTCACATCTTCCAGGATAATGCACTGAGAACTTTGCTACCAAGAAAAGAGCTAGAATTTGTGTTGGAGGCTAATAGTATGAAAAAATAAATGCTAGAGACCGAGAACTTGCTGTAGAAATCTGTGTGATTGAGTACAAAAAATGCTAGATATAGAGTCAGGAAGACCACGATTGAAATCTTGCCTCTGCCGCTTAACTAGTTGTGTGATTTTGGTCAAGTCACTTAAATTCTCTAAGACTCCATTCTCTCATCTGTAATAGGGGTAATAATGCCTGTAGTATCTGTCTCACAGGGTTACGATGAGCTTCAAGTGATAAAATACAAGTAAAGCAGTTTGCAAACTTTAGAGCCCTCTATGAATGTCATTATTATTAGAATGTGAAGGGTATCCAAGAAGGTGGCTTACAAGAGGAGCGATAAATATGAGAAAGGATGCTTTTCACATTCACATGCTTCAGATCAAGTATCTATTGCTCAGGGTCACAGGAGTACAACTTGCATATTCCTCAGTTTTAACACATATAAGTTATAGTCAGATTGGGTTATCTGATCTAGATGAAAAAGAATTCTGAGTTTGGTTTAATAAATGTTATTAATATTTAACCATTATTGATCACTTTCTCAAGTCTTCTTTATGCCAACAAAGTACTGAGATTGTCAAATGGGAGATTTAAGAACTTCTTAATGGTAAGTAAGCATGATAAAATACCGAACCTGGTCATTCCCAAAGGACATTGAGTCACCATCCATATTCTTTAATAAAAGGATTTATGGTCATTCTTCTGGAATGATTCTGGCATGTTCTGGGGCACAAGTCTGGAACTGATGACTTTTTGAAATCCCTTCTATGTCATTTGACAATTCTTTCATCATCTGTAGATTTCTGTTAGCAGATAAGCAGTACAGTAAATAAGTATGATAAAACTCTGTTGAGAAATCACCTGTACTGATTTTGAATTTTTTTCCTGGCTATAATAAGGTGATGAGTTTAATGTTTTCTGACACTTGAACCAGCTGTTGGCCTTCAAAACTCGAGTGATATTCCTGGTATCGAGGTTAAACTCAAATTGTTTTGTCCCACTGAAGAAATAGAAGAATCCTAGAAAGAAAATTAAGTCCAATTATTACCTTGTGTAACTAAATAGTCATACTTCTGTTGCTCACTTTGAGGGGTTCTTAATAATTTTGAGAATGTAAAGGGATCCCTAGATCAAATATTTTGAGAAGTGCTAATCTAGACCAACTTCCCCTGAACAGAAATCTCCTTTACGTTATCATTGACAAATAGTCGTCTGAAGTAGGCAGGTAGGTGGTGAAGTGGATAGTGCAGGGTTAAGAAGTAGGAAAAATCATGTTACTGAGTTCAAATCTGGCCTCAGACCCTTACTATCTGTGTGACTCTGGGCTAGTCATTAACCCCTGTTTACCTCAATTACCACATCTGTAAAATGAACTGGAGAGTGGCCCTTGCCAAGAAAACCCCAAATGGGGTCACGAAGAGTTGAATATGACTGAAATAAGTGAACTACAACAGCATGTAGAGTCCATTTGAAGACTTCCAGAGAAGCAGAGCCCCTTCCATCTCCAGGTAGCCTGACCCAATTTTGGAAAATTTAAACCGTTAGAAAGTTTGCCCCTATAGCAGTCTTTCTATAACATCCTCCCACTGCTCCTAGTTCTGTTCCAGATCATTGAAAATAGTTATCATGTCCTCCTGTATTTTCTCTAAGCTAGATATACTTAGTTCATTCAACAATTCTCCTGCAGAGGTCTGTCTCCAGTTATCCTTATCTATATCTTGCTATTTAGACCCAAATGTCTCCAGAGGAGAAAGTGAGGTTTTGTCTTTGCACAGCCCTACCTCACTTAAATCCAATTTACTTGCATGTCATGACATCACCTCTCTGATGTCATGGTTATCTTTGAGAATGAAGGACAAACAACATCTGTGAGTAGTAGTAGCTACCCCACTGGGGAACCAACTAGAACTTCCTTCCTTCCTTCCTTCCTTCCTTCCTTCCTTCCTTCCTTCCTTCCTTCCTTCCTTCCTTTCTTCTTTCCTTTCTTCTTTCCTTCTTTCCTTCCTTCCTTCCTTCTTTCCCTCCTTCTTTCCTTCCTTCCTTCCTTCTTTCTCACTTTCTTCAGTCTCAGACTGATTTTTTTTACTAGGTTCTTTGCCTCATTTCTTACATAGCCATAATCACTAAATGGGTGTTGCCTCAGTCAAACTGAGACCTGTTAAAGACCTTAGCTTAAAAAGGCCAGGGTCTCCCACTGCATCCAGGGCCATCTCGAGTTATCTTAATCCATATTTTGCCACTGGATCCAGATGGCTCTGGAAGAGCACAGCCCTCCCTCACTTAAATCCAATTCACTTGCATGTCATTGCATCACCTTCCTGATGTCGTGATCCTCTTTGAGAATGAAGGACAACAGCAATCTCCTGTAGCAAAGTGTCTGGTCCTTCTCATTATCCTTTTAGCTTACTCCTGGACATGCTGTAACTTATTAAATCCTTCCTAAAATTGGCAGCCAGACCTGAAGGCAATAATCTAGCAGAGAACTGAGCAACATGGAACACAGTGAGATGATCATTCCCCTAAGCCAGGAAACCACCCTTCTCTTATGCAGCCAAACTGCATGGTAGCATTTTTAATTAAAAAACACACTTTTATATTACTTTTAAATTTAAAAGCCATCCCTTTTATATTATTCTTTAAAATATTTATAAGGAATCAAAATAAAGTTCTGCATACTTTAGCCCCTTTCCTATTCTCCACAGTTTTTTAGAGATCCCTAATAGTAGCTCAGCAATCACATTCATAAGTCTTTTCAGTAAATAAGGCTGTAGTTCATTTAGTGATATGAACTCATTGAGGACAGATGCCATTTCCTCATTTCTCTTGGGGGTAAAGTTCTCTTTTGAACAATTTTTGTTCTTTCCTGAATCCAGAGACATCTTTTCTAGATTAAAAAAAAAAAACCAGAAACAAAACACAAAGTTGAATATTTTGCATTCTCTTCATCATACATTATCATAATTCTATCCATACAGAACTTAATGGAAAATAAACAAACTCAGCCTTTGTGATAGATGTCCCATTTTAAGGATGTAAGAAGTGACTAGATTTGCTCTGACTAGTTCCAGAGGGCGAAGCAAAGTACAAAAAAAGAGATAGAAATTGCAGAGAGATAGATTTCAGCTCAATATATGGAAAATTTTCAAACAATTAGAGCTGTCTCAAAGTAGAACAGGCTTAGTAAGTAAGTGCAGTCCTCATCTCTGGAATAACCAGAGATATGGGTTCCAATGGCATTCTTGGGCCATCTATTTTATATTAATTGCTCTTGTTACATGATCAAATTTCCCTATTTTGAAACCAAGCCTTTCCTTAACAATATTCCTTTTTACCATTTATTTCATGCTGGCCATCACTGAAAATTTTCTTCAGGCAGTTATATACCCACTGAATATTCACTTCCCTTTGAGTTAGGCATAACTTTGATTATCTAGACACTGTGGAGTTCTAAGGTTTTACAAAATTGCTAAGAAAACATTTATTTTATAACACAGGTTTTTGTGTCGAGGACTAGTTGGACATCTTTAAAGCACTGCACAATTTCCAAAATGCAATTTTCTCTACTCTTCCTTCTATTTGTTTCTGCCTTCAATTCATTGCCCACCTACAGTGCCTATCCCAGCTATATGGAATTGACATACTAAGCCAAGGATCTGATGATATAATGATATATCACAATTTGAGCAACAATCCCTTTTCATCCACTTAGCTTTTCCTGGGTGAATTGCTAGGACAAACTCTTTTTAATAACCTTGGATCTCTTTGAGGAGATCCTGTAATCCTTTGGAATTTGATATAATCAAACACTATCATCCACAAACAGGATCATTGGAGCATCATCTATGTGGAATCTTTCCTTTCTTTGTATCTTGAGCGGTACATCCTCCACAAGAGTGAGTAACAACTTTAGCGACACTATGTCTCCTTATTTTGTACCCTACTTGACAGTAATAATAATCTTAATGTGGGCATGAAGGACTCCTTGTTGGAGGAGAGCTTCTAAGGTTGCCGTTTGTTCTACTGAGTCAAATATTTTTCCTTTTTAAAAATAATTTACAAATAATAAGCACAGTGGGATCTCGTTCTCTGCACCTTGTAGTCAGATGGATGACTCTGAAGATGGATGACTTATTGAAGAGAATCAGTTGTGAAAGGTGTTTTTACTTGTAGATTATTGCCACAAGAATTGTATAAAGAAGAGAAAAGAAGACGTGGGTAGGTAGGTGTTGCAGCATTCTCCATCACATATAAAATTTTTCTATGATTTTTTTCTGTTCTTTTGAATTCTTGTCTTCTTATGAAATGACTCCTCCCAGGATTTTCAAGATTATAACACCTTCAGCTTGGATTTCTTTGTTCTGTGTTGGCCTGGTCGAGCCACTCTTCTCCACATTCTCTTTTTCAATGCTAGCACTATTGAGAATTCTTATGTGTTGATGCTTCTGCTAGCTACTTCTGCTCTTTCTACTCCTGTTATTATTATTTCTTCTCTTTTAAGCATATTCAGTTTTTTAAACCAAGGGTTCCTTATCATCTTCCTACAAAAATAGTTGTAACTCCCACATCCAAAACACTTTTCCTTAACTGAGTGTGGTGCCACACACCTATGTGTATACCCTGCTACTGAGGTGGTTGGGGTCAGTGTATTACTTGAGCTGAGGAGTTTTGAGATGTAGTAAGGCTAAAGCTAAATGTTCATCCTCACTAACTCCAGCTTCAAGATGATGAGCCTGTGGGAGCAGAAGGGCTGCCAAGCTGCCCAAGGAGGGGGCTATTGGACCCAGACTGGAAACAGAGAAGGTCAGTGCTTCTGTGCCAATCAACAGTTGGTGTGAGTGGCTACTGAAATTCCAGTCTCAATGAGAGAAGGGGAGCTAGTCTCAATAAAAAGAAAAAAAGCCTTCCCTTGACCTTTCTACTCCATTCAATGACTATGTCATCTCTTTCTCTCTCTTCCCTTTTAATGCTGAACTTATTGAGAAATGTTGCTTATATGCTGTGGTTTTAGTCTGTCACTATTTATTATTTGTTTATCCCCCCTGTGATGTAGTTTTTGACCTCACCATTCTAGTGAACCTGCATTTACACCAGCCACCAATGACTTCCTTATTTTTATATCCAGTGACCTTTTTCCCCACTTCTCATACTTCTGAACTTCTTGGTAGCTCTTCATTCCATTCTCTACTCTCTTGTACTGGATGTCCTTCCCTTAGCATCAGAGACACCTGTTTCTCTTGGCTATTATCTATCCTTGAAAGCAATGAAAGTACATATCTTTAAGAAAGATTGATACTTTTAGTCATTTAGAATAGTCCCATTTCCCACGTATCCTAACTGCTTAGCATTTCTACTTACTCTTATACTGGAATGCAGCATCAACTGGTAGACCAATTCCTGGAAAGAGTCCTGCTATCCTTCTAGGGTAACCTTTTTCCATGGATTTCTTTATTTCATCATATCTGCAATGAAAAAATAGAGCGATGAGTAAAAGTTTCAAAGCAGCAAATTTAGAGCTTAGGGGAAATATTTGCTAACAATTTAAGCTAATGTGAGTGAGGTAGAATAGGCTGTTTCAGAGGGTACTGGGTTTCTTCTTCAAGCCAAGTTTGGTTGGCCCTTTGTTGGGTATCTTTGAGAACGGATTCTCATTCAGGAGTGGATTGGACTAGGTGGGCCCTGAGGTGTCTTCTGACCTGGAGAATTGTAATTGGCACAGGGCATGTGCCCCCAAAAATGCTGACAGCAAAAGCTGTCATGATCATAACATTCACTACAAAGAATATAAGCCAATACTAAAACATCTTGCTTCCTCTCTAAGGGCCTAGAAACTCTATGGGCACTTTCACTTTACCTCCAGTACTTATCTTCAACAAAGAAATAGGTTTTTCTTGTGTTTCTGTTAAAGAGAGCAGCATCTATCTTTTTTGTGTGCCTTGGAAAGCCAAAGTCATAAATGGGCTTGGGATAACCTGGCAGAATGGCATGTGAATTGATCATCCAGAAATTTGCATCTAGAGTGAGAAAAAGAAATAATTTTTTTAATATCTTGCTCTCAGGATTAAAAGTAATTGTCTTAAGAGTCATAAAAAATCCTTAGGTCACAAAGTCAATTCTGCTTGTTAACATGATTATTCATTTTATCCCCTTCATATCCAACCTCTTCCTTCTGCTTATCAAATCACTAGACTTGAGGAAATATGCATCTATTTCTAGAAAACATCTTGAGGCTATGTCTACATAAGAGAAATACTTTTATTTCTATGATCAACTTTGACTAGTTGTATAAGTCAAAATAGCCTCATGAACATATCCAATCAAAGTACCACTAAAGACACATGTGTGGCTATTGGAAACCAAATAAAAGAGAAACAGAAAGGGGAGAAAATGCATGCTATTTTTTAAGGAAAGGGTCTCAGTTCTTATGATACCCACACAGGCACTGGGTACCTTGGTGTTTATTTTCAAAGCTGTATAGAAAAGATCTGATATTTGTGGATACATCTTTAAGTTGTACACATTGTCTTATATGCTCTTCAACATAGCCCTTTGAGGTAGTTGGTACAAGTATTGTCATTATCATTTTACAGGTTTAGAAACTGAGGGAATGAGAAGCCAAGGGACTTGTCCAAGGTCACCTAGCAATTGAGTGACAGAGTCAAAATCAAAGTCAGATCTTCTAATTCTAAGTCAAATGCTCTTCATACTACATTTCAGCTGTTACATAAGAAATATGTACATATAGAAATACTGGAGATGCTTTATGATGTACTTATTATAATTTTATTTATGATTAAGAAGCTAAGGTCAAAGTGATAATAACTAAGTGGTACTGTGAATAGAGCACTGGGACTAGAGTCAGGGAAACCTGATTTCAAGTATAGCCTCAGCAACCTATTAGCTGTGTGGCCATGGACAAGTCACTTAACCTCTATTGGCCTCAATTTCCTCAGTTTAAAAATAAGATAATGATAACACCTACCTCCTAGGGTTGTTTTGAAGATTAAATGAGATATTTGTACAGTAACTTAACATAGCAGGTGATGATGCTTCCTCACTTTATAATAGGGAAGCACTTTAATTTGGGATCAATGGTGATGTCTGTTTTTCTAATATTTAAATTAGCCACAAATGACAGAGAGATACAATGGAAGAAATTACCTTTAAAAATCAGAATTTCACCCCTGTCATTTTCATAGGCAGCTTGAATGCCATCTGGCAGAGATGACCAAAATGAAGAGATTAACTCAAATTCAACTTCGGAGATTTCATTATAAATTCTCCACAAATGCCTGTTTCAGACACAAGACAATCTTATGTGTATATACAGCAAAAATATTGATGACAATGAGATGTATGTAAATGTCAATCATAATCACCATCATAATTTATAAGGATCTCTTGTGTATCTCCAATAGATGTAATAGTATTGAAACTACCCTCATTTATCAACTTTAAAGGGATATCAACTTGTTTTTACCTCTGTTGACTGGGCAAAAGAGATTGTGCTCCTTATGGACCCTCTAAAGAGTCCCTTCTAGTTAAGGCATTTCTTAGACAGGACCACGACTCTAGGGGCCCAAGGCCTAGGTGACTTAGGGTTAACCTTCTGAGATGGCACTTTCAACTCTGGCATTTGTTGGAATAAAAAATGTCTTCTTTGCAGCCACAGAATCCTAGAGTCTGTCTTAATTTTGGAAGGGACTTTGGAGGTTATCTAGTCTACTTCCCACCCAATGCAGGACAGCTCTCTAATCTACTCATCCAGATAGTTCTCCAGTGTCTGCTTGAACATTAAAATTAGGAATCTGTTAACAAATGCAGAAGTAACATAAGGAATGAAACTGAGCCATTGTGGTCAATCAAAGCCTAAGTAATTCAATATGGCACAAGTCCCTACCACAGATTATAATGTTCTGGGATGGGATTTAAAGACTTGTGCAGTATCCAGCAAAATAATTGCTTAAAATAGACACTTCATCCTTTGCCACAATGGGCATTCAATAAAACAAAATTCATTTAAAAAGAACAGATTCCAGAAAAGGAATAGATCTTGTTGAGAGAAAAAGGGTTTACCTGTCTTTAAAGAACATCACTTCTCTGCGGAAGGTGGTGACAGCATTGAAACTCAAATTAGGGTCACAGGCTTGGGGGATAGTGGGTCTCTTTGGCTTAGTAGGTACCTTAGATGAGGATCCTTCAGTGAAAGAACAAGACATTTGAAATAGCCATAATGAATGACAAGAATGTGAGGAAATAACATGAGTACAGAGGAGGCTTGCACAATGGAAGTTTTTTTATGAAAAAAAATTTAAGAAATGATTTACCTAATTTCCTTTCTGAAAGTCTTCTTGTTCAACACCTCTGTGTAAAGGCTAGAACTCCACTTACCATAGATGGCCTGGATGCCTTTAATGTCATCCTGAGAAAGGGGAGATTTGCTGGGATCAATGAAGACATAATTTGGGAACATCAAGGCACTTGGATCATTGGAATGAGAGAGACCCAGGGAATGGCCAAACTCATGAGCAGCTACAAGAAACAAGTTGAATCCTTAAAAAGAAATAGAAACAGTCAATTAGCCCATCAACAAATGTTTATTAAGTGTTTTTATTTTATATTTATTTTATTATTAGGTGTTAATGATTAAATATTAATAATTTATTACTACCTGTTTGCCTATTATATGCCAGGTACTGTACCAAGCACTATGAATTCAAAGAATGCCAAAAACAGTCCTTTCTCTGAAGGATCTCACAGTCTAAAGGGGGATAAACATGCAAATCACTATGTAAATACAAGATGTATAGAGAGTAGGTGGAAAATAATGTCAGAGAGAAGATGGGGGGTGGAAAAGGTCTCCTGCAGAAGGTAGAATGTGAACTGTCTTCAAGGAAGCCAGTGAGCTAAGCAAGAGTCAAAGAAGGGAAAGGAGAGCATCCCAGGCACTGGGGACATATGGTGCATGTGCAGAGTCAGGAGGTGGAATACTATGAGATAAATAGCTGTGCAGTAAAGTGTAGCTGGAGAAAAATACAATACTGTCCTTTATTGCACTTAATAGATTTTTTAATGAATAATAAACATGTATAAATTGGAACACTTGCATGTTAAATGAATGGTTGGCTCAAGAGAGATGAAAATAGGATCGTCACAGGGAAGATAATTCTTTTATGGGCTAGAATTCATTTAGGAATTATTCAAACTTGCTACTAGAAGTTAACTGTCTTATTACAGATTTAATAAGGTTTGGAATACCAAAGTTCAATTCAAGGAAACATGAGCACACAACATTACTGAGAAGGTAAAGCTTTATTGAGGGGACATATAACAAAGAAGGGAAGTCCAGAACAATAGACAAAGGTCAAGTTCCTAGGAGCCCTGGGTAGCATTGGGAGCCCAAGCTGGTAGTCTCCTGTGTTTTTATAGGGTTCTTATCTAAATCAAAGAGGACCAGGCAATGGGGGGAAAAGGCAGTGGGGAGAAGGAACTGGTGCTGATGCATGATAATGGTGGGGTAGGGAGAGGGAAACTCCTGGGGAACTGGTGACTTGGTAATATTTGAACTCTTTGGGAAAGGGATTTTCAGTTGTTACTACTGGTCTTATTTTGACTCAGTGACTCAAGACATTTGAGTTTTCCTGGGGCTTCTTCTTTTAGCAGGATGATAAGATTACTGAAGTTCTTACAACTCATTTTTTATTTAGTAGGTATGTTTTAGGGAGCTGCACAAGGTACACAAAGGTTAAATGTCTTGTCCAGGGCTACACTATCCAACAAAGTTTCAGAGGTACTAAGCCCGACGTTCCATGGAATCCATCAAGATATCTTTTCATTCAGGAAGGCAAGATAAAATTTAGCATATGGAGGTAAAGTTATTTTTTCCTGGCAGAGCTGCAGCTAGTGTAGGGTTGTTGGTCCTTTGCCCCAAACACTGAAACAGAAAGGGTGTTTGACAGCACTTGTACTCCTACATTAACTGTAGAAACAACTATGAAGCACCTAATTAGCAAGGATTAGATAAAACAGGAATCCTCAGGGTCACATATTTCCTCTCCTTCAGGGTCTATAGCCTGAGAGAGAAACTCCTTAGACTACCCCACTCTGCTCGTCATCCTTTCTTCCCATCTTAGCAGCAGCCAACAGTCTCACCCTTCCCCTAACTGAATTGTCTCAAGTATCAAAATTGCTACTTATGTCTCTGCCCACTGGACTCTCAGAGACTCCTGTGATTGCTGCTCTAGGAAGACAACCTACAATTATTTGCTGTTAAGACCACAGACTACAATCCTGTATATCAGAAGATGCTGCTGATAGCACCATTCAAATACTCATGTGGATTTATAAAGTCATTGATTTCCATAGGATCCCAAAGTGGGTGATACTGCCCCCTAGGAGCACTTAAATGATGGGGGGTAGTAGTTTGAAATGACACAAATTTCAGAAAATACTGTTAATGAGTTAGAGAAAGTAGATTTCCGGGGGGGAGGGAGGAGCTCTGAGTAATTTTCTTTTGAAAAGGGGGTGGTAAGACAAATAAGTTTGGGAACCTCTGAACAATCCACCCACAATTATAACCCAGCTATACCTGCCTGTGATTATGTGCCTGTTGTTCATATTCTTCCATAAGTTAGCCACAGAAAGATCCACTCAGTGGAGCAGAGTCCCTCATCCCTTTCCCGGGATATGCTGAGAATACCAGTGGAGCACTTTCTGTTGGCCTATTGTCCATCATTCTTGCCATAGTACCAGCCCATTTTCTCTTCCACAAAGCAACTTCTCAATAGCTTTTTTACTCCCATTCTGTTCATGTCTATCATTCTGTGGATTTTACCTCCATAACATCTCTTGTATATACTACCTTTTCTCCATTGACACTGCCACCACTCTGCTGAAGGCCCTCATTTCCTCACTCCTGGACTATTGCAACAGCCTACTGGTTGGGCTCCCTGACTTAAGTATCACCCCAATTCAGCCCATTCTCTGCTCAGTAGTCAAATTGATCTTCCTACAGTGCAGGTCTGATCATGTGTAATGTTAATGGGATTTAAGATCTTCTCTGACCATTAATAGGCCTCAGGTGGAGCCCATTAAGGGAAGCTTGCTTAGGAGAGGCTTGCTTGTAGGAAGGCTTTCACACTTTTTGCTAATTTCTAATTAGACACTGAGTCAAGAGGATTGTGATACCTTCTGGCTCTGAGAAGTGTATATATACTCTGACTTGGTATTTTGATTTGGGGGTTTGTTTATGAGAGGGATCTTGTGATTCCCTAGTTGAGATTCTGAGTGGCTATATATTCAGAGCCCCCCAACTGCGCAGATGTAAAGGCTCTCTCAATCTAGGGATGTATTTAAAGTGTATAGCAATATTGCTTTGATTCAGGCAGTCAGAGTCCTGTCTGTTGGTCTTTATTTCTATGGCTTGTATTTTCTGTTTGTATTTTCTCTGAAGTTCAGGGTGCTGACTTTTTCCCTGAATTGATGAATGTAATTAAAAAAGACTGCTGACCCCTAAACAACTATCTTTCCTAGTAAAGCAGATCTAAGAGCCTGTGCTAGCAGCCATCCTGGGTTTGCCAGTGCGGTTGCCACTACACCACGTAACACACACACACACACACACACACACACACACACTGCCTCTCCTCCCTCATTTGTTAAACTTGAGTCTTTCTTGTTGACCTCCAGGATACAAAGTCATTTTTTTGACATTCAAAGTCCTTCATAACTCGAACCTTCTTACCTTTTCAGTCTTCTTATACCTTACACCTTATATCCCAACCTATACTCTTCAGTTCATTGACTGATTTCCTCGCAATTCTTCTAATGAGACATTTTATCTCTTAGCTCAGTGAAAATTCATTGACCATTCTACATGCCTAGAATACTCTTCATCTATTATTGGCAAGCTACAATTTGGGGGTGAGTGAGGAAGAAAGGGAAGAAAGAAGGAAGCAAGAGAGGGAGGGAGGAAGGGATGGGGGGAGGAAGGGAGAAAACAAGAGAAGAAGGAAAGAAAGGAGGGAGGAAGAGATAGAGGAAGAAAAGAAGGAAGGAGGAAGGGAAAAGGAGGAAAGAAGGAAGGAAGAAAGGGAGGAAAGAAGGAAGAAAGGAAGGAAGGAAGGAGGGAAGGAAGGAGGGAAGGAAGGAGGGAAGGAAGGAAGGAAGGAAGGAGGGAAGGAAGGAAGGAAGGAAGGAAGGAAGGAAGGAAGGAAGGAAGGAAAGGAAGGAGGGAAGGAAGGAAGGAAGGAAGGAGGGAAGGAAGGAAGGAAGGAAGGAAAGGAAGGAGGGAAGGAAGGAAGGAAGGAAGGAAGGAAGGAAGGAGGGAAGGAAGGAAGGAAGGAAGGAAATAAGCATTTTTAAAATATCTACTATGAGCCAGGCAATATGCTAAGCAATTCACAAATATCACCTCATTTGAGCCTCAGGACAAGCCTGAAACATAGGTGTTATTATTCCCATTTTTAGTCGAATAAACTGGGGTGGACAGAGGTAGTTAACATTTTTTAAGTGCTTACTATATTCCAGGCACTGTGCTACTGCTTTGCAAATATTATCCCATTTCATCCTTAGAACAACCCTGTGAAACAGGTACTATTATTATCCCCATTTCACAGTTAAGGAAACTGAGTCAGACAGAGGGTAAGTGGTTTGTCCAATGTCATACAGCTGATGTCTGAAGTCAGATTGGAACTCCTGTCCTCCCGACTCCAGCCCTATTATGCTCTCTATTCCTAGGCTGATTTAAAGTAATTCTTTAAAAAGAAATGTTGGATATTAAGAATCCCCAGAACTTACCACTTGAATCTTTGGTCCATTTTTCATCCTCATCAAAGTGGGTATCTCCACCAATTCCCCAGCCAGGAGGAAAAGCATGGCCCAGGACTCCCAGTGGACCATCGAATTGCCGAGGGCATCTACCATGGGCTGTAAAATTAACAGCAATAACAGACTAGTGTTTATATAGAGTTTTAAATTTGCAAAGCGTTTTGCAAATGCTTTCTCTTTGAATGAGAATATATATGAAAGAATGATCTATTTACAGAATCTCAGAATTTCAGTATTGGAACCCATATCTACAAAAGATCCCCTAAAAAGTTGTCAGGTAGCCTTTCCTTTTAAACCTCTGATGACAGGGAATTATCTCTCAAGGCAGTCCATTTCAAATTGAGAATCTAATTATTAGGGAAGGTTTTTCCCTCTTTACCTTAACTGTGTTCTGAAGTTGGCACCAATTGCTTGCTATCCTTCTCTCTGGGGTCAAGCAGGACAAGTCTTATCTAATTCGTACAACCCAATGTGAAAACACCCTGATTTATTACTCAATCATATTATAAATGTACCTCTGGTCCTAAAAGCAACCATGATGTCAGCAATGCCTTTGGAAATCCTGGTGAATGTTAGTGGGCTCACTTTGCTCCACACTTCCAGAGCCTTTTGGATGGCTTCTTCCACGTCAGAATTTTCCATATCAGGAGTATAATTCAAAATCCTTTAAAGTTAACATAAGCATTCATGCAAATGCATGTTCCATATGCA
>CM053588.1:125190850-125334369 GCA_028646515.1 Pseudochirops corinnae | reverse complement strand
TATATATATATATATATATATATATATATATATATATATATATATATATATATATATAATATACTTGGTATGACTATATAGTAAGGAGACTTACATTCTTGAATGGCTTTTAGAAATCAGCCTTCCAATTCCTGTATATACAGCCATGTACACACACATCATTTGCTAATTAATCTATATTTCTACTCATTAAAATTTTCCCCTCTGAATCACTAAGAACTACCCAGGGGGAAATGTCCCTCTTATTTACTAGTTAGTCAAAAAGCATTTGGAAAGTGCCTATTATGTGCAAAGTACTGTGTTAAGCTCTAAGCATACAAAGAAAGGTAAGAAATTATCCCCACTCTCAAGAAGCTTAAAACCTAAAATTGTGTATCATAACTTCATTTAGAATTGAGAGAGACCTTAGAAGTAGTTTTAGTTCAACATTTTTGTTTTACATATGTGGAAACTGAAGCCCAGGACAATAAGGGGACTTGCCAAGGTGCTAAGTGTTGGGGATAAGTATAAAATGCTGTTTCCCACAAAAATTGAATTTTTTAATGTATTTTGTATATTACATATACAAAATAAATACAAAGCAATTTTTATTTTGGTTGGGAGAGGCACTAGTAACTGAGAGGATCAGGAAAGGCCTCATATGAGAACTTTTAAGAAGCTAGGGTCACTAAAAGGTAAGGGTGAGAAAAGAGTGCACTCCAGGCATGGGGCAGGGGTAGGCAGTCTGTACAAAGAAATATAGATGAGAGATGGAATGTTATTTACAAAGAAAATCTTAAAAGTCAGTTTGCAATTTGTCTTTGCACAGAATTGGAAAAAATAAAATACTATTTGAAAAAAGAAAGTCAATTTGGTTAGGCTATAGAGAATTGAAAAAAAAAACTATGTCAAAATTGTGGTATACAGGCCAGGACCCAACTGAACTCTCCCAACATTCTTCTCCAACTTTAAAATAACACGTCAAATCAAATTGTGGAGTGACAGAACAAACAAAAGGTGAGAAAGAAATATTTTTCCAGCCTAAGACAACTTCAGAAGCCCAAAGGAGAAGTCTGTAACCCTTGGATAGGTACAGTCTTGGAAATAGCCACAACCTCAGCAGCAAAAGCAGCAGCTTTGGGAGTTCTCAACCCAGAGATGATAATGGGGTCGAACAATTGGTCATAAAGAGATTATAGGGAACCTTCTGAAGGCACTAGTTGCAGCTGGTGCTGACTGGCAATTTTATTACCCATATGTAGTTCTGGGTCTCAGTTCCAGGGTAGAGAGGAGAATTTGTGACCAGTCACAAGAGGGCAGGGACCCAGAACACAATTCTAGGGCTAAAAGAAGCACTGGCACTTGCAACTACAGGAGAACAGAGGACCTGGTCATAGTTCCAAGGCCAACATGAGCACCTATACTTGTGGCTGTAGGGATGCAGGGACCCTTCTTAGGTAAAGACCAGAGCCTAGGCAAGGAGAGCATGACCACACCTCTCCCAGGGTATCACTAACTTGGAAGCACTGAAAACTTGCAGATCCACAGAAGTAGCTCTGAAAACAGCAGCATGCAAAAGTCTGAAGCTTGGCAAGGTGCCTTCCCGCCCCCTAGGTGGTCAGAGCCCAACTTTAACATAAAGTTCAAAGTCAAGAAATAGTCTGGGAAAATGAGAAAACAGAAAAACAAACAAACAAAACACAACTTTTGACCATACACAAGAAACTACTTAGGTGGAAGAGAAGACCAAGGCATAAACTTAAAAGAAGACAAGAATATGAAAGACTCAAAGAAAAATGCTAATGGAACCCAAGGTCATCAAGAATCCTTGGAAGAGTTAAAGAAAGAGATAAGAGTAGTAAGCGAGAAATTGGGAAAAGAAATGAGAGCAATACAAGAAAATTATGAAAAAAGAATTAACAGTTTGGTAAAAGAGGAACAAAAAAATACTAAAGAAAATACCACCTTAAAAAAAGAATTGGCCTAATGTCAAAAGAGGCACAACAATTCAGATTAAAAGAACTCCTTTAAAAGCGGCTAAATGGACTAAATGGAAAAGGAGGTTAAAAAACTCACTGAAAAAAAGAACTTTAAAAAAAAACTGGCCAAATGGAAAAGAGGTATAAAAACTCACTGAAAAGAATAATTCCTTAAAAATTAGAATTAGACCAGTGGAAGCAAATGACTTCATGAAATTTCAAGAAACAATAAAACAAGATCAATAGAATGAAAAACTAGAAGAAAATGTGAAATATCTTATTGGAAAAACAACTAACCTGAAAAATAAATCCAAGAGATATAATTTAAGAACTATTGGACTACCTGAAAGTCATGATAAAAAAGACCCTAGACATTATATTTTAAGAAATTATTAAGGAAAAATGCTCTAAAATCTTATATCCAGTATGTAAAATGGAAATTAAAAAAAAAAAAACACACCACTGATCAACTCCTGAAAGAGATCCCCAAATGAAAACTCCCAAATATCAGAGCTCACAGGTCAAAAGGAAAATATTTCAAGCAGCTAGAAAGAAACAATTCAAATTTTGTGGAGCCACAGTCAGGATCACACAGGATTTAGCAGCTTCCACATTAAAAGAATGGATAGTTTGGAATATGATATTCCAGAGAGCAAAGGAACTAGGATTACAACTGAGCATAACCTTCTCAGAAAACTGAGTATAATATTTCAGGGGAAAAATGGATATTTAATGAAATAGAGGAGTTCCAAGCATTCCTAATAAAAAGACCAGAACCAAATAGAAATGTTTACCTTCAGACTCAAGAGAAGTATAAAAAGGCAAGCAAGTCATTATAAGGGACTCAGTGGAGTCAAACTGTTCACATTTGTATGTGGGAAGATGATACATGTATCTCCTAAGAACTTTATTATTATTAGGGCAGTTAGAAGCCATCAGGTGTAAGTCAACTATGTTGGAATGAGCTCTAAAGAGTTAATGTAGGATTGAGAAAGAGGCATTCACTGAGAGAAGGGGGAAGGGAAATGTAGAATGGAGCAAACTTTCCCACATAAAGGAGATGCAGAACGAAGAGCTTTTATAGTAGGTGTGGAAAATGAGGGCTGAGGAGCAATGCTTGAAACTCACTCTCAGAGAAATTGGTTCAAAGGGAAGAATACACACACACACACACACACGTATATATATATATATAAAATATATGCATGTATGTATGTGGGTATATATATATAATGTATGCATGTATATGTGGGTATATATATATGTATATATATATATATATGCACACACACATACATACATATATACACACACAGCTGGGTATATAAATCTATTTTACCCAATAGGGAGATAGGAGAAAGAGATAAGAGATATGGGGGTATGTGGAGAATGATAAGGAAGAGGACAGAATGGGAAAGGCAGTGGTCAGAAGCAAGATAGACTTTTGAGGAAAGATAGGATGAAAAAAAGAAAAAAGAATTATTAAAGGAAAATAGAGTGGGAGGAAATGCATAATTAGTTATAACTGGGAAGGTAGATGTGATAAACTAATCTATAAAAATGAAAGCATATAGCAAAATGGATTGGAAACCAGAATTCAACAATACGTTATGTATAAGAGACACACTTGAGACAGAAAGACACATACAGAGTGGCAACAAAGGGTTAGAGCAGAGCCTATTATGCCCCAGATGATGTGAAGAGGGCAGGGTTAGAAATCATGATCTCAGAAAAGGCAAGAACAAAAATAGATCTAATTATAAGAGATAATCAAGGAAAGGTACATTTTGCTAAAAGGTACCATAGAAAATGAAATAATATCGAAAACTTTTACAGTTTCTCTGATGAAGGTCTCATTTCTCAAATATATTGGGAACTGAGTAAAATTTATAAAAATAAGAACCACTCTCCAATTGATAATTGCTCAAAAGATGAATGGGCAGTTTTCAGAAGAAGAAATCCAAACTGTCTATTGTTATATGAAAAAATACTCTACTGTTGATTAGAAAAAGGCAAATTAAAACAGCTCTGAGATACTACCTCACACCTACCTGAAATGACACATGCTGGAGGGGATGAGGGAAAACAGGTACATTAATGAACAGTTGGTGGAGTAAAGATGGGAAAGACCAGAGACAGAGAAATCAATTACAAAGTTTTTGCAGTATTTCAAGAAAGAGGTGATGAAGTCCTAAACTTAGGTAGAGAGCGAGATGAATTAGAGATGCTGTTGAAATGGAATCAGTAAGACCTGGCATTAGACTGAGCTGATGGAATACGTGGGCTAAGGAAGAGTGAGGACGATAGAATGATGTAATGGCCATAAATCTGTGTGACTGGAAGGATGGGGAAAGGGGAAAGAGTGGAAGAGGGCTGTGTTTGGGGGAAGATTATGAGTAAGGAAATAGCAAAGATGAAGTCTTTTGACTTTAAATTCGGGGCTCTCTGGAGGAGAGGAAAAATTGATAATCAGATATAGCATTTGATTGGACATTCTTATTGGCTCCCAAATTGTATCATTGAATATGAAAGCATTGGAACCCAGCCTTAAACATATACTCTTC
Organism: Pseudochirops corinnae; assembly: GCA_028646515.1. Classification (NCBI taxonomy): domain Eukaryota; kingdom Metazoa; phylum Chordata; class Mammalia; order Diprotodontia; family Pseudocheiridae; genus Pseudochirops; species Pseudochirops corinnae. The sequence goes on along the minus strand of CM053588.1, from coordinate 125,329,847 downwards.
CCATTCAGGGACCAATACAGAGCTAGACACGTCAACCTTAATGTTTACTTTGGTAATCCTTCTTTCTCCTATATACAGACTTGTATATTTTCTTCTATCCTCACTATAGTCAACCTCTCTCCATGCTACATCTTAATTCATGCCTCCTGAGTGATGATGATGATGGTGGCACTGGTGATACTAATAGCTAGCAGTTATACAAAATTCTTTACTTAAATCATCTCATTTGATTTCACAGCAACCCTCTGTGGTAGATGCTATTATTATCTCCATTTTACAGATGAGGAAACTGATGTAAACAGAGGTTAAGTGACTTGCCCAGACTCAGAACCACATAGCTAGTAAGTGTCTGAGGAAGGATTAGAACTCAGGTCTTTCTAACTCCAAGTTCAATATTCTATCCATCTTATCATCCTCATTGCCTAGCACTAGGTGAACAGCTATTTACAGTCTATAAAAGCATTAACTACCTGGTATGTGTTTTCTTACCATAAGAGAGGCTGACTTCCACCAAGAAACTTCTAACACACAATGAGAATAATTTCTGTAGGGCATAAATATACCTGGGGAATAATTGGTTGCTGTAAATAGTTTTGTGTCCTTGCCACCTCTCACATTTTCCTTGGTGTCCTTTAATTTATCAATCTTTTCACTGCACTCAGGAACAGATTTAGAACCTCTATATTACCTTCCTGAGCCTGCTATTTGCAACTTACGTCTCTAAAGTATAGTAATAAAAATAATAGTTAGCATTTATGTAGTGCTTTAAGGTTTACAAAGCATTTTCCAAATATAATCTAATTTGATCCTCAAAACAACTCTGGGAGGTAGATTATTATCCCCATATTACAGATGAGGAAACTCAAGCAGGCAGAGATTAAGTGATTTGCCCAGGGTCACACAGCTAGTAAATTCTGATGCTAGATTTGAATTCAGATCTTCTTGACTTCAGGTCCAGCACTCTATCTCCTTAGCCGCCTAGACAGAACAAGACAAGAGAGCTGTGGAAAAGATAAGTCTTAGAAGATGTATAGACTTTGCCCCTTTCCTTCATTCTAAATCAGGAACATATATAATTTATTGCAAACCAGTTATAATGATGCTTATTTTATAACAGCTTTAAAGACAAGTTTCCACAACTTTCCTCAAAATCCATTGTAATATTTAACAGCCCTCACAGTGGGAAGTTCTCCATCATCTCCAATTTAATTGGCCATATTCTACTTTCCATTTATTTTTGGAGACATTTCATATAGTCAAGCTCATGTGTGTAATTTGAGAGTAGAATAGTTACGGGGTGTTAGAGAAGACAGAAGCATTACCTATATGTGAGTCTGTGTTTTCTCCACCCAGGTAGAGTATAGCCATATTGACCCACATCAGGCATCCCACATCTGGGCTGTTTCATGATCTCAAGGGTATTAGAGTCAAGTCTGCCAGTCACTGTCAATCCAAAAAATGCTTGCATTTCCCGGAGTTTTCCATCTAAGGGGTGATTGCTCTTTTGAATAAGATGATTCCCTTCTGTTTCAAGTGTATAGAACTGACCTAAATATGCCTGATCCAAAAGATAAAAACAAAACAAAACACATACATACACACCCAAAGATAAAAACAGAAAATATAACTACACTCTTTCGGAAGTCATGATCTCTAAATTAAACTCATTGAACAGAATGATTTGGAACTGATCAAAGAAAACAAACCCTAAAACTTCTCAAACCCCAACCACACCCTAGAGGATGTTGGGCTTCTTTTGCTTGTTGGGTGATGTTTATGTTTTTAACTATCTTGTCTGCTATGTTCAGTCTGGTGTTTCCTAAAAACATTTTCTACATCCAAACTCTTTGCTTTGTAAATACAATCAGTTTCAGTCACATGGGAGCACCAAATTATGATGATTTCTACAAGCCCCTCCCAAGTTGCTCTTTGGTTCACACCGTGAATACAGGTATTCTAAACTGGTAGTTCGGACTATTCTAGTAAATCTCAAAATCCTTCCTGGTACATCCCTGGGGTAGTTGCCACTACTATATGTGCTTTTGTTTCTCTGTCTCTGTCTCCATCTCTCTATTTGTGTCTTTCTGTCTTTGTCTCTGTCTCTATCTCTGTTTCTATATCTTTGTCTATGTGTTGGTGAATCTGTGTTTCCATTTGTCTGTGTCTGTTTCTACCTCTGTCTCTCTGTCCCTGGTCTCTTTCTCTGTCTCCATGTGTCTGTGTCTGTGTGTTTCTCTCTGTTTGTCTCTCTATCTTTGTCTCTATCTCTCTTTCTGTCTCTGTCTTGTCTGTCTGTCTCTCCCTCAGCATTAGAGTCCCTTTTCCTGCTTCGCTCAGGACTTAACTGTTAGTCTCCCCCATCCCCATTCAGTGCCTCTTCCTAGAAACTTCCTCCTCTTAGAAAAATCAGGGACTCATTTTGCTGATGCTGCAAGGTCCTCAGATGGTTACAAAAGTAGCCTCTATTTTTCACTGTGTGTAGTCTGTCAGTCAACAACATTGATTAAGTACCTGAGCAAGCTCCCTGCTTTCTTCATGCTCCATCTTTGAATCTACAGGAAAAGCAGAAGAGGACGCTAGAGAGAACAAGCAGAGAAAGGACAAGATCTTCATCTTGGTTCCCACTTCTGTGCCTTGTTTTTGCAGGACTCCTTCCTCTCTTTACATGAAGCCTAGTCCTGCTTGGACAGAAATTCAGCAAGACAAGTCAGCAGGGCCATGACTCATTGATTGTATCATCTTTTAATTAACAACAGAGAAGTGCATGTCTCATAAACTTGCCATGATAGGATTTTATTTTCCTCTCAAACTTCATTTTGCAATCCCCAGATTTCCTTTTAATAATTACACACAACCATTCTTCATGGCCTACTTGACTCTATTATGAAGTTGGCCACGCAAGTGTAACTTTACTTTTTGTGAAGTTGATTTTTAAATATAGAAATATTGAATAGTTTTTATAAAAGCACTTTCAGTTCAATTGAAATCAATGAGATTAACAGATATATTTTCCTCTAAATAGCTAAAAGTATTTTCATAGCCTTTACTTCAGGAAATACCTGAGGAATTACCCAATCTCATTATTAGAAACACACAAAGAAAGAAAGAGAATGAATGAATGATTAACACTCTCACTATGTAGGCTCTGGATTTTCATCTGTTTCAGTCATAAACATATATCAGCAAAGAGATCTACTTTGAAAGGAGTATTTTTCCTATTCCCCTTGAATTTAATTTAATTCTCCAATTTAGATAGACACACATATACACAAACATATAGACAAACACACAGAAACAGAGATAGAGACAGAGACACAGAGAGAGGCACACAAATAGAGAGACAGAGATAGAGACAGAGAAACAAAAGCAGACATAGTAGTAGTTGCTACCTTAAGGACGCACGAGGAAGGATTTTGAGATTGACTAGAATAACCAAAGCTACTGGTTTATAACACCTGTTCCACAGGGTGAACCAATGAACACCTCAGAATGGGGGTCATCTATTCTGTGCTTAATATATGTCAAGTGTTGGGGGTATTAAAAAAAAAGATATCTGTTAAGGTTCCTAAAAGCATCAGTCTTGTTGTGGAGAAAAAAATACATACAAATGAAACAAAGGAGGGTATTTGTAAAATATAAAATATGATCCAGTGCTGAAACACAATAGAAATGATAATGATTTGGGGATGTCAAGAAGAAGGCTGTTGTGGTCATGGAGTATGTTATACTGGTATGATTTGAACTGAGTCTTGAAAGGTGGGCAGGACTTAATTGTAGAAAGGAGGGCATCTAAGGTGGAAAGAAAAACACAAAAACTATAGAAGGGGGAATGAATTTAGCACATGTCACAAATATTAATGAGACCAACCTAAAGAGAATGTGCATGTGGAGAATTGTGGGAGATAAGATTAAATAGGAAGAAATTGAGACAGATCATGGAAGATGTTGTATTGTAGGACTGAAATAGCCACCCTTGGCAATATAATAATTATCATCTGATATGTTTAAGCTATTTGGAATGGGATGCTGGAGCACAATACATTTCCCCTCCACTTTGGGGCTTCAGTCAGGATGGTGGGTATCAAGAAAATAGTTCCCACTGAGTCATGTTGATGCAATGAGGAGATGTCTTTCTTTTATTAATAGGGAAGGACTTCTTGGATTCAAAAGAGCATAAGATTCCAGATGTAGAGCTAGAAGAGACCTCAGAGACCATTTATTCCAATACCCTCAGTTTATAAATGAAGGGGACAATGGTGGTACAGGGTGGTACACACTGGCAGTAGGTATCAGAAGTAAGATTTAAACCCAAGTCCAATGATTCCAGAACCAGTACTCTTTGTACTATCCCATATTTCCTTCTTTGTTCAAAATTAACTTGTCCCTTGAAGGCCAAGGACACCTCCACTGGCTCTCAGATTTAGCACAGATCTGGAATGCAGACAGTACAACATTAATCCCAGCCCTGAGAGGTGTGTGAGGAGCAGTAATCAACCTGGCAAGAATAAGGTATGACTGCACTAGACTGGAAGTATTGAACTGAGATCTTCTAAATTCATTCATCTTTTTTCTTGATGGGCAGAAGCAGAAGATAAACTTCTCTTCTTTCCTCTCTCTTCCATTATTTCCCTTGGTTCTCCTCTAGTGACTAGGGGGAAGTGTGGTCAAAGTTAAGACAGATAAAGATGAACGATTCTGTCATGTTTTCTCAGCAGGACTTCTTGTGAGTTTTTATCTTTAATGGTTCTATTAAGAAAGATAAACACAAGATATCTGAGAGTGACAACACACTCCCATCCACAGACCACCTGTCCTACAGTCTTGATAGCCGTCATCTGGGGAAACAAATCCTGTGGAGAAGATGCTAGTCATCCTCACTGACCTCTAGTCAAACAGGAGGCAATATGTTATAGGCAAGTCAAAGTACCACCAACAACAACTTGACCTCCTTTAGGATCCTGATGGAAACAGCCCTGAACACGAGAATCTTTGGAAAAGCAATGCTCACAGCCTAGTACCAGCAGCCATCATTGTCAAAAGCAACCTCTATCAAGATATAGCCTGGCAGCTGCTCCTATAGGTGTTACAGCCATATCTATTGAAAACCCCAAAAAGAAAGTCCTTGTCATTAAAGGCCTTGATATTGTCAAATGACCTGACATTATAAATTGATATAATTTTCAGTGAAAATGGCATTAAAGAAGAAGGATTAACTCTGGTTTTTGTCACTGTACCCTTCAGACCATGGGACCTTACCATGTGATTTGCAACTAAAAACTTCTCTTTGGGGGTGTGTGCTGGAAAATGTTTAGCAACCAGATCTTTGAAACAGAATTATAATCAGGACATATTTTTAAGTGAAATTCGCATCAGTAGCATTTCCTCCATCCCTTTGTTAAGTCTAGACAATCAACAAAGCAATAAATCAAATCCTGATATATAGCATTTATCAATTTCTGAGGTGAAAATGCTCACACTGGAAATTTTAACACTTGGTTTCCTCAAGGTAATTTTAGCTGGCCCCAGCACACGCCTTCCTTCCCTGCATGTTGTCTTTTCGATTAGAATGTGAGCTCCTTGAGAGCTTTTTCTTTAATCTCTTTGAGATACAGACCTACTAGTGGTAGTATTATCTGATCAAATCATATACATAGTTTTATAGCTCTTTGGGCATAGTTCTAAATTGTTCTCCAGAATGGTTGGACCAGTTCACAACTCCACCAACAGTGCATTAGTGTAAGATATAATTCTGACCTGGTACCCTCTGTCTGAGAGAGTAGAGTGGCCAGGCTTCTGGACCCAAACTCCTGCTTCCCCTTCGAGCTTAAAGTCTCTTTTGGAGAAGGATGGGGGAAGAAGAGACTAGAACTGTCATTTCTGTCTCCCTTTGAGACATATAATGACATTTCTATGCTACATATAGAAGATAACTGTCACTATATCTTAAAAACCACTATCCTGTTGCTCAGGGGCTAAGGAAGAGGAAGAGGCCAACTAACTGAGATCTCAAAGACCCTGGACCAAAGGAAAGAAGTCATAAATGGAAGGTGATCTACTAACCTACAAAGACTTGTCTAGGAAGACAGGAATGCATGACTTGAAACTGGGTAGGGAGAGATATACCCCACCTACCCACCTAATTCTCTGGACAGCTCTGAGCATTGTTCTTATTTGTTGATACCAGTAAGTAGAGGAAAGTCTGAGGAACAGGAATTGCCTCTAGTCTATATGTCTATGGAGTGCCAGCTCAGTAGCCAGTTAAGATTTTTCATGATTACACCATTCAGACCTCAGTCATCATGGCCAACAGGAAGCAGGCAGAGGATATTTGTACATGCTCTGGACTGGGATACACAAAAGCAGTACATGCCAAGCTTCTCTGTGCTTTTTCTGTGCCTCACTGAGAATGCCTCAAGAGGACACTACATTAATTTCAACACAAAGTATCATAACATTTTTTTCAATCCCTTCTAAATTTCCATCAGAATTTTTTTTCTTTTTATTCTCATTTATTTTTCTATATGTGATCACAGTGTGCTTTACATCCTTTTGGTTAATAAAGATCATTTTGATTGGTTTGCATATTTGTACTGAACTAGAAATTTCCCAGAAAGTCCTTATGTTTTCAAGTACTCATTAAACATTTCTCTCCCATTTGCTTACAAAATTGTTTACTTTATGTCATCTGATGCATCAAGCATCTATTTCTTCATTGCCTAGATAGAACAATGACTTCCACAGTAGGACCTGGGGGCCACCTAGGGGGCCATGGCCTGATTCCAAAGGGTCCATTGACCAGAGAGTAGGAAAATGGATTATATCTCGTTCACCCTGTGATAGCTAGTCCTAGGGTTTGTCTCCAGCATAGCTGTACTGACCTTTATTCTTTAATTCTCTTTGTCCTTATTCCACTGTGCAAATTCCCAACCTTCCTACTTCTGCACTGGAAGTTAGCCCCTCAGAGTATTTACAGAGAGGGGATAGACCTAATTGTTGCCAGCAGTGACAGCAAATGTTATTGGAAAAATTGATGCCCCTTTCTTTTCCCCTGGATCCCTTTGTGGCTGTGGCAAGTGCCCCTTGAATGGTGGCCTGTGACTCCAGGGCAGTGAGCAATAAGTTAAAAATACCACTATCCCTTTTCATTTTGAATGAGATGGGATGCGTCGCAAAGGATAAGCCTCATGGTTGCGATATGCATTGTAAGACCTGTTACATGTTTCCTCTCAAACCCACCGCTCTTCTGAACTTGAATGCTATATTTTTAGCAAGGGCACAGCCATCCTTTCCGGGTACCCAGGTTGCCTCTTTGGTGGTGTCTTCACTGCAATCTCAGTATCATGCTCAAATCATCACCCTCCCTCACCCCACATATTCAATCAATTCCTAAATCTTATTGTTCCAGCCTGGACAACATTTCTCAAATCCATCACCTCCTCATCATGTATCACCCCAAGTCAGGCCCTTATCACCTCTTGCCTGGGCTATTGTGATAGCCTCCTGCTTAAAGTTTTTCTGCTTAAAGCCTCTTCCTACTCCAATCCATTCTTTGGTTCATGACCAAAGTGATTTTCCAGGTCTGATTATATAATTCTCTCTATTCAGTAAACCCTAACCCCCATTCAATAAACTCCATTGGTTTCCAACTGATTCCATGGACTATATTGATTTCATTTTTACTTCAGCATTTTACATTTATTTTTGGTGTAAATTTGATCATGTAAATAATTATTAGTATGGCAATATATGATGTATAAATAATATATTTCGGAGGGATATGTTATTTTTCTAACTGATTGGGATGCACATTAAAAATAATGGAAGCTACTTCCCTAGAAGATCACAAGTTATTGTGAGGGAAAGGGGGAATCAATCATAGCTCCAATCTCTTCTTCGATGAGTATGACAACAGATTTGAAAAGAATAATGGTCGTATAAAGTTTTAAAGAGAGAGCACGCTATCTTTAATTGAAGATTTTGACTTTGATCTGCTAGGTTACCTAAGGGATGCTTTTTTGAGCAGCTCACCTTTTCTTTATTTGTCTTTTTTTAAAATGAATTTTCTTTTTACTGGCCACGTGAGTAACTGGGAGAGGAGGGAAGGGAGCCGGCTGTGTGGCGGAGGGAGTTTCCACAACATTCCATTTATGCACAAAACTAAACAAGCACAAAACCATTATTGCGGTCAGAAGTTGGCAGCACCGGGGAAGGGGGGAAACTGGGGGAGTCAGTTAAAAAAAAATGCTGGCCTCCCCCCCATCTGGGCGGTCGGGTTGGGGGGAGAGGTCTGCTTGGTCTGCTACAACTCAAGAGGAATGAGAATATCAAAGGTGGTTTGGGAAGACCAGTGGGATGAAGAGGGGGAGGTCAGGGGTTGGGGGCGGTTTGGCCAATGGGTGAAGGGATTGCCCTGCCCTTGCTAGGATCCCCCCAGACCCTCTGGTCTGGCAGGAAGGGGTTAGCCTGTTCCTCCACTGTGCTTGGGCAGCCCCAGCAGGGGGGCCAGAGGTGGGAGACTCACAAGGGCTTCCTCTCCAGGGAAATCACGGCATTGCCCCCCCAGTTTCTTGGCCAGGATACAGCGATCCTTCCCCTCATAACAATCGGCTTGTAACTGGTTTTTGATTCCTGTCAGTTTCTTCTCTATGGCGTCCTTGGGGGTTGCATAGATCATTTTGCTCTTGAGGGGGGTACACTCGGGGGCCCCCTTCTTGCTCTCCTTGGTCTCGTAGGTAGCATCAGAGAGCGCATAGCGGCAATCCTAGTCACGCAGCATCTTGACGAAGGTGGCGTAGGGGCCATCCACGGTCTGCCCCACGTTACCCACCAGGATCTCCCGCACCATGTTCTTCTTATCCTCGCTCAGGTTGAACAACGAGGCCTTCTTGCACTTCTTCACCTCCTTGGAGGTCGAGGACTTGCGAACCTTCATGTCGTTGAACACTTTGATCACTCCATCCACAACCACACCAGAGGCTAAGGTTCCGGAAAGGAGCGAGCGAGGGCAGGAGAATGAGGGAGGAAAGAAGGACCCCTTTGCCGCCGCTGCCTGGAGCCGACAGAACTTCTAACTTGCTTCAGGGGGAGGTAGAAGAAAGGGACATAGGAAGAACTACTCACTACTTCCATTTTTGGGTGGATCAATTAGTTTGCCTAAAATTATATAATTGTTTCAATGGCAAATAAAAATTATAGTTGTTGTTGTTCAGTTACATCAGTTGTGTCTGACTCTTCATGACCCCATTTGGGGTTTTCTTGGCAAGTCACTTAACCTCTGTTTGCCTAATTCACTGGAGAAGGAAATGGCAAACCACTTCGGGATCTTTGTCAAGAAAATGGATTTTTTTCACACATACGACATTTCTTTAGAATCCTAAGTCCTATTAAATAATTGAAAGGAAAACATTATACTGCTTGATATAGTATGAAATATGACTGACTTGACTATGCATATTGCATATGTCCAACAGGAAATTGATGTCAATTTTCTGACTGGGTCATCGGATTGTTGGGTCAATTGGATCAATCCAGTGAGATTTCTGGATTTAGGTTTGAGCCAAGGAAGATAACACACACTCAACACTGGGTTGATTGGTAAGATGCAGACTTGGAACATGTTTGTTTCATCCATAGTGACCTGCAGATTCCTGAAATAGGACAGTATCAGCTTCAATTGGGAGGTCCAGCTTAGTCTTGTGACTAAGAAATCCGTGTTAATAGCTCCAAACAATATTTTAACTCTCAGAAGCTGATGGCCCAGGAAGTATCACAGCTCAAGGATGTCACAGTTCTCAGTGTTATAGCTCTCTCTGGAGGCCACTGGGGATTTTCCTTTGACCTTGATCCAAATCAGGAATCTCTGGAGAGGTAAAATGGCAGGCTATTTAGAAGTGCTAATTTTAATACAGTTTCAAAAGTTCCAGTCTTGAACCATTCAGCTTTTCCCAACACAGTCCTATTTCTAAACCAAGCATCATAGATGCTGCCGCCTTCCAGCTCAATTTTCTATACCAGTGACTATAGAGAATGTGGGTCATCACAGGGATCAACAGCCCAAACCTTTGGGCTCTGTCCAGCATGAAACATACATCATTAGAAAACACATATATCCCCCAGTGCCATTATTCCATGTTCCCCCTTCTTTGTCCCTCTTTCTTCTCTTCCCAAAGTCCTGATTCAGGCTAGATTCCTGGTTGCTTCCTTTATTGGCTGGCTCTTCAACTCCTTTTATAGCCTCTCTTGGCACCTGGAGCTTGAAAATCTAACTTTGGAAGCTGGGAGGGGGAGGGGGGAGGAGAGGGCAGAGAGATTTGAGACAAAAGGTCCTTGGTTCATTCTACCCTTTTCTCATTACCTGATGGACCAGAGTGGTCCCTTAATGATTTATTCTAGACCTACAAGAAACCAATTTAGGGGTTTGAAACCTACTCTCCTAACCTCCTCATACACAATGATGGATCCATGTGTCTCTTGATAGATAGGTCCTCTTCTTGATTTATTCTTAAATGAAATTAACAGCTAACACTCTAGCACCACTTACCAAAGGGACAAGCTTACTCTCTGTCTCAACATTTGTCTGTTAGCAGACAAGGTCCCCAGGGTGAATGCTACTTTTTGTACTCTTAAAAGGTTGTTAATATTGTGATTATTGATCCATATATTTTTAATGATAATAACAGTAATTGAGTTGTTTTTCAATTGTGTCCAACTCTTTGGGACCTCATTTGTAGTTTTCTTGGCAAAGATACTGGAATGGTTTGCCATTTCCTTCTTCTGCTCACTTTATAGAGGAGGAAACAGGCAACAGGGTTAAATGACTTGCTCAGGGTCACATAGCTAGTAAGTGCATGAGGCCAAATTTGAACTCAGGCTTTCCTGAATACAGGCCTGGTGATCTATCCTCTGTGTCAACCACCTTCTAACTATTTTAACATGGGATGTAATAATTTATATTCCTTCCATCAACTAATGTCATAACAATACATTTTAGGAAACATGGAATCACAGTCTGCCAGAGTGACTGAAGAGGCAGCTTCCTTTTTTTTATTAGCTGGATTGGACCTTCTTGGCTCAAAACTGACCTGAGCCCCACTTGCTCTCAAATCTGTGATGTTTGAAATGCAAATAGTGTGATTTCTGCCCCCCGCTCCCTATTCCACTTTCCAGACACATAAGAGACTCTAGCAATGGGGAAAATGATTATACATGATATAATTATTAAGTTATCAAGGTTACTTTTGAAAGATTCACGTTTGGATTAAACTAGAACTTTCCCTGAAAGTCTGTATATTTGCAAGGGAAAGTGACAAAGACTGGACTTGTGATTTCATTGGTACAGTGAACTCTCAGGTAAGGAAACCTCTTCTACCAAGGAAAATCAGTGCCTTCTTCACTACTTAGAGGCTTATGGTATTTTCTAGAGCATTGAGAGGTTAAGTGATTCGTCCAGGATTTGTCAAAGGTGGGACTTGAACTCATGTCTTTCTGGCTAGTTTTCTAAACATTATGCCATACTGGTTCTCATGTACTTTCTGTTTTTTAATTTTATTTTTAATTTATGGAAAAAAGCAAGCACTTCCATGGCATAGTATGATAAAAAGACAATTGTACACGAAACAGCAAATCTACTTTGTACAACTTGCCATTCCTTTCAAATACACAACAAAATTATCATGCAAGTTTTTTTCTTTTCCCTCCCCCTCCACCTAAGAGATGGTTATCATTAGACACAAATAGGTGTGTGTATGTATGTATGTAAAATTATTCTATACATACTTCTATTTATCAGTTCTTTCTCTGGATTCAGATAACCTCTGTCTTAATATTTCCCTTAATAGTTAATTTGGTTATCGATAATAGACAAAATAACTTATTCTCTCAATATCATTCTTAAAACAATATTGCAGTTATAGCATACAATGTTCTATTGGTTCTGCTCATTTCTCTATTCATTATTTCCTGCAAGTCTTTCCATGTTTTTCTAAAATCATTGAACTCATTATTTCTCTAACACAGTAGTATTCCATCATGATCATATGCCACTTCTTCAGTCATTCCCCAATGGATGGAAAACCCTGCAATTTCCATTCTTTGCCACTGCAAAGAGAGTGGCTATAAATATTTCAGAACATAGAGGTTCTTTTCCATTTTCCCTAATCATCATTGGAAATAGACTAAGTAGTGATATTGCTGATTCAAAGGGTATCGGTAATTTAATAACTCTCTGGACATATTTTCAAGTGTTCATTAGCATACTCTTCCTCTACAAAGATTGCTAAAAAGTACCAGTAACCTCTTCCAGTATGTTTTATTTAGTCTGTCTTATTGCGGGATATCCAGATACTCCACCATTTTATGGATAACTTATTAAAAAAGACCTCAGGGTTACCACCAGAGAAGAAGAAGAAATTGAGCTCTGAAATACCTTTCTGCAGCAGTATTCATATTGCCTGTAATGAGCACCCAGAGCTTTACTCTTGGCATTTTCCTTATTCTAGGGACCAGAAAAGGCAACCAGATATCCTATAATTCTCATTAACCCAATAAAACCACATAAATATGGTGGTAATATTCTGATGAGAGAAAACCAAATAGAAAATACAAACTAGTCATGATTTCGATCAACATTTGGTTTTGAAATCAGCTTCAAATTTTATTTGAGTAGAAATAAAGAAGAAAACTAATAGATCAATGATTTATTCATTGTAAAAAACTTAGAAATATGGAGTATGTTCAAAACAGACTAATGATCAGAGATGTTTAAAATTCTACTCAATCATCAATATGACACAATCCAAACTTCACTTGGATTCAGTCAAAGGGACTCACTCGAGGACTGAGAGGGCCACAAGTGGTCTTGAGGCTGCAGGTTCCCCACCCCTGTCTAGATACTCTAGATAGTATTTTCAAAAGAGAGAATCAATAACAAATTCATGAGTTAAAGAATAGTTTAGGAGCGGCTAGGTGGCACAGTGAATAGAGCACCGGCCCTGGGGTCAGGAGGTTCTGGGTTCAAATCCGACATCAGACACTTAACACAAAACCTACCTATGTGACCTTGGACAAGTCACTTAACCCCCAATTGCCCTCCAAAAAGCAAAAAAAAAAAAAAAAAAGAATAGTTTAACAAATTCAACAAACTTCTATTCATCAACACTGGGTACCTCAAAACTTCTGTTTATGTAATAAATCCTTTTTATTCATCATGAGTGACTTATTGAGTATTAGGACAAACAACAAAACCAACAACAATGAATTCCACTAACATATGAGAAACACAGCAAGCGGCAGTTAGAAACACAGAAAGAACAAAAGGAAGAAAAAGCCTCAGTTTCCCTCACAACTAGGTTAGGTCCCATCCATAGGACGGCATTTTTTTCTGCTCAGCAATTTTCTTCACCAACTCTAGCCAGATTCAAGGGAGTCATGAAAATCAATCAACTGAATTGTGGAGGACTACTTTGGGGAAAATGGCATTGAATCTCCCATGTCCCAAGGGGTTATGGCTGTAATTTGCACCAACCTCCTCTCTCTTGACCAACACAGAGCACCAAGTGCTTAGGCATCAAGCTCAGAAAGTCAATATATCAATAGCCTCTGATTTTCACTGTGTAGGATCCCCTTCCTTTGGGGCAGATTTCAGGTCATTTGTAGCTTGTGGTCCTAGAGAGTTGCTTAAAGTTCAGAAAGGATAAATTTCTTGTTCATTCATAATCACATAGCTAATAAATACCAAAGCCAAGATTGGAGTCTTTTGATTCAGCTCTTTTATACTCAAAGTATGGGACTATACAACCTCTATCTAGCAATTTAAGGAAAGTAAAAGGGACTTGTGAGTGTCAAGCATCTTAAGGATCAGATAATGAACTGGCAATATGACAAAGAATGTGTATAAAACAAGAACTCACTGGAGGACTATTCTGAGTAAGGATCACTTGTTAGTTGAAGAGTGTCTGCTTTGATTACAATTGGGTCAGGATGTAAAAGTGTTGATTAAGCCTCATTCCTTACTCACAACTGAAATTTGAACTTATTTTACTAACTGGAACAATGGCAAAAGACAACAGTAATAATTGACAAAAGCATAAAAAAAAGATCTTAAATATTGGATCATCACTGATAGATTTAAAAAAAACCCATGTGTTGATACATCTAAAAGACGCTTTACATTTTAATCATATCCTAGCTACAATTTAACAACTGGTTGCTTCTTCCAACAGCAACAATTCTTCTATCACGGAGATCAAATTTATAGTATGTTGGTCCACTAAAGAAGTAGAAATAGTCTAGGGGAAAAAAAGAAATAAAATAGTTACGTTACAGATGTTTTCAAACTTTTCAGTTGGAGGAAATTACAACACTTGTTTCTAGACTGACTTTTCTTAACGTTATAGCTTTTCTCTGAACCAATCATTTCATTGATGTGGGGAACACTTAGTATGGAAACTCCCTCTGACAGTGTAGACTAGCAACTTCCTCATAACTTATAGCCTTAGTGCCTGATTCTCTGAGAGGTTAATGTGACTTGCTCCTAGTCACAGAACTAGTATGTGTCAGAGGCAAGACTTGAACCCAGGGATGCCAGAGTCCATGACTGGCTATTATACACTATGCTATCTGTGCTGCCTCTGAGGGTTTTTGGTTCAGACCTCTCTTCACAGGGCCTTTTATTGTTATTTCTATAAATACAGTTTTTAAAATGTTCTCACAAAATAGGTATTTCTACTTACCATCTTTCTGGAAAACAGCATCCACATTGCTTGTCAACCCATGGAATTTATCTGCTATATTTTTAGGATAACCAGGATCCATGGCATGTCTTCGATGATCAAATCTGATAAAAGTAGATAGAGGTTTATAACAATAAGTAACCCACACTTGAAGTCTACTTTATATTTTTCAAAGCACATTTTCTTATTTGATCTTCACAAATATCCTGGAAGATAAGTGGGACAAGATATTTATACCCATTTTATAGATAAGAAAATTGAACTCCAGAATGGCTAAGTGACTTGTCCAAGGTGAAGTTGTCAGCAGTAGAATCAGCACTAGAAATCTAGCCTCTCAACATCTGTGTTATTTCTAAAGTAAGAGATCTTATGGTTTACAAGGTCATTGGTATACCTGCACAAAACATTGCATGAGAAGATGTGTGTTTGTGTTTGATACCATGTTAGTGTTGAGAGTCACAGTCACCCAATTGTTTGGGCCATCTGCAAAATATTTGCTTCAGAAGACTAGAGTTGAATCCCTGAAAAATGAACACTTGCATTGCATTACTCTTCCTTTCCATTGTACCGCAATGTTTCAGTCCAACCCGATGTGTTTTCTTCTTGTATAGAAGCCACTATTCCATTATTTGAATGAGAAATTTGGAAGAAAAAAAAAAAAGAATTTTCACAGACACTAGCTTTGCAAGGACGATGTACAAATCATGGAAAGGGCATTGACCCAAGAGTCAGGACACCTAAGTGATATGGTACTTTATTATCTTAATGGAGCCATCAATTCATTGGTACTCCCTCCATGAGTACAGGTCAGAGACTTTCCATATTATTTCCTCCTCTGTAGTAATCCATATCACCAGTAATATACTTTGCACCACTTTTTGCATACAAGTCATCATCATACTGCACAAAGAAAATGAGGTCTGTAGACATAAAGTCATGACCAGTAAGTGGTAGATTGCAACTTCAACCCAAATCCTTTGACTCCACAATTACCACACTTCCTTATCATGTTTCCCTTTTATATTATTTTTCATTTTCAATCTTTTGACATGCATACATATATATATATGTATATTTCCCATGACTTTCATCAATATATTACAGCACCAAGAGAACATTGGTATTGAAGATATGGCTATTTGTCTCAAATGATCCCCAAAGAGCTATGGAATCCTGAACTAACTCCTCATTTTGTTTCAGAAAACTGTGACTATTTTGTCAAACACTTGAGTACTTTGTAGCAACAAACATTCAGTTCCTTGAAAATCACTGGAATATAGAATTACCTATTTTCCTCTGAATTTTTTCATGTTGTCAAAAAAGAGAAGGATGACTTCCTCTCAACTCAAAAACAGATTTCAACTTCTGAATATGGAAACATGTACCCTTACCTCCAGTACTGGTTCTTTACAAAGAAGTATGTTTTTCCATGGTAACTATCTGAAACAGCTGCATCTATGGCTTGCACAGTTCTTGGGAAGCCAAAGTCGGAGATATCTTTGGGGAAGCCAGGCCTGATTTCGTAGCCAGATAGAGCCCAGTACTGGTTACCTATAAATAGTGATGGGAAGCCATTATGTAAAACTCCTCAATTTCTCTAAATTGTTTCTATCACAATTTGTCTCATTGCAAATCATTATAAAAAATGAAATTAGAGCAAATGTGTGTGTTTTTTTTTAAATAATCAAAGGTATACCCATACTGAGAAATCATAGTTAATGGTACCTCTCACTACTTGCACAATAAAAGCCAAATTCCTTAGCTTGGCCCTCAGTGATTTGACCCCTACTTACCTCTTTAAAATAATTTCCCATTAATCCTCTCTGCTCCAACCAAATTGACCTACTGAGCAAACAAAATTCCTGTCACGTGCAAAAACTATTCCCATAATAGCCCCTCTGCTCACATTGTTTTTTCTATCAGGGATGCCTTCCTAGAGAGGCTCTTTTCATTTCAAAGTCAGTGCCTTCTTTCTAGCCCTAGAAAAAGAGCTGATTGCCTCACATAAATTCTTGTAGAATTCATTGCCTTCCTTATCTATTTGATATAGTACAGACTTATTTGTTAAATTACTACTTAGTTTTCATGATGCATAGTTTATCTAGCAAGACTGTAAGTTCTTTGAGGAAAGAGGTAAGGTCTTATCCTCATCTCTAACCCAACACACACACACACACACACACACACACACACACACACATACACACACACACACACACACACACAAAATTTAGCATAGGGCCTTCCTTGCTAATAGTACAGATTCAAGGAGTACTTTTCAATGGGGGTGGTATCAATAGCTAATAACTATAAAAGAACTTTTATTATTGTGACAGACTTCACAGCAGTAGACACCCAGCAAGAGAAACTAGATTTTCCTTTCTGGTACTCTCAGCATTATAACCGGCCAGCCTCTGCTAATCTGGTCTTGGACATATGGAAATGTGGTGAAGCTGCTGGTTATCTCCAATGTCAGCTTCCCACTTGTAAGTTCTCAAAGAATCTCCTATTGTCCTCGGGAAAAACCCGAAGTAAAATTCTATACCTAAACATGTAAAACTTTTTTAGCCCAAACTTTGAAATAGCCTAGCATAGTAGATAAAGTGCTGTCCTTAAAATCAAGAAAACCTGAGTTCAAATCCTGTCCCTGATATAACCTGACCTTTTAGTCCCCATTTAACTCTCCCTGACTCTGAATTACAGATGAACTGCCAATCTATATCAGTATATACTAGGTATTCTTCATACTTGTGAAAATCACAGAACTAAACACGAAATCTAGGTATTAATGTACTAGGTATTAATGCTTTAGCATTGGACTACTTTCAAAAATTAATATTAGGGTAATAATTAGATAATTAATGAGAGGAAATGCTCTATGCTTCAATTATTGGGAATATTTCAGGCAAATAATTCAGAATCATATTCTCTGTTTGAGTTTGTATAGTCTCATCCTAACTAGATTTTTTTTAAAAAATAGTTCAAAACCCCACCATGAAATGATATATCTTTTCTCATCATATTCGTGTAAATGGTATGAACAAGGTCAGGCCACGCAAAAGTTGGGGCAGCTAGCTGGCACAGAGCACAGAGTACCAGGCTTGGAGTCAGGAAAACTTATCTTCTTGAGGTCAAATCTGGCCTTAGACACTTACTAGCTGTGTGATCCTGGGCAAGTCACTTAACCCTGTTTGCCTCAGTTTCTGGAAAAAGAAATAGCAAATTGTTCCAATATCTTTGACAAGAAAACCCCAAATGGAATCATGAAGGGTCAGATGTGACTGAAAAATAACTGAATAACAAGAAGATTTATCTTCACTTCAGTTCAATGTTTCCATTCTCTTACTATGCCATCACTCTACTCTGGTGTCCAGTGAGTTCATACTGCCTCAGTTGACAAGAACTTCCCACTATGGCACATATAAGGGCAGGAGAGCACATTGTGCTTCCTGCTGAAAATCAAAAATAGCTGATATAGATCACTGGATCAGCCAGTTAATAAGCATTTATGAAGGACGTACTCTGTACCACATAGTGTGTTAAACACTAGGGATACAAATAGAAGGAAACAAGAAAGTCCCTGCCTTCAAGGAGCTTACTATCCATTATTCTAATGGATAAGGATTAGATTTGGGATTTCATTAATCAAAGGGATTTCCAGATTAAAAAAACAATCATCTACTAATGGAGGTTGGCATCTATTCTTCAAATTCTGGCCTTAGAGAGTTGCCTAGAGCACTGATAGGTTAAGTGAGATGTCCAGGATCATACAACCAGCATGTGTTAGAAGTGGACTATTAAAAAAAAGTAACTTATTAAAAGTCCCTCATTCCAAGGTCTAAAATTACAGATTCCTGACATGGGGACATGGGAAAGGACAATAAATGGTAACTGAAACTAGGTCATGCCTCTCTCTCTGGGCAGGACTAGGGTAAGATGAGAAATCCAGCTGCAGTTACCTTTAAATAGAACAACTATATCCCTTTCAACATTCTCATAAGCAGCTTGTATCCCAGATGGTAATGATGGCCAGAATAAGGAAATTGTATGGAGTTCAGGCTTCAGTAGATGGTGGTGCCTTCGCCAAAAATACCTGATGAGAATTTTTGAAAGAAAGGAAATAAAATTAAGGTTGACAGTAATTATCTCCTTCAATAAGTGAACCAAGATGGATGTAATGAAGTCGATTTGGGTTATGTCTCATAAAGGACTGATTTACCAAAATCATAGAGAGTTACTGATTTAAGAAATCATCTTATCCCAAACCCTTCTTGCATCTTAAGCTATTCCACAAAGATATCTATAACAGTTCTCTTTTCCTCTAGAACAGAAGTTGGCAAACTATGGCACATAGGCCAAATATGACCCTTTGCTTGTTTTTATATGGCCTGTGAACTAAGAATGGTTTTTACACTTTAAAATTTACCATAATTCTTAGTTTGGGGTCATACAAAAACAGTCAGTGGCTCCTAGTTTGCCAACCTCTCCTTTAGAGGTTTAAAGCACTATAGACAAAAGCTAACTGTGTGACCTTGGGCAAGTCACTTAACCCCAATTGCCCTACCTTTTCCCCTCCAAAAAAAAGCAAAAAAAATAAAACACCATAGACACAACCATTATTTCCAGTGAAAACCATAACCAACCAACCAACCAACCAACCAACCAACCAAAACACACAGAATAGAAAAGGAAAAGCAGAGTTTTAGGTTATGAGTTAAACCCGATCACTTTATTTTTAAAGTGTGTTGGGATGCATCTACAAAAGAAGAAATTAATGGAAGTATTGATTCAGTTTTATACTTGTCTTTAAAGATTATTATTTCTCCACGGAGATTGGTAATTGCATCAAATGTCAATTGTGGGTCACAGGTTCTCGGTGTTGTGGGTCCAGTAGGTTTGACAGAATTATCTGAATGACCTTAAAGACAACATTTAAAGAGGCAAGATTTTTAAAAGTGAAGGGTTACAAGACTATTGTGAGGCTTCTTGAAGTAATCTAAGAGGAGAGGCTCTAGCAACATAGATAAGTGTTGGAGAGACTAGGGAAAGATCTCTTGGAGAGATAGGATTTGTCCCGTCATAGTGGGAAGAATGTCTTCACCTCAATCCAATTCACTATTATATATTTATCTAAAGTTTTAGATATAGCCAGTCCTCTGGCCATCACACAGATCCAATACATGGCATCCTTTTGGAGGAGGAAGGAGATTATACCTATAGTTAGTGGTATTCTCCTCCTGCTTGAACAGCAGCTTTTATACTAATTGCTAGAAGAGCATTAGTTGAGCCATTTTAAAATTAAAACAAACAAGCTTCTGGGTATCAGCAGCTTACAAATGCTAAAGGAAGCAGACTTGTGGAGAGAATCTTCAAGAGGGTAAAAGGTAAGTTCTTCAGAACCTATGTAGGCCCATACCTGGAGTTGTCCAGACACAAAAATGGGCATAGGGCTCAGCTCATAACTTAATCTATGAACGAGTCACTAAGAACAGCTATTCACAGAGGAGAATTCTGCTTACCATAGAGAAACTGAATGCCATTAATGTCATCCTGAGGCAGTACATAAGTGCTGGGTTCAGAGAAGGAATAAGCAGGGAACATCAAAGCACCAGGATCAGTAGAATGAGAAAGACCCAATGAATGGCCAAATTCATGAGCAGCAACAATGAATAAGTTGTAATCTGAAACAAGAGGGTAGTCATAACTTTTCCTTATAACCAAAACTCTAGGAATTATGATTATAGATGTTGGCATGCCCAAATCAGAAATGGCTGAAGACCTCTCCTCCCACCCTATATTTAAGACCTTGTTCACACATAGAATCAAGTAGTGGTAAGTAGATGTATCCAGGCCCTCTTTATACAATTTGAGAATAAGCTGGTACATTTTTCTCGTGGAATGTTTTGAAAACTAACTCCCCCATTTAACATTACAAAAATGAAGAAACAGAAACATAATGTCATTTGTCCAGGGTCACAACGTAGTTAGAGGCAGATCTAGGACTTGAAATCAAGTCTCTTGACTCCCATTTCAATGTTCTTTCCATTATACCTCACTAAACTTTCTTGTTCTTTATTTTTGGTTCTTTCTCCACTCTTTGGTCTTCCAACATCCTTAATCTTCATTGGTATAGTCAGAGCCAGCTTCAGGATATGAATGAAAATGGGTATTGAGGGTAGGCACAGGGGGTTAAAGGTGACATTAATTTTGGCATTTAGTCTTATACTGCCTTGCATTGTTTTATATTTGTTTCTTTTCAGCTTCTTATGTAAAGTTCTTTGAAAATCTCAAAACCTTGTTTCTCAAACAAGACACTCCTCCTAGCTTGGGGTATTTTCGCTGTCTCCCATGCTTGGAGCTCCCTTCCTCCTCATCTCTGCCTCCTGCTTCCTTGAAGTTCCAGTTAAAACCCCAGCTTCTATGGGAAGCCTTCCCCCACTCCTCCTAATTCTACTGCCTTCCTTCTGTTGATTATCTCCAATTTATGCTGTATATAGCTTGTTAATAGATAGTTCTATGCATGTTGTCTCTCCCATTAACCTGTGAGGTCATTGTGTCTTACTTTTCTTTGTATCCTTAGGGCTTAGCATAGTGCCTGCCATACAGTAGGGACTAAATTGTTTGTTGACCAATTCACTAAATGTAAGCTCTTATTATTATATAAACTTTCTACTACAGATAAAATAGTCTACTGGTTTTCCTCAGAAAATGCCTTTGTGTTTTCCCACACTCTACCTGCAAAGACTACTTGGAATTCTCTGTTTACTTATATCTGAAATCTTATCCATCCTTCAATGCCCATCTCAAATGCCATCTCCTCTTTGATGTCTTCATATCTCTCTCTCCACCTCATCCTCACCAGGTTATAATAGTTACTCCATCCCTCTGCACTTCTGCAGCATTTATGATATTTCTCAACCCTCTAACCCATTCACCACACAGTTGCCAAATCAATATTCCTAAAACACAGAGTAGATCATGCCTTTATCCCTATTCAAAAATATTTAATGGCTCTCTGTTGCTGCTGGACTAAAATATAAAATTCTTGGTTTGGAAATTAACAATTAATTATAAATTTAATTGTCCAGGCTAATTTTATATCACTCACTTTCAATCACTCGCCATCTGGTCAAATTGACATCATTGGTCCTCACGTGTGACATTTTGTTTCCATCTTCCACAGCTTTCCACAGGTTACCTCCCAATTCTAAAATTAACTCTTCATTTTTATCTCCATCTCTCAAACTTTCTTCGAAACATGGCTGAGGTGCCACCTCCTATTCAAGGCCCTTCCTGAGCCCTGATAGGTTGCATTCCTTCCTGAAATTCTTTACCATCAATCATAGGTCAAGAACTAGAGGGACCTCAGTGGCACCTAGTTCTGTCGCCTCATTTTACAGATAAGAAAACTGTAGTCCTGGGGGGTTGTGACCTCCCCATGGTCACACAGGTATAAGAATCAGAAGCAGAATTTGAACCCAAGTCTTCTGATAGAAAAGTCAGTGTTCTTTACACTACTCTGTTGCCTCCCACCCTTTGGGAGGCAACACCCTTTGTGTATAACCCCCATAGAATATAAGCTACTTGAGGGCAGGGGCTACTTTGCTTTTATCCTTGTATCTCTGGGGTCTAACACAGATATACACAATTATTTTTATTTGAGGTCTATGATTTCATCAATGTCAGGAACTCACACTGGATATACCTTCCATCACTTCAGATCAGCAACTCCTTTATAAGTTAGTCTTAGAAAGTTGCCTGGGTACTAGAAGACAAGTGACAAGTTATTTGACAACTATATGTAAGAGTATCAACTTGAATATAGGCTTTCCTGATTCTGAGGAGAGCTCTTATCTCCCTCTTCAATAAACTTCAGTGCCTCCCTATTCTTTCTAGGATCAAAAACAGTCTTCTGTCTTCTATGGTCCCACAGCCCGGCCCCTTCCTACCTTTCCAGGGAAAAGGATGAGAGTCTTCTTGTTCTAGAGTCCTGCTTTTGAAAAGCCAGTGATTTATTGATTAGAGACACATTTGGACCATTTGCTTTGGCCCACCCATTAAGCCTTTCACCTCAGTGAGTTTATTTGGTACTTAATAACTATTTATTGAATTTGGCTAAATTTAATGATGTAGGAGTAAGAGAGAATGTTTAAACTATGTAAGTGAAATGATGAGATATTTTCTTAATTGAGACTATCTCTCAATGCATTGCACTTTTTTGTTCCAGAAATTGAGTGGTGTGGTATCATGGAAAAAGTACTCATTAGAGTGAGAAGAATGGGTCTGAATCCTGCCTCCACCACTTACTAGCTGTGTGTGTGTGTGCCCTTGAAAAAGTTACTTCCTTTCTCTGAGACTCATTTTCTTTAGCTATCAAATGGAATTGGACTAGCTGGCCCCTGGTGTCACTTCATTCAAAAAATGCTCAGTTATCATGTATTAAATACCGACTATGGTTCCCAAAAGGCATGGAGAAGTTGGAATCCGATGGGTAGAAAAAGTATCCATGTCGATGGTTTACATAGATCATTGACGTATTGGATTCCATCTGACAAGGATATAGTAAGCCCGCTTTGATGTTTCAGGTACTATGTATGTGTGTGTATACACAAGGGAGGAGAACAGGGTAGACAAAGACACAGGCTGTTCATTTAATGTCTTCACTCAGTAAAAATCAAGTGATATTCTGGGTTATGATTATGCAAAAACAAACAAACAAACAACAGATTAGAAAACTGTCAATTGGTTGGAGTCTAAGGAAATTCTGTTGTTAGTAGCTTGAGCCATTCAGTTCATCCCCTTCATATTACAGATGAGGAAACTGAGACTGAAAGTAGTTAAGTGACTTGTTCAAGATCACATAGCTACTAAGTGTTAAAGTTAACATTTGAACCTAGATCCTCTGACTCCAGAGTCTTGTTCTACTTTGATTTTCCAGAAAAGAAATGTTAAAAGAACTGTGTGGGGCAAAAAAAAAAAAAACAACAACAAAAAACATTCTCAAAAATACCAATTCAAGAACTGTTTTTTGTAACTTACTCCTGGAGCTCATGGTCCAAGTTTCATCTTCATCAAAATGAGCATCTCCTCCAATTCCCTGGCCCGGTTGAAATGCATGTGCAAGGATTCCATCCGTACCATCAAAGGGTGAGTTGTCACCATGATCTGTGATCAAAACGAAATCAGTGCTGAGCTTTTCAGAGTCTCACATTGGACAAAGAGGCTGTATTTAGCATGACAAGCTTGCTATTACCTCCTCGGACAAAAGAGATCTTTATGTCAGCTTCACCATTATAGATCCTGGTGAACTTCAGAGGTGCTGAACCACTCCAGATCTGAAAGGCTTTCTCAACTGCCGAATCCACATCAGCTTTTGATATATCTGGTGTGTAGTTTATAATGCTTTTAAATGAAAGGGATGGGTAAGAGACTTATCAACATTAAACTCATCATATTATGCATTAATCATCAATCACTTTGTGATTTTTTTTTTTTAGAGTTAGCCGGGTACTTATTTTAACCTCTTTCCTAGATAAAAATTCCTTGTGGGTAGGGTCATAGAATCAGAGCTCTGTAGCCAAAATAGAGGGCAGCTAGGTGGTGCAATGGGTAGAGTGCCAGGCCTGGAGTCAGAAGACTCATCTTCCCGAGTTCAAATTTATCCTCAGACACTGACTAGCTGTGTGACCCTGGGCAAGTCATTTAATGCTGTTTACCTCAGTTTCTTTATCTGTAAAATGAGCTGGAGAAGGAAATGGAAAATCACTCCAGGGCCCTTGCCAAGAAAAACCCAAATGGTGTCACAAAGAGTTGAATATGACTGAAACAACTGAACAACAAAAAGCCGAATTAGACCTTAAAAGTCATCTAGTTGAACCTCTCATTTTACATACAAGAAAACTACGACCTAGAGATATTAAGTGACTTGTCCACGATCACACAAGGAAGAAGTAGCAGAGATGGGTTTGGAACTCGAGTCTTGTGTCCCTTGTAGTGCACCATACTACAATGTGATGGTTCATCCTTGTATCCCTGATGTCTGATATAGTGCGTTACATATAGTAAGCGCTCAATAAATGCTGATTTTTTTTTTTGTGAAAGTGAAGTCAGGTGCTTAATGTCACATATGATTTCTCCTTCCTGTTTTTGGAATAAGTAGTATGCTATATTTTCTACCACTCTTTGGGAGAATGTCAGGTTATGAGATAGTGAGAGAGTAAGGTAGAAGTAGGTGCTGGACCAAAATGACAATGGTGCTATTTAACTGATAACGCTAAAGAGAGGGAAAGAGGAAATGATAATATAACTGATTTCCCCATTCAAACCTCAGTTCACCAGATGTGGTGAATTTTTAGTGAATTGGATAAATTTAAACTAGATTCTCTCCAGTAGGAACTAAATCATTCCTTGGTGGAAAGCAATTTGGATGCATGGAGAGATACTTTCATGTTGTCAAGGTACTCCCTAGTTCGCTGGAGAATTGATTCATGAAATAGCAGTTTTGAGGGAGAAGGAAACCTGTATAACTCGTCATTCACTACTTATATACTGTCATCCTTGAATACAAGAAACTTTACCTGTATGTAATTTCATTCCTTTTCCACTTTGGGTTTCCTTCAGTCAGCTTATATTCAAGTACATCAGGAACCCCACATCTGGGCATTTCCATTACTTCCATAGTTTCCTTATCTGGTTGTCCAGTCTCCTCCAATCCAAAAAATTTCTGCATTTCTTTAAGTTTCTTAACCAATTGAATGCTATTCTTCTGCCGTTTTATCTTATCTCCACTTTTTGGCATATCATAAAAGTTTTCTAGATATTTCTGGTCAAAGACAAACGTTAGAAATCTTGTGTGAAATCTCTCTGTGCAATTATGTTTTCTGAATTATTCTTGTTCCAGGTGTAGAAACCCAATATGACCTCCACTTTCCTGGCAACTATGCTCTCTGGAAAGATGAGGAAAGCTATGGAGAATGCCTCTTTCTATAGAACTTGAGCAAAAATATATGCTTCTTGGAGTATAAATCCATTGAGGACTAACATGACCCATATATAGGCTTTGACTATAAAATCATGTGACCAAAGTTTTAACAAACAAACCCAAGCTTACACATCTGAGTAAGAGTTGTCACTTTCAAAGTAGTCACCTTGGAAATCTATACACATATTCTGAGGATATTAAGAACATTTCTTAGTGGGGCACATTGTGGGCATCTAATGGATAATTAGCAATTCCTAACAAAAATACTTTATCAAATGTGTATGTGGTGTGTGTGTGTGTGTGTGTGTGTGTGTGTGTGTGTGATCAGAACCATAACCAAAATAGGATAAATGGAATTTTTACTAAGGTGCTGGTATGGACAAGTGCATACTTCTCCACTGAGAGATCATGCTTCCATACTTTTCTCCATACTAACTGCTGTCTTGGATTTTACCTTCCTGTCTTAACACAGACATTCATTGGAGCTGGCCCTGAGGAAAGATCTTGGTTGCCTTCCACCCACCATCATAGGACTGTCTGGCTGTTCTCTAATGATTGTGCCACAGTGTGCCTGCTTCTCTCTGGGAGTCTATCCTTGTGGTTCCACATCCACTAAATTTCTTCTATTGTTTCAGCTAACTATGGCTTTCTGCAATTTTGTTTATAGGAAGCTATTTTAGGAAAAATTAAAGAGAAAAAATAATATCCCCAAACATGTTGGGTGCTTGTAGCAGTTTCATTCATTTATTTTCCATTATGATGTGGAGCTTTCATTCTGCAAAACAATGTAAAAAAATCCCTTAGACCTACTTTTCTATTGACTTCTAAGATTCATAAATAACCCCTAAATCTGGTAAATAGGCCCTCTGATTCCACTGTCAGGATCTACTGAATTGATTTTTCCTTGTTCTGTTTTCCTAGTTCTAGGTTGCCTTCTGTCCCTGGCTGCAAATGGATTCTGTGAATGGAAAACCA
Source organism: Pseudochirops corinnae (assembly GCA_028646515.1). Lineage (NCBI taxonomy): Eukaryota > Metazoa > Chordata > Mammalia > Diprotodontia > Pseudocheiridae > Pseudochirops > Pseudochirops corinnae. The sequence continues at coordinate 125,303,162 of CM053588.1, read as the reverse complement.
GTTAACCATAATAACATAGCATTATGTAGCTCTTTCTTTACAACAACTTTATAAAGGAGGTAGTGTGGAGAAAGAGGAGAAAACCGAGGTTCCCAGCTGTCAAGTGACTTTCCCAAGATCACAGAGTCAATAAATAAGGGAACCATGACTCAAATGCAGGCCCCCTGGCTTCCAGCATACCATACTTGTGATGCAGATTGTGGGAGGAGATAGGAAATCCCAATTTAGATAAAAGGATTTTCATGTGATCAATAAAAAAAAATTCATTCCAAAAGCTTCACAATGAGTAGTACTTGAGTAACAGCATTTTTAAAAATACTAAAGGCATGGCTAATTTTATTTTCTGTCCTCTGGGGGTAGAGGGGTATGAAGAGGTGATGTTCACCATCTTTAAATCTTCTAAATCACTGGATCTTGAAGTCGAACCTAAACCAAGTTACAGACACCAGTCCTATCCCTAAGTTCATTTTAGGACATTGCAATTGAGAAGGGAAGCAACATCCACTTAACTTCCAGAAAACAAACAATCAGCCACCACAGTAAGTCATTCACAACCAGTTTTTACCTGAACGATTGCCATTTTTTTCTCCTCCAGGCTTTCGGGAGATACAGGAAAAGCACTTGAAATCTGTGTGTGAAGTAACAGGAGAAATAGAAGGACCTTCTTCATATTTGGTGTGAGTTCAGTTCCTTTCTCCCAGCAGCAATCCTTTCCACAGTAGGGAAGTCAGGCTCTCTGGGTGAAGACTTTGTCTGCTTGCTCACTTGGCACGCAAACCTTTCTTTGTCCCTCCTTAGCGTTCTCTTTATAGAACTGATATAGCAATGTCCAAGACGATGGTTTCTTCAGAAATGGTGAAGCAATTCCAGTTTGTTACACTCTCAATTTTGTAATTTTATTCTGAGATTTATCATAAGGAAGGGGGGAAAAAAGAGGCTTTCAACAGAGAAAAGAGATTGTCCTGTTCTTTGTTTCCTGGATTTTTCTACAAGTTTTGTCACTCAGATGTTCATCTCAACAAAACTAACCTGCAAGAGAAAGCTACATAGAAGCAGGAAATAACTCTACATAGAGTAGAGGCTTCCTCCTGCATATATATAAGATGCTGGGACAGGTAGGCTATGCTTTCATACATCCTACCTGTAATGTAGACTCCTTGGGTTCTGCCCACCTCATTGTACATGAAAAGATTTTGTAAGTTGTGTATTGCAGGGAAATGAAAAGAGAATTTTTTCAATGATGGAATCAAGAATGGGAAGTTGCAAGTGAAAAGACTAAAAGAGACCAAAAGAATAAATTTATAAAGGTAGAATTTCAAGTCCTATGAAGGTAAGGAGGGTCATAAGATCATAGATTTATAGTTGGCAAAGGTCATTTAGTCTAACTCCCTCATTTTGCAGATGAAAAAACTGAGACCAAGGGAGGTTCACTGAATCATGGTTTCTCACCCCAGGTAAGTTAATTCGCTCAGTCTTGGGACCCCATTTCTCCAGGGGCTGTGCTAAGCTAATTAGTAGATTAGGATTCATCTAACCTACTAAATGTAGCTCATCTGGGCCATGCTTCTCATGCTGTCTGGTCATTTGTGGGCCTGCCTAGTATTGCAATGTTGCCCACTGCCTTGCTGTCAGACTCAAGATTCACATTTTTCCACCTCTTGTCCTTACTCTGGAAACAATATTCAAATTTACTCTGTCATAGCTGCTAGAAAGGTTCCCTAGACCAAAACTCCCTTCCCAAGTTAACAGTCCTCCTTTCTGTTATTTCTTTCATTAGAATATAAACTCCTTGAGGACAATAGTTGTCTCATTTGTCTGCCCAGGGTTTAACAAAGTACCTGGCATATAGTAGGTGCTTAATTAATATCTGTTGATTGGTTAATTAGTTACCTACTGTCACAAAGAATCCCAAATCCAGTGTTCTTTCCACTGTACCACACACCAGACAGTTTTGGTTAGGGAAACCTTTAAGTAGTCCTTTTCAAAGTATAGCCTGGTCTACTTTATATAAAAGTAGCCCCTATATCCTTCCAGAGGGCCTACTACCATGCATCTTCTCCATGGTAGATACTTAATAAATATTTATGACATGAATGAATACACACACATGTGTTGCTGTTACCTAATATGACTTCAGATCATTTAAATATTTTCTGGGAAATTTTTGACCAACCTTAAGAGCTGGGATTTGAACTGTATTAGTTCAAGTATGGCAGCCAGGTAGTGTAGCAGATAGAATGCTGAAACCTAGAGTCATTTACTAAACATTTGTTAATGCATAAATGAATCAATCTAGTATGTGCCAGGAACTCTGATGAGCAGTGGGTATACAAAGCAAGGCAAAAGACAGTGCCTGCACTCAAGGAACTTGTGATCTAATGGGGAAGACAACATATGAGTAACTATGTACAAACATACTAAAAGCAAGATAAATAGGAAAAGAGAGAAGACACTAGAGTTCAGAGGGATTGGTAAAGGACTCTTGTCAAAGGTGGGATTTTAGCTGGGACTTGAAGGAAGTCAGGGAAGCCCAAAGGCAGAGTTGAAGAGGGAGAGCATTCCAGATAATAAGGGACAGTCAGTGAAAATGCCCAGAGTCGGGAGTTGTTGGAGTGTTTTGTTGGAGGAACTGCTAGGAGCCCAGGGCCACTGGATTGCAGAGTATAAGAGGTGGATTTTAGCTGTAAGAAGACTGGAAGGGGGGAGCAGGTTATGAAAGTCTTTGAACTCCAAACAGATGTTTTTGTATTTGATCCTAGAAGTGATAAGGAGCCATTGGAGTGTATTGAGTCAGGGGTTTCATGGACAGGTCACCCTTGCCTGCATCAGGATGGTGGCAGAATCAGAGAAGACAATGTGCAAAAGAAATGTGGCAAAGGTGAAATTGAGAGGCTTTGGTGACAGACTGAATATGACTAGGGGAGTGGGGTGAGAGGCAGTGAGGAGTAGAGGCTGACATCTAGGCTGGGAGCACAGGGGACTGGGAGTATAGTAGTGTCCTTGATAGTAATCGGGTAGTTTGGGGGAGAGGGGTTTTGGGGGAAAGACAGTGAGTTCTGGATGAGTACCAGGATGACTTCAGCAGCAAAAAATGTGTGCTGAATTTAAGATGTTAATAAGACATCCATTTTGAGATGTCTAACAGGCAGCTGTAGATGTGAGATCAGAGGTCAGCAGAGAGGGTAGGGTTGGATAAGAAGACCTGAAAATCATTAGCATAGAGAGGATAATTGAATCCACAGAGTGAGGAAGACCTGTACACTTGCCAGTTGTCTAATCCTGAGAACATCATTTAACCTCTGTCTGCCTCAATTTCCTTATCTGTAAAATGGTGATGATAATAATAGCATTGGCATCCCAAGGTTTGTTGGGAGCCCTTACATGATACAATATTTTTAAAATGCCTTTCAAATCTTAAAATGCTATATAAATGCTAGTTATAATTATTATCCAAATGACACATTTATGTACGTAAATACCATGGCATTCTAAATCCAAATAGTGCCTTTTTATAAGTAGTCCAAAGTGGTTTTGCCTATATTGTCTCATGGATGGAGAGAAAGGAATACACATTTATCTAACACCTACTACATGCCAGGCATTGTGCTAAGTGCTTTCCCAATGACCCTTCAAGGTAAGTGCTATTATTATCATTTTTTACACTTGAGGAAACTGAGGCAAACAGGTTGTGAGTTGCTCAGGGTCATATAGCTAGTAAATATCTGAGGCTGTATTTGAACTCAGATCCTCCTGACTCCAGATCCACTCATGGGGTAGTTTTTGTTTGAATTTTTTAAAATTTTCACCCCTTTTATCAGGTATACAGTTAACACATCCACTTTGGACAGAATGGAGGAGCCTAACACTTACCCACCTTAAGTTGCAATCATATTGGGGCATTTGTTTGTGCAGTCAAACTCGGTCTACTCAATTTTTCTCTAAGCAACCAGCCAGAAAGCCAACACTTTCAGGCTGATTCTTGGGGACTGTTTAAATGTTCTAGCAGTTACACATTTGCTACATCCTGTTTCCTGACAGCAGGACTAACATTTTGCAAAATGGGGAAGGAGGCGAAGTTGGTCTTTGGTCCTCCTGCTTCCCTCTTTCTTCACCTTTATTATCCCTCTGTGGCACCTACTATGCCTTCCTGTTTCTGTTGCCCAGTGCCCTTGTGCTATCTCAGGCTCTCCTACCAAAACTGCTTTCAGGGAGAACTCTGATATGAACCAATTGTACATTAGGATGACTTTAAACTGATATATTCCTGCTCACAAAGACTTTTGTAATTTAAGCCTAGAATTTTAGGCATCAGAGAGAAAGAGACTTTCTTGTCACTATTAAAATCTAACCACATCAGTGACTATCTACTTGGCTTAAATCACTCATTAGCTTATAGTTACATGGCGCTTGAGAGGTTACAAAATCCTTTCCTGTACAGACAGCTCTACGAGACATAAAACTTGGCCAATCAAGCATAAATAACATAGAAAACCAAGCAAATGGTCGTTGTTACTTATTTCATTTTCTCAAAGTAAATGAAGCAGGACCATATTTATGGTCCTATGTAACCCAGTGAAAATGATATAGAGACTGGACCTGTCATTTTACTTATAGATGGAACTACTGGTTAAGGGAACTCTCTCTACTGATGAGAGTCAAGACTCAGCAACTTATGTCTTAGAGAGTTGCCTGGAGTGCTGAGGGGTAAAGTGACTTATCCAGTTAGAGTCATAGCCTGTGTTAGAGGCAGGGCTTTGAGATCATTTCTTCATGCCCTATTCCACGCAACATCATAAAGAAGAGTTAAGTCTTTTCTTTGTCGATAGGTCCAACCCAAGAGCCCTTCTTCGCATTTTAATTATTTCTGTATTTATATCATTTCATCACTAGCAGTAATCCCTAAGAAAGCAGCTAGTTCACGTGTCTGAGCTTCAGTTTCTTCATTTGTAAAATGAAGGGGTTGGACTAGATCAGTGGTGTCAAACGTACATAGAAATGGAGACCACTAATATGTCCATAAGGACTCCTGCAGGCTGCCCATTGACTTAGCTTTAAAATGTGATAATAGCTATGTTTTATAGTATTTTTATTTATTTTGTTAAGATTTCCCAATTATATATTAGGGGTGGCACAGTGGATAGAACGCTGAGCTAGGAATCAGGAAGACTCATCTTCATGAATTCAAATCCTGCCCCAGACATTTAATAGCTATATGAACTTGGGTAAGTCACTTAAATCTGTTTGCCTCAGTTTACTCATCTGTAAAATGAGCTGGAGAAGGAAAGTGAACAAATTACATTTTAATTGGGAGAGTTGTGACTGGCAGCTGTTTGTTTGACATCTCTGTTGTTCATTCTGGTTCGAAGTCCTGTTAATCTACAACTGAATCTCCTGAATAACCTGTTTGGGGTGACATTAGAAGGAACATGGATTTCAAATAGGCATAACTAAGTTCAAATCCCAGCTCCATTACTTACTGGCTATGTGACCTTGGGCAAGTACCTTGTCCTCCTGGTCCTTAATTACTTTTTTTTAAAGTAAAAGGGTTGGGCCACATGACCTCAAAGACCTCTTCCAGCTCTAACATACGATGATCTATATCTGAGAAAGGCAAGAAAGTGATAAGGAAATAAATCCCTGGCTCCGATCTAACCTAATTCTCCTTGATTTTAGGATATACGGGACTGAGGTGGAGAATTACTGCCACCGTGTGGCAAACAGCTCTCTACCCTTTCATTGCTGAACCTTTTGCCTTGGCTTCCTCCAACGTTGCAATAGGACTCAGGGCTCCTGGCCACCTCAAGCCGGTGTTACCCAATTTTCCCTGGTAAAGGTTGAGGCAATCAGGATCTCAATATGCCTTTTTTGTTGCTTTAATTTTCCCTAAGCATTGCAAAGAAGCTTCTATCTCCACTTAGGAAGGCAACACAGCTGAGCTAAGGAAAGCCAGGATTAAAACCCAGATCTCCTTGCTCAAAAGCCAAGATTCTTTGTATTATTCCAAAGTTCCACAGGCCAGGTTAAATTGTAGGCCAGTAAAATGTCAAAATTCTGTATCTTTGATGGATCTCCCCTTAATAGTTTTATTCTCTGGATCTCAGAACTCAGGGAAGTAGAGGGACCCAAAGTGGGAAGAAGTATTATACAGGTAATTCCTCCAAGTATCCCTCTCCCTCTTCCCAAAAGTCATCCTATATAACAAATAATATTTTTAAATAAAAAGAGAAAATAATCAGCAAGCATCAATACACTGAAAAAGGCTGAAAATATCTCCCATTTTTCACAGTGTGCATCTCTCACTTTTGCATAGGAGGAGAGTGGGAATATCTTCTTATATCTCTATTTTGGAGTCATTTTTTTTGTAGTATTCACTTTAGATTATTTCATCATTCTTTCCATTTACATTGTTGTAGTCATTGTGTAGGAGAATAACTTGATGGGACCTGTGTTTTAGGAAAATTATTTTGGTGCCTAGAGGATGGATTAGGGTGGGGAGAGATTTGAGGCAGACAGCCCCACCAGTAGGCTATTACAATAGTCTAGGCATGAGGTGATGAAGATCTGCTCCAGAGTGGTGGCAGAATCAATGTAGAGAAAGGAATCTATTTGAGAAAGTTTGCAGAGGTGAAATCAACAGGCTTTGGCAACAACTTGGAGGTGGGGAACAGGTAGGAGGTAGGGTGAGAGACAGTGGGGAATCCAGGATGACTCCTAGGGTTGACAGTCTGAGGGACTAAGAGGATGGTGTTGCCTTCTACAGTAATAGGGAAGGTAGAAAGGGAAGGGTTTTAGGGGAAAGATCCACAGAGAGCTTGGGACATGATAGGTAAATCTAAGAACCATCAGCATAGAGATGGTAATTAAATCCATGGGATCACCCATGGATTTTGATGTGATCACCCAGTGAAGTAGTACAGAGAGAAACAAACCTAGGACAGAACCCTGCGGGACACCTACAGTTAGAGGGCTTGATCTGGAGAAGAGTCCAGCAAAGGAGACAGAGGAGGAATGGTCAGATAACAGGCTACTGTATTGGCACTGTTGAGTAAAATGTCTTTTAAAAATAAATCGACAATAATAATCATAGTGGAAACTTACATTATCTACAACTTTTAGTTGATTTTATATAGATAAGGATTTGTCTTAGGACGGCTACTGGGAGTTGTCCTACAATGAGGTATCATTGATAGATAGATAGATTAGATAGATAGATAGATAGATAGATAGATAGATAGATAGATAGATAGACAGACAGATAGATAGGTAGGTAGATGGATGGATGGATGGATAGATAGACAGTGGTATCATAAAGCCACTTGCCTAGGGTCCACATGTTTTATTATACAAATCTTTAGACCTCTCATTCTGAATATTGGGAAAGGTACTTTTTGATACTTTCCATGATCTCCTTTCTTTCTGAGGCTCCCTAATTAGTGGCTTTACTTCTTTAGCAAAGCTTGTCAAGATTGGTTCTACTCCCTAAGATGACCCTGTTTAGTTCAACTTGATCAGGATTTCATTTGAGCACACAATTCACTTGGGCAAGAAATTTCTAAAATGCACTGTTTCTGCTGACAAGTTCCTAGATCAGTTCATCTCTCTTGCCTACGGCACTGCCTGGTTCATTTATACAGTTTCCAATATGGCAGCCACTGGGATAAAACAATAATAATTATAGCAATTGTGAATATTGCTATAACTTTAAGTTTTGTGACATTTTGTGCATATTATTTTATTTTCACAACAGGGTTGTAAAAATAAAGAGGTGTGTACTGTTTTTATCCTCATTTTACAGATAAGTAAATTGAGGAAAACAGAAGTTAAGTGACTTCTCCAAGGTCACATAGCTAGTAAGTGTCTGAGAGAGTGTTCACACTCAATACTTCCTGATTCCAAGCTCAGCCCTCTATCCACTTCACTACATAGCTGCCATTAAAAAAAAATGATATGGTTATTCATTGGAATTACATTTATGTAAGACTTATGTAAAGTCTTTCATCTAGAGAAGGGTTTCTTTACCTTTTGTTATATTTTTGACTCTTTGGCAGCCTGAAAAACATTATGGATCATTATGTTTTATAATGTTTTTAAATGCACAGAATAAAACATGTAGGATTGCAAAGGAATCAATTATGCTAAACATAGCTATCAAAATATATTTATTAGAGTTCTCAGATTCAAGGTTAAGAAGTCCTGATCTAGAAACTCTACTCCTTCTTTTCAAAGTCCATGCACCAAAAATCTTCACATTGTTGTTAGGATACTAAAACTACCCCCTTGATCAAAAGAACTAATATTTCAGTTTCTATTTTCTAAGAAAAGGCTGTGGGGGGTTCCCCCAAACAATATACAAGCATTTATAAATTCAAAACAATAGAAATATAAATAGTTTGGTTTTCCCTTCACTTATCACTGTAGACTCACGGATGCCTTAAGATAATGATAGTAAAATTAATCATAAGCATTTCTGTATATCTTGCAACAGTTAGAAAATTTTGTTGTGAAGGAAGGAAGAATCATGTGGTTGTAACATCAAATCTTTTCTGTTAATCTTGGGACTAAAGGTCACAGATTTACCTATCGTGAGTATGATTGACAAGATTCAATTTTATTCTAGATGAATGTCAGAAAAAATTTTTAGAACCACTAATCAATACATCAGAGCTCTTCATTTTCTTTTTTAGGTACTTAATAGTATTTCTTTTTCTTCCAATTACATGCAAAGATAGTTTCCAACCTTTATTTTTGTAAGATTTTGAGTTCTAAATTTTTCTCCCTCTCTCTCTTTCTTCCCCCTTCCCTAAGCCAACAAGCAATCTGATATAGGTTATACGTGAACAATCATGTTAAATAGATTTCCACATCAGTCATATGTTGTAAAAGAAGAATCAGAGCAAAAGGGGAAAACCATGAGAAAAAAAAATTAAAATAGTATCCTCCAATCTGCATTCAGACTCCTTAATTCTTTCTCTCGATGTGGATAGCATTTTCCATCATGAGTCTTTTAGTATTGTCTTGGATCATTGCATTGTTAACAACTAAGTCCATCAGAGTTGATCATTGCACAGTGTTATTACCCGGGTCTGCTCACTTCACTCAGCATCAGTTCATGTAAGTTTTTCCAGGTTTTCTGATCTTCTTCCATGCCTAGAACTCAGCTTTTTTATCTGCACTATCTGGATTTCCTGCCTTTAGTAAAGTCTAAGCTAAAATCCTACTTTCTTCAAGAACCTTTTCTTTATCCTCCTTAATGTTAGTTCCTTCCTTTTGAGATTATCTACAATTCATCCTGCCCATATCTTGTTTATACAGAGTAGTCTGCATTTTGTTTCTCCCCTCCAACAGTGGGCTCCTTGATAGCATGGACTATCTTTTGTCTTTCTTTATGCTCAAGTGTTTGGCACATAGTAAATCCTTAAAAAGTGCCTGGTGACTTGATTTGTCTAACAGATGGGGAATTTTCCCATTCCAAGGAAAAATAGTAGAATGGGGGAATTGAATTGAGGGGATACTGCTCTTACCTTCATGAAGCCATCTTTCAGCCTTCTCAGCATTCTACATCTACCTGGAATAGACTGTATGTTAGACTGTAATATTAAAGAGTGCTGAATAGTGTACTGGTAAATATTTAATAACTCTCTCTCTGAAAAAATATATGTGAAACACACTTTTAAATTTGATATGTATTATGTAAACCTGTATCACTTTCTTAAGACTAAGCATTCTACAAAAAAAATTAATCAAGAAATGATTTGTATCATTTATTAATTTCCAATTTGTGAATGCTACCATCAAAAATTTAACAATCTTCAGTCTCTGATAATGGTCTAGGCATAAGGGAGCTATTTCAGTAGAAGGAGCTATTCCAGGCTCTGAAACAGAACAGCATCCCACTCAAAATACAGTAAAATAATAAATATTCCTCACTCTCTGAGAAAAAGAGAGTAAATGGTCTGGGTGCATTTATATACAAATTCCACAAATTGTCTGCCTTCACTGGCACCATTACAATTTGGAAATCCACATTAAAAAACAGATCATACCTGACTCATCTTGAGTCACCAATTTAATCTCTTTCACTTTCCAAGTACTATAAATCTCTGCACTATCTCTTACCCTATCTCTCTCTACTATAAGCAAGCAATAATTGGAATATAGAGAAAGGAATAAATACTTTAAAGGCTTGTAAACTTCCTACTAAAAACTTTCACTTCTCTCTCTTTTATGTAAAGGAAATCTCCCTTTTTCCTTTTGGTTGGCTGAACTACAGAAAAATAAATCCTGCCCTTTTAAATAAAAATAATACAAAACAATATATGTCAAAGAACATCTTATCTCAATTTACAAAGAGGATGTATATGCACTCATTTGGATTATCAGCATTAATCTGCATCCTGTGTTTGCCAGTGGTATCTCTATAAGCTAAATAAACCTTTTATTATCCTTCTTTGGGTCAAGTCAGTCATTTGCACCATTTCAATGCTGAGGTAAATGATGGCTACCATCAGCTCTCCTAAGACAAATGGTGTAGTTGACAGATTAGTGAAAATGACTCCTTGCTTCAAATAAGCAGAAAAGTTGACCTCTATTCCCCCTTCCCTTTCAGGTTTGGCCAGACATTAGGCCATGGTACTCAGTGACTAGTATTGGAGAAGTCTCACCAGTGGACCATGATAAGATGCCTTGCCGTTCCTTAGGTATGTGGAGATATGAAGAGAAAAAGAGGCATTTGTTCTGGATCACTGAGATACAGCTCATATAAATAGATATACACACACACACACATGTTCTCTACTGAGAATAGTTAAGTCATTCATAATTGATCATTGCTGTCTTCTCTGTCTCTCTGTCTCTTTCTGTCTCTGTTTGTCTCCCTCCATCTCTTTCTCTTCCTCTCTGGCTCTTTCTCCCCTTCTTACTCTCTATGTTTTAACATGGTTGGTGATTTTTTTCTCATTCCTTTGGAATTTGATTCTCTTTTTAATATCCAGAAAATAGATTCCTGAATCCTTTAAAAAAATACTTTTTTCCTTCCATTAATTGGACTAGATCTGGACAATTCCTGACTTCTGTATAATTTTTAAGAGATGTGGTCACTTTTTCACACAGTAGGTTGTGTACCAAAGTTTTAGAAATGTGACATTTTCCCTATCAGTGCCAATGAGAAGATACCACTGTTAAAATGCCAAGAAATCTGATGAATTTTATATCTGTTTGTTGTTCTAATTTTGGCTGCAAGTGCTTTTAAAATATTCTGAACCACCTTGAGCTCAAGTAATACTCTCTGCAGGCTTGTTTTGTCCTCAACTTCCTTTTGTCATCTTGTGAGGCTGTGTTGATCATGGTTTTATATCACTATCCCCCACAGTGTCCTGAAAATGAGTCAATAAGCATTTATTAAGTGCCTACTATGTGCCAGTTGCAGAAAAAGAAAAGCAGAAGACAGTCCCTGCTCCCTAGGAGCTCACAACCTGATGGGGGAGATAATATACTGACAACTAGGTACAAACAAGATAGAGACAAGATAAATTGGAAATAATATTAGAACAAAGGCACTAAGTAAAAGAGAACTGGGAAGAGCTTCTTATAGATGGTAATCTTTTACTTTAAACCAATATTATAATTGATTAGCATGTCTCTATGCTTGTCAGCAAAAATATCAACAAGCAGCAATTTAAGGTTTGTTGTTGTTCAGTCTTTTTAGTCCTATCTAACTCTTCAGTGACGCCATTTGGGATTTTCTTAGCAAAGATACAAAGTAGTTTGTCGTTTCCTTCTCTAGCTCATTTTACAAATGAGGAACTGAGGCTTAACCAGGGTTAAGTGACTTGCCCAGGGTCACACAGCTAGGAAGTATCTGAGGTGAGATTCGAACTCACAAAGACGTGACTTCTCTGACTCCAGACCTAGCACTTGTGTCAGCAAGCACCCTGGCTTATGCAGGATGGCTGCTAGCATAGGTTCTTAGATCTGCTTTTCTAAAGGAAAGCAACTCAAAATGGGTTAACAATGTTACTTTAATCAATCAAACATATATCATTTACCTAGTTTAGGGCAAAAAGTCAACACCCTGAACTTCAGGAACAAACAGTATACAAAAAAGTTGCAAGCAGACAAAGAAACAGATCAGCAGATGGGCTTCCAGTCATCTGACCATTACATCCATACCTAGTTAGTTACCAAGAGGGGGAAGCACCAACATCTGGGTTTTCAAAGCCAGGGAGCTCAACGACTGCCCAGAGTCTCATCTGCCCAAATCACACAACTCTTTCCAAAGTGAGCCCCAAAGCAAAGCCTCACATCAGGGCATATATATAGATTAAGTTATTTTCTCAAGATTAAACAACAGATTTTGAATGAAATTCTCTTTTGATCTCCCTACATTGCCAACTAAGCAAAAAATAAAAATAAAAGAGGCTCTTTCAACCTCTTTGTGGGCATTTGGATCTGTTAAGCTCTAAGACATAGTATAGGATCAGAGATCTACACCTGGAAGGAGCCTCAAAGGCCATCTAGTCCAACGTCTTCATTTTACAGAGATGGAAACTAGGCCCAGGGGTTTAAGCATTTTGGGCAAGGCCAAATGGACAATAGGTAACATTTTAACTCCTAGAGACCTCTTTCCACTGTCCTGTACTGCTTCCCCCATCCCCACTGACATAATAAATGTTTTTATTTTTTTAATCTATTTCTCATTTTTCTGAATAGACATCCTGTTTTAAAAAGTTGGCTTCAACCTAATATAATTGCACACAGTGTGTTTATTTCATTTTTATCTTTTCTTATAATGGGGTGTTTATTGACCTTTGCACTAACCATTTGATGATCTAAGTGTATACACAGGTAGGTGATTTTTAAATGACTGCTATACCTGCAGTAAGTCATTTCCTTTCTATGAAGATTTACTCATTATTTTATGATGCCTTTAGGTATTTTCACCATTCAGCACCTTTTGACTCACTGCTTGAAGAAAGTTTGCTCATAATATGCAGGTGTGAGATTATTGAGTAATCTACAAGGCTTTGACCTTTTTCGTTTCTTGATCTCAAACCACATTTTCTAACATATTTCTTGTGTGGACAATGACTGGTTTTGCCCTTTTTGAATCCCCAGCATTTTGCATAATGCTTTGCATATAGCAGACATTTAATAAATGCTTGTTGACTTGATCAAAATTGATTAGCAAAAGGCATCAAGCTATTCCCCTTTTCAGAACCAAAATCCTAGAAAAGGTCATCTGCAGCTTTCTCTATTTTCTAACATGTCATTTACTTCTTAGACCCTCAGAATCTAGTCTCCAACCCACCACTTCACTGAAAGCACTCTTTCAGAGCAACAATTGATTAATTGCTAAACCAAATAGTTCATTTTTGTTTTTGACTTTTTTGCCTGCCTGTCATGCATGAGTGATGTTGCTTCCTTGTCTAAGAAAGCATGTGCAAAGGGTTACCCACACTGGATATATTAATATTATTCCCTTTCCTTTTCTCTGTATTCATTCTGATGAGAATTTTAGGCACTCATTTTGTAAGTGAATCAATTTAAGCACACAAACCATGTTGCAATAAAGATTACGAACCAGTTGGAAAAAGACTCCAGCCATGAGATCTGATTGGGTAATGTGTACATACAAACTCTAGACCAGGGATGGGGAACCTGTGGTCTTGAGGTCACATGTGGCCTTCTTGGTTCTTGGGTGCAGCCTTTGGACTGAGTCCAAGTTTTACAGAACAAATCATTTTATTAAGGGAGTTTGTTCTGTGAAGTTTGGATTTAGTCAAAGGGCTTCATTTGAGGACCTAGAGGGCCACATGTGGCCGTGAGGCTGCAGGTTCCCCACTCCTACTAGACCAACAAAACAAACGGATACCACATACAAAATGGCTGGACTAAGGGAAGATAAGTTAATTCTGTGAGAGACAGAAAGTTTTGCAGTTGCCATTGAACACCCTTTCGTGTTGAGAAATTCATTTGAAAGGTGGAAATGTTCGCTTGATCCATAGCATCTGGTCCTTTCTTCTGAATAGAGTCAGGCCTTGGTGACAGAGACCGCTAGCAATTATATACGATGACTGTACTCCAGATAAGAATTGTTTTCTATATGGGTGAATGTTTAAGTCTACTTAGATCACTCTATAGATTGATTTTTTTAAATGAATTTTTCTCTCTTGATTTGTTGTTCCTGCTAGGAATCTCCTTCCGAACAGAATTACTGTATTGAATTTTTAACCTTTAAGTTTGATGGTAAGCCTGTACAGTTTTGCTGATTACTTTGGATGGTGGTGTGTTCAAATACTACAATTTATGTCACTAGGGTGTACATTGTAATTATGATTTAAGCTAAAATAACTAGAATTAGATTTCCAGAGAATTAGACTTTACAATTTAATCCCCAATAAGGATTTTTTTTAATATTAAGAGGGCCCCCTGACATGGAGAACCAAGACATTGAGGATGCTCTTTGTGTCACTGAGTGATTTCAGAGGATGTGAAATATTAAAGGAGGGAAACATTCCTGTCTGTTGTACACACATTGGCTGAATCGATGCCCCATTGTTGCTTCTCTAGAGAGATAAAAATTGGGGAAAATGCCTAGGAATGGATCACCAGAACATTTCAAAGGAACAGAGAGAAAAATAAAAGTCAAATCCCCTGAAAATGGAGAGTCTGAAGATGCTGTAAAATGGAAGAAAGATAATATCTGAGGATTGATGCGAGCCAGTGTAAAGACTTTACCATGCTACAATATTATTTTTCTCAGGAGTGTTGCCACTTCCCTATGCAAATGTACCCTTTGAGTCAGGGATAGGATCTACCATGAATTGTTATAGCAGTGGCAGGTGACCAAAGTGGAGAAATGGAGGAGACTAATGGAATGTCTTAAGTGATGGGTAATTGATCAGAAACACATTATGAAATCAGAGGACTCAGATTTTACACTGATTCAGATGATACCCTCTATATGAAGCCCTTCCCTAGATGTTTATGCCTTCCCCTCAGAAATTATCTTCTATTTATTTTGTACATATTCTGCACATACTTACATTAGTGAAAAAATGATGGAAAGGGAAACAGAGGGTAGTCATAGTTACATAGTTCTTCAACTTTTTATAACACTTAGTTTGTTGGCACTTTTAATGTGCATCTCTCTTCAATGAACAAAGAGTTTTCACATCAGAACTTTTTTCCACCATGAACTATGGAAATGGAAGGGATTGGGATCCATCTTGTGTTTTTGTCCATATCATGGGTTTCCATGACTAAAAGAATCTTCATTCAGTGGCCAATATACTTGTAATGAATCTCTCTGAACTTAGCCAGGCTATTCCTCAGGCATCATCTGAGCATGTATTCAAGGATTTTACAGCTTGTCAGGACCTGGAGGAGTTTGTTTTCTTCTAAAATAACTTTTGTGGACTTTCTATACTCCATATGAGGTATTTGAATAGGACTTTCACAGAGAGTTCTTCTAATGATGCAAGATTTTATTGTCAGTGACTAGTAGATGATAATAAATCACAAATCAATTTCTTCAGCAGTCATATGTCTCCTTCCCAAAATTGCTCTTTTCAAAGAGTATCAGATTATTTTTATAAACATTTATTTTCATACAAAATAGCCTCAACCAAAATATATCATGAATATTTTGATGTTTTGAAATTTGGGTGCAAAGTTGATTATTAAGTCATTTCATAAAATGAAATATTCTCAGCTGGTTAACTAGCAACAAGTCATCATTGGTCTTAGTATTCAGCATCTTGTGTCTCAGTCTATGGGTTTCAGTATAGGATCAAAGAATCAAAGATTTAGAGTTGGAATAGACCTCCAAAGTCACATGGTCCAACCCAGGGAAGTTAAATGACTCACTCAAGACTATAATCAAGTAGTAAATCTTTTTAATAGAAATTACTGCTGTACTTTATCAAAAGCTTAGCTGACTCTATTGCTATGATCATCGATTTTTAAAAACTTTAATTCTATAAATATATTTTCTATATTCAACTATGTTAAGAACTTTCCTTATGTTAAATCATCCATATTCCTGGCATAAACTCCACTTGGTCATAATGTTTAATCTTTGTAACATGTTGTTGTCATTTTTTAGCTAGTATTTCACTTAGGATTTTTGAATCCATATTTATTAATGAAAATGGTCTATAATTTTCTTTATTTTTTTACTCTTTCTGGTTTAGGTATCAGTAACACATTCGTTTCATAAAAAGAGTTTGGTAGGATCCTTTCTTTGCCAATTATTCCAAATAATTTACTCAATATTGATGAAATTAACTTGTAAATTGACCTGGTCCTGGTGCATTTTTCTTAGGAAGCTCATTTCATTATATATTTGAAAGGAATACCAAGTTGTACGTAATAGATGTGCAGTTTCATGTATAATCATCTTTATTTTTCTATTCTACTATGAAATGTTAATGCTTGTTTTATTTCTTAAGTTCAGAATAAAATAAATAAAGGGCAAAAAACATAGTAAGTGACAGACCTAAGATTGGAACTCCAAGCCTTCTCACTCTAAATCTAACACTCTTTCCAACTGCACTATTCTTCCTCCTTATTAGACTTGCACTCCGAGTATATCAAGATGTCATGTAACTAATAACATCATTTCATTGTAAGATTCATTTATATACTCTGTAGAAATCTGTCACTAGGACAGACAACATATTCTTGTTCCCCACAATTTATTGAAGAACATTGAGTATGCAGTTATGGTGCTGGAGAACTAATGAGTAGCCTGTAATTAGAAATGGCCACTGAGTTATAGGACTATTGGATCATCGTTATTTATAATCAGTTAATTGGTATTTACTGAGTTCCTATCAAATTCATGGGCTGTGATAAGTGCTTAGGTGTCACACACACACACACACACACACACACACACACTCACACCAATACAAAATATAGGCTAGACCATCAAGAAGTTGACAATCCAGTTAGAAAATATGGTATTTGATTCAACAAGCTGAATTTGACAAACATCCACTACGCGGCTACAAGTTACATGCATGGCACATGTAATAACTGATATTTCTCCTCCTCAGCCCCTTCTAGGATCTTCTATCCTTCCTCTGTAGCTAAGTAAAGGTGAGATAGTCACTCTCTCTCTCTCTCTCTCACTCTCTTTCTCTCTCTCTCTCTCTGTCTCTCTCTGTCTCTCTCTCTCTGTCTCTCTCTTTCTGTCTATATGTCTGTCTGTCTGTCTGTCTGTCTCGGCTTCTTCTTTACTTATCTATTAAATAAAAGATTTAAATTCATGATCTCTAAGGTCCCATCCATCTCCAATATTCTGTAATTCTAATTTCAAATTCTTAGCAGAAAAACATATACTGTGCGGTTTGGAACCAGCAGAGGGTGCAGAGACATTTGAACTGCTAGGTTTTTTGGTGTTTTTTTTTTTTTTTCATACAATCTGTTTAGGCTCAGAGATAAAAATTTCAATAAACTAGCAAAGTAGATTTAGATCTAGAAGAACTTTTAAGGTCCTGTAATCCAAAT
The DNA here is from genome assembly GCA_028646515.1 of Pseudochirops corinnae. Lineage (NCBI taxonomy): Eukaryota > Metazoa > Chordata > Mammalia > Diprotodontia > Pseudocheiridae > Pseudochirops > Pseudochirops corinnae. The sequence goes on along the minus strand of CM053588.1, from coordinate 125,285,648 downwards.
GCTTCACATTACAGATGAGGAAACAAGCCCAGAAGGGTTGAATGATTTCTCTAAAATCATATAGGGAATAGGAGGCAGAGTTTAGATTTATAACTATATCTTACAAATTCTAAATTCTAAAATTCTAAATTTAAGTCCACCAACTCCAGCCTAAACCATATTTTCGTCTCTACTAGCTGAATACCATCCAATCTAAGAGGATATTTGAACAAGAAGAATTGGGTTTCCAGGGCTATTGCTCAAATTTTACTATAAGGAATTAACTACACTTTTTCTAATCCAAACGGTTTTTTAATATAGATTTTAGGGATGTATTTTGTTTTTACATCACCTAGATTTCTTCCTATATACATATATATATCATCTTTGAGTAAAAACATAGCAAGGGATGATTGTAATGAAGTATAACCCATTATTCAGACTTCCCCGTGGACAAGGTAAAAGTCTCCAATCTAACTAGAATTTGGGGATTTATTATCTCAAAGAAATTTCACTTTCTGTCTTGAAAAACTTTTAGAACATAATGAACTGAGCTGAGGGAGAGAGATAGAGGATTTCTGCGATGGAGGCAGGAAACAATACAAACAAGTAAGGGTTTTCAAGGGGAATTAAGGCTATGTGTTGTTCAGGACTTAGTGACTGAACTGATCATCTCAGAAAATTCCAGGCTGAGAGGTAGAGTCAAACTCTTCTCCAAAAGACTGCTTTACCTTGTGAAGTTCTACACTTCCTCCTTCCTACCTGCTTCTATCTCTGTCTGGAAAAGACAAGCATTTATTTCTAAATGTTTTCTTGTTATTTTTTATAATTTCTAATTTAATTCATGCTTTTAAAATCATTTTCCTTGACATAAAATCTATGACCTATCATAACTTCATTGTGATGAATATGAGTACATTGGTAGTATATAAGGATTACAAATGAAAAGACACCAGTGACCAGCCTGGTATTCACAATACTTGAATAGGATAGAGATTTAAACCATAGTCTAAATTAGTCAGGATCTTAGCCAGTCTTGACGTTTGAGATAATTGTGAGAGAATCTTATGGTAATGATTTTATTAATATTTGTAAACTCCTGGTTCTGATTTTTTGTCCTTTATGCTTGAAGAGGACCAAAATGAATCATTATGTCAGAGTCAAGATACTGTATGCCCAACTGTGTCTGATCAGACCAATATAAGTTCAAAAGGCTCTACCCACAGGTCAGGCACAAATAGTTGATTTCAGCATTTGGAGTGGAGATATTCCTAAATTTGTGCATCTCAAGGGTCTTTTGAGCTATTGTAATTCTGTTCATGTAATAATTGCTCAAAGAGCACAGCATTTTCTTTGACACTGGCATACTGTGCTGAGTGAATAGGCAGAGTTCAAAGGAAGAAATCCAAGATATCAACAAACAAGAAAAATGCTCCAAATCACTAATCATTTAAAATGCAAATTAATGTAAATCTAGGATTCGACCCCGCATTATTCACATTGGTAAAGAGAACAAAAAAGGAAAATGAAGATTGGTAGAGGGGGTTTTGGGAAATGGGAAAGCAAGTGTATTGTTGGTAGAACTGTGAATTGGTCCAGTCACTCTGAAAAGCAATTTGAAGCAAGGTCCTTCAAATCACTAAACTGTGCCTGCTATTTGACCCTGCTATAATCCAAATAGATCTAAGAAAGAGGAAAAAAAAAAACCCAGGTGTACAAAGTTATTCATAGCTGCGATTTTTTTGAGTTGGGTTTTAAAAAAGGAGTAAAATGGAGATGAGAGAAGAGGGCATTTTATTTCAAGGGAACATCATGGACCAAGGTGGAAAGCTTTGGAGTATATATGGGAAAATATTCACTAATGGAGTTTGTCTGGAATGAATCATTAATGAAAAAGCACATACTAAGCACTTATTAAATATTGGGAATAAAAATAGAAAAGCAAGACGGGCCGTGATCTCAAGTAGCTTTTATTCTAATGCTGGGACACAACACATACAGGAGGTGTTGGCTTTAGGGTGAATGGAGAAAGGTCTAGTGCCACTGTAAAGCAGATAGTGGTACATTTTCTTCAGTGATATTTCCATTAATAAAATATCTGTTTCTGATGTGGGAGTATTCGATAGTGCCAAAGGACGTTGATGGTGAGAACATTCTTTAGTACCAAATAAATAGCACCATATTTCAAATTATACTACACAGTAGCAACTATCAAAAGAATCTGGCCCTAGTTCAAAACATAGAAAAGTCAAGAAGTAGAACAGATTAGGTTGAAAAAATTCAGAAGCAATTGAACACTGTCCCATAGCATTTGATAAATCCAGGGACAGAAGCTACTGGAGTTAGAAACTGCTGGAACAATTAGAAACAAAGCTAAATTAGCCTTTCTTGAACGTGAATGTGTCCTTAGTGGGGGAGGTGATTAAAAGTAGCTGTAGAATAAAAGTCTATAATCACCTTCTAATCTCTGAGGTACTTTTCCCCCAATATAGGGGATCAAAATAAACCAAAGAAATATTATAGTTCAACAAAAGCAGAACAAAGATTAAATTAAACTGCCCTACCCTCCCCTGAACAAAAGCATGTGACATTGAGTCAGCAGTTTTAGCTGGGAGAAAGTTTGGGAAGGAGAAACTTTCTCTCCAAGGCCTCTAAGTCAATGAGTGACCTCCAGTATCTTTCCTTTCCTATTTTTCCATCTCAGGGTCAGCTTCAAAGAAACTCTTCCTCTGAGGAGAGGTTGGGAAACACTAGCTATAGTAGAGGCTAGATGGAGGGAGTAAACAGTTTTCCTCTTCAACCACCCAATACTTACATCTCCCATCCAGCCCTGTCCTTCCCACCAGTTTCATATAATATATTTTCAGCAGATATGAAGTTTTTTTGTCAGACAATATCACCTACACATTTGTCTTCCAAGAACCTTGTGAGGTCTGTCTTCTGGATACGTGGAATGAGTAACATTTATCTAGGGAAAACATGGCCCCTATTAATAGTGGTGGAGTAAACTCAACATGTTCTCTGTCCAAGAACCTCATTTATACGGTATATTCTAGTTGCATTTGGATCATCTTCATGGAAATAGTAAATAAAACAAGATATTGGTCCAGAAACTATGAATTATTTATATTTTCTCCTAGTACATTTTCTTTCCTATTTATCAGCAAGGATTTTCTTTCCTGGTTTTCACCAAAGACTTTTTTTTTAAGTATTGCATTAAAATAACCTTATATAGTCTCAAAGATAAAGATGATAGATAAACTGCATGATGGAATGTGGAACATCTTTTGATAAAGGTCAGGAAAGAGAAATTATCTAGGAGCAAGGGGTGTCAACAGAGTTAGATGATAAAGAGAAGCCACAAGTGATGATGACTGCATTGGTTTTTCTAATTTTTTTACAAAAAAATTTTAAAAAATGAATTTTTTCATCATCATATCCAATCACTGAGATATAAAGAAAAAGCTTTTGTAACAAATAGGTACAAATACATGAAGTCAAGAAAAACGAATCTTACATAGGCCATATCCGTGATATACACGCCTAGGGCAGCAAGGTGGCACAGTGGATAGAGGGTCTGCCCTGGGATCTGGAAGACCTTAGTTCAAATCTGACTTTGAACATTTCCTAGCTGTGTGACCCTGGGTAACTCACTTAATCTCTATTTGTCTCAGTTCCTCATCTGCAAAAGGGGATTAATAACATTATTATGAGGATCAGTGATTATGAGGATCTGAGTCATTATGAGGATCAAATCAGATAATAATTGGAAAGCTCTTAGCTCAATATAAATGTTAGTTGTTATTATTACTTACCATTATCATCGTTATTATTTTCTACATCTTGAGCCCATCATCTCTCTTTCTCTCTCTCTCTCTCTCTCTCTCTCTCTTTCTCTCTCTCTCTTTCTCTCTCTCTCTTCTCTCTCTCTCTCTCTCTCAAGATGTAGATCTTGTGGAGTCATGGTGGTTCAGAGTTCCTACATCTTTCAAAGTTGTTTGTCATTACAATGCTGTTGTTATTATATAAATTGTTCTTTTGGTTTTGCACACTTTACTCTATATCTGTTCATATAAGTCTTCCTAGTTTTCTCTGTACCTGTTTTATGTCTTACTAATCGTTCAATTGTTTTTCAATCGTGTCTGATTCTTTGTGACCCCATTTGGGGTTTTCTTGGCAAAGATATGGGAGTGATTTGCCATTTACTTCTCCAGCTCATTTTAGAGATGAACAACTGAGGCAAATCGGGTTAAGACCTACCCAAGGTCACACAACTAGTAAATGCCTGAGGTCAGATTTGAACTCAAGATGAGTCTTCCTGACTCCAGACCTGGAGTTTTATCCGTTGTTCCACCTAGCTGCCCTATAGAATAATAGTTTTCCATTACATTCACATGCCACAATTTATTCAGCCTTTCTTTATTTTGTGGGCACCCTCTTAGTTTCCAGCTCTTTGTCATCACAATAAAATGTGATTATTTATATTTTAATATGTATGGATCTTTTAACTTTTATTTCTTTGAGGCATAGACCCAGTATGTTGTTGAGTCAAAGAGAATCCATAGTGTAATAACTTGTGTAACAATAATTCCAAAAAAATTTTTTTCCCATAATGACTGGACCAATTCACAGTTGTATCAGTAGTGAAGAATAGAGACTATTTTCCTATAGCTTCACTAATATTTTTCATTTTTGTTAACTTTTCCAAACTGATGGGTATGAGGAGAAGCTTCATAGTTGCTTTAATTCACATTTCTCTAATTATTAGAGATGTGAAACTTTTTTCATATGGCTATTGAAAACTTGGATTTCTTCCTTAGAAAACTGACTTTGACTATTTATGAATTGGGTTATGGCTCTTATGCTATCAAACTGAATCAGTTGTTTAAACATCTTGAAAATGAGATCCTTAAGAGAAAGATTTACTGCAATGATTTTCCTCCTCCTTTCCTTCTAACTTTAGCAGCATTGTTTTTCTTTGTGCAAAACCTTCATTTCACACAACTAAATTATAGATTTTATCTTCCATAATCTTCTTTGTCTCATGTTTGATCATGAACTATTACCCGGTCCATACTGAAAGATAATTTCTTCCTTGTTCGTCTGGTTTTTTTTAAAATTATATCTCTATGTCTAATTTATAAGTCCATTTGGATTTATTCATCCATATCTAATTTCTGCCATACCACTTTCCAGTTTTCTGAGAAGGTCAAAGAGTAAGTTACCTCAATGCCTTACCCCACTACCCAGTACACTGTTAAAATTCCTTTCTCCTGTACAGTCTTTGGTTTAAACACAAGGCTACTGTTTTTGTTTTTGTCTGTATATTGTGAACTAAATGTGTTCCACTGATCAACCGTTCTTTAACTAGGTACAAATTATTTTGATGATAATTGCTTTGTACTACCATTCGAGATTTGGTACACTTGATATTTCTTCTCTGCCACTTTTTTTTCATTATTTCCCTTGAGATTCTTGACATTTTCTATCTCCAAATTGATTTCATTATTATTTTTTATAGCCTATAGTTAATCCTTTGATAGTTTGATTGATATGGCACTGAGTAAATATGTTGATTTATATAGTATTGTCACTTTTATTATATTGGCTCAGCCTACTCACAAGCAATTAATTATTCCTTTAAGTTTTATCTTTATGCCCGTAAATAGTGTTTTATAGCTGTATTCATATAGTTCCTACATGTGTGCCTTGCTAGGTCAATTCCCAAGTATTTCATAGGTATATTTTAAGTCTGTTAAATGAAATTTCTCTTTGTATCTATTCTTGCTGGGGTTTATTGATAATATACAGAATTGCTCAGGACTTATAAGGATTTATTTTATATCTTGATAAATATTGATGTTAATTCCCCCTTAATTCTCCAGTAGTTTCTCCATTTATCTCTTTAAATCAGTTTTATTTTTATTGTTGTTTTGTTTGAGATCACATTGTTAATCCTGCCTTTTTGAATTCAGCTGTTATATAATGGATTTTAAACCAGCTCCTTATTTTAATTGTGTGAATCTTTCTGTTTAAATGTGTTTCTTGTAAACAGTCTATCACTGGATTGTTTTTTAATCCACTCTAATCTTTTCCATTTTATGTGTTTGTCCCATTCTTATTCACAATAAGAATTTTAAATTCCAACCCCTATATTTTATAAACAAGAGAACTGGCTGCCATAGAGATAAAGTGACTTGCCCAAGGTCACTCAAAGTTCACAAATGACAGAGCCAGGATTTGGATTCAGGTCATACGAATCAAAATACAGGATTCTTCGCTACATTTTATGTGAACTTCCTCATGGGAGAGATGAGGTGCTATAGTGGGTAAAGAACTCTGGATTCAAGTCCTGCCTCATATACACAGTGACTTTGTGACTTTGGTTAAGTCACTATCTAGCCTTTCAGTTCTGTAAGCAACTCTCTTGCTAGAGGAAGTTTCCTCACATGGGAATCCCCTATAGACATGAAATCATCAGCTCAGTCCTTGTCCTCATTGCCATACTATCTGCCCTGCCTAAGAGGAAACCCCTTAGATGCTATATGTTTGTTTATGACTCTGTCTTCAACCCCAGTCTGCATCAAGGGGTAGGCACTTGGTAGACAAGAAATGGTCACTGTGTTTTAATATTATATCACTGAGAAACCGAGGGAACCTTTTGTCTTTAGAGTATGATAGTACCATTGCTTATAGGACCTTGTCTTTTAGAATTGCACTTCATGACAGTTCTATTAAGAAAATACAAAACAAGTTGGCCACTTAAAAAATACCACAAACTTTCATTTTAATTAATCAACATTTATTGAACATCTACTATGTGAAACACACTGCTAGGTGTCATGCACAGTAAAGTGGTACCTGCCCACTTTCAATGCTTATTAAACGGGAGATGTGGATCTGGTTTTATTCCAAATACAAAATCCTTCATTTTCAGAAACAAATAAAGGTGCCATCCATTGTGTTACAGAGATAACAGCAGTGACCCATGACCCACCACTAGTAAGAACTGTTTTTCTCATACTAGTGATTAATAGTAACAAATTGTTCATTCATGCTGACCCTTGTAGCCAAGGTATGAGTTTTTGACTCTGACAGTCAGGAACAAAATCTCGATATTTAAATGAAAAGTTCTTTAAATATATTATTTGTCTCCTGGACATAATAGATTTCCTAATATTAAGACAATATCAATAAAAAGAATACACAAAACATTTAACAAACAATGGCTCTGAGTTCCCACTCCCCAACCCCCACCCCACTCCCCTGTCCAGCACAGGTACAAAAAAAGGTATTGAATACTGAAAAATCTGGCTCTTTTAGAAAACATCTTCCCAGTGCTTACAAAGTATCTTGTAATCTTACTTAGTAGTTTCTACAGTTAAACCAGCTGTTGGTCTTCAAAATAGTCACAACTCTCTTGGTTTGGGGTTCAAATTTATACTGCCTTGTTCCACTGAAGAAATACAGGAACTCTAGAAATTGAAAGATATATTTATTAGATAAATTTGGTTTTGTATCTGAACTACTTATCAACAGAATGGTCATCTAGTTCCATTGTTTTCACTATCTATGTAAACTTGGAAAAGCTATTGAACTCCTCTGGGTATCAGCTTCCTCATCTGTAAAAAGGGGCTAGGAGATCTCTAAGATTCCTTTCAGTTCAAACACCATGATTATTGTAAAAATGGCTCTCCTCTTACCATTGTCATTCACAACAGCATCAACTTTGTTCCCAATTCCAGGAAAGTCATCTGCTATCAGTTTTGGATAACCTGCATCCATAGATCTTCTGCGTTCATCATATCTGATCCAGAAAAATGTTACATGTATAAATATAAGAAGATAAAACTAACCAAGCAATCAATGAAATGGCCTAATGTAACCATTATGGTGGTCATCACCAACTAAATTTACATATGCACATATATACATGCATAACTATAAAAACATGTGACTGCATGTGTTATATGCCAAATGAAAGTAGTTGACCTACATTTGGATTCATCAGACCCCTTCCAACTCTAAACCCGGTATGATTGTATGAACTTAAGTCCCTGGGTATGTTCCACAGTATGGCCGCCTTTAATGAAATGTCTTGAGAAATAAGGGGCCTTTTTCTGCAATGTCTCTAGGAAGCTAATTGTAGTTGGCTTCATCTCTCAAGAGACAGGATAGAATAAATGGAAAGGAACACTAGAGACAAGAATCCTGGGTTCTTTTCCTAGCTCTGTCACTAAGTCCTTCTATGAACTTGAAAAAAAAAAAGTTATTTCATATCTCTGGGTGTGAATTTTTTTCACCTATTAAAGGAGGAGGTTGAATTATATTATCTCTGAAATGTCTATCAGCTTAAAAATCCTATGATTCTTTTGCAAATCTTGATCTATCAATCAATAAGCATTTATTAAGTTCCTGCTGGGAGATAAGCACTGTGCTGGGTGCTGGGAATGCAAAGGCATAGCAATGAGAGTTCCTACTCCTAAGAGTCTGATAGTTCTGCAGTCTCCAGCATTGCCTGGGACTTAACCAGGACAGATATTTGGCTGCTGATAACTGATCAGACTCAGGATAGCACTTGACGGACTAGATAAACATTGGAGTGACCACTTTTCCTAGTAATCCATTCATTTACTGAGAGATGTTATACATGGATCTTGTCATGTCACTCCTTTGTCCCAAAATCCTTAGTGGCTCTTTCCTGCCTTTGCACATAATTTAGGACATTCTACTCTCTAGGGTTTTCCTTCTTGACAGCTTTAAATTAAGCCCTTCCAAACACTCTCTGCTCCAGAATGTATTTTGCTCTATGAACAAATGCCCCTTTTTCTTATGCCTGGAATGTTTACACTTCTCTTGAATTCTTATATACCTTAAAATGCCCAACTCATACGTTGCCTCCTACAAGAAACCTTCCCTGATTCATCCTAGCACAGAATGAACTTTCCTCTCAGACCTCACAAGGCACTTTGTTTTATACCTCTCTCCTATTGTTAACCTATAATATTATGCAATAAATCATCTCTGTTATTGAATTACAGTGTCAGCTTTAAGCTCTGTGATGTTAGAACTCATATCTTATCTAAACTCTTTATTCCCCCAAGTTCAAAGCTCTACAGATAGCAAACACCTAATGATTGCTGAATGAATAAATGAATGAATTTCTAAATCTTACACGAATAAGTTAAATAGATATCTCTCTATTAAATCCAAGATTGAGCCAACTCCTTGAGATTTCCAAATGTCAAGTCTTACCTCCAGTACTTGTTCTTTACAAAGAAATATGTTTTTCCATCAAATTCATCAGAAAAAGAAGCATCAATTTTGTTCACAGTTGTGGGAAAACCAAAAGTGTTATAGATTTTCTTGGGGTAACCCGGCAACACATCCTGTCCCTGGACGACCCAATACTTGTTACCTGTAAACCAAGAATCTTTTATGAGAAGATTTTCCCTGGGATCCAGCTGATAATAAGTACAGGCACATCCCCAAAAGAACACTTCTCCTACCAACATTTCACAATAACATTGCTAATAACCAAAGCCTATCAATTCAAACAAATCAGTGGTTCTACCCAATTACTCATTTATAACATCATTCCTGTGGAACTAATTGCCCTTATGTAACATTTTTTTTGCATAAAATTATGATTTTATCTAACTAATTTACAATATTAGATGTGGTTTGTTTATCATTTCTCACTTTCCACTTCTAAAAACTAGAAGGAAGCTGACCTATTCTGAGATCAGCTTCACAAAGGGTATGCACATTAGAGAATTGCAGAATCTCCAAAGTATAAGGTACTTAAGAGGGCATCTAATTCTATGTACATCTGGAAATAACAGAGTCAATATATATATATATATGAATTGTGATAACTGGCCTTATATTGGCTCCTGTTATAAAATACAAAAACTTCCATTATTATTACCAAAGTGACAATTAAAAGGGCAATTAAAGGGGCAGCTAGGTGGCACAGTGAATAGAGCACCAGCCCTGGAGTCAGGAAGACCTGAGTTCAAATCTGACCACAGACACTTAACACTTACTAGTGAGACGTTGGGCAAGTCACTTAACCCCAATTGCCCTGTCTTCCCCCCTCCAAAAAAGAAAAAAAAAATAGCAATTAAAAACAACATAAAATCCAGTATGTATGCACACATGCACACAAACACACACTCTGGGCCAATAGACTAGTTTCACAGTCTCCTGTCTAAGCTGAACTATTCAGTGTTCTTCCTTGATATTGCAACTATAAGATAGGATCAAACATCTTATCTTTTTTTACATATGCCAAACATCTGCCCTAGCTACTAATAGTCAGATATTTGGCATCCGCACAGCCCAGTGCTGGGTATATAACTGTGGCTGAGTCAGAGAAAAACAAATCAATGGTCCTAGCCAATTTGCAGCTGTCTATTCCCTGGCTATGTACTAATTAGTGGGGTACCCAGAGCACAAAAGCTACCATTAAGGGATTAAATGGTCTGCATTTTTTTTGCTCCATGCCTTGTTGATCTGACTGTAGTCTCTGGATGTTCTGCCTGAGTTCTCTCTCCACAGTCTGGAATGTTTTTCAATAAAGAGGACAGCGTGCAAATCTGTGTTACACAATTCCAGGGACAAAAACAGAAAAGCTACACATGTCACCCTTTCATAACTATGAGTCACAAACACCTCCTGCCATTTTGTTTGTGATTGGTAAACAGAATGATTTGAGTGGCCTGGATTAGGCATTTAGGAGAAATCTCACGAATGAAAAAGAACAAAGCCGCCCTCCCTCCTTGGCCCAATATTATCACATGGAAGGATTGAGTGGAAAATCTGAAGGATTACCCTTGAAGAATCTGATTATGTCCTTTTCTGCAACTTCATGAGCAGCGTCAATCCCACTTGGGAGGCTTGGCCAGAACACAGAAATTAAATTGACTTCTGCTTTCGAATCATAGGAGCTCTTACGGATATAGAACCTGATATGAGAGAAAGGTAAGAAAATGAAATCTAATTGTACGCAATCACAAACAGATGCCTAATTATCTCAGTCCTGGATATGATTCCACATTCTCTGTTATGATGAAAACGTCCTAATTGATTGATAAAATTCTTATTGAAGAGACAAATTAATGGGTGTTCTTTAATTTCTTACCTTCCATTTTTTACCTCTTTCTATGATAATAGATTATTATATTAGCATAACACTAGCAATGTGCCAAGGGGTGAAATTGCATCTCCACCACAATGCCTGTGGGCTATGATTAAATCAGTCTACCCCATAGTACCAATATTGAGTAACTTTAGGGAGTTGTCTTCTTGCCTTGTTAGTCTTCCTCCAGCTCTCCTTTCCTCTATTTTCACTTTTACTTCAAGCAAAACATCCCCATTTCCTCATCTGGAGGAAATGAGCCAGAGAAGGAAATGGCAAACCACTCTAGTATCTTTGTCAAGAAAACCCCAAAAGGGATCATGAAGAATCAGACACAGCTAAAAAGTGCCTAAAGAACAAAAGCTGATTGGATATTTCCAAACTGTAAAACCCACAGGTGCTAAAATGAGAAGCACTACTTGCATATGGTAAGGTAAAAAGGAATGTTTTATTCCCCAAACTACAAATGTCATTTCTTTTCTACACAAAGCAAGCACTTAAAAAAAAACCTAATCATTGTCTGAGAACATGGGCAATAGCAAAATGGAAAAGGTATAAACCTGAGACTCAAAATATCTGGGTTCTAGTCCTGGCTCTACTACAGACTTTCTTTATAACCTTAGGATGTTCAAGTCAAGTGTCTAGACCTAAGTTTTCCCATCTATTAAAGGAGAAGGTTGGGTTAGCTGGACTCAAGTGCCTTCTAGCTCTACCATTCATGCTGTGACTCTCTGGAAGCTGTTTTTGCCTGTGGATACATTTCAACACAAATATTTAGGTGATTCCTGACCTATGGAGAGGCATTTCCTTATAATAACAGGATCTAGGCTTTAAATATCCCAAACTCTGTCAGGTTCAAATCCAGTTTTCTCTTTAAGAATCAGAGAGAATATGGAAGCAAGTTTAAAATATTTTGAACCAATAACTCTGGACTTGAAGTCAGAGGATCTGTTTTCATATCCTGGCTCTGCCTTTTCTATTTATGTGACTTTAGATAAGTCCTAAGTCAACCTTTTGGAGACTGAGTTTCCAAATAATAAATAAGTAATAAAATGAGATTAGACTTGTAATAAATATGAGATTAGACTAGATGATCTCAAGGTCTCTTCTGGCTCTAAATTCCAAGTTTTATGATTAAAGCAGTTGAGGGGGTATAATGGAGAGTATAGGACTTGGAATCAGAAAGACTTGAGTTCAAATTCCACCTGAGACAATCACTAGCAGGTTTACTCCAGGCAAGTAACAATTTGTCTCAAGCCTTGCTTTTCTTACCTGCAAAATAAAAAAGGTATAATAACAGTCCTTATCTGACAGGATTGTTGTGAAGATCAAATAAGATAAAACTTGTAAAGCATTTTGCAAACCTTAAAGTGTTCCATAAATACTATTGCTATTATTTATTATTATATCATCATGGCTCAACTGAACAAACATTTATTAAGTGCTTACTCTGTCCAAAACTTTATGTTAGGAGCTGGCGACATAAAGACCAAAAACAATGCAGGAGCCCCCAGGCAGGGGGTCAGAATCAGCACGTACACTGCTAAGCATAATACCAGCGGACTATGATAAGGATATTGGAAAGATCCTAACAAAGTTTCCTAAGAAAATCTGAGGAGACGGATGAGTTTGAGCTGGGGAATATGGCCAGAAAACGATACTGCCACAATATACACTATAACTTCCTGAATCCAGATTTCTCATTCTTCCCTACCCTTATTAACTATGTGAAATTTGGACAAGACCCAATCTCTCTGGGATTCAGTTTCTTTGTCTATAAATTAAGGTTTTAAACTAAATTTCTCTACATGTTAAATCGGACCTGGGGTCACACCTAGGTTGTTGAGTCACTAGAGAGTCCTGATGCGACTTTAGGGCAAGTCATTTCAATACTCTCTCCTTTACTTTCTTCAGCTATGAAAATTAGAATAACGATACCTGTCTAAGTGCTTCTGAGGGTTATTTAAGGCTCAAAGAGCCTAAGGATGAGAATTCCATTTGAAAAGAAGCTATGTCAAGCAAAGACAGCAAACATCTTCACTATTTTTACTAATAATTTTAACATAATTAGCAATATTAATAAAGGAATCAAGGGTCCAAAGGAAAGGTTGCTGATGTTAACCTGTCTTTGAAGAACATTTTTTCTCCCCGGAGTGTGGTGGCAGCATCAAAGGTTAATTTCCTGTCACAGGCTTGCGGTGTTGTTGGTCCCGTTGGCTGGATGGGGTTATTGCTGGACCCTAAAAGACATTAAGAAATTAATGCTATCTTGGACCATTGTGTGACATGGACACACATAAAATGAAGGCATGATTTTTAAAATATGAGACCACTAATTGATTTCTTAGGAAATCTTTAGAAAAGCCAACACAAGTTATTTGTGTGTGTATCTATATATGTGTGTCTATGTGTATGAGAGATGCATATCTTTCTACTTACCATAGATGGCTTGAATGCCATTAATATCATCCTGAGAAAGCTGGATATCTTTGGGGTCACTGAAAGCATAGCTGGGGAACATCAAGGCACCAATATCAGAGGAATGGGCAAGACCCAGGGAATGGCCGAACTCATGAGCAGCAACACGGTACAAGTTGTAATCTAAAACAAAACCAAAAAACTGTATCTGTGAGACACTGAAATATGTTCCACTTCAAAGACATCCTCTCAGGATGCAAAGCTCCACCTGGCTACACGAGGATAAGCAGAAATATATAGCACTTTTAAGTTTAATAATAACTGACATTTGTTTAGTACTTTAAAATTTACAAAGCACTTCACATACAGCAAGTCTCACAAGAACTCTGTTATCTAGGTACTTTAAGCTCCATTTTATATGTGAGGAAAGTGAGACTTAGGCAAAGTGATTTCCTCTTGATTTTACAGTTAGCATCAGAATCCTCCTGAACTCGTTAACACTCTATATACTATGTCAAACTGCTTCTGAGACATGGTTAGAAACTTTTCAAAATTTAAATAGTTCTTCTAAAGGAGTCTATACTGCAGTTATTAACACTGCTGAAAGGGCTAAGGTTTCCCTCAAGGCATGATACATTATTCTTACAGTACACGCCTATCAGAGTAGCGCATTAATGAGACTTGAGGAACAACCTCTTTGCCTGTAATCCCTACCATGAATCAGTCAATACTATCACTCCCCAAAATGGAAAGCATTACTCCCCAGAAAAATAAGAGGTTTTTCAAGAAAATGTGATTCTTATTGTGTTCTTTAAAATACTGCCTTGAGCATCATTGTCAAGGAGAGGAATCTTGAAGGAAGAGACAAAAGTGATTGAGGATTTAAATGTGGGTCATTTGGACAATAGTGGTGCCACTGAGAAAGGGAAGTCTAGAGGAGGAACAGGATGGTTTGGGTAGAGCAGTGAAGAAATACCCAGAGAACCTGGACCAAGACCCAGCTCTGTTACTTTCTAATGGGGATTAAGTCACTTCTCTGAATTTGTCTCCTTGTCTTTAAAGGAAGGTAGATAAAGTCTAAATTGCAGGGCTTACAGATGGAAGGGAATGTAGGCAGTAAATTGGAGTAGATATTTTTAGAAATTGACACTTGTAGCCTTCCAGATGATATTATGTAAAGATCAAATGAAATCATTTCTATAAAGTACTTTGTGAACTATAGTTTGTTATATAAATGTCAGCTATTTGTTGGTTTTATTTTCTATCACACCTATGATCTATGTGGTGAAGACTAAATGAGACCATATTTGTAAAACACTTAGCATGGTTCTTGGCAAATAGTAGGCACTTAATAGATATTTATTCCCTTCCTTTCTTCCTTTGTCATTATTATTATTACTATTATTACTAATAATTACTATTATTACCATTACTACTATATTCTATGAATATACTATTCATAGAAACAATATTGTGCTCATGCATAACGTATTAGATCACTCTTAGATTTATGAAATCTCATTGAGAAATGTCTATTTAGGGTGGTTAGGTGGCACAGTGAATAGAGCACTGGCCAAATCCAGCCTCAGACACTTAACACAAAAACTAGCCATGTGACCTTGGTCAAGTCACTTAGCCCCAATTGCCCTACCTTCTCCCCTCCAAAAAAAGAAAAAGAAAAAAGAAGTCTATTTTAAGCATATTCTTTCAGTCCAATCAACTAACATTGAGGTGAGATGTGGAGAAAGGAGCAGGAGGCATAATTGTCTGACTTACTTCTGTGGTCTTTTGTCCACTTTTCATCTTCATCAAAATGAGCATCCCCTCCAATACCTGGGCCTGGTTGAAAGGCATGAGCAAGAATTCCATTGGGACCATCGAAAGGAGAATTATCACGATGATCTGAAAGAAAAAAGATTTAATTCAAATCCTCATCATTTTTCAGGTTAGGAGAAAAACCAAACTAAGCTAAAAGACCGGCCAGTTACCTCCATAGTAAAAAGAGATCTTTATATCTGCTTCACCCTCAGAGATCTTAGTGAATGTCAAGGGGGATACATCACTCCAGACTTTAAATGCTTTTCTGATGGCATCGTCCACATCTTCCTTTGCTAAATCTGGTGTGTAGTTTTCAATGCTGAAAAGGAAAAAGAAATCAACATAGACACATACGTAACTCCAGTTTCACTGAAGCCATCCTACACATATGATTCCTTTTTAAACCCATTCTCATCCTGATTGAGGATCGCTACCTGTAAGTAAGGGCTTTCTTTTCCCATTTAGGATTTCCTTCAGTGACGGCGAATTGAGAGACATCAGGGACTCCACATCTAGGCTTTTTCATCATAGCAAGAGTTTCTTCATCTGGCTTCCCAGTAACTTTCAGCCCAAAGAATTCTTGCATTTTCTTGAGCTTCTCAACAACTGGGCTACTGTCTTTCTTCTTTGCAAGTTTTACTCCAATTTTTAGGTCATAGAATTTCTCAAGATAGTTCTGATGAAAGGTAAAAAAAATTAAATATTAAATATGTGATATTTCCTAAATTTTTCCTTAGAGAAATCCCAGTGCTTTGGTTTGGTGAGATGATATTTATACCATGAGTGGTGGGGGATAAGAGGGTAGAGCAAGACTTTCATTTGTCTTTGATTTTAGAGTTTTTGATTCTTATGTAAGTTCTCAGTTCCTTGGTCATATCTGATCTTGAATAGTTTGGTGGGTATACACATAGCATTTCAGCAAGAAAAATCCCCCTAATTTTTATCCCTGTGCTAAAGTCAAAATTCTACCTCCTTAAATCAGATCTCAGATTGTTTCATTCCTCCTCAAGAGAATTAGCAAAGCAGAGGCATAATTAGCTTTGTTGTTTCCAGCAAAGAAATCCTTTCTTGAATGAAAGATATCACTGACAAAGCCCATCCCTATCTATTCCAAATCAGTCCCCCCAGAGAGTTTTCATCTCTCGCAATAAAAAGTCAAGATGTACCTGGACCATTTCTTGGTCTTGCTCTTTGATTTCCAAATGTGCGGGGAAGCAATGGGAGCCTGTGAGGCAGAGGATGAGCAGAAGGAGAAGGCTCTTCATTCTCACCCTTCTCAGTGTCTCAGGCTGATGCAGCAGCTCTTTTACCTGCCTCCTGATGCACTCTCTCTTCAAGGAGAGTGATCTTTATATAGTATTTGGGGAGCCGAAAAGCTAGTAAGTCTCTGACTCATATTTCATAACATCCTCTGGATCAGCACTTTATCAGAAACTGTGACACAAGCCCAAAGCAGGTTAAATGGTCAACTTCAATGGTGCAATATTATGATTAATACAAAATAGCATGTTTGTTAAAGAGGCAAATACATACAAAGTTACTTTCTTCTGTTCCTGTTTGTGCTATTTTGATACTGTTTGTGAATGTTGTAGTTTATGTAAAATTTTATGTTTTATAAGGAGCTTTGTTGCTTTGGAAAATAGCCTCAAGCTATGACTTTGTTCCCTGTAGGCATTTCTATACACATTCTCCCTAGGTGAGAGGAAACGCTGCCAAATTATGGAATACACCCTTTCCGTAGCTAGACAAGGAGGCCAAAGTACAACTCGGCAAGCTTTGTAATGAGTATAGATTACAGTTAGTTCTCCAAGGTTTACAGAATCACAAAATTTAATGGTTGGAAGAAACTTCAGAAACCGTCTGATCTGACCACATACAAAAAGAATACCCACTTTAATATTCTCCTCTTCCTGCTCCTCCTCTTCATAGGTAACATGCTTATAGGGCTTAAAGGTCTGCAAAATGCTCCATATGGTTTATGAAAGAGGTACTATTATTATTCCCATTTTTTACAGATGAAGAAACTGAGACAGGATTTAAATGACTAGCTTGAGGGTTACATAGCTAAGTAACTGATTAGGATTTGAACTCAGGATTTCCTGATTCCCAAGTTCAGCATGCTCCCTGTATTCCACATACCCCAAAAGGAAGTGGAACCAACTACTATTTGAAATGACTCTTTCGGCTTTTGGCTAGCTCTAGTAGTTAGGAAGTTTTTCCTGACTTCAAGCCTAGACTTGCTTCTTTGCAGCTTCCACCCCATAGCTGCTGATTCTACCTAATGGGGCCAAAAAGAACAAATTTAAGCCTTCCTTCACAACACAGCTCTTCAGACCTCTTATAAATAGTTATTATGTCCCTCCTGACTTTTCTCTACTCCAAGCTAAACAAATATGCCCAGTTATTTCCTCGTATGGATTCAAGGTCTTTAACCACCCTGGTTGTCTTCTTTTGGGCCCTCAGCATCTCTTCAATGTCCTTAAACTCTCATGCCTAGGACTGAACAGAACAATTCAGGTGAACTCTGATAAGGGCAGAGTATAACAAATGTCACCTCCCCTTTTCTGGAAAACAGGCCCCTCCAAATGCAGCCCAAGATTGCATTATCATTTTTTGACTGCCATGACACACTGCTAATTCATATTGAGCTTGCAGTCAATGAAAACCCCTGGATTTTCTTCAGAACAACTGCTGTCTAACCTTGACTCCACTATCTCATATTTGTGAAGCTGAATTTTTTTTATCCAGGTGCAAAAATATGTATTTTTCCCTATTTAATTTCATCTTCTTAGTTTTAGCAGCTCCATGATCTAGTTTGTCAAGGTATTTTTGGTTACTGATTCCATTAGCCATTTCTCTAAGTTCAACATCATCTACAAAATTTGTGAGCATTTTCTCTCTTTATAAAAATCACTGATTTTAAAAAAAGGTCAACAACACAAAGTCAAGAACAGATTTCTGGGGGCGGCTAGGTGGAGCAGTAAATAGAACACTGGCCTTGGAGTCAGGAGGACCTGAGTTCAAATCCAGCCTCAGACACTTTGACAAAAACCTAGCCGTGTGACCTTGGGCAAGTCATTTAACCCCAATTGCCCTGCCTTCCTCCTCCAGAAAGCAAAAAATAAAAAAAAATTTAAAAAGAAGACTAGAAAAATAGATTTCTGGGGTACTTAACTGGTGACTTCCTGCCACATTGACATTGAACCATTAGTAACTACATCAGAATCCAGTCATTCAACCATTTCTAAATACAGATGATTTTATTGTCCCCTTCTCTCCGTAAGAACAGTTTGAGAAACTTTATCAAAAGCTTTACTAAAATCTAATAAACTATATTTATAGCATTCCCTTTCATCATCTACTTTATTACTCTTGCCAAAGAGAAATGAGAGTGAGTCTGGCATAAGCTTTCTTGAAAAAAATCATACTGGCTTTAGACACACTGGCTTTTAGGCCAATCCATTGCAGCCTTATGGTACTCTCTTCAGCTAGTGCATTAAAATAGTTTTTAGCTAAAACAAGGACTCCTTTGATTTCCTTTTATTTAATTTTATTATGCCATTCCTCCTGAAAAACTTGGCTAACTAAAGCTTGTTTCAGGTGGGGAACATCTGAAGGCTTTTCCTTTAACTTTTCAATCTCTTTCTTCCAACTTCTGTACACCTTTAGCTTTTACTAAGGTCTCACCTGGGCACCAGTCTTACATCTAAATCAAATGCTAAGCAGAAGTCTCGCTCAATAATTAAGACCCCAGGCAATGGTGCCATTTATTCGTTCAGACACTCAACAAACATGGTAGATTAGAAAAAGTTCTGGTTCTGAAGTCTGTGCATCTGGGTTTGAATCTTACCTCTGATTTTAATATGCGACCTTAAGCCACTCATTTCACTTTCCTTGGCCTCAGTTTCCTCACCAGTAAAATAAAGATCTTGAAGTGCATGACCTCTGAAGTCAACTCCAGCTCTAGATCTTGGATACTAACATGTGTAGACTACTGTTCTAGGACACATTGTGTATATAAGCACACACATACACATGTATGTATAGTGTGCATATGTGCATAGAAATACATATGTGAACAAATACAGGTGCATGTATGTGTACATGTATTGAACATGTATAAGTGTATGTGTGTGCGTTGGTGTATGAATGAATATGTATTGTGTTGTATGTTATCTATATGTGTATATGTATAATAGTTTTGGTTTTCAAAAACCTTATGTTCCACTGGTGGGAGATATTTAAACACTAAAAAGTAAATTTATCCTAGCAAGAAAACATATTATATTGGGGCAGCTAAGTGGCACAATGAATAGAACACTGGCCCTGGAGTCAGGAGGACCTGAGTTCAAATCCGGCCTCAGAAACTTAACACTTACTAGCTGTGTGACCTTGGGCAAGTCACTTAACCCCAATTACCCTGCCTTCCCCCATGCCAAAAGCAGAAAGAAAGAAAGGAAGGAAGGAAGGAAGGAAAGAAAGAAAGAAAGAAAGAAACAAACAAACAAACAAACAAACAGAAAGAAAGAAAAAGAAAGAAGGAAAGAAGGAAAGAAAGAAAGAAAACATTATATCAATGGAGGGTTAAAAGAATAGTAGAAAGTGGGTCTGGGTACTCAAGATGAATAAGACCCTATCAGGTTTTTGTAGAGTTCCTAAAAGGAAGCCTAGGGACAGAGAACCTGGGGAGTTGTGGTAAGAAAATGAAGTCAGGTAGGCAAGGAAAGTCATGCAAGGAGCTGTGCACTATTAATACGGAACACAGCCTATACTTTCAGAGCCTTTCCTGAAAAAGCCCTTCTCTAATTTGGATAATTGATCTTATCAGTATGGGTGTGGATTGCAAATCCTCCATACCTTGTCTTTTTTTGTGACTTTCTTACCACTAATTCTAATTCAGAGCAGCTATGTGGCATAGTAGATGGAATGCTTCAGACACTTTACTAACTATGTGACCCTGGACAAGACATTTAACCTCTGTATGACTCAGTTTCCTCTATTGCAAAATGGATTAAAATTTGTCAAGACTATAATTATAATTTGTCAGGATCAAATGAGGCAAAATTATAAAAGCATTTAGCACAGTGCCTGGCAATTATGTACTTACTCTCTTCCCTTCCCTGGTACAAGTAAAGGAATGCTTCACTCAGCAAGCTAGGGGAATTCCTAGATTTTTTTTTGACATTTTGTGGTTACCAATGGAGTACGCAGAGAGAGTTAGCTCTTATTTTCACTACATGTCTGGCTGGACTCCTTTTCCCATGAATCTCTTTCATGTTATCTTTAAAGAGTATATGTACAGCACAATATAGTCAATATTTAAAACAAAAATAAGCGGTACCTTTAAATAGTTTTTTCTGCTTGGCTGGCAAGACTGAAATATTCTTTATGTCCAGCAGATGTCAGTCTTGGTGCCTCTGCCTATGACCCCGTGGTTTTGGGGAGCCGATTACAATCAGAATTGGTTGGGAAGTTTTGAAGTTGTAAAAGAGAAGAATTTAGATTTGGTTGCCGGCTGAATGGAGTCGTGCCCAGGAAATTCTTCAGCAAAGATACAGTGAAGAGTACAAGCCCTGGGGAAGTTAGGGATAGAAGTGAGTTGGTCTTGGGGGAGTGGGGGGGTGCTGTGCTGGCTAACCAATGCTAGATTTTGAATACTTAACATTTCTATGCTCTGTAAATGCATAATTTTTCTTGCCTCTATTTTGTTTTATATCTCTCTTAACCGACAGAGGGAAAAAGAATTTTGGAAAACAATGTCGCTAGTGAGCTAAGGTAAAGAAATGAATTGTGCCTACATTTAGACCAAAACATTCGGTTTCCCAGATCAATGTCCCTAAAAGGCCAAGGTGGGGCTACTGTCAACAACACAAAGAAAAGAGGCAGCCTCCCACCCTCCAACAGATTTGTGGTAAAGCACCTATTAGTCAGAGAGAGTAGAAACTCTCAACAGTGGTCCCTGTGGTCCAACATTGAATGCTGCCCCACTTCTCGCTGCATAAATGTAGTTCATTACTAAGTTACTGCATCAATATCCAATTTAGGAGAAATAGTCACAGTATAAAAGAGGCTATCTCTGTTGCCCAGCTAAAATATTATGTCACAGAGAACAACAAGAAAAGGCCCTTCCTGGGTAAGAACCAGAATGAAGATCAGGCAAGTAGTGACCACACCTCAATCCAGATGACCCAACCTGGGAAATACCTAAAACTTCCAAATTCCAGAAATGACTGAAAAAAACATTGTGAAAAAACCTGAAGCTTGAGATAGTGCCCTTCCACCCAACCACCCCCAATTGATACCCATGTCAGGAACAGAGTCCAACATTAAACAAATCAATACATAAAGGGGGAAAATGAGCCCCGCCCCCCCCAAAAAAAGCTGACAATAAAAAGCTACTATGTGCCTGGGAAGATCAAGACACAAACTGGTAAGAAGACAGTGGAATCAAAACAGCTATAAGCAAAGCCCCAAAGGAAAACATGAATTGAACACAAGCCCAACAAGAATTCTGGTAAGAGCTAAAAAATTATTTTTAAAATCAAAGAGTAGTAGAGGAAAAATAAGTCAAAGAAATTAAAACGAAGGAAGAAATATATGAAAAGACATTTAACAGCTAAGTAAAAGAGATACAAAAATATTAATGAAAATAACTCCTTAAAAAACAGAATTGGCCAAATAGAGAAAGAGGTACGAAAGCTCACTAAAGAAAATAATTCCACTCTTCCAGAGAAGGCTCTCATGCCACCGTTGCAGCCATGTCTTTTGTAATCCCCAAGCAGTTCCAGCACATTTTGAGAGTGCTCAACACCAACATTGATGGAGAGCAGAAAATAGCTTTTGCCATCACAGCCATCAAGGGTGTGGATTGAAGATATGCTCATGTAGTACTGAGGAAAGCAGACATTGACCTCACCAAGAGGGCTGGTGAGCTCACTGAAGATGAGATGGAGTGTGTGATCACCATCATGCAGAATCCCCAACAATACAAGATTCCAGACTGGCTCCTTAACAGACAGAAAGATGTAAAGGATGGAAAATACAGCCAGGTTCTGGCCAATGGTCTGGACAATAAGCTTCATGAAGATCTGGAGTGACTGAAGAAAATTCAGGCACATCATGGGTTTCAGCATTTCTGAGGTCTCCAGGTCCAAGGCCAGCACACCAAGACTACAAGGACACAGCGGTTGCACTATGGGTGTGTCCAAGAAGAAGTAAACAATTGTACTGGCCTTGTCTATTAATAAATACTTTAAAGCAAAAAAATGAAAAGAAAATAATTCCTTAAAAATTAAAATTGGGCAAGTGGAAGCTAGTGACTATGAGATATCAATAAACATTAAAATAATTTTAAAAAATTTAAGAAAATGTGAAAAAAAAGTGAGACAATTAACAATTCCAGCAAAGTTACAGGATATAAAATAAACCCAGAGAAATTACCAGAATTTCTACATACTACCAACAAAACTCAGCAGGAAGAGAGAAAGAGAAATTCCATTGAAAATAACTGCAGACTATATAAAAATACTTGTGCCTTTCTGCTTAGAAAAACCTAAGGATTATATGAATTTAGTTTTTAAAAAATGCTTTTCACAGAAATAGAGACAGATTTAAACCAGTGGAGAAATATTAATTGTTCGTGAGTAGACTGAGTCAATATCATAAAAATGATGATTCTACCTAAGTTAATTTATTTATTCAGTGCCATCCCAATCAAACTACAAAAGAATCATTTTATAGACCTAGAAATAATAGTAATAAAATTCATCTGGAAGAACAAAAGGTCAGGAATATCAAGGGAATCCAGTGAAAAAAGGTGGTTAAGGAAGGCAACCTCAAAGTTCAAGATTTCAAACTAGGGGAGAGGTAATCATCAAAATGATCTGGCACTCACTAAGAAATAGAGTGATGGATCAGTGGAATAGATTAGGTACATAATACACAGAAGTAATTGACCATAGTAATCTAGTATTGGATAAACTCAAAGATCCAAGCTTTTGGGAAAAGAACTCACCATTTGACAAAAATTGCTGGGAAAATTGGAAAGCAGTTTGGCAGAAACTAGACATAGATCAACACCTCAAACCATATACCCATATGAGATCAAAATGAACAAATCATTCAGACATAAAGGGTGATATAATAGATAAGTTAAAGGAGCATCAAAAAATGTACCTGTCAGATCTAAGGGTAAGTGATGAGTTTATGACCAAACAAGAGATAGAGAGGATCACAGGAAGTAAAATAGAAAATTTTGATTACATGAAATTAAAATTTAATTGCACCAAAAAAAATTGCACAAACAAAACCAGTGCAGCCAAATTAGAAAGAAAATAGGAAACTACGGGAAAATCATTACTGGATGTTTCTCTGATAAGGGTCTTCTTTCTCAAATATAGAAGGAATTAACCCTACATACTACTAAAAACAAGATCCATTTCCCAGTAGATAAATGGTTAAAGGATGTGAATAGGCAGTATTCAAGAAGAAATCAAAACTATTAATAGTCACAGAAAAATGTTCTAAATTACTACAGATTAGAGAAATTTAAACTTAAACAACTCTAAGACACCACCTCATGCCTATAAGATTAACTAACATGACACAAAATAAAAATGACAAATGTTGGAAGGGATGTGGAAAAATTGGAGCACTAATTCACTGCTGGTGGGATTGTAAACTAGTCCATTCTGGATAGCAATTTGAAACTATGCCCAAAAGAATACAAAAATGTGCATATCCTTTGACCCAACAATACCACTACTATGTCTGTATCCCAGAGAGATCAAAACCAATCCGTACACAAATATAGCAGTTGTTTTTGTGGTGGCAAAAAATTAGAGATCAAAAGGATGCCCATCAATTGGGAAATGGATGAACAAGTTCTGGAATATGATTGTGATGGAATACTATTGTACTATGAGAAATGATGAGCAGGATAGTTTCAGAAAAAAACCTGGAAAGACTTATATGAACTGATGCTGAGTGAAATGAGTGGAATTAGGAGAACATCATGCATAGTAACAGCAACATTTTCTGATGATCAACTATGACTGACTTAGCTCTTCTCAGTAATACAATGATCCAAAACAATTCCAAAAGTTTAAATCATCTCATTTTTACATTAGATGAAACTGAGGTACAGAGCAACGAGGCAACCTGGCAAGGACAAATGGCCAAGCAAAGACAAGACTGGAGGCACCGACTCCAACACTCTTTCAACTACATCATATTTACCTGTGGAATTCATAGAGTTATGATGGATCAGCCATCTGTCTGAGGAACTCAAAGACTGCCTTCCTTTTTCTGACTTCTGCCTCCACCATCAAGGAGAAAATTGATCTCAATATTCTCTTGCAAGAAGCCCATCTTTTCACTCATAAAAATATGAATAGGAATGTCCTAAAGAACTTTGCAATTCTTTTGAGAACTGTTTGTTCATGTATTTTGACCACTCATCCACGATGAAATGGATATTGGTCATACATACATGTATGACAAATATTTATATATATAAAACTATTTATATATATTACATATATGTATGTATTTTAAATATCTCAAATATCAAATACTTCTCAGAGAAATTTTGTACAAAATATTTTTTTTCCCATTCAACCACTTCTTTTCTTATCTCAGGTGCATTAATTTTAACTGTACAGAAGCCCTTCAGCTTCAAGTAATCAAAGTTGTTTATTTCATCTTTTGAAATTGCCTTTATCACTTGTTTAATTAAGAATAAATCTATGTTCTGCTTCTCTTCTAATTTTGTTATAATATAACCTTAAATATTAAGGCCATGTAACCATTTAGGATTTTTGTAGAATATAGTGTGGGGTATTGGTCTAAGACTAATTTCTGTAAAGCCACTTTCTAGTTTTCCCAGCAGCTTTTACCAAATTAAGATTTTTTCCCTAGGTAATTTATGTTTTCTGTTTTATCAAACACTGAATTATTGAGCTCTGTTGTTTCTGATTTTCCCCTGACCACTCTGTTCTATTGATCTATTTTTTAACCAGATCAAATATTTTTGACAACTGCTACTTTACAATATAATTTGAGATCTAAAAGTGCTCTTCCCCCTTTATCCCTACTTCTTTTCATTATTTCCCATGATATTCTGATCTTTCATTATTCCAAATGAATTTTGTTATTATGTTATCAAGTTCTATTAAGTATTCCCTTGGCAGCTGATTGACATAGCATGTTGAGTGTGAACTTTTTTTGATAACAAAGCTAACTATGCTAACTTTGTCTTGTTGAAAAATTATTATTATGGTACAGACTATCCATGATCACTGAATATTCCTCCAGTTACTTCAGTTGTTCTTTATTTCCTTAGGCAGAAATTTGTAATTGTACTAGTCTTTTCTGTGCTTTGGTGGGATGATCACCAGATAGTTTATATATGTTTTAGTTATTTGGAATCTGAGTTCCCTTTCTATTATTGTTTCTTGAATTTTTTTATTACTATTATTATTTTTAATGCTGTTGATTTTGAGGGTTAATTTTGTAGCATGCAACTTTGCTGAAGCTATAAATTTTTTCATTTAATATATTTGCTGATTCCCTAGGATTTTCCAAATATACCACCATTAGGTCATCAATAAGAAGGGAAAATTTTATCTCTATTTCACATATCTTTGTTCCTTTATTTTCTTTCCTTTGTCTTATTGCTCTTGCTAGCCTTTCCAGAGCTGTATCGAATAATAGCAGGGAGAATAGACACCTTTGCATCACACTCATATTTATTAGAAAAGATTTTAATGTATCTCAATTACAAAAGATGCTTGCTTCTGATTGCAGATAGATGCTTTTTATGATATTAAAAATTTCTCTTTGCCTATATTTTGTAGAGTTTTTAGCATAAATAGGGCTGCAATTTGTCAAAGATTTTTTCCGCATCTTTTGGGATAATCATGTTGTTTGGGATGCTTTGTATTTTTTATGATTAATTACATTGATTGTTTTCTTAATGTTGAACCATCCTTGAATCCCAGATGCAAATCCAACTTGGTTATGATGAATGAATGATTTCTTGGATAAAATGTTGTGTAATCTTTTTGATAGGACTTTGTTAAGAAAAAATTTGAGCCAATATTCATTAATAATATTGGCCTATAGTTTTTCTTCTGTGTTTTATCTTTCCCTGATTTAAATATTAGGACTATATTTGTTTCATAAAATTATTTAAATAAGACTCTTTCTCAGTTTTTGAGAATAATTTGTGAAGTATGAGTACTACTTGTATTTTCTAAACTATTGTTACAGAGCAAGCATCCTTGCCAAAGGAAATGGTGAGCCATCAATGTTCTTGATAGAAGCAATAATCAATCAGATGTATGGATAGAGAGATATAGCAAGAACCTAGACAATCTAAAATGGTAACCAATACAGAGATCATTTATATTTGCTTCTGAAATATGATTTTGTGCTTGCATGGAGGTACAAATGTGTTTCTTAAACACCAGAGAAAGAAACCATATGGAAGATCTGCTCAATCAGAAGTGGCTGGGAAACAGTACTGTTTTCCCTGTTTCATGCCCTGCTTCCTACTAAAGATGCACAGCATCATCCCACAGACAACCCTGAGCAGCAGCTCTCTCTGAGCGATCCATCTCACCCTCTGCCTGGGTTGGAAAAAGCAAGGAAGTCTGTCTTTTGGTTTTTTGTTCTATAAGATCTATGATGTAGTCTGCGAGAGACTAGAAGTTAACAGGAAACGGGATTTTGTCAACATAAAGCTTTCATCTTGGCTTTTGAAGGCAATGAGGTGTAGTAGAAATAGCGGAGGCTTCAGAGCCTGGAAAACTTGAGTTCACCTCTCACTTCTGACACTAACCAGCTATTTAACATTATATAAGCTGCTTAACCTATCTGAGCACCAATTTCTTCATCTATTAAATGGAGATAAAGGTTTATTTCCCAATAGGGTTGTTGTGGGGTTCAAACAAGATAGTGCATGTAATGCTTGTATAAATGTCAGCTTTATTAGCCAATTAAGTTAATAGAGATTTAAAAGCAAAATAAATAATGTGCATAAAAGAGTAGAACATGGTTTCCTGCTTTTTCACTGTATTAATTATTTATTTTTGCAGGCAAACCATTTTCAACACACTCATTTAGGATAAATATGGATTTATGTGTTTAATAAAGCATGTCTTTTATCCCAAATGTTACTTTAATGCCTATAGATACTATCTCTAGGGACCACATCAATGGTTACGCTCTAGAGAATCAAAAAACTTCTGCTGATTCACCAACATCACAAATATATTTTAGGGATCTAAAGACTTTGTGAGCTATTAGTCATTTTGATGAACTAACTTTTGTTGATATCAGCTGAGATCTTGGAAAAACAGTTTAGAGCTTGAGCAAAGTCAGATGTTAGTAACAGACTTTAGAAGGACAGAATCTAGATTCTCATAGTTGGGAAGAACTTCTGAAATTACCTAACCTAATCCAAACCAGAAAAGACTCTTCATTACAAGGACTCATAGACAAGAAACTCATTGTCCCTGAATGAATGATGGAATGAATGACAAAGCATTTATTAAACAATATGTATCAATCACTGTGTTAAACACTAGGGATACAAATAGAAAAAAAAATAAGAAGATCCTGCCCTCAAGGAACTTACATTTCTTCTTTTCTTTTAGGAGCTTATATTTTAATAGGGGGAAATAACACCAGCATTAAAATAGTGGATATTCTCCCACTGCAGACTGGGAGAATTGCTGGAACCTCCAGCCATCTAGACTATTGGCATACCCTAATTTTAAACTGATCCCTGAATCTCTTTAATTTTTATAGGTACATGTAAAGTTTTAGTCTTGATCAGGGAAAATGTAGGGATAGGAAATGGAATCACAGGGCAAACTGATCAACATGTACTATCTCAGAATAATAGTATTGATTTGATTACTGTTCCCAGAACTAGAGGTAGAAAGCAGAGACTATGATGACAAGGGTGCCAGGGAGTGGTGAATGTGTGGTAATAAGGCATTAATTGTCTCAGCAATAGAAACATTGATGGGTTTGTGTCAGTCAAGTTATAATTAACCTCATCAATTAAAATCCCTAGCGCTCAGGGCAGAATAGGAGTACTGGGTAGGAGCATATGGCATGAAGATGGCCTGGGAGTAGCTCCTAAAGCAGTCCATTTTACTTTTGGATAGAATGAAGTATTAGGAAATCCATATTACATTGAATTAAAATCTGTCTCTTGGGACCAAAAAAAAAAAAAGAAGAAGCCTAGTCCCTCTTCCACAAAATAATAGTTCATGCATTCGTTAGACTAAGGATATCAAGTATGTCTCAAGGTTTTCATTTCCATGATAAACATCTTTTAGTTCCTTTAACCATAACATGAACATGACTTCCAAAGGCATGGCCTCTGGTGTTCTCACTATCATATTTATTTATTTTTACATGCTCGATGATACCCTTCATAAAATATAGTGTCTATAACTAAGCACAATATTCCGGATGTGATCTGACAAGGGTAAAGTATAGCAGGACAATTACTTCATTCATTCTGGACACTCTGCTTTTCTGAATGCAGTCCAATTTACATTAACTTGTTTAATAGCTCTGTTATATAGTGGGTTCAACTTTAGCTGGTGGTCTACTAAGGATGACAGATCTTTTCCCCATACAGTATTTAGCTATTCCTTCCCCATCCTGTCACTGTACAATTAATTTTTGGATACCAAGCTTATGATTTCACATTTAAGCCTATTAAATATTATCTTAGTATATTTCAGCCCATCATCCTAGCCTATAAATCTCTTTGACGATTTTGACTCTTTTCAAATGTTTTAGTTATCCTTCCCACCTTTGTGTCACCCCCAAATTTTAGAAGTGTGCCATATATACCTCACCCAAATCATTTATAATAAATAACAAATGAGGTCATAGACAAAGTGCCATGGAACACTCTCCTAGTAACCTTTAGGTTAGCCCATCTGGATCTGGCACTTCAACTAAGTCTAAATCCACATAAAAGAATTTTTAGCTAATCCACAACTTTTTATTTTGTCGCCAACAATAGTGTGAGAAAACTTGCTAAGCAAAATTACTGAAATTCAGATATCCATGACCTTTCCTGGTCTACCAATCTAGTAACCCTGTCAAAAAGAAAATGAAGTGAATTTGTGTGACTTGTTCTCAATGAACTTGGTCATCGCTATCCTTTCCTTTTTTTAAACAATTTTTAAATACATTTTTAATTTATGGGTTAAAACAAACATTTCCACAACATAGTTAATAAAAAAGATTACACATGAAACTGTGAATCTATTGTGTAAAACTTGTTATTCCATTTAAATATATAATAAAGTTATGTAAATTTCTTTTTTTCTTCCCTCTGTCCACCCCAGAGATGGCTACTATTAGGCACACATATGTGTGTATATACATATATATGTAAAATCAATCTATATATATTTCTATCTAGCAATTCTTTCTCTGGATTCTGATAGCATCTTCCTTCATAGCTCCTTTTTAGTTAATTTGCATATTTATAATAGTCAAAATGACTCATTCACTCAAAGACATTCTTAAAACAATATTGCTGTTACTATCTACAATGTTCTCTTGGTTCTGCTCATTTTGCTCTTTATTTCATGAAAGTCTTTTCATGTTTTTCTGGGATCATTGAGCTCTTCTTTCTTACAGCACAGTAGTATTCCATCACAATGATATATCACAACTTGTTTATCACTATCCTTTAAAAATATTTACAAATCATGCCTTTTATAACATATTCCACAATTTTGTGAGGAACAGATGTCAAGCTCAACATCTTGACCTTAGAGGTCATTTGGTCTAATCTGTATTGTGAGCATGAGTGCCAGTCCACTCCATTTGTGAACAGCTCTAACTGCTTGGAAGATTTTCCTCATGTTGAGCTAAAAATGCACCCATTCTTCCCAGTTCTGTCCTCTGTGGCCACACAGAACATGCTTTCTCCCTCTTCCACATGTTGGCCTCGCCCTCCCCTCTTTCTGAATCAGTTCAACTGATGTAGTTTCTACTAGCAGAGGACTTCATTGTCAGACTGTGCCCTTGAACTCCCCCATAGCCAGAAGTCTCATAAGGACAGCTCCTCTTCTCAACTCAATCACAAGGCTGTGACTAGACTCAGCCCCTCCTTCCTAGTGCCAAAATTCATAGGGTTGCTATCAAAGTGTTTTGTTCCCAGAAGAGTGGAAGGAATGAATTGCAAGGCACAGAAAACATGAAGGAAATACAAAATTTAAGTAAGAAAGAACCCTAGCTCCCACAAAGCCTGGTCTAGGAATTATGTGCATTGCAATTATATATAATTGCACCTTCCTTGTAGGATATGTGTCATGACTCACAATGACTGTGACATTACAGAAAAAAAGGAGAGAATTGTGAACAAAGAGTGAATACCAGGTGGAAGAAAGGATGATAAAATAATATGAAATCATACAAAAGGAGGTGAACAGATTTATTTTGCTTGGCCCTAGAGGGCAGAACTAGGAGCAATGGGTGCAAATTTCAAAGATTCAAATTTAGCTTTGATGTAAGACAAAACTTACTAGCAATTAGAGCTGTTCCCAAACACAACGGAATGCCTCAAGGTGGAGGTCTCCTGACAAAGGCTGAATGACACTTTTCCAGGCCTATATTATAGGAAGGATTATTGTCCAGATGTGGGT
This sequence comes from Pseudochirops corinnae, assembly GCA_028646515.1. Classification (NCBI taxonomy): domain Eukaryota; kingdom Metazoa; phylum Chordata; class Mammalia; order Diprotodontia; family Pseudocheiridae; genus Pseudochirops; species Pseudochirops corinnae. Next base: position 125,254,601 of record CM053588.1, on the reverse strand, counting down.
TGGATCAGATGTGGACTTCTGAAGTCCCTTCCAACTCTCAGATTGAGTGAATCTGTTAAAACGGGCATTTGAGGAAATGTGAACTGAGTCTCATTTTGAAGAAGATGTTTAAAAGTGTCAGAAGCCTGATGGAACAAGGCAAGAGAGAGGTGAAAAGCTTCTTCAGACACTGACCTGAGCAAGAGAGATCTACAGAGAGGGACTTATTGGAGCATGGAATCCAGTTATCAAAGCAGGCTATGAATTTGATTTTAAGTAATAGCAGAAATTAGCAGAAAAAAAAAAAACTATTTAAAAACATAGTAGAGTCTTAAACCAGAATCCAAAGCACAGAAAGTCTAAAGGACTACAACTGAGGAGTTCTGAGTTTTAATGTCCAGTCTTATGAGTTGGAAAGATGTTAAATGGAAAGATGAATCAGGGCCGAAGGTGATTTCCTGAAATTTACTTATCTTTATAAAAATAGTAGAATTTCAGAGTTAGAAGGTAAGTTGCTGATGAGGAAATAGGAGCTCCAGAAAAGTAAAGTGGCCTATCTATCCAAAGTGACAAATTTAGTTAGTGGAAAAACTGTCTGTTTGGGGCATTTTTTCCTTTTCAGGTAGTACCTAAAATCCAATCTCAGATTTACTTCTTAAATTTTTTTATTTTGTTTTTCTTTCTCATTCTCTTTAATAAAGATAAAACCATTTTTCCAGAGACATGAGGCTAGTAAACATCCGAATGGATCTCCTAATTTCCTGTTAGTCACTTTTTCCATTACAATGTGCTATTTCTCGAATTACTCCGAGATGTTTTTATTTATATAAATATTGGAGGATGTACATTCCATGTGGGGAAGTAATGCTGGTCAAAGACTTTTTTCCCTTATTGCTAGAGTCATGAGTGTTGATTAGATGACATTGCTGAAAGCCTGATTTCCTATATATTTACTGTCATGTGTGTTAATTTCAAGTATGTGAACCTGTGTATTTAAAGGTACATAGGTATATACATATGCTTGCATCTTTTGTGTTACTTCTCTGTGTATCCTTCCTTCATAGGGACAACCAAAGTCATGCTATAGCCCCTTACCCACAATGCAATGGGGTTGCCCAATCATTGAATGAATCAATCTGTTTAGAGGCTGGATATTCCAGGAGAATTCTATTTTTATATAAAAGGTCATTTTTCCAATCTAACTCAATTATTAATTGCAACAGTGGGCCTTATTATGCTTTAATGATGATTTAGAAAATGTGCTTCCCTCACTCTTATTATTGTTTGAAGAGTTTAATTACTGTTTATAATACATTGCTTGACTTTTCTGTGGTGCCTTAATACAGAATAATCTAGGGACAGTATCATATGTGGAGGTATGGACAACTTTGATTAAAATAAACTCCCCTAAGTTTATACTTTGAAAGAACATTGAAAATCAAACATCTCAAAATTTGCAATCTGATCATTTTTGTTTCATTTTGTTTTGCTTTCTTTAAAAATATAAGTTGATTTCCATCCTTCTGTTTCCTACAGACTGATATTTTTGGTGCTGAACAGGAAGGGGCTGAGAGGAGTGACTGACCAAGGGCTGATGAGGAAAAGCAATACTTTTGTGTCTGAATGAGATAGGGAGAGCCATTCTCAAGTTCAATTAATTCCCTCTTTTTTAACTTGTTGCTCACTCCACTTCCTTCCCATTTTCCCTCTGCAAGCATTAGGAGGGGTTGTTGAATAGGGTGGGAGAGTAAAAGGGACCCTTCCCTGACTCACTCCCTTCCCCAGTGCAGCCTGCAATTGGGGGCCTTTTGCTTTAAATTAATAGTGATCTATCTATGTTACTTAATGTTGATAGTAAACCACAGTTATTTCATCCCTAAATAAACAAAAATCTTTCCTCAGTGGAAGCTGGGGATGGGGGATGCGGAGTGGACTGAGAGGGATAGTGTGTCTGTTAAAATTGCCCGGAGGATACATGCCAAAATATACAGCCGTATGTGACTACTCCTAGACCTTTTTAATTTGTTGTTCAGGTGTTTCAGACAGGTTTAACTCTTTGTAACCCCATTTGGGGTTTTCTTGGGAAAGATGCTGGAGTGATTTGCCATTTCCTTCTCATCTCATTTTACAGATAAATAAACAGTGGCAAACAGAGTTAAATGACTTGCCCAGGGTCACATAGTTAGTAAGTGTTTGAGACTGAATTCAAACTCAGGTCTTCCTGACTCCAGGACCAGGGTTCTCTCCACCACATCACCTAGCTGTCTATTTATAAAAATTAGTATGATAATAACTAGAAAAAAAAGAAAACTAGAAAACTAGAAAAAAAAAGAAACTAAAAAAATAATAAAGGAGTGTGGAATTGGAGTCAAAGCTGGTGAAGCTGCTACTAGTTTTGTGACAGCTGCTGAAACAACATATCGACTGCCATTATAGCCTGAGGGTGTCAAGGTTATGAAAGCTAGTCAAATTCCTTTCAGTTACAAAGTCAGTAGCATGTTTCATCATTGACTTCCTTGGAGACATAGCTGGTCATTGATCAGAGTTGTTAAATCTTTCAAAGTTGTTTTTCTTTGCAATGTTGTTATCCCTGTATAAATTATTCTCCTAGTTTTGCTCATTGTGCTGTGTATCAGCATTACTGAGAATTCCTTGAAATTTTTTCTTTCATCATTTCTAATGGTACAATAATATTCCATTACCACATGTCATAATTTGTTTAGCCCTCTCCTAGTTGATGGACATTCTTCTTAAATTCTAGTTCCTTGCTTTTCTTTTGTTTATTTTAACTAAGAGTAAGATTCAACTGATGCTTCCTACTGTCTACCTGTGCCTTCATGTTTGTACTTTTTATTCATGCCAAATTATTAGAAATAGCTAATTCCACCCCTCCTTCCTTTCTTAAGTACTGTGTTACTTTTACTGTCCTTTCTCTTTTACCTCTTAAAACCCTCAGGAGAGAATTAATATAACCCAAGGTCCTCTATAATTTTTTTCCCCTAAATTTAACTCCCTTAATACTCTTTAAAGATACAAAAGTTCTCAGAGAATACTTGATTTTTTCCTCCTATTAGAATGTTAGCCCTGCATAATTACATAGACATTTCCAATTGCTCAAATAATTTCACTTTTCTAGATGTCTACTGGTTCTTTTATTTGTATTTCAAAATTCTTTCTCAGCTTTGATATTTTTATCAGGGATGTTGAAAAATCCATTTTTCCCTACGTAAGATTGTACTCAGCTTTTTAGTTTGTTGTTCTTGGTTGTATGCCTCTGTCTTTTGTCTTTTGGAATATTGTATTACAAGATCTCCTTTCCTTTCTAGTAAAGGATACCAGGTTTTGTGTGTTCCTGACTGCAATTCCTTAGTACTTTTGGCTTGTAATATTTATTCTTTGATGTGGAAGCTCTGGATTTTGTCTATGATATTCTTGTGACTTTTCCTTTGGTAGTTTATTTCAGGAAGTTAATGGTAGTTCTTTCTGTCTTTACTTTGCCTACTAGTGTGGCAAAGTGAAAACAATTGTCTTTACTCTGATCTTGGTATGCTTTTCATAGTGGGGTTGATCTTGCTTAGTTTTGCCCTGGGTGACCTGGGTTCCTAAAATGACTTCCACATTCCATGAGTCCACTGGATCTTACAGGTTGAGAAAACTGGATTTTCAGGACTCTCTGTAGTATCTCATGACAGAGTAGAAAGACCTTGGAGCCTTTGGGCACTAGTCCAGTCTGTCTCAGTCTCACTACTGCCTCGCTTCCCTGACTGTTCTGGATGCCTAGGGTTTTCCAAGGTTCTTACCCTCAGATTTTCTCACTACCCTGGGGCTTTGTTGGGACAGTGGGGCTGAGAAGGAGAAGATGGCTCCTGCTGCCTTCAGATTCAGAGTCCAGTAGACTACCTATGTCTCTGACTCATCTCTGGGTTGTGCTAGAAGGCTACTGTCCTGGATGCCTGCTGTGATACCAGTCTTGCTAGAGATCTCCTTTCTTATTGCCCATGGATAATAACTTTTTATTCACATCTGGAGTGGAAAAGGTAACTTTCTATAGTTTCTAATTTTATTTGTTTATTATGACTCAGTCATATTGCTTTCAAGTTTTGGCTAGAATAGGTATATCAGAATTGCATAGTTTGCCTTGATTCAGGCAGCCATGTTGCTTGGAAATTCTCAAGCTCTTCTAAAGATTGAATGATTCCCAAGTATGAAGAACAAGGTAGAAGAACAGTCCCACAACTACATTGTGTAAGAATTTTCAAAAATTTGCTTGTGAAATTCAGAAGCCAGATAATAAATCTCATATCATTGTATTGCCTCATAATGATGATTTGGTCTTTGTGGTCTATTAAAAATGGAACAGTTTCACACTTGTAATATTTGAACTTCAATAGCCTTTGGTCTTATTTCCTGTTTCCATGGCTGTGACAATTCAAAGTAAAGGAATAGCATCCTCTTGTCCAAGGATTTAATGGATGGAATAGGATGGAGTATGTTATTCAAGGTTTTTTTTTTTGTTTGTATGATTATGCTTTTCTCTGACCCCATGATTCTTAGATCATGTCTCTTCATTCTATTTTTCATATTAGTTGTTTTGGGTAGTAATTACATCCCTTGTATTTTTCTGTGTTGACTTTGTTCTAATAATTCTCATTACATTATTGAATTTTGTTTCTTCTATTCTTGTAGAGCATCTACTACTTTGGTAAGGATTTTCAGTTTCTACTCTAAGCTTATTCTTCCAAATGTTTCCTCAAGAGCCTTCATTTAACATCTTTTTTAAATGATTTTATTGATACTCATTGTTTTAACATTGCCTAGATTGTCCCTTGTATCTCTTCCTCTTTCTGGAGAGCCATCCTTTATAATAAAGAAATTTTTTTTTAATTAAGAAAGAAAGAAAATGGGAAAGAGAAAAAAACTAACCAAATCTGTCAACAGATTTTTAAAAATCAAACATCATATACAGTATTCCACACCCAAATACGCCTCTCACCTCTGCAAAAGAGGACAAGTTGGTATCTTCTCATGCTTCTTCTTTGGGATCAACCTTTTATTTTTTATATACCTTCACAATATTAATTTTAAAATAATTTTGTGGTCATTGTTATTTCCATTTCCATTGTCGTAGTTACTGTATATTGTTTTACATAAAAATTCTTGCAGGTATATATTGACTTTAAAAACTGTTGTTGAGTCATGTTTGACTCTTTATGACCTCATTTGGGATTTTCTTTGCAAAGATACTAGAGTGGTTTACTATTTCCTTCTGCAGTTCATTTTATGAGTGGGGAAACCAAGACAAACAGAGTTAAGTGACTTGCCCAGGGTCACACAGCCAGTAAGTGTCTGAGATTGAAATTGAATTCAGGTCTTCCTGACTCTAGGGCTGGCACTTTCTCCACTGCACCACCTAACTGCCTAGACTATAGAACTAGCCTACTGGCTTGTGTCCATGCTACAAATTTCTTCTCACTCTAGTCCATCCTCCATTCAGTTGTCAAAGTGATCTCCATAAAGTACAGGTCTGACCATGTCACCACCTTAATCAATTCCAATGGCTCCCTATCCCCTCCAGGATCATATATTAAATCCTTTGTTGTTTAAAGCCTTTCATAACCTGCTACTCCCCCATTTTCAAATCTTCTTAGACTTTACAATCCCCTTTCCCCTCCATGTACTCTGTAATCCAGTGACAATGGCCTCCTTGATGTTTCTCAAACAAGACACCCCATTTCCCAACTCTAGGCATTTTCATCTTGTGCCTGGAATGCTCTCCCTCCTCATCTCTGCCTCTTGGCTTTCTTGGCTTCCTTCAAATCCCAACTAAATCCTTCCTTTAACAGGAAGCTTTTTCTGGTGCCTCTTAATTCTAGTGAAAGTTTTCAATTTATCCTGTCTGTACCTTGTTTGTACACAGCTGTTGGCATTTTGTCCCCTCCTCTATCTAGACTGTGAATTCTTTGAAAGAAAGAGCTGTTCCTTTACCTTTCTTTGTATCTCCAACTCTTAGCATAATACCCAGCACATAGTAGGGATTTAATAAATGTTTATTGACTGATCAATTGATATTTACTTGTATAACCTTGGGCAAGTTACTTACCCCCCTCTCAGTTTCCTCATCTATAAAATGAGAGGGTTGTACCTTAAGGTCCTTTCTGACTCTTAATCTATGATATGCATGAAGGCTGTCTTGCCATTTTGATCAACCAATCATAAAAAGATACTAACTTTTAAAAATGTGAACAAGATTATATACACCTTATGATCCCTTTATCAAATGTTAACATGCCTTTAATTGGAAAAAGGCAATGTGTTTTGGCTAACCACTCCCCAGGGGCTTTAAATAGTGGGAAAAATTCTAAGGGTTGCTAAGTTAATGAGAGGATCAATGAAATAGTTTAGGATCATAGATTCAAGCCCCTAAGATACAACTGTTTGAGAATGAGAAGGAAGAGAAATTTTTTGTTTCTGTCTATGTCTCTGTTCTTGGTGTTCTCTCTCCTCCTCCATTGACCATGTTATCAGAAAGCAGGAGCATATTGTCAGCTAATGAACTAGTAGTGGACAATAATCCAGAGAGATGGACTGAGGACACGCTGAAGAAAAACACAGATGTGGAAAGATAGCCATCTGAAGGAGGAAATAGCTTCAGGATGTGTGGATGGGAGAGGTTTTACCTATAAACTCTACAAAAGCACTCATTCTTGAAGGTCAGCAGAGAGCTAAACGAAAGGAGAACAGCACTGGGATTCAACAAAGGAAGGAAAAGATTGTCAGTAACCACGAATTTTCAGTTACCCTTTTGACATATGGATTCTCTTCATTCAAGTCCATTTTTAAAATGCAAAAATCCTTCTGGTCTGTATACAGACCTTTTCCATTTTAAAAAGCATTTTCCCATCCATCATGCCATTTAATTCAGTAACAACCTTGAAGGAGGGGCAGAATATAAATAAAAAAATTCTCCCAGAGCATAGTGCTATTCAGTCCTTAGACCTTAAGGGACTCAGTAAGGAGTTTGAAATCCTCAATCCCCCTTAGCCTCCTTAAGCCACAGGCCACTGTCTAATTTTGCTGTGGTGAGATTCAGGCACATTAATATGGGGGGAAGGGTCCATCTCTAGGAAAGGGATAAGCAATGAAGCACTGGTTATCAAATAGCCCTAAGCTGGATCTTTGCCAAGAAAGGCTAAGAAGAAGAAGAATAATCATTAATAATAATACCAAACACTGACATTTACATAATCAGGTTGATATTTCCAAAGATATAAAGATCTCTTATTTGAACCTCATTAGCTACATGCAAGGTAATTAATTCAAGAGTTTTATTTGATAGAAGGAGACATTGAGGCTTAAAGAGTTAGCAGAGAATCATGGAAAGTCTGTTGGACTTGGAATGAGTCCTGGGTTTGAATCCTCACCAATAATTTATAGCTGTGTAATCCTGAGCAAGTCATTTTGAGATACCTGAAAGTAAATCTCCAAGACAGTTGCTAGTCAGCAGTTTTAATTTTCAATGCAAAGGAGATGAATACACAGAGATGATATTGCTGAGTAAAAAACTCCATTAGATTTTTTCAATCCAGCTTCTTTTATGTCAAAACCCAACAAAATCAAAGGAAATACTTACTCTATTCTGAATGGCTACATTAATCAAGTGCAAGAATAAATGGAAATATGGAAAAGCAAATTCATTGTTAAGAAACATTTACTTCTAAAAGATATAAATGATAGAAGGTGTAGAAAACTAAAAGCAGCTGAGAAGTTGCAAAAACAGAATGTAGTTGATACACAGCATGATTACCAGGGGCGTGTGAATAGCTACTCAGAAAGGAGACAAGGAACAGAATGTTTCTTCAGATCTACATTGCATTTACTCAGCAAACAACAATCTTGTAATTATGCCCGAGAAGTCACTTAGTTCTCCCCATTTAGGTTGTAAGCTCCTTCAGGGCACGGCCTGTCTTTTGCCTATTTCTTATTCCCAATGCTTAACACAGTGCCTCGCACATAGTACGTGCTTAGTAAATGTGTATTGACTAATTGGCTTATGTTCATAGTCAGGTAAACTTCTGTTTCAGTAAACAAACTTAAATCTCACTTTTGTATTTGTAAAATGGGAAGAATAATTCATTTTACCTGCAGAGTGCTTATGAGACAAATGTTTGTGAATCTTGTGGAGCAATAAACATGAATTATTTTTTTGTGGCATGCCCATACTCACGTAGCTAGTAAGTGTAAGAGTTGGGACTCCAACCCAGGTGTCCTGACTTCAAATCCAGTGAGATTTTTGGACTTGGCCATAATTGTTTTCCAGGCACATGTGAAATTTTACTTGCTTTAGAATCTGTTATTTCTTTTATTTTAAAAGTTTTATCACTACCTTTATCTCACACCAGACATTCTTCACCTATACCCCACCTTCCCTTTTAATAAAAAAATTGTGCAACATGGATTGATGAAACTACCACGACCAACACTATATATCAACATTTCCACTTATAGTTCCCTATTTCTTTACCAAGAAAAGGTGAGAAGTATGTTTCATTATCACTTTTCCCCAGACCAAAACTGACTTTTGCAATTAATCTGATTTGCAATGGTTTTTTAAAAATATTGTTTTATTTATTCACTTTGCATAAAAGGATTTATTTGCTAGGACTGGCATTTGATGGCAAGGGAGTCAAGCCTTGGATATATTCATTAGTTTGGGATACCCCCTCCTTATTAAGGGATATCAATTAGGAGATCATTTTTAACCTAAAATTTATTTGCTATAGACTAACAATGTTAATGGGGGAGAAGGACAGATAGATAAAATTCTAGTTGAGTGGGATTTTTGTTTGTTTGCTTGTTTGTTTTTTTAGGAAAGCAAGGTGGCCAGGATCAGGTGCCAATCTCCTGTTTTCTCTCTTGGAAGGAATCAAGTTCTCCCCTGGAGAAGTGCTAATGGAGAAGACTACAGATATATGAGTTCATGCCTCTCTGTGAGCCACATCTAGACCCATACATGTGGACACACATAACCTATACAGGCAAACACACACATACACAAACATATACACATACCACCACCACTCCCCTCCTCCTGCAACAGTAATGTTAATAAGAATGCACTCTTCGAGAGGTTTCCTTCCTGAAAAAATTAAATAGTCCTCCTGGTCTGGTCTATGAGCAACAAAAAGGTCACCTCTCTTGATTCGGACTATGATATAAGGGCCATTTCTTTTAGTTACGAAATAGACAGTGCCTCTATCTAATCAACGATTTTGATCTCTTTGAGAAACTAAATACACACTTTATCTTAGAGAGTCAGGGGAAGTTAAGAATAATAGATCAAAATCACAGCTACAGCGTTAATTCTTTTTAATACTACTGAGGCCTTCATGCTATATGCTTTCCACATTATGGTCTGCTATGTTATTTTTAAGGTTTTATTGATGCTTTTTTATACATTAGGGCTTTCTCTTATCTATCTTCCACTGGGCAGAAAGAAAGGTCTTACATGCACTAAAGTAATTATAGCAATCCTTTTTTGACAGCAAAATAATTATTTTTGGGGGGGTGGTTTCCATCATTTGGGGAACGTCTGAACAAAAGTATATGAATATGATAGGATCTAGTGACATTGAATGATGAATGTGAGGAATTTAGAGAAACAGGCATTTTAGATATATAAATATATATATGTGTATATATGTATATATATATGAACTTGTGTAGAGAAAAGTCAAGACAAAGTATACATGACTAAAAATAATATAAAAACAAATTAATTGCAAAAGTCATTTTTGGTCTGGGAAAAAGTGATAATGAAACATACTTCTCACCTCTTCTTGGTAAAGAAATGGGAAACTATAGATGGAAATGTTGGTATATGCTGCTGGCTATGATAGTTTCATCAATCCACTTCACATATTTCTTTTATTAAAAGGGAAGTTTGAGGAATAAGTGATTAAACATCTGGTGTGAGAGAAAGGTATTAATGAAACTTTATTTTTTTTTTATTTTTATTTTTTTGCAGAGGAAGGTGTTTAATTATGCATCCAGCAAGGAAGTGGATGTGGTGCTTAATAGGGACACGCCCATCAATGAAACTTTATAAATAAAATAAACAACAGATTCTAAAGCAAGTAGAAATGCACATATATTTGGAAGACAACTATGGTTAACAGTCCAAAAACATCACTGGATTTGAAATCATGACAAAATCAAAATGTCAAAACAGGAAAAAGATAATGAGAGAGACAGAGACAGACAGACAGACAGACAGAGTCCCACTCACCCAAGGAAAAAATCTCTGAAGCATTTAAAAATCTGGGAATAGGAATATGCTTGAAGTGCTAGCTCCAAGGGAACAATCCTTCCAGGGACCTGAACAGACTGTGAAACTAAATGTCTTCCTTCCCTTCCTTCCTTTCTGGATACCAGAAAACCAAGTTCTCTCTTCTGCCAAGCTCTTGCCAACTCTGCCCCTCATACAGGCTCAGAACAATGAATAATCAGTCTCCATCAGAGAAAAAGGTTTTATGCAAATAGGCTTTGAGCCTAGGGTTACACTACAGTTCTATTTGGCAAAACAAAAACCCTAAACTTAAAATTATGTACTTTTGTATTATTTTATGTGCCCTATCAAATGTAAGTTGGAATTTCCTGGGGGAGAATGGGTATTCTGATGAGCAGAAGGAATCCTGACCATTTGAACTACTCTCCGTACAGCAATAATTGCCTATTAATACATTATCTCTAATAAATATTAGCCTAAAACACAGAGTATAGCTTGTTTTCTTTCACATTAGGAAAAACTTAGGGAAAATTTTCATATCTCATTGAATTAAAGTTATTTCTTGTTCTGGTCCCTCCTGAGCAACCCCCATCTCTTTAGTATAGTAAGTTTATAAGTAATCAGTATAAAGGAGCAATGACAAGAAATAAGATTGCAAAAAGGAACCTGGAAGTCACGTATTAAGCATCCCAAAGATCAAAGCAGCATAATTTACAAATTGTATCATATGCTAATCAAAATTCACATTTCTATAATAGGTGATGAATCAGCAAAAGCCATCCAACTAGTCTGTTTCTTGGAAATACCCTATAAAAATGAAACTTCAAACTCCTGCACTCAGAATACTCTTCCATTCCATGGGATCCATGCTGCCTAGTGCTCCCAACTCTGATCTATGGTCATATGAGTGATATTCTCTGTCTACCCCTCCCTATCTGCTTCCCCACACTGTCTGCCTTCCTCCACCACCCACCCCTCCCTCATCCTCGTGCCATTTCCCTTTCTTGCTGCTTCTCTCCATACCCTCTGCGGTTATTAAAGTATGATTGCTGCCCCATTTCTTGCTGTCAGTCATGGTCTTTTCCAGTAAATACCCAAAAAAATAACATGTCTGCCCCCATTTCATACTTTCATGAATTAATTATCCATTCACTCAGGAAGACAGCTTGGGTGTAGGTGAGGTATAGTTTGTGGGAGTGTATGGGGTGTGATGGGGAGGGCTGATATGTCATGTTAGAAGGTTATGGTGATCAAACAGCTTAGTTGTTTTGTTCTGTGCACTGAAGAGTCCTGCCTCCCCCCCCCCCCCCCGCCCCCAACCTGGGCAATAGACTTCCCAATAAAGGTTTCTTACAGAATAAGCCTTGTCGGAATCTTTGCTAATTATGTTGTTCTTATTTCATCAAATTGTTATGTCAGCTAATGGCTACTGATGGAACAGAAAGTTCAAAAGACTTATCAAAAATTTCCATCATTTGAGGGATCAATATGCAAATGATTGTGTAATATATACACATTAAGACAACCTTATCATGATATTAGATCAGTATTGGAAGGAAAACATTATTATATAACTAGGTAGTTCAGAGGTTGACCCCTGATGTTAAGTGAACTCAGAGTTATCTGTCCCCCATTACCAAGGAGAACCTTAAAAAAGGAATAGGGATAGGTACTGGACCTGTGATTTCATTGGTATAGGGAACTCTCAGATGAGGAAACTTCCCTTACCAATGCAGGCCAGCACTTATTCTGTGACCTACAGTGTGTTAAAATTGTCTAGAAGTATTGTTCAGTTAAGGAACCTACCAAGGGTTACACAGCCAGTACGTTTCTAAGATGGGACTTGGACCCATGTTGAAATGACTTCAAGACTCTGATTTCTTTTTTTCCCCTCAAAAAAACCCTTTATTAATGTGTTTTATTTTTATGTTACATTTATAGAACTCTTGTTAAAAAAAAAGTAATACAAATAAAACTAATAATATAACCTTATCTGAAAGTGCATGCTACATAATATCCCCCCTCTATTAAAAAATTATAAGAAATCTATTTTCTCTCTCATCCCTTAACCCATTGGAAAAAAGTAAAAGAAAAATAATTTTTTTTTTGTAACAAATAAATATGCATAGTCAAGTCCCTTTTCCAAAGGCTTTGATTTCATGGGTTTGGGTAATTCCACTTTTGTCCTGGATCATAACTCACAACTCCATTATAACTTAATAATGATAACTGATGAAAGAGAAATAAAGCATAACAAACCATGTAAGGCTATAGCAAGGCAAATAACTTCATCTACTTGTAAAAACTATTTATTGTCTTTGAATAAGAGACTTCTATAGCTTTGTATAAATAGCTGACTCAACCCCATTGTTTTAGATCCGACGGACTTCTTTAATCATAAAATTATTTGGTCGCCTCGTCTTCTCTACTGCCCTTGAACAGGGAATGTTTTTTTCTTTCCAATCAAAAGCCCTGCCAGCTGCCAAACAAATATTTTCCCTTGTCTATCTTGCTATTCACTAATTCCACCTTTGTCTATTCCTCCGTCTCCCGTGGAACATTATTTTTTATCCATCCTAAGTTGCTGCAGAATACTGTTGTTTGACTATGTATGCTGAACAGGCCTGCAGACTTATGAAAACAAAATCTGTACCTAGGAAACTGAAGCTGATATTGATAAGCAGCCTTTATTAACATGCTAACAAATGTTTTCTTTTCTTTTTTGGCTCCTCAAATTATTTGATCCCCAATTGGTGGATCCATCTGGTAAGTAAAATTTTCTCTGGGCTTTCTAGGAACCCAAACTGAGAAAGTTTCCAACACTGACCTTTAAGATTTATAGATGGTTGTTGATTCTCCTTTGGCTGAAAAATTTATCCTTATGTAACCAATCTAACAAGCTTGGTGGATCCCTGGACAATGGGCATATATTGTGCCCATTGAGAATTTATCATGAGATAGATTAAAGAATGTAAACTCTTTGAGGGCAGGGACCATGATCTTGTCATATGAGCGCTTAATTAAGGTTTTTTGACTTACTTGAAACTTCTTTTCAGTCTGGTGGGATCTATCAATACATTGCTCTTCACTTTTAGAGATTTAGGGATTTCAGTTCAACATTAGGGATTTAGGATCCTCTCCACTGCAGTGAGGCAGAATTAAGACTTTAGCGCAACTCTAAACCCAACCTTCTTTCACCCACCTCCATGCCCTTACACAGGCTTTCTCCTATATCTGGAATGTATTCCCTCCTTATCTAAATGACCTCTTAAAAGCAATCTAAATACCCTCTTAACTCCTCTGCTAGTTCAAAATCCTAGAATTTCCTTATATTTAGATGTTTATTATATGAGATGAGAAGAAAAAGATAAAAATTTTGCATTTGCTTTTTTATTGCGCCAGTAGGAGAGAGCATTCATTATGAAATTCAATTGAGAATACCTTCAGGGTCAGTGAAGATTCAGCAATTTGTGTTTGGGGAAATGGGATTTTCCTCATTGACCAGCCAGGCCACTCCCTGGATAACTTGACCTTGCTTATATGGGCTCAGATGGAAGAAAGGTTCCTTGTAGTAGAAGAATTCGTGGAGTAAGTGAGTAGGACTGACCAATTGGCTATAGTCAATGACTTGTTGTTGTTGAGTCATATCTGTCATGTCCAAATCTCCATGATCTCATCTGGGGTTTTCTTTGCAAAGATATTGGATTTTTGCCACTTCCTTCTCCAACTTATTTGACAGATGAAGACCAGAGGCAAACAAGGTTAAGTAACTTGCCCAGAGTCTCATAGCTAGTAAGTATTTGAGGCCAGATTTGAACAGAGATCCTCCTGACTCCAGGGACAATGCTTTATCTTCTGTGCCATCTAGCTGCCATAGTCATTGACTGGGGAAATGAAATTAGATGGGAATATACTTCAGAAGCACAGCTATTAAGAATGGGAGAAGAGGGATGGAGGGAGATGATTACATAGAAGGACAAGTATGATTGTTGTTGCTAGGTAACAAGAATGTCTTAGGATGAGATTGACAGAGGAGACAAGACTGTTCAGTGTGTATAGAGGTGTGTGTGTGTGTGTGTGTGTTTGTGTGTGTGTGTGTGTATGTGTGTGTCTAAGAGACAGAGACAGAGAGAAGAGAGACAGAGGGATGAACTAGGAAAATAAGATAGAGGGAGATATAGATTGGTAACTTTTGTGGGGTGAAAATCTTGCAAGTAGGAAGGGATAAAACCTGGGTCCCAAGTGTCACTGAGTCTGTTCTGAACTATTTCAAAAATAGCTATAATTCTGCCCAAGTCAGTCTTCAATTTATTCCTAGAGATAATTGCAAAGGAATTCCGGTTACTCCTAAATATACTCCTAGCGCTCACTGAGTTTCTTTCCCTGAGGAATAGTTGGCATTGATGTGGTTTAGGGGGTATGACAAGTTTCCTGGTCGTGTGACCCTGAAAAAGCAGTGTTGATGTCTTGATTAAGATGTATTTGTTACTATAGGTGTAGGATCCTGTTAGATAATAAAAAAAAAGATGATTCAATTGGGATATGCATGTCTCCCATTTTAAAGTTTCTGTTTAAAATGAGCCTGACATGACATTTTTTTCTGTTGACTTCTAAGAAAAATCAAATCAAATCATAAATTTGGCATTTAAGTCCTTTCTCAAGTAATCTGGCTATCACCTGTTTTTCCAGGCTCATTTTGAATCATTCCCCTGCACTTAGGGCTCATTCCATCCAAACTGGTGGGCTTGGTATTCTCTAAACCCAACCTTCTTTCACCCACCTCCATGCCCTTACACAGGCTTTCTCCTATATCTGGAATGTATTCCCTCCTTATCTAAATGACCTCTTAAAAGCAATCTAAATACTCTCTTAAGTCCTCTGCTAGTTCAAAATCCTAGAATTTCCTTACAAGTACTCTCTGAGGTAGATACAAGGCTTTCTGGGATTTTTAGTGAGGAAAATCAGGTTTGGCAACACACAAAGTCCTGCAACTAGTAAGTACCTGAGGTAGGATTTGAACCCAGGTCCGGGTCTAATGCCCTTTCTATTATGGTGTCAGTGTGGGGGATATCAGAGAAAATAGATCCTTTAGGGCAATGTGCCCAGAAGGTCCTGGGTGTCTGTGAGGAGGAGGTAAGGAAAGGAAAGACTCAGACTTGCCTAGAACTGGACCTAGATGTCATGAAGAGTTATTGAAGGGTTTGCTCCTTCAGCTTAGATTTTCTTATGTTTTCCCACATTGCTGCCACCTTCTTTATTTGCATATGATAAGAGGGTAGGAAGCAATTCTGTCCCTAAATGTTTTCTGCAATTGACTCAGGAAAATGTTTTCTGCAATTGACTCAATTTTTGTCTGAACAATCGTAATTGTATAGAATAGCTGTCCTTCAGCCAATTGTTCATGACGCACTTAGAAATCTTTGGTGAATCATGGAGTTACTGATATTAGTAAAGAACTTATAAGAAGGATGTCTATTTAATTCACCTCAGGGATAAAAGGTTGAACACGTCAGGGCTGGATATGAAGAAAAACAAAGAAACCCATTCATGCAAGGTTATTCTTGAAAGAAATATTTAATGATCGTGCTATCATTTTTAAACATAAAATTTGACTGTGTTTTTACATCATGTCTCATTAAGAGTGACCATACAATGATTTTGTCATTAAAAAAAAAATCTCTATTTCCTGGGCCATCCATCAAGTTTTGCACCAGAATTGTAGGAGTGGTTAGCAAGACTATCTTATGAACCACCAATTACATTTCTGGTCGTAACAAGACTTGTGTTAATCCCCTATGGAATTAGCCCTACCTGGTTTTAGTTCAATGTAATCAATGTTTTTTAAGTGTCTATTATCTGCAGAGCACCAAGCACATAAGAGCAGGGAAGGCAAGGAGGAAGGCATTATGGAAATAATCTAGAAGTGATTCCTGCCCTCAAAATGGTTAAAATCTAGTGGGGGGAACTAAGCCATTCACATAAATAGACATAATATAAAATAAAGCAAAGACAAGTGGACAAAGTAGGAAAACATTGCTCTGTGAAATCTGGGAGAGATAAATTACTTGCTGCTTGAGAGTCCATGAAATAGCTTCAGAAATGGTAGCATGTAAGCTAGGTGGCCCTTGAAGGATGGGTGGGCTTTGGTTTCAGCAGGTGGAGATGAGTTGAAAGGTATTTCAAGTATCAGAAAAGTCCCAAGTTAAAGAAAAGAGGCAGGAACAGGATAGAGAAATTAGAAGACCAAAAGGTAGCTCATATATGTTGGGGCCAGACTGTAGAAGGAAGGAGGGATGGAAGGAAGGAAGAAAGGAAGGGAAAAAAACAGAAAAATGGAGGGAGGAAGAAAAGAAAGAAGAAAGGAAGCATTTATATAGTACCTACTATGTGTCAGGAAGGTCTTGAGCGACAATCTAAGTCACTGAAGGTTTCTGAACAGAATGGTGACAAGATTAGATCTGTGCATTGGGAAGATGAATCAAGTAGGACGTGTAGGATGAATTGTAAGGGACAGAAACTAGTGATAAGTGAACCAATAGAAGGTTGTTATAATAGTCTGGGTAAGGAAGGACTTGAACTAAGACAGTAATTGTGTTATTCACTTGGTTCAGTCATATCTAACTCTTTGTGACTCTATTTGAGGTTTTCTTGGTGAAGATGCCATTGTATTACATTGTATGTCCAACTCAGCTGAAAAGAACACACAAGGGGGTACTTCATGAGGACTCTACAGAAAAAGAAAGGAATTCTAGTATGAGGATTTGTGAGTTACTCTTTACAATGACTGAAAATACTTCACTGTCATCTTATTCTAAGTGGGAGCCAATTCTTACTCTGAACACTGTGTCTAATTAAGAGAGAGTGTACCCAGGTTTGGGAAGAGAGAGTTTGGACCAACTATTCTTTCTATATCGTCTTAATCAATGCCTTTTAAAAACTCTTAAGTCTACTGAGGGATTATTACTGAGAAACACCAGTAAAATTCATTAGTAGTCACCACATAGTAGTCACCACTTAGAATCCAAGATAGTTGCCAGCCTCTGGGGATCCAACCTGTGAATGCAAGTTGGTGGAGCACTCCACTGGCAGTGCTACAATAAATTCCTTCTACGGTAAAGCGCTCATATTTAGACACAGTAATTCCCTTTTGATTCAACCAGGAGACAATTCCCATGATTGTTCTGAGTTTTTTACAAGGATACTTTAAAGAATTGCTGATTTCTTCATTGAGAATTTCCTCCATACATTCAGATCCCAATACAAGACTCCATAATTCTATTAATACAATCTAAGATTAGGTTTGGTGGTTGCCATATCACATTGCAGACACTGAGCTTGCAAGCCGAACTTTCAGATATGGTGCACATAACATCTTTCTCTTCCCATTCTCTTTATCTTGTGTTTCTGTGATGGCATTTTTGAATGCAAATGTAGGTCTTGACATTTGTATCTATTAAATTCTATCTTGTAGTATCCAGCATACCATTCTAATCCATGCAAATCTTTTTTGGATACCATTATTAGGTATTCCTCACAGATGTGTATTTTCTGTATAAGATCAAGAAGCATTTTATCTATACCTTCATTAAAGTCATTGAAAAAGTCATAGGAAAAAGGCCAAGGATGATTTCTAGGGAACTCCACTAGAAATATCACCTCAGAATGACACAGATTTAATAATCAATACTTTTTTGAGTCCAGTAATTTCATCCAGTCTCAAAACTACCTAACAACTATCATTCAGCACATACCTTACCTGGTAGGAAGTCATCATAGACTTTACCCAGTGCTGTGGAGAAATTCAAGTGGGATAATGGAAAGAACACTGGACTTGGCCTCAGGGGACTTGAGCTTAACTCTTAGCTCTATTGTTGTGATCCTGGGTAAATCCCTTATCTCTCTGAGCCTCTATTTCCCTATTTGTAAATGGGAATGATATTTTTACTGCTTACTTTACAGGGTAGTTCTGAGGGAATTACTTTATAAATCTGAGATCACAAAAGATTATTATATTCCTTTAATATATTAGTCTGACAATCCAACCCAATGTTGTACCACAGGTCAGACACGAATAGTCCATGTGAACATTTGGGGAAGATTCTCTAAATTTGTGCATCTTACATTTCTTTTGAGCTATTTCAATTCTGCTTTGCTCATAGAGTATAGTATCTTTTCTGATGTGGGCATGCCAACCTGAATGGTGCTGTACCAGTGTCTCCCATGTCACACAATCAGTTCGAGAGTTCTTAAGAAAGACCTTGAAAGACTCCTTGTATCGCTTCTTCTGACCACCAGGTGAATTCTTGCCCTATGTGAGTTCTCCATAAAACAGTCCTTTTGGCAAGCATATGTTTTGCATTAGAACACCACGGCCAGCCCACTGGAATTGAACTCTCTGAAATAGAGTATGAACGCTTGACAGTTTAGGTTGAGAAAGGACCTCAGTGTCTGGTATCTTATCCTGCCAGGTGATCTTCAGACTTTTCCTGAGACAATTCAAAAGGAAGTGATTCAGTTTCCTGACATGGAGCTGGTAGACTGTCCAAGTTTCACAGGCATACAACAATGAGGTCAGCACCGTGGCTCTGTAGACCTTCAGTTTGGTAAGCAATCTAATACCTCTTCTCTCCTGTGCTTTCCTTCTGAGCCTCCCAAACACTAAGCTCCAAAGAGATGATCTTGGAATAGTTTGTTTTGTAGTAAGATATGACAAGTAGAAAGCATGTGAAGTGATGCATTTTAACTGCTTTTGGGGCCACGACTGAATAATATGAGCCATGGAAAGGATGGAGGTAGAAGATCAGAGACAAGAAAGGATACTAAACTGGGTTCTTTGAGAGGATCTTACAGGTTGCCATCTAACCACCACTATTTCTCATGCTAATAAGGCTCACCCAAAATATGCCACCATTGTAGAGCAACAGAACAGATTTAAATGAGTTGTAATAGAAGCAAATTGAATAGACTGCCCAGATTCTCTAGCTCCTGGACAATGAACTATTGAGCATATTTGATCTAAGGAAATTAAAGGGAAAGAGGGAAAGAAAGAGAGGTAATTTTATAGATATTTAAAGTATGACATATATATGTGTAGTTTTTATATATATACTTTTCATATCTATCTATAGCTAAATATGAATGAACATACGAATATATTCTATATACATGGATACATGCATATATATACATATGCATATACACATATATAGATGTACACATATGCATATGTGTATACACATGTATATCTATGTAGTAAGGGGAAAAAAGAGAGACAGTTTTATCTACCTTTTCAGTTTAGTATCTTTTTTATTAGATTTACAAGATGAGAGATAAATATATTTATGTTCCTTGTTACATACATTCCATTTCTAGTCTGGAATTTGTCTTTCTTATATTTTAAGCTGTGGTCAAGCTTCCCCTGGGATATACTGCCTTTAAATGCTTTAAGTTCTAGGAACTTTGAAAGTATAATCTCACTTCAAAGTGGCATCAAAGTCCTCATTGGTGGTCCTGATATATTCTAGCCCTAGTCCCTGGTTACTAGAGATTCTGGCTGATCCTTGATTTTTTCCCAGCCATTGTACTTATGGTGTTTGCCCTATAATTTGACTAATCATTATGCAAAACAAACTATAGCTACAGATAGAGGAAATAAGATCACAGTCTTGAAATTCAAACATTACTGATATGAAACAGCTCCATTTTTAATCAACCACAAAGATTGAATCACTAGCATGAGGCAATATATTGTATAAATTACACTGCCAGTAGTCTGAATTTCACATGTGAATTTTGAAAATTCTCACATAAGGTAGCTGAAGAATTTTTTTCCTCTTTCTTCATATTTAGGCATTCTATGATATCTAAAAGGACCTGAGAACCATTCACCTCCTTTATATCCCTCTGTGGAGATTTCCTTGGACCATGTTCCCTAAAATATTCCTATTTATTTACCATTTCACTTCCTGTACAATAAACCTTACTGTGTACTGAAACACAAGTCAGAAGACTTTGATTCTAGAAACAAAGTGTAGAATTTCAGAACTGAAAGTGATCATAGAAATCAGGTCCAATCCTGTATTTTACAAATAAGAAAGTAGAGGTCCAGAGAGCCTAAGGAAGTTGTACAGGATTTCATAGCTAGCTAGTAGCAGATCTGGGACCAATGCTGTCAAAACAACAATATCCATTCACCACTGCATTGATTCTATAATTGTTCTCCATGTCACAGTCTTTTGTGGGTTCAGTTGTATTCAACTCTTCTTGACCCCATGGACTATAGCATGCTAGGCCCTTCTATCCTCCATTATTTCTCAAAATCTGACCAAGTTCATGTTACTGTTTCTATGACACTATTTACTTGGTTGGTTGTTGTCCTTCATTCTTGAAGAGGACCAAAATGATATCACTATGCTAGAGTCAAGTTTCAATGTGTCCAACTGTGGCTGATCAGACCAATATGAATTTGGAATGTTTTGCTACAGGTTGGGCACAAATAGGCAGAGTGAACATTTGGAGTATATTCTCTAAATTGGCACATCTTGCATTTCAATTCTGCTTTGCTCACAGAGCACAGTACCTTCTCTGATTAGGGCAAGCCAGGCTGGGTGGTCCTGTGCCAGTGTCTCCCATGGCACACAATCAATTCCAAAGTTCTTAAGAGTGTCCTTTTATCACTTCTTCAGACCACCATGTCAATGCTTTCCGTATGTGACTCCACCCTAAAAATAGTCTTTTTCACAAGTGTGCATTTTGCATTGGCCAGTCCATTGGAACTGTGCTCTCTGAAGTAGAGTTTGAATGTTTGGCAGTTTAGTTTGAGAAAGGACCTCAGTGTTTGGTATCTTATTCTACCAGGTGATCTTCAGAATCTTCCTAAGACAATTCAAAAGGAAGTGATTCTGTTTCCTGGTATGGTGCTGGTATAATGTCCAGACATACAACAATGAGGTCAGCTCAATGGCTCTGTAGACTTTCAGTTTGGTTATGAGTCTAATACCTCCTTTCTCCCATACTTTCCTTTGGAGCCTCCCAAACACTGAACTAGCTCTGGCAATGCATGGATCAACCTCATTATCAATTGTGTACATCCCTGGAAACCATCAGACACTATTTATCTATCTTACACCCTGCCATTATGTTCTCCTTTTTCCTTCAATCTTTCCCAACATCAGGATCTTTTCCAATGAGTCCTCTCTTCTCATTATGTGGCCAAAGTATTTAAGCTACAACTTCAGTATTTGACCTTCCAGTGAATAGTCTGAATTAATTTCTTTAAATATTTTCATTTGATCTCCTTGCTGTTCAAGGTACTCTCAAAATACTACAACTCAAAAGTTTTAGTTCTACTGCACTCAGTATTCCTTATAGGGACTCTTTTACTGATATGCATTACAAGAAGCCAAACCCAGAACTATACAGAATATTCCAAATGTGGTATAACCAGAGCAGAATATAACTGAATCATTATATAATTTTGTGATTTCTGTCTCTATAATTTCTCTTGACTATATCCCCTTCTTTCTACCAACAAAGCTACCACTCTAGTTCAGACACTCTTCAGCTCTCACTGAAACCATTCCCATAGATTTTTCTCTGACTCAGTTGTCTCCTTAATCCAATCTGTCCTCCACTGGGAAATCATAGGTGTGACCATGTTACTACCCTACTCAATAAACTCTACTAGCTCCATCTTCTTGGATCAAATATGTCTTCCTCTGTTTGACCATTAAAGCTCTTCACAATTCCCCCTGACCTTTCCCATTTCCTTACATATTGCTTTCCTCCATGTATTCTTTAGAGCAACAAAACTGTCCTAATTGCTCTTCCTCATGTACAAGGCTTGGCTCAAATACTAGCTTCTATTGGAAACTTTGTGTGAGCCCTCCTCCTAACTACTACTAACACTCTCCCTCCCTAAACTACCTTCTCTTCATTTTCTATATATTCTGTGTATGTGTGTACCTGCTTCTCCTGTTAGAATATAAGCTCCCTGAGGTCAGACACTATTTCACTTTTGTCTTTGTATCCTCACCATTTAGTACAGTGCCTAGCATGTAGCACATGTTTAATAAATATTTATTCATTGCCTTTGCCAATACTGGAAACTCTGCCTCTACCAAGAAAAGCTAACATTGCTTTTTAAAAATTTTTTGGCTGCAATGTCACACAGCCTCATTTGTATTTCCCTTAAAACCCCCAGGTCTTATTTCACAAAAACTATTGTCTAGCCATGTCTTGACCATCCTCTACTTTTGCAATTGAGTTTTTGAACTCCCTGGCTGCTATTCTGATTTGTAACCATGTTGGTATGTTTTGTTTTCTTAACGGCTGCACATCTTCATTGATATCTAATTCAATAGTTATGCACTATTTCTACAGACTATTTAAAAAATAATAATGACCAGATTGCATATTTTGAGATGTTTCATTTTTATTATTCTTTGAGAGTATAAACCTATATGAAATTGTTTTAATAAAAAAATATGTCCAGAATACAGATAGGCCTCTCTAGTTGTGATACAGTCCTTTATATCCTATATTAGGACATTACAGAAAAGTCACAGATATGTCTGGATTTTACACATACATTAAACTCTTCAAATAATAATAAGAGTGAGAGAAGCATGTTCTCTAAATCATGTTTAGGGCATAATACATTGCTCTGTTGTTAAAAAAAATGGTGGAGTTAGGTTGGGGAAATGATCTTGTATATAAAATACAGCATTGTGTTGGAATATGGATTCCAACATTCCAGATGGATCAATTCATTCCAAGTAGAGAGCAACCCCATAGCCCTGGAGAGAAGGGGCCATAACATGACTTTGGCTGTCCATGAATGTCTAGAATATGGAGTCACAGCCACTAGAACCTCCTCCATTAAAGCTGTTGTCCTCCTTGTTATCAGCAATGTTCTCTCGGTGCTCTTTTGGATCTAAATGAGGAGGAAGGACAGAAAGAGAGGCAGTCAGGTGACTCGGGATAGAGTGCTAGTCCTGGGGCCAGTTGGGTAACTCACCTCCTCCTCCTCTCTCTTCTCTCTTTGGAGAATGAAGGACAAACTACAAGCTAGGCCTGGAGTCAGGAGGACCTGAGTTAAAATCTGGCCTCAGACACATATTATCTGTATGATCCTGGACAAATCACTTAACCTCTATTTGTCTTCATCTACTAGAGAAAGAAATGGCAAACTCTGAAGTATTTTTGCTGAGAAAACCCCATGGACAGCATTAGAGTGCTATGGTCACAAGGAGTTGGGCATGACTGAACAACAGCAAAAAGGATCCATGTTTAAGGATTTACATATTTATTTCTAATCACATAGGTACACAAGTATAGTATCGATACACATATGACCCAGGAAATATACATGAAGAAATCACTTTGGAAATCAGACTTTCAATAACCTCATCCAACCAACAGCCACAACCCCAGCAATAAAAATAGCTTCCCTAAAACCCGATCACTTTACCTTGCAATAGTCTTGGACATATGATTAGGCCAGAGGGATTAGGACATTACCTCTCTCATTTAGTAAACTTAGAACAACACATTAGGAGCACTGGGGCAGGACTGAGGAAAGGAGTCACTAGAAGCTGAAACACAAACCTGGAGTCTGGAAAGAAAGTTTAGCTGATGTTTAAAACTGTATTTCTAAGATGTTAGCTGTTATCAATAAACGTTAGTTCATCAGAATGATGAATGATGAACTAATAGATCACAAAAACTTTCAATAGTTCTTGCCTGAAGAAATGGAGGTGGGAGGAAGAGAGAGAGAGAGAAAGAGAGAGAGAGAGAGAGAGAGAGAGAGAGAGAGAGAGAGAGAGAGAGAATGAGAGAGAGAGAGAGAGAGAGAGAGAGAGAGAGAGAGAGAGAGAGAATGTGATATTGCTGAGTCAGTAAAAGTTTCCCCATGTTCCAGAGGGTAGCTATTTCTGTGATACCTAAATGTCCACACACGTTATACTTAAAGCAAGATTTGGGATGAAAGCTATGTTTCCTCATACACATAAATCCAAATTTGTCCCAAGTAAATATGTTCAAAGTGATATTGGTCTGTAAAATTAACTAGTAGAATGGAAAAGTAGAAAAATAATTTCCATTCAAGAATATTGTTGCAGTTATTTTGCTTTTGATCCTTATTAATTTAATTAGCTGACAAGAGCTGACATTAATAAGGGGTTTACAATTGTTATATTTTAATAATGAGCCTCAGGCCAATCCTCTGAGGATGTTATCTTTATCTCCATTTAACGGATGAGGAAATTGGTGCTCAGACAGATTAAGGTAAGTTAGGCTCAGCAATTATCTAAGAGCCCGATGTCATGTAGCAATCAAAAAGAAACAAATTTGGACAGAGGATGATTAACCTGAGACCTGATTCACAGGCTAGATATATAAAATGATCAGTTATGATTAATAATAAAAATAATGAATATTCAAATAGCTTAATTATTTCTATTGAGGCTCATCACCACTCTGTGCCATTATTATCCCCACTTTACAGATGAGAAAATTGATGAGAGAAATTAGTTGACTTGCCTAGAGTCACATAGCTAGTTGATGTCAGAAGCAGGATTTGAACCTAGGTCCTTTTGAACCCTTGGCACAACACCATGCTAGCTATCATTTGTACATATTAAAAAGACCAAAACAATTACTGGATACCAATTAGAAACTAGGACCTGAATCACTGTTTAAGATCTCATTAGGATATCCTAAGCATCCTTACAGGCCTTTGTGTTCAATCTCACAGCTTGAAGAGAGTGAAAGATGTAGAGGTGAATTGATTTAAAAACAACCAACAGGCATTTAGTGAGCCTACACTGTGTTGGGAACTATGCTGGGTACTTTTCTTGCCTTCAAGGTGTTTACATTTTATTGAATAGAAATGTTAAGTACATAGATAAATCCATACACATAGATATAAAAACATGTAAATATAAAATAATTTTTTTGGGGGTGGGAGGGAGAACAGTAAGAACTAGTTGTGATTGTTTTCCTTTATTCTTAAAGAAGACAAAAATGATGTCACTATGCTCAAGTCAAGTTTCAGTATGTCTGACTGTGACGTGTCAGACCAATATGAACTTGGAATGTTCTACCACAGGTTGGGCACAAATAGTCCATGTGAACGTTTGGGGTGGATTCTCTACAGTTGTGCGTCCTGAGTTTCTTTTGCATTGTTTCAATTCTGGTTTGTTTATAGAGCACAGCACCTTCTCTGATGAGGGCATGTCGTGCTGAGTGGCCCTGTGTCAGTGTCTCCCATGTCACACAATCAATTCCAAAATTCTTAAGAGAGACCGTGAGAGTGACCTTGTATTGCTTCTTCTGACCACCATGTGGGCACTTGCCCTGTGTGAGTTCTCCATAAAATATTCTTTTTGGCAAGCATATGTTTTGCGTTCGAACAATGTGGAGAACTAGGAGGATCATAAAAGGCTTTTTTAGGTTATACATGACGTGAGCCTTGAAGAAAATTAAAGATTCTAAGAGACAGGGATGAGGAGGGAGGACACTCTGAGTATGGGGAAATAGCCTATGTAAAAGCATGGTGACTGGAGATTAAATGTTATGTATAAGGAACAAAGAATTGGTCAGGTTGACCAGAATATGGAATACCTGAGGGTAAGTGTTGTGAAATCAGGGTAGAAGCATATGTTGTGAAGTGCTTTAAGTGCCCCAAAAGATGGCTTTGTAGCTAATCTTAGAGTTAATGGGGAGCTATTGGAGCTTTTTCAGCATGCTCAGAATTATTCAGGAGTCTGGTAGCCGTTTAGAGAGGGGAGAAATTAAAAGCAGGGAAACCAATTAGAAGATTACTACAAGAGTCCAAAAGGGAGGCTATAAGGGACTGACCTCTGGTGGTAGCCATATGAATAGAGAGGAAGAAAAGGAAGGGAGGAGAATAAACATTTCTATAGTTCCTACTATGTGCTAGGCACTGCACTAAGTGCTTTTTACGAATATTATCTGATCTGATTCTTACAACAAGAGACTGATGAGAGATATTCCAAAGATGTAAAATCAAAAAGACTTGGCAAGTAAATGGATATAGAGGTTGTACAAGAGTACAGCCTCAAGAATAAGAACTTCAGTGACTAGAAGGGTGGTAGTGCCTTCAATAAGGAAATTGGGAAGAGGGTTATATTTGGGAGAGCTTATGAGATTCATTTTAAACCCAATGAGTCTGAGAAGCCAAAAGGCACATGGTTGGAGATGTTCATTTGGTATTTGGTGATATGAGATTGAAGCTGAAAAGAAACTAGGAATGGATATTGATCTAAGAGTCATCTGCATAGAAATGATCGTGGAACCCATGGAAAATGAGATCAATAAGAAAATGGGTGTAGAGAGAGAAAGGGAGACCCAAGATAGAGACTTTGGAGCTTTATCCATGGTTATAAACCAAACTATATGGATCATGAGCCCACAAATACAGACTGAGGAAGAGCAGCCAGACAAGTAGAAGAACTAGCAGCAACAAGAATCATGAAAACCTAGGGAAATTACTCCATCCTACATCCTACAGAGAAATCAAAAAGGATGAAGACTAAGAAAAGGTCATTGGATTTAACAGTTAATAGATTATTGAATAACATTGTAGGCAGAAGCTAGAGTGATGAGGTGAGAAGCCATATTGAAACAGGATTAAAAAAATGAATGAGGAGGAAGAAAAGATGATATGTTAATGTTGCTTTTTTTTTTTTTTTTAGGTATTTAGCCCACAACAGTCCAGAACATGGTACACTGGGAAGATGGGTGGATTTGGAGTATGAATTCATCTTGGATCATTGGATTTAATCACATCCACAAAAAATGTTTTGAAGGAGATACCTTCAGTCTTAAATGGCCATGAACAAACTTACAGCTGTTTATTTAAAATATTTAATTCTGGTGATGTTTTCAAGAATCAGCATATGACAGTAGAACAGAGTTATTCTTGACTTTAGAGAAGCAACCTCTCTGGTCCAGGTGGGGCCTTTATATTCAATCATCATCCTATCAAACTCTGTGTGTCGTTAGTGGTTGGAGAGGGAGCAGAACCTAATAGAAGCAACCTGTACATGGGCAGTACTTAATGAGCTCTTAAACATTAATTGAAGTTAAGGTGGGGTGAATCTCATAGAATCTGAGCATGCAATAGCTTATCCTCACCTGACTCCAGATCTACAAGTGAATTATGGGAAGACAGAGAGTACACAGAGGAAAAAAAAAAACCCACCAAAACAAAACAAAACAAAACAAAAACCTTTGAAAAGAACATGACAAGTTATCTCAACATGTATACTCACAAAGAACCTGTCTTTCCTTGTTCATCTAAGGTATCACCATTAGGACCACCTGGGATTGGCATGGAGTTTGATTGGGTACCTCATTCATTTCAAATTTTGAAATTCATTGAAATTACGTTACTTTATGGGGTTAATAGGATTTGTATGGAGTTTTTTACCCATTGCTGCATTCCAGGTTTCTTCATTTTTTTTCCCTTCAAAGTTAAAATAGCCCAGATATTCTACACATTATATTGCCAGATAACACACAGCTCCATCTCTGCCAGATCTATAGAAGGCAAGGAGCCCCTCAGGACATCTATAGTCTCATGAGTGAAAGGACTACGGTTACCTGCCAGGGAATGCTGAATTCAGCAAAGGAAAGGAGAGAGCATAGGGAAACCATGCATATGTATATCCATGTATATCCCCCCCTCCTCCCAATTAGGCAGTCTGTTTGTTCATCCCTTATAATTCTGTTAATACCACAAGCAATCCAGTGTAGTGGAAAAAAGCATAGTAGCCCCAGGTTCCAGTTTCTGCTCAGCCACTTGTCCTTGGCAGACTCTGGGCCTCAGTTTCACCTCCTATAAAAATGAGATAGCTAGACTAGATGCTCTCTAAAAACTCTTCCAGATCCAAAATGCTGTGATCTTAACCTTGAAGGGAATGAGGTACAAAATCATACTCCATGCCAATCCCAAGTGGTCTCATGGTGATCCCTTAGACCAGCGGTTCTCAACCTGTTCAGTTTGTAACAATGAAAATACACCCTGAATATCAGATATTTACATTATGATTCATAACAGTAGCAAAATTACAGTGATGAAGTAGCAACAAAAATAATTTTATGGTTGGGTGTCACCATAACATGAGGAATGTATTTAAGGGTTGCGGCATTAGGAAGGTTGAGAACACTGCCTTAGATGAACAAGGAAAGATAGGTTCTACATGAGTATACATGTGGAGATAACTTGTCATCCTCTTTGACAGAATACTTCAGCTGGACTATTGAGTTAGTCTCTTCCTACTGTGAATATTTCCCCCACAAAGTTGGATTTTGATATGGTATCTTCGTAATGAGCTACATATACACAGCAGAAATTGTGACAGTGTTCACATCTGGACCCCAAGGACCACTGTCAGTCTTCATGCTGTTGACAGGGGCTCTATGTCACATCTGTTGGAGCATGAGAGGCTGACTCTTGTCTTTGTATCACCCTCTTCGGTGTCTCTGTAGGACAGTGATTCTCAACCTTCCTAATGCCACGACTTTTTAATACAGTTCCTTATGTTGTGGTGACCCCCAACCATAAAATTATTTTCATTGCTACTTCATAACTGTAATTTTGCTACTGTTATGAATCGTAATGTAAATATCTGATATGCAGGATGTATTTTCATTGTTACAAATTGAATATAACCCACAGGTTGAGAACTGCTCCTGTAGGATGTACTGATTTCCCCAGTTCTGGTCTAAACAAATAAATCTCTTATTCACTTTAGCTCACTAAGGACAAAGGTAATGTTATTTGCCAAAAGCTTCCCCCCTGGCATTCAAGGAAAACATAAAACAAAATGCAAGCCAGAGAAATTATGAATTTGCAGAGCCTGAAAATGTTAAGTATTTAAAACATAGCACTGACTTTCAGTTCTGACCAGGCAACTGACCTTCCTCCTTAATTACATCAAGGCTTCGCCTCCCAACTCAAGCCAACAGCAGTGATTTCTGGAAAGGTGCCTAGGCACAGCCCCATCCAACAAGCTCTTAAAACCTAACTTCTATTACAACTTCATAAATGATGTTCCCCCTACCCAAATTTCCAACCAAAGTCTAACTTGAGACAGCTTCTCAAAATCCTCAGGTCATCTGAAAAATGGCCAAGACTGATGTTTGTAGAGCTCAATGAACATTTCAATCTTGTCAATCAACAGCAGACTTTTTTTTTTTTTTTTTTGCTTTTTTTTTGGAGGAGGGAAGGCAGGGCAATTGGGATTAAGTGACTTGCCCAAAGTCACTCAGCTAGTAAGTGTTAAGTGTCTGAGGCCGGATTTGAACTTGGGTTGTCCTGACTGCAGGGCCCGTGCTCTATTTACTGCGCCACCTAGCCGCCCCCAGATATTTTTATTTTAAACATATAGTGACATTAATATATCATCTTTAAAGATGCTGAAATGGAGTTTAACTAACTTTGAAATTTAGTAACTCCATCTTTGTTTTAGCAATCACAGGACTGCTTTAATTTGCTGTGAAAGCAAAAACTATAACAATACTTATCTGAGAAAATCCCCCTATCCTTATTGGGTATTTGAACAAATGTTTCTTAGCTATACTTGTGTTGGTCCTTTGTTGTCAAAGAGGACCATGACATCTGGGAGATGATGACATGACTTAGAGTCGACTTTGATTTAAGTGAGGGAGGGCTGGGCAAAGTCACCAGCCTCCCTTTCTCCTCCAGAGCCATCAGGGTTCCGTGGTCAGATTATTCATCAGGATGACTGGAGATGGCCCAGTATGCAATGGGAGACCCTGGCCCTTTTAAGCTAAGGTCTTTTCAGTTTCTCACTTTGAGTGAGTTAAAGCCCATTCAGTAATAGGCCTCTTTAAGAAGTGAGTCAAGCTTTGGCCCTTTTAATTTTAAAAAAAAGGAAAGAAAAAAAGAAAAATCAAACTTAGAGGGGAAGACCCTCAGGGTTCCTAGTCAAAAGAGAAACATTTCCTATTTACATTCACTCTGAGCTAGGAAGGCAGGGACCTATTGTCTAATCTATGAGCTCCAGAGTGAATTGGGTTTAAGGCTTGGTCTTTGAGAAAGTTAATTGTCCGAACTATATATTATTGATCTACTCTTCTAATTATCTGTACCTTTTCAAAGCAAGAGTTTCCTAGTGATTAAAATGTTTTTATTCCAATGATTTTCTATATCTTGTCAGTAAAAAATTATGTTATTAGTAGTGTCAATCAGAAGAGAATAAGCATTTCTTTTGATTTTGTTATTTTTATTGATAAAAGAAGCCCTACTGGAAAATCTGTTTGAGTTTTTACTGAGCTCTCTCTCTCTCTCTATCTTTCTGTCTCTCTCTCTGCAAGTAACTATGGCTTTCATTGATTATAACAATATCCAACTTTCTAAGGATGATATTAATGCCATTAAAACCATTTTTGGTCAGTAGAAATAAATGTATTACAAAAAATTAATATTGATCATTATAAAGGTTTCTCATAAACTAATTACTGATTTCATATTTAAATAAATGTGCTTTCAGTCTAAGTATTTGCTTGTCATGCAACATGCCAAGTTCACATTAAGTTCTCTGTTGTCTTTTAGGAGCTGCCAAAATCTCATCCAGTCTAAAAGGACTAACAAATGCCACAAGGCTGTGCTAGGAATCTAACTTTTAATACTGTCACCACAATCCATGAGGAAAATGTTTTTTTCAAACATAAATAAAAGCCATCTGCAGCTTTTCCTTCAGGCCTTTAGTTTTCTTATTATTAATGTTGACAACAACAATGTTGTCACTAAAAATGGTGAAGAGATCTTGCATTGCTTAGCACTGTCCATTTTTCAAATTAATTTTACAAACTTATTCTCTTTGAGCCTCAAAGAAAGTAGAGAGAGTTAAACCGGTGTGCCCAAATTCACATCAGAACGCTTTGATGACTGAAGAAACCTTCAATCCAGGTTTCTTGATTCCATGTCTGGAGTTCTTTCTTTTGTTTACTTTATTATGATAATGATTTTGTTGTTTGGTAAGAAGATCTGCGAGGTAGTAGGGCATAGAGAATAGGCCCCAGAGCCTAGAGGACCTGGGTTCAAGGCCCATCTTAGCTGCCTACTTTCTGTGTGGTCCAGGCTAAATACCTACCTCCAACTCCTCGAGGTAACTCTATAAGACTATAAATTGCAGTAGAGGTAACAATTTGCACTTGTAAAGGAAGTTTCTTCTCCCAAAAGTTCCCTATACAAATAAAATCATTGACCCAGTCCCATTACAAAATTGTTGTCTTTTTAAAAAACTTCCAGTAAAATATAACAAAATCTTCATTTCCCAGTGGGAAACATGAATGCTAGGAGTCACCTAGGAAGCCAGGGATTGAGTGGCCATATGCAGTACCGACCAATTCCAGAAAGAGCGCCCCAGAATTCTGCCCTCCATGAATTTGTTCCACCCAGTGTCCAACCTAGAAAGCAAAACAATTAGCTGTTTTTAAGCCAGCCAGTGGCAAGAATGAGCAAGCTGGCTCCTGAAGGGTATTTTATGAAACCAAATCGAATACTCAGTTTCTCAAAGAATGAAAGCAAGAAAAGGCCTACATATACACACAGTGCTGCCCACACACACCCCCAACACGCACACAAACCCCTTGGGATCTGGGGCAAGGAGAGAGAATTTTAGGAACAATCATAGAACTGGAGGTAGAAGCGACCTAACAGATCAGTAGTCTGGAGATGCTCTGCTATGATCTCTCTCTCTGTCTCTCTGTCTGTCTGTCTCTCTCTCTCTCTGTCTGTCTCTCTGTCTCTGTCTCTGTCTCTCTCTTTCTGTTTTGTTTTTAATAAAATAAAATACATAGAATTACAAAGGAAACCAATTATAGTGAAATACAATTATCAAAAAAAATTTTTTTAAGTTCATGGATCTCAGGCTAAGAACTCCCAATCTAGTGCAATTCCCACATATCTTAAAGGAAGTCCAGAGAGGTTAAATGTCCTACAGTTAATAAGTGTTTGGGAAGAAGAGAAAAGCTGGACTTGGGAAATGTTGGTGTTTCACAAGATCATGTTGTTTTCTAGACATATTCCAAGGTAACAGTCATCCCCCTCACCCCAAATTTCCCTAAAGCACTTTGTCTCTCTCCTGTGTTCCTATCATCATCTCCCTTGTATTATACTTACAAATATACTTAAGCATGCCTTCTGATTCTTATCCCCTGCTCAGTGCAGTAGAAGGTCCCTGAGGTAGGGCCCGTGTCATTTTTCATCATTATGTCCCCAGCATATAACAGAGCACTTTGTCCATGCTGTTGTTGTTCAGTCATTTCAGTTGTGTCTGACTCTTTGTGACCCCATTTGAGATTTTCTTGGCAAAGATACTGGGGTGGTTTGGCATTTCCTTGTCCAGCTCACTGTACAGATGAGGAAGCTAAAGCAGAATTAAGAGATTTGTCAAGGGTCACACAGCTGGTATCTAAGACCAGATTTTAACTCAGGTCTTTCTAACTCCAGGTTCTGCACTCCAAACACTGCACTACTTAGCTATTCTACTTTCTTCTTAGTAAAACATTTAATAAATATTTGTTAAATTGAATTATATAACCAAAAATTTAGATCCAGAAGTGACTCTAGAGGTTACCTTGTTTAATATTTTCATTTTTATTACAGATGAGACCAATACTCAAAGGGGCTGACTTGGGACTTGCTTAGCAAATCCCTTCCTTAGCAGAATTAAGATTTGAAATCTGGCACTCTGATTCCAAATGCAGAGTATTTGATTCAAAATGTTTTAAACTTCCCTCCACATTTTGTTGAGTGTTAAAGATAAAGCAGGATGTGATCTTGTTTGGGAGGGAGAGGGAAGAAAGAATGGTCCATTGAAAACAAACCTTGAATTTTTTATTGTTTTCCATAATATCTCCTCAATAAGCCAACAGGTGACGTAAGATTTAACAGGGCAGAATTTACTGGAAACAATTGTCTTTTTAAACATTTCAAAGGGAAAAAAAAGTTCCCAGAGAGTCACAGAATGGTACAACTAGAAGGGAACTAAAACTATTTAATCCAATCTCCTGCTTTTACAGGTGAGGAGACCTAAGGTCCAGAGACTTTAAACACATCTCCTAAGGTCCTTTAGCTAGTTAGTGGCAGAGCCATTCTTTTAGCCAACAACCTTTTATTAAGGTCTTACTGTGTGCCAGACACCTTAGAAAGCATTTAGAACACCAAGAAAGGTGAAAATGCAATCCCCACCCTCAAAGAGTTCTCATTCTAGTGTGGGGGAAAGACATAGTATATAAAAAGTAGGTGGAACATAATCTCAGAAAGAAGGTGCTTGCAGCAGTCAGAGAGGACAGGAAAGAACAGCCTCTGAAAAAGGTAGGGTTTGAGTTTAATATCTAAGAAAGCTGGAGGAGCTAAGAGATAGAGAGGCAATGAGGCAGAGTATTCCAGGCACTGGACAAAGCCAGTGGAATGTCACATTTGAGCAGCAAGAAGTCAGTATTACTGGATATTAGAAGGTGTTAAACAGACTAAAGTGATGAAGCCGGGAAATGTAGGAAGGACTCAGGTTATGAAAGGTTATAAATGTCAAAGAAGACTATTTGATCCTGGAGTCATTGGAGTCTATTGATTGGGTTTAGAGAGGGAGACATGGTCAGAAGTGAGCTTTAGGAGTCACTTGGGTAACTGAGTAGAGGATGGAGTGGAGTGGGGAGAGACTTGAGGTGTCAGAAGATATTCCAATAGCCCAGGAAAGAGATGATTAAGACCTGTACTAGAGTGACTGTGGTGTGAGGGAAGAGATGAGAATTGATAGAAAGGATATTTTGAAGATAAGTGTTATAAGATTTAGCAAATTATTGAGCATATGTTGTGAGTAAAAATCAAGAGTAGAGATTGTCTCCAAGGTGGACGGCCCAAAGAGCTGGAAAGATGGTGGTTCATTTGATAGTAATAGAAAAGTTGAGATGAGGTAAGGTTTGGAAGGGAAAGATGATGAGCTCTGTTTCATCATGCTGAGTCTGAGATATCCAAAAATCAGTTGGTAATCTAGGATTCTAGCTCAGGAGATAAATTAGGGAAGAATATATACATCTGGAAATCATCTGAATAGAGGGTAATTACTGGACCCAATGAGCTAATGAGATCACCAAGCAACACAATATAGAGAGAGAAGAGAAGGGGGCCCAGAACTAGAATCCAGTTAATTTCTTACAAAGATAAATGAATCTTTAATGTAGAAAAGACTTTTGTAATTTTGGTAGATGTTTGAGCTCTTCTACTAACCCAATAAAAAATTTAAGTAGGGTTTGTCATCCCAGAGCCCGTGAGTTCTTCAGCTTAGAAACAGGTAACACACTAGGATGCAAATGTTAGAGTTAAAAAAAAAAACCCAAACCAAATAAAGAAAAATACAATATGAGAGGGGAGAGGAAGACTACAACAAGTTGGCTCCCTATAGCTATCCCGTGTGGTGATAAAGGCTGGGTGATCTAACCAAGACTCAGCTTTCATGGTAGCAATGCTTTTCTGGCCATCAGTCCATTGTTAATATTCTGATTTCAAATCAGCTATTACCAGTGGAAACACATAAAAAGGGGAATATATTGAAGAATACTGACTAATGTATTTCTTCTTAAGAAGCTTACCAATGGGCAAATCAGGACATTGGATTGTATGATAAGAGAAAAGACAAAACCAAGGTATATTCTAGAATTTAGAGAAGTGAATATCTGTTCATGATTATTTGCAATCATATTTGATTTTCTTACCTCTTCCTCAAATTAGGTTCTGTATCTTCCTGAGCTCTGCTTTACCAACACCAGATAGAAATCATTTTTCTATCTTTTGGACAAATGTGACAAGTGGGATTGAAGCTACATACAAAAACACAAGATTCGATGTAGTGAGGTTCTTCAAAGAAGATGTTTCTGATTTCCCCTTCTTATTGAATTGAATTATATGTATTATTTACATACTGTTAGTAACTTGGGTCATAGAGGCAGGATGATCTGATTCCTTTTCCCCTGTGGGATTTCCCCCAGAGGTCTCATCCAGACCACCGGAATCATTCTGAGTTAACAGTCACTAATGAAACGGCACGAGGTGTTTCTGATTCACCCCAATTAAATGGTTACGTGAACAACTTTTCTATTTAAGTCACTGGAATTGTGAAACATGAATTTGCATGCTGTAACAGCTTTATTGAAGCACATCCCAGACCCTCAGGCGGAAAATCCAGAGACTAGAGCCAGATTGACAGGGGATGGAAGAAAAATATCTATTCTTTCTGATCCCTTCATACAAACTTAATGATAGAGACTGGAGTCTTTCTCATACAACCCTAAAAATAGAGACTAGAGACAGACTAACAAGACATGGAACAGTGCAATTCCCTAGTAACAACTTTAGTGGTAATTCTTGTGTTTCCTCCCAATCCTCACTCAACAGCATATAACCAAGGAAATGAGCTGCCAGGAACTGGATGGCACCAAATATTTTGCTTCTATCTGACTCAACCACAGTCACATAGGTTCCACCCCAGGCTGTAATGAGTCATGCCAAACATCTGGCTGCTAGCAGATATCCAGATGTTTAATACATGTAGAAAAAGATAAGATGCTTGACTAGACTTTGTGAAACTAAACTAATTATTGACTTATATAGATACATGTGTATATACTATATCAAACATACATATGTATATTACATATATGTATATGGCTTTCAATTACATTACTTTCACAATGGGGTGGGATTTGTTGCATTTTATATTCTATATTTGCATTTTATATCATTTTTTGCATCTTGCATCAACACAGATATGCCCTGGCCTTTACATTGTGAGGTCAGCTATTAGAATCCAAGTATAATGACTTTGTTATTTTGAGGTTGTTAGGTCAGCAGGTAGTTTGAGTTTGTGTGTGAACAACTGGAGCACAATGCTAAACTGCTCTTGAGAATTCAACTTCCACCCATTGCAATACTGTAGAGTAGCAGGTAGATCAGAGACCTGATGGAGATGTAGTTACCTAGGCTTGATCAAAGCATCTATCTCTTGGCAAGTCCTCTTATAATAACCTCATGGAAAAGATAAAGAGATATGGGCTGGATGGTAGTACCATCAGAGGGATTTGGAACAGGTTGAATGATGAGACTAAGAGGACTCAAATAGGACTCAAAATCAACCTGAAGAGATATCCTTAGTGGAGCGCATGGAAGATGTGTCCTTGGTCCTATGCTCTTCAACATTTTTGTTCATGAGATAGATGAAGCCATAGAGGGTATGCTTATCAAATTTAAATAAGCCAAAACTGGGATAGCTATTCCATTCAATAGGAGAGTAGGAAACAAAAAAAAAAATCAACAAACTAGAATAGGCCAAACATTATGATAAAATGTAAAGCCTTATGATTGCATTTTCAAAAAAGCAATTTCATATGAAAAGAGAAAGGTACAGCTAATTGACATTTCATCTCAGAATTACCTTGGTATTTTAATAAATTGCAAATTTAGTGGACTGTGGATTCTTGCTTTATCGGTAACAAGTGGTAGGTCTACCGGGAACAGACGAGCTGCTAGGCTATTCCAAGGACATCTACAATACTTTTGGGTTTTTCTACAACTGTGAAGAATATTGATGTTGCTGTTTTGTATTATGATATTAGAAAAATATACTTCCTTGTTAATAGGGATTGGTAGAATTATTAATTTTTTCAACTAACTTTTTAGTTACTTTGGGATTTTTCCAAGTATATCATCGTATCATCTTCAAAAAGAGATAGTTGTATTACCTCATCCCGTATTCTGATTCCTTCTATTTCTTTTTCTTCTCTTATTGCTGCTGCTAGGATTTCTAATACAATACTGAATAATATTGGTGACAATAATATTGGGTTTCTTTTTCACACCTGAGCTCACTGGGAAGGTTTCTAGTTTATCCTCATTACAAATCATGGGAAGGAAGGCAGGCACAGAAGTCAGGGATTTACAGGAGCTAACACTGCTTGGTAATGATGTATACTCAAACTTAAGTGATTGTTAAAATGTACATTTTTAGGGGAGATAACAACCTGAGTCAGCCTTTATGGACCAAATGTGGGCACAGGGCTCTTCAGAAGTCAGTCACTCCATAGATATCAATGAAGTGCGTCATTTTAAAACAATGCTTGATGATGGTTTTAGATAAATGCTTTTTTATCAAGTTAAGGAAAAATTCATTTATACTAATGATTTCAAGTGTTTTTAATAGAAATCAGTGTTGGAAAGAACTTTTTCTGTATCTATTACTGTAATTCATTTTTTAAATTTTTACTATTTATGGAATCAATTATGTTAATAATTTCCCTTATGTTAAACCAACACTGCATTCCTGGTATTAATCCCATTTGATCATAATATATAATCTTTGTAATATATTGTAATCTTTTAGCTAGGGTTTTATTTAGGATTTTTACATCCATATTCAGTAATGAAATTGGTCTATAATTTTCTTTTTCTGTTTTTACTCTTCCTGATTTTGGTATCACTATCATATTTGTTTCATAAAAGGAGTTTGGTAGAATCCTTTCTTTTCCTATTATTTCAGAAAATTTATTTATTGTTGGAATTAGTTGATCTTTAAATGTTTGATAGAATTCACTTGTAAATCCATCTGGTCCTGGTAGTTTTCTCTTAGGAAACTCATTTGTAGCCTGTTCATTTAATTTTCTAAAATAAGCCTATTTAGATATTCTATTTCTTCTTTGGCTAATCTGTGCAATTTATAGTTTTGTAAATATTCTTCCATTTTGCTTAAGTTGTTAGATTTATTAGCATATAATTGGGCAAAATAACTCCTTGTAATTGCTTTAATTTCATTTTCATTACTGGTATAAGCACCCTTTTCATTTTTGGTACTAGTGATTTGGTTTTCTTTTTTTTTTTTTAATCAAAATTAACCAATTGTTTATCTATTTCATTTTTTCCCAAAAAAAATCAGCTCCTAGTTTTATTTACTAATTCAGTGGGTTTTTTTAACTCTCAATTTTATTACTATCACCTTTAATTTTTAGAATTTCCAATTTAGTGTTTAATTGGGGATTTTTAGTTTGTTCTTTTTCTAGTTTTTTTAAGAGCATACTCAATTCATTAGCCTGCTCTTTCTCTATTTTACTGACATAATAATTTAGAGATACAAATTTTTCTCTAATCACTGCTTTTCCTATATCCCATAAGTTTTGATATGTTACCTCATTATTGTCATTCTCTTTAATGAAATGGTAATTTCTATGATTTGTTCTTTAACTCATTCTTTTTTTTTTTTGAGAGAAGAAGGCAAGGCAATTGGGACTAAGTGACTTGCCCAAAGTCACACAGCTAGTTAAGTGTCAAGTGTCTGAGGCCAGATTTTAACTCAGGTCCTCCTGATTCTAGGGCTGGTGCTCTACTCACTCAGCCATCTACTTGTCCCCCTTCTTTAAGATTAGGCTGTTACTTATTGCTTAAGTATAACATGGGGAATGGGTTGGAAAGGGTCTAGATTATAGTTTGTATGTTAAAGACAAAGTAGTCTTTGTAAACTATAAATTCAATATATTGCATCCTAAATAACTTAATTTTAGTTTTATCAATAAATCAATAGGGTCTAGAATAAAGATAGAATGATAGACCATTATACATCTGTGGTGGTGTTCAGTTCTAAGGGCACATTTTGGGAACAGCATTGATAGACTAGAGTGGATTTAAGGGAGGGTGAGCAAAATGACAAAGGCATTCTTGTAGGAGGATCTTTTGAAGGAACTGTTTAACCTAAAGAAGAGGAGACTGAAGTAGGGGAGGAATCCTTGACTCCTCACTCTCTCTTACTCCACATATCCAATCAGTTGTCAAATCTTGTCATTTGATAACAATTAAGTGCTTTACAAGAACTACCTCTTTTCCTTCTCACAACCACTGTGAGAGGTGGCTGCTGTCATTATCCCATCTAACAGAGGCCCCTGGGCTAGATGGCACAGTAGTTAGAGGACTGGCCCAACAGGCAAGAAGATCTGAGTTCAAATTCAGGCTTAGACACTTACTAGCTGTATGAGCCAGGGTAAGTCACTTAACCTGTTTGTCTCAGTTTCCCTGTTGAGGTTTGGGGTTTAGGGGTGCTCAGGACTCCAAAATACTGATATGCCAAATCCTACCAAATGAATTCAACTCAAGTTTTCTTTCAGCCAAATTAAAACAAATTTTATTAAAGATTTGCCATTTGGGGTAGACTCTTAAAGAGCCAAAGCATTTGTGAAGCTTGTGTTGACCAGTGGGCCAGAGCAATCTGACTCAGACTGAGTCTGTGATAGATTGAATTTGAACCACTTCATGGAGGCAAGAAGGATCTTATACACAGAAAGATTGTGGGAGGGATCTAGGAGTGGTCTGGTAAAGGGGTTTGGGGAGGATCTTGAGGAGGAGTCTAAGGAGGATCTTGATGGGACTGAGGTCAGACTCCAGGAACCAAGAGAATGAGATTTTGATTGGATCAAAGGGGGCAACCAGGAGGTATCAGATAATGCAGACAATGGAGAGCTAGGCTAGTTTAAGAGTAACAGATTTGGTCTCAGATATTTTGATAGGATCAAGGGTGGGAGCTAGCTGAAGGTTACCTGGAGATAACAGACCATGGAGGGCTAGGCTAGGCTAGGCTAAGGGTAACAAGGATTCACCCATATTAATAATGGAAGGTTTTTGGCCTCAGTCGAATGCCAGATCCATTGGGAAGATTCAAGAGAGTTCAAGGGGGTTCCCAGAACCTATACATCATCATCCTTATTTTTGAAATGGAGATAATAATAATACACACTTCCCAGTGTTGTGAAGATCAGATGAGATAACATGTAATTGTTGTTTGTTGTTTGATCATTGTTCAATCATATTCAACTCTTTGTGATGCCAACTCTTTGTGTATCTTGGCAAAGATACCACAGTAGCTTGCCACTTCCTTCTTCAGCTTATTTTACAGATGAAGAAGCTGAGATGGACAGGGTGAAATGATTTGCCCATGGCCACACAGCTAGTTAAGTATCTGAGGCCAGCTTTGAACTCAAGAAGATGAATCTTCCTGACTCTAGGCCTGGCACTCTACAATGTGGCACCTATCTGCCCAACATATGTAAAGTGCTTAAGCCATCCTATATATATAAAATATTATCAGTTATTATCAACTACCTTCACAATATTCTATCAGAGCAATCCAAAAATGGAATGGGCTTCCTTAGAAGGTAGTAGGCCCCCTGACTAGAGGTCTTCAGGCAAAGATTTGAAGATACCTTGTAGATCAGATCACTTTCTAGGTATATTTTGGATTAGAAGGCCTCTGAGGTCCCTTCCAAATTTGAAATTTCATAGTTCTGTGAAATGATCAATTTTTGAACCAATGCAATTAAATTATATGCACAAATCTTTATTGAATAACAAATAATAACTTATTAAGACACATTCTCTTGTCTATTGCACATCAGTGTTTTCCTCTGCATCAGCAGAAACTTAGTAAAGGAAAAAAAAGAGAGAGAAATATGGCCCAACTTGATGGGACACAATAAATTAACACAGTTTCAATTAATTAACATACATATCAGGCTTGTGTTCTCCCTTAGTCCTTACACATTCATCAGAACATGAACCATTTCCATTCTCAGTGATTTTAGTGAAGAATTTAATACATTTGCTTTGATAAGGCCCCCATCTTATGACCATCTCTCTTAACAGTTAAACCAGCTGTTGCTCTTCAGGGTTCTGGTCACCATCTTGGCATTAGGATCAAATTCAATCTGGGAGGATCCACTGAAGAAATAGAAGAACCCTGGAAGTAAAAGCAAGGGAAACAATTTTTTTTTTCTAACATACAAAAACTTAGAGAATATACATAACTCAGAATCAGATAGATTTTTCTCAAAATTTAAACTGGAATTTTTCTCTCTTTGCTTCCCTTTCTCAAAGAGATTTTTTTTCAATCCTTCTGCTAAGTTTTTGTTTAATTGAATTGAATGATTAAACCAGGAATTAGAGCTGGAAGAGGTTTTAGAAATAATCTAATCCAATACCTTCCCTCATGGGACAAATGAGAAGACCAAAATCCAGAGACATTAAGTCCCTGGCTCAAGATCACACAATTGGTAAGCATCAGGATTGTGCTTAAATTCAAATTTCCTGACTCCAAGCCAATTTTCCTCTTTTCTTGGAAAATTCCATGCAAAGGAAGGGAATAAGCATTTTTTTTATTCTCTACTATGTGCTAAGCACTATGCCAAGCACTTTACAAATATTATTTCTTTTGATCCTCACCACTACCATATATATGACACAGGTACTGCTAATATCCTGAAGAAATT
This sequence comes from Pseudochirops corinnae, assembly GCA_028646515.1. NCBI lineage: Eukaryota > Metazoa > Chordata > Mammalia > Diprotodontia > Pseudocheiridae > Pseudochirops > Pseudochirops corinnae. The sequence goes on along the minus strand of CM053588.1, from coordinate 125,212,984 downwards.
GAGACAAACTAGTTCAGTGACTTGCCCAGAGTCACCCAACCAGTATGTATCTGAGACTGGTTTTGAACTCAGTTCTTCCTGATTCCAGGCCTAGTGCTCTATCCACTGTATCACCTAGCTGATCTTTCATGGTTCCTCCCCCCTTTTTTTTCCCAAAAAATCACTATAATGAAGACTTACCTGTATTTGTATACCCACAAAAGAATATAAAATATAACAATTCAACATGTGTTAGTGAGAAAGCAACATACTTTTTGTCTGCATGCAAAATGAAGTTTAAAATTGTTACAATTATCAGCATAATTAAGACTATGCCATACCTCCCAATACTATTGTCTCAAATAGAAACTTAATTGCTTCAAAGTTGTTGGGGGGAGGTGGGGAAAAAAGTTGGAAAAGAGGGCTTGAATTATTATCTAATTGCTTAAATTTTCTACCACATTTTAAATTTGCAGCAAGTGTCACAGTCTAGTCAGAAGCTGAATCAGGTATAAAATACTTAAAATTCTCTCCTTATAATAATATGAGCGCTTTGTTTTGGTGGAAATTTGTAATATCTTACCAAATGATTCAAAAACAGCATTGATCCTCTGGTCAACTCCTGGAAAATCGGTTGCTATCTGTCTGGGATAGCCATGGTCCATGGAGTGTCTCTTTTCATCATACCTAATCAAAACAAAATGAACAAAGTTTGGAATATAAGGTCCTTGAAGGCAGGGAATGACTCAATTTGGTTTCTGTATCCCTTACTAGTGCATAGTAGGTGCTTAATCAATATCTATTGACTGATTGGTCGATCATCTTGTTGAAGCTAAAGACATATCTTAGTAATGTAGGCCAGTGCATTCTGCTGAATTTATTTAGATTGCCCTGTAAGAAGTCAAGCATTTGAAGTTTTTCCCAGGTTTGTTTCTAGCAGTCTTTTACCCTACTCTTCAGTTTTAATTTCTCTTGAATAGGCATTCAATGTATCCCATGGAGACAGGTTCTTTTCTTTTAACGTTCAGTTCACAAATGACTGGCTTGACATCTTAACCCTGCTACTGGTTTGGTGGATCATCCTAGCTAAATGTTTAACAGTCTTCAAAAAAAAAGTCAAATATTTTTAGGCCCCAAAATATTTTGTTTTTTCTATGTAACTTTCTTAGATTTGCAAGTTTATCCCTGAAAGTGGTATGTACACAGTAAACTTAAGGTTTCTAAATGGAGATTTAAAGTAATTGTTGCATCTTACCTATGGGTCTCTACTCACAAGCCCTAAGAAATACCATCATCTCCCCACCTTCAATCAACTACCTCCAACTGGTAGAAGCAACAGGGAATTCCAGATTGGTGGACAGGAACAATTTTAACAGAAAGAAACAAAAGTATAACCCTGAACTAGATTGATTACACAGTTTCTAAGTGTGCTGTTATAACAAAATAGGCATTTCAGAGCAGTGCCCCATTCAGGGATTTTTGAGTTCCACTTGGAAGTACTCAGCTCTCTCTATATCTCCCCATCAACATCACTTTGCTAGTTGAAGAATGTGGCAGTCTGAGAAGAGTTGTATCTCCTCTTGCCATTTCTGGGGGTAGCAAGGCATATTTTGCAAACTTAGACTGTTGCCTAGGGGTGTGTGTGTGTGTGTGTGTGTGTGTGTGTGTGTGTGTGTGTGTGTGTGTGTGTGTGTGTATGTGTTTTGAATCATCAGAGAGAGGGAGAAGGAGGACAAATGTATTATTCTTTAGTGTCCCTTTGTCTAGTCAGTTTCTAGCTGAGCTGTCAATAGGCAATTCTTATACTGAACAATGAATGTATGAATGGCACCAGCCTTGGTCAGGGACATTGTATAGCAGCAAAACTGTTGGTAGGTAACAGTTTAGAAATTAATTCCTACTCTGCACCAAGAAAGCACAAACACTTGTCTAAAGTAAATCTACGTGGCAAATCTACCATGTCCACATATAATGTGAAGCATAGAACAAAGGCAACCATCTGCATTATAAAAGGGAAAGACATCTATTCATAATGATTGGTGATGTATCAGGAGAAAGTACATGATTTACTTCTACTATCCACTTATTTTGATGTGTTTCCTATGAAAGTCACAGACCAAAAAAAAGGGGGGAGGGAGGTAAGTGCTGTGGAAGTGGTGCTAGAAAGGTGAGGATAAACACAATAAATGTACCATGGGCCCATTCACTAATCCCTAGTTGGTCTGCTTTGATGTCTTTTTAAGTGAACGCAACAGTTATTTAGCCACTGGCCCCCATTTCCTTCCTCGGCTTTCTTCATTGTGAAATAAGGATCATTATTTCCTCTGAGGTCTCAGAGACTGACAATGATAATAAATATAAATGTTTACATAAAGCACTTTATTTACTTTGGTTTTGTTTTGATTTTAAGAAAGAGCAGCATTTTCAGAGAACATAGACTGTCCATTCAATTAATCAAATTTAGCTATACTGTTACATCTCTAAAAGTGATTCTATCCCTTTTTATCCCATTTGTTCTGCTGATAGCTTGCTTTGTATATATTTGTTTTAATGTTGTCCACCCTCCCCCCACACAAATGTAAGCTTCTTGAGGGTAGGGACTGTCTTTTACCTCTTTTTATATCCCCAACATTTAGCACAATGCCTGGCACATTGATTGATTAAGTAAAGAAAAATCTCTTGGAGAACCTTAGGACTGCAATATGTCACTTTGAAACTTTTCAATAATTCAAGTCTTGATAGCTTCTTTGGTGAAGGAAAGTCTCCTTGTCTTGCTTATACTACATGGCAGACTACCTTTGAAAGCTGTTATGAGGTAGGTAGATAGATAGATAGATAGGTAGATAGATAGATAGATAGACGAAAAACATCATGCAATGGCCAAATTGGATATAAGCCTCTCTAACTTAGCCATGCTGGTACTCAGACAACTGACCCAGTGTACAAGTTCACATGGGAGAGTTCATCTTCACTGGGACAATCTTTGGGAACCTAGATTCATCTCTCTACCATAACGAGGTATCAGGGTAAGTCTTCGCTGAAGGACTGGGGGAAAAATAATAGTGTACCTCTTTAAACTTCATAGATATGGTTTCAAGTTGAATCATACCTCCAGTAAATGTCATTCACAAAGAAATATGTTTTTTGCTTTTCCTTGTGGAAAAATGCTGCATCAATCTTCTTTACAGTTTGTGGAAAGCCCAGGGTGTAGATATCTCTTGGGTAACCCGGCTGAATGTCACTTCCTCTGACAGCCCAGAACTTGCTGTCTATGAAGAAAAATCAACAGGAGCTTTGAGCAGGAGGTCCAAGTTCTTTATTTTTATTTCATTTTAGAAGCACATTTTTATGAAGAAATATTGTAGAGCAGCAAAAAAATTGATTCGGGAGACCGGGAGGGTTAATTCTTCGTCTGCCCCTGAGGGGCCGGGGGACTTTCCTTGATCTCTCTGTGTCTCAGTTTCCCCATCTGTGAAACAGGACCAGTCATACCTATCCCTATTCTTGTTGTAAAGATCAAATTAAGTCATGTATGTGAAAGTCTTAGAAGGCTTAAGTGTCATGGAATGTTATGGTTTTAAGTGATGAAAAAAACCAAACATTTGCATGAAAATTGAAAATAATATTTTAACACAAATAATAATAGTGAACATGTATATGGACTCATCTTCCTGAGTTCAAATCTGGTCTCAGACAGTTGTGACCCCAGACAAGTCATGTAACCCTGTTTGCCTCAGTTTCCTCATCTGTAAAATGAACTGGAGAAGGAATGGCAAACTGCTCCAGTATCTTTGGCAAGAAAACCCCAAATGGCGTCACAAAGAGCTGGACATGACTGAAAAACAACTGAACAACAAAATATACCAGACTCAAGGCTTAGTACTTTACAAATTGATCCTCTTCACCACCCTAGAAGGCAGGTATTATTATTATCTCCATTTTATAGTTGAGGAAACTGAGGCAAACAGAAGTTAAGTGACTTGCCCAAGGTCACACAACTGGTAAGTGGTTCTAGGGGTCAGATTTGAACTTGGGTCTTCTTGGCTCCAAGCATAGTGCTCTATCCACTATACTACATACTTGCTTTATTGGGTATCTTATTAAATTAATTCGTCATCAATTATGTCACATGCTTAAGCAAAGAAGGGCAATTTTGAGATTTAAAGTTGCAAGGAATTCTTTAAAAAAAATAGCAACTTCAAGAACTAATATTTAAATCATGTGTTGGTAGATATCGTGTTTCCCTATAATTCTCAGGAAATAATGTGTTTCATAGAGAGGCAAAAATCATTGGGTCTAGATTCAGAGGACTAGGAATAGGACAAGTCACCATCCCCAGGTCTCAATTTCCTAGTCAGAAAAGTGGAGTTTAATTAAAGATGCTTTCCACCCCTCAATCCTATAATTTCTGATCTTCCATATCACTTAGGCATTGGAATTGTTACGTTATGTACCAATGGATAAAAATGATTTGATAAAGTCAGGAAAATCCAAGTCTTATTAGGATTTACCCCAATTAGTTAAAGAAATGAGTGTCCAATAATTACCTTTAAAAACAAAAACCATATCCTTGGTAGTGAGTTCATAGGCAGCATCAAAACCGGAGGGAAGAGAGGGCCAAAAGGCAGACAGCAAATAGAGTGTCGGTTCTACACTGTTGGTAGATTTACGCCAAAAGTACCTGAAACCAGTTTTAAAAGAATTCCACACATGACACATCCCATTAGTTTTAGTTATTTGTAAGATCATCAGCTACTGTCTCTTGGGGAGGGGAGGAGAGAGAGGGTGGTCAGAAGAACTTTCTTCTCAAACCCATGTCTTACTCTCACCTGCGGAGGGCCTCCAAGCCCTGGCCAGTCCTCCATACTTTTCCTGCAGTAGTTTAAAGAAGTGTTGATCAATAATGGCACTAGCCTGTCTAGGACACCCCTCAGAAACACACAGGGCTTTGTGTTCCAAGAGAAATATGGGGGCCACACAACTGTGTGGAGTCTCTCTATCTAGCCTCTCTGTAAGCCACTCAATCTACCTTAAGAACCTGTAGTGGGCTGCCCTCTGTAGGGTTATGGGGCTGTGCATGCCTTGTATCTGACCTGTGGAAGGTAAATATGGCTACATGTTGATTTATTAGCAGGATGTGTTTTAAAATGTCAGCCACAGAGCATTCCTTTGGGCAGATATACAAATGTCACTACCTCTCTGTAGATTGCTCAGAATAAATCAATGTTTGTGGATGAGACTCCAGTGGCAAGACAGCTATGCTGTTCTTGGGCTCAAAGGACATAGGTTCAAATGGCAGCTCTGCTATTTAGGATCATGGATTTAGAACTTGGAGAATCCTTGGGGATCAGTTAGTGCAACTCCAACAAAGGGGAAGACTGAGAGTTGAAGTGAATTACCCCAGGTCAGACAAGTAGTCTTAGAGGCCAGAGTTAAACACACATCTTCTGATTCTAAATGCAAAATCCAATGAGCTTTCTTTCTATTGTGGCACACTCTACCTCCACTATTCTTTAAGAGTCTTCAGTGGGTAACAAATGACATTTTCCCATATTTTTCTATGACTTGTCTAAGATCTCAGAGTTAGTGATAAAACCAGGAGCAGAACCCTCACCCAAGTGCTTCGTAGGAGTGGAGGTGACCCTCCAAGTGTCATGAATCCTAAGGTTCACAAGATTGAGAGCTAGAAGCAACTTAGAGATCATCTAATAAAATCCCTTCATTTTCCAAATGAAGAAACTGAGGCCAGCAAAAGTCCCAAAGTCACAATGATAATAAATAGCAGAGCAGGCATCTGGACCCAGGTCTTCTGACTCCAGATCCAGTGCTCTTTTACCAGACCAGAGGTATCCAGCTCACATGAATGTGGTCTGAACCAGATTAAAATGTGATTGGGAAATGTTTAACAAAATACATAACAATGCAATACAACATAGATAGTATTGATTTGTGGTTTTCTAAGTCAACAAGCTATCCTTAGAGATCTGTTTCTATTTGAGTTTAACACTACTGTAGACCACAGCTTCCTTGTGGTCTTCTGATTCTGGGTCTAGGACTCATTATACTATATTAATGTTGCCTTCTAGGACAGTATTACTGGGTTGGACAATAGGGGAGAATTTTTTATAAATGACTCATTTGAGATTTAAAAAATAAAATAAAATGAAATCATAAGTGGCAGAGCTGGGATCCTATATCCTCTGACTCATAAAATGGTATTCTTGATTACACCATGCTGCTTCTCAATGATCCTGGGACCTCGGACAAATCATCTGACCACCCATGCCTTAATTCTGTCATCTATAAAATGAAGGGTTTGGACAAAGCAGATCTCTAGGGTTCCTTCTACCTCTAAGTCCTATCAATCCTATGATTCATGGCCTTAGAGGCAGCTATCTTGAGCAAACATCAATCACATTCAAGTCTGCAAACACGATGTTCATCATGCAGCAAGACAGAGACAGTCTAGGGAACGTAGAACAAATCTGGATTTATTGACAGCCTAGAGGAAAATTTCTAGTATTGAATGTTTAGAAATTAGTGTTCAGATTTGATTTTGTTTTGTTTTGTTTTCTCTTTTCTTAGCTCAACAATTCTAAGAACTAAATGGAAGGAAAAGTTTTATCTGATCTTACCTGTCTTTAAAGAACAACATTTCTCCCCGAAGAGTGCTCACTGCATCAAAGGATGTGTTTGGGTCACAAGCTGATGGATTCTCTTCAGGCTTTTCTGGTTCTGTAGATTTGGTGGGTGGTACTGGATCATCAGGAGAACCTGATGGAGATCCTACAGGGAAAATTTGAGGGAAAAAATAGAAGTGAATGGGGGTGCTAAAATGTACCTCAGTGAAAGATCATGCTTTCAGTAATTTTGCATTGTGCTTAGCCTAAACACATTTCATTATAGTTACATTTTCCCCAGGATTCTTCATCTCTGCCTCTTAGAATAAATAGCTTCCTTTAAGATTCAGTTCATGAGCTGTCACCTCCTCTAAGTGGCCTTTGCTGGTCCTCACAACTTACAGTGCTTCCCCCTTTAAGACTACCACGCATCTCATATTTATCCTGTATGTGCTGATTCATATATGCTGTCTTCTCTGTTAAAATGTAAACTCCTTGAAGGCAAGGACTGTTTTTTTTTTCTTTCTAATCCCAACACTTAGCATAATGCCTGGCACATAGTAAGTCTAATAAATACTTGTTGATAGACAGGTAGATAGACAAACAGAAGGATAAATTGAAGAACACCTTAGAAAGCATTGAACTCATTTTTGCACTCACCATAGAGAGATTGAATGCCATCAATATCATCCTGAGAAAGGAGGAATTTGGTGAGGTCTGTGTTTGTGTTGTAGAGTGGATACATTAGAGCTCTGGTATCACTAGAATGAAAGAGACCCAAGGAATGGCCAAATTCGTGAGCCACAGCAAGGAATAAGTTGACTCCTGGTGGGAAATCATCAAATTTTTAGTAACCAAAAAGTTACTTTTTGAATTATCCAAACAGTAAACATATATATTATATAACTATCATCACATTGACCAGAGCCCTACCCCCAGGTAGAAATTTAACAAAAAAAAAATTTGTTAATACAATCTCCTTAAAGGAAATTGATCATTATGCCCAGGGTTAAAGAAAAATTTCTTATTAACTTAAAGAAGAGTTAGGACCTGTGAAAGAGAAAGACTCAGTATATCCTCCCAATGATAAATGAAGTTGGAGACCAATGTCTTTTGCCTTGGTGGTGGTGGGATGCACACTGAATAAACCCTACTCTAGAAAAATGTTTTTCTTTTAAAAAAAAATTAGAAGAATAATAGATGTAGAATTTTAATGACATATGTCATCAGAGGAACTAAAATTAAAAAAAAAAACCAGACACTATTTTAAGGCAGAGTGAGCCAACTGCAATATCAGTGCCAATGCATCACAGTTTTTTCATTCTACTTTGAGGTCTTTGGGTGGCCAAACTCTTGCTATTTTCTATTATACCAACAAATTTTTTTGAGAGCCAGATATGTAGACAGTATTATGTTAGGCTCTGGGAAGTTTGCCTTTTTTCTCTCCACTGTTATTATCAAACACTTGGTCAAAGGCAACATGAAGGAGTGGAGAGAACATTGGACTTGGGATCGAGGAAACCTGACATCAAATTCCCCCTCTGACAGTTATTGATTGTGGGATCCTGCTCAAATGAGTTTACCTCACAATGCCTGAGGCACCAAAATTTCTCTACTAAGTCATAGAAAATGGGGCTAAAATTCCCAATGCTGAGGAAATTGTGATTTATGACTCTTTACTAGGTGTTATTGGTAAGAACTAAATGCAATATATTGTTTTTTTTAAAAGCAAGATAAAACATTACTAGCATATTTATCAATCATTTCTTAAAAGTAGTTGACTATTGCACAAACATCTTGTTCAGTCTTTCTTTGTAGTCTAAGTAATATATTCAAACTCAGTAGAAGGTAGAAGATAAAGGATCAACCTTGGATTCAAGAAAATTGGTTTCAAATTCTGCCTCAGTAATATACTGTGCGACTCTAAGCAAGGTGATAGGTGGTGTGGTGGATTGAGTACAGGACCTAGAGTCAGAAAGATTCCTCTTCGTGAGTTCAAATCTGGCCTCAGACTCTTACCAGCTGTATGACCCTGGACAAGTCATTTAGTCCTGTTTGTCTCAGTTTCCTCATCTGTAAAATGAACTGGAGAAGGAAATGGCAAACCACTCCAGAGTCTTTGCCAAGGAAATCCCAAATGGGGTCTAAAGGAGTCTGACATGACTCATGACCCTGAGCAAGTCAGCCTCTTAGTGCCCCATACAACTTGCTAGGGTGTTAACCCAAATAATAAATCAATGTTATAGAAGAAAGAATTGCAACTTTAAAAAAAAAAAGCAACAATGTGTTGCAAATAGTAGGAATGATTTCTACACTGAGATCTTGATTGGGGTAAAATTTTATTTATGTTTAGCTACTGAGTTCTTGTTATTCACGGCCAAAATGGAGACTCCAGTCTTGATCTACATGGCCCTCTGCCTTTTCTAGGAGCAGTTGACCCAATCTAGGCTAAAAGATTTTTAAGTATCCACTTCAAATATCACAATAACCATTTCTATTAGTGAACACTTAGCATATGGTTCATTTTCAACCTTGCTAGAGTGCTCTAAGACGTAGTTGAGTTAAGAGTATGAACACTGAAGCAGGTTTACCACATTTTGGAACTGGAATATTCCAAAGATACCTTGAAAGAGTGCCTAAACTTAGATACAGTGAAATATGAATTAAACAAAATTCCACTAACTGGAATTCTCACCAAATCTCTCCAACCAGGGATTTAGTCAAAAGAATAACCTCCTAGTTATACCTTTAGGTAAGCAAGATTGAATTTACTATATTATGCCTTCTACATCTGTAATATTCCAGAAATTGCCACTGATAGTTATAATCTTCAAGATGATGAAATCATAGGAATAAGGCTAAGAAAACACCTTCGAGTACATCGAGTCCAATATGCCCACTTCCCAGATGAAGAAGCTGAGTCTTAGAGACTTTAAAAAAACATGTCCAGTGTCACATAGAGTCAAATCTTAGATCTAAAACGAGGTCCAGATTGTGAATCATTAGATAGAGTTTTGACTATGCTCCCTATACTGTATTTCTTAAGGTAGAAAGGTGAATTAATGCCTTTTAGGAAACTTTTCAACAACAATTATGTAAAACAAAAAGAATTTTCTAATCAACTCTTAAAAATTCAAATAACAATGTCATTCTATTTCCAGAGAATTCTAGTTATTCATCATTTTTGCTAAAAATCACCCTAAGGTAATTTTAACCTACCACTCTTATCTTCTGTCCATTTTTCATCATCATCTAGGTGAACATCTCCATTAATCTTAGGCCCAGGTGGATAGGCATGACCCAAGACTCCTCCAGGTCCATCAAAGGGTATAAAATCTCCATGATCTCAGAGAAAAAAAACAAACCATCATTTTTTTTTTTTTTGAGAAATAGTGTTTTTGCCTTCAGAAGCCTTGGAAACAATTACATAATACTGGTTAGAACACATAGTTATTTGCTCTTTAACTAGGTTACTCTCCTCTGGCAAATCCCCCTGCACCCTCCCCCTAATGAAATGCATGAAGTGGGACTATTTTCCAGGCTGGCGTGGGTTCATAGGATCATAGATTTAGAGCTGAAAAGGACTTTAAAAGTCATATCTTGGGGGGTGGCTAGATGGCACAGTGAATAGAGCACCAACTCTGGAGTCAGGAGGACCTGAATTCAAATCTAGCCTCAGACACTTAACACAAAAACTAACCATGTGACCGTGGGCAAGTCACTTTACCCCAATTGCCTTGCCTTCCCCCCTTCAAATTAAAAAAAAAAATCATATCTTCAAAACTCAGTTTACATGCCATCTCCAAGAAGAGGCATTTACAGAATTGTTAGTTTCCAACCCCAATGTAAGTTACTTTATATTCCTATTAGATGTATTTTGCATTTACTTATCTGTGTACTTTCCACTCAGAAGTATGGAAGCTCCTTAAGGGCACAGTGTTGTGTTTTTAACTTTGTTTCTCTAGTGTCTACCCCACTGTCAAGTCCATGGTAGGTGTTAAATAAGTGCTTATTGAATTGATCATAAAATCCTAGATTTTATAACTGGAAGAGACCTAGTTCAACCCCTCCCCCACCCTGCCATTTTTTTTTAATAGAGGAAGAAATTGAGACCCAGCAAGGATAAGTAACCTGTCCAGGATCACAAAAGAAGCATCACAGGCAGAATTTGAGCCCTACTCCAGACCTAATGAACTCATTTTACTACGCTGTCTACCAGCCTCATTTTATAGATGACGAAATTGATTGCCAGAGAATTTAAGTGACTTGCTCCAGATCATACATATAATAATTGTTAGATCCAAGAATTTAAATCTAAACCTTCTGGTTTGAAATGCAATTTCTTTCCACCGTGGAAATAGGACAAGGGAATGGAGGAAAGAGAGAACGGGGGAGAATTTTGGTTTTTACCTTTGACAGCAAAAGAGATCATTATGTCAGCCTCTCCTTCGTGGAGTCTGGTGAATGTGAGGGGAGTAACATCACTCCAGACTTTCAGAGCTCTCTCTACGGCAGTATCTACATCCGATTGTTTCATATCAGTTGTGTAGTTCACAATCCTTTATTAAAGAATTGAAGAAAATTAACTCACGGTCATTATTTTTCACATCAGAAGTAAATGACAAGATGCCAAGAAACCTCTGCATCAAGCATTACCTGTATGTAACCTCATTTTTCCTCCATTTAGGCATATAGGGAAAGAAACCAAAAGAGGAAACATCAGGAAATCCACATCTGGGCTTCTTCATCATCTCCATAGTGTCATCATCCAAATTCCCAGTCACCTGCAAGCCTAAGAACCTTTGCATCTCTTGGATTTTTGCAACTACAGGGCTACTACTGTCTTTCATACGAACAAACTGTTTCACATTTTTTTCAAGGTTGTAGAAATCTTCCAGGTATTTCTAGTGGGATAAGAAGCATAATTATTTAGTCACTTCTAAGATTTTTTTAACCTATTATTACTATTAATAATAAGAAGAAATAGTATGGGATAGTGGATAAAAGGCCAGCCTTGGAGTCAGGAAGAAATGAATTCAAATACTGCCCCTGACACATAACTGGCTGTTTAAGCAAGGATAAGGCACTTAATTTCTTAGTGCCTCAGGCAGCTCTCTAAAACTATAAATTATACATAAATTGTCAGTATATCAATGAAAAGAATTTTCCCTCTAGAAATTCTTACATTAATGAAGTCATAGGTTTGAACAACAAAAAAGATGGTAATAATAATATGTTAGTATGGTAGAAATGATGCTATTCTATTGCTCGTGTCTCAACCCATTTGAAGTATTCCTGTAGCTTTTCAAAAATAGAAGTGAATTGGCTATATATACTTTCACTTTATTCTTCAATTAACCACTCATCTTCATAGTTGGTTTTTCCTTCATAACTAACTTTTAAACTTAACAGTGAATGGTTTTAGTGCACAAAGAAAAGTAAAGTGTATATATAAAGAAAAAGAACACTTTTGATTTAGTTGTGTGACTTTCAGGTGAGTTTATCTAGACAATTCCCTTAATCTTCTACATCCCCTTACTGACTTCTCCAGGGAGGGTACCAAGGTGAACCACTTCTCCATAAGACTTTTGCCTTTGCCAAGAGTAACATAAATAGAATTCTCCCTTCTTATTTGTTTTAAATTATGGTCTTTTGAATCTTAAATATACCTAGATATTGCCCTTCATTCAAATCATTTAAGTTTATTCAGAAATAGCAGGAGGCAAAGATCATTTCTCCAACTGTTCCATTAGACTCCTGTCTGCTTGCCTGCCTGCCTGCCTGCCCTGGGGAAGTGAAGCCCGTCTTCCTACACTACCTGGACACGATCCATACTCAGCTTTCCAGCTGTGGCTGCAGGGTCCAGAGGGTAGGCTGCAGAAAATGCCAGATATAACAGGAGAACTGGAAGACTCTTCATTGTGATCTTCAATGCCGGTCTTTTAGCAAAGCTTGTCAAGTTCTGCCAACCTTCTTTCCTGCATGCCTCAGTGGTTCCCTTTTATAATCCTCCCTGGTATTTTGTTGACATGACCCACTGGCTTGAGTCACAGCTGAGAAGCAGCAGAAATCATCCCCTCAAAATAAATTAAAAAGAATGACACAGGGTTTTTTTTTCCCCCTAATTCCTCTCAGCTTTCCAATTTTGCAACGCCGAGGTGTGATTAAGATGCAGGAAATGTTTCCTGTGCTTTTGTAAAGGGAAACTTCATCTCTGATAGAGAAGTGTGTGTATGTGTGTATGTGTGTGTGTGTGTGTGTGTGTATTTCATGTGGGGAGGATGACCTTGTAAAAATTCAAAATGATCTAGATTTTTTTTTTAAGCAAGGCAGTTGGAAACAACTGAACAAAATTCATTCATTCATAGAGTTGAAAAGAACATTAAAGCTAATTTAGCCTGGCTCTTATGCAAGGCATGATTTCACTCTACATCATGTATTCAGCATGTAGTTATTCAGCCACTGTTTGAGATTTCTAAGGATAGAGAACTCATTACAGGATGAAGCAAGCATTCCACCTTTGAACTGGTCAATCTGTTAGAAAGTTGTCTCCAAGTGAACCTTTGTGTGAGAGTCCAGTACACAAAGAGTCTGAATGCATTTGGGTGGATTATTTATTTTCCTGGATTATAAACCCCACCGAGGTGACCTGGGGAAATGCATGCCTGGCCACTCCAATATGCTGAGACTACAAGTTACAATGAATGTTAGAGGAAAGTTTCTGTTTCGTTATTTTAAGTTAAAAGGCCATATGAAGCAAAAGTAGGTCTAACCATATCACTCATAAATTCCAATAGCTCTCTGTTACCTCCAGGATTAAATGTAAGATCTTCCAGTTTTTAAAGTCCTTTACAAAGTGCTCTTCAGGCCTTTCCAGTCTTCTTACACTTCTTACACTCAGCTTGGCGTGCTGTGTGATCTAGTGGGACTGGCTTTCTTGCTTCTTTAGTCCCTTTACATTGACTGTCTTGCAAACCAGAAATGTTCTCCCTCCTCGCCTTTGCCTTCTGGTTTCCTTCGAGACTTAACTCAAATTCTTCCTTCTTCAAGAGGCCTTCCTGGCGTGTCCTCCTTCCCTGGCCCGTTGCCCATTGCCTTCCCTCTGATTACTTCCCTTTTACACTGTATTTCCTTAGTCTTCTGTTAGACTGTGATATCCTTGATAGATGGGTTTCGCCTTTCTTTATATCTCCAGTGCTTACTACAGTACCATACAAATACTAGGTGCTTAATAAATGCTTTTTGACTGACTGAAAACAAAAATCTTGGGTAACAAACAGAAGTCAGCCAATGAGCAACCCAACATAAATTTCCACTCAGTTTCAGTCTAGAAGATGAATGTGAGTCCCTCTCCCCATGTAGACCTCTTCTGCTCCCAGCAGGTGTCTCCAGGAACTGATCTAGCTTGGTGGCTAGGATGCTCTGCACCTTCCCTCGGGTCAGTGGGGCATCATAAGAATAGGTTCTGAGAATAATGAGAACTGTTCTTCGTCCTAGTTCGTCTTGTAGTTTTCTGTAGCTCCAGCAGGTGTCTCTATTCAGATGTCTATCAGGTCCTCATCTGTAGCTCCATGCAGCAGTGGCCCTAAGGTGCTACTCTCTCTGACTCTTCTTCCTCCTCACTCCCACATCTTTCTGTCTCAGAAGGTAAAAACCCCCTCCTGAAGCAAAGTTATTTGTCAATTGGTGCTTCTTACTAGTTGCATTTCTGTCTTCTGGGGCAAAACAAAAGGAATCACAACAAAAGGCTATAGACAGGGTGTATTAGTAAATGTTTAACAATCAACTCTCTAAAAAAAGTGTACTCACAATATACTTTTAAGTTTAATTTGCATTTTTAACATTTTTATCCTTTATGTTGTCATTAATCAACAAAACAATAAGTTAAGTCCTGATTTGTAGCATTTGTCCATTTCCAAAGTATAAATACTCACACTAAAAATTTAACAATCAGCTCTTGGGAACTGGCAGAGGCTGGTTTCAGCACACCCCTGATTGTAGGTCATAACTTTAGAGTAGTATAGGACCTTGGAGAGTATCTATTCTAGAACAACAGATTTTACAGATGAAGAAACGGAAGTCCAGCAACTTTTGTATGGTCACCCAGCAAGTGGCAAAGCCAGGATTTGAACCCAGGTTTTCCTGACTGTGCCCACTATACCACCTTACCTTCAAATATTTAAATTCAGTGCTTATTTCTCTCCAGGTTTTCTTCTGAAGGACAACATTCTCAGTTGCTAATTAACAGAGCCACAGACTTCAAAAAGTTACTATGGATTTTAGATTAGATCTGGTAGCCCTGGGGTAGAGGAGAGGACTCCATGAGATAGCCAAGTGTGGAACGAGTCAATGCATTTTTTTCACATTCCTTTTGTTGGTTTTCCTTCCTCCCCTTTTCCCAGTTGTATTCTTTCCCTTTTCTCCGAAGTCCAAAGGGATATAGAAGGATGGTGAGGAGGGTTAGAATGCTTCTTTAGTTTAAAGGTTTTGTAGTTCAGCTGAAATGTGAAAGGTGAAAAAATTCACCCAAACAAATAAAGCCACACAACTCCAGTTCCATGGAGGCAGAAATTGTTGTTGTTCAGGCATTTCAGTCTCTTTATGACCCAATTTTGGGATTTTCTTGGCAAAGATACTGAAGTGGCTTGCCATTTCCTTCTCTAGCTCATTTTACAGATGACTAAACTGAGGCAAATAGGGTTAAGGCACTTGCCTATGGTCATACAGCTAGTAAGTGTCTGAGGCCAGATCGAACTCAGGAAGAGGAATCTTCCTGATGTTAGACCTGGCATTAGTTCCACTGTTATCACCTAGCTGCACTTAGAGAGAAATTACTTTGCTTTTAGGAGGGTGAGGGGGAGTGGGAGCAATGTGGATTAATACAAATTGTACTGACCACAACCAAATCACTTATTTTCCAAATTATGGGATATGTAACTAACAAGTACACATTGTCTTGTCTGTTACTAAATGTGTAGAGTAATTTTTATGTCATAAACCATTCAGGATAGGATGCTGGAAAATTTGCCCTGGAGCAAGTAAGTGATCATCAGAACAAATCTATGAAAGTCAGTGAAGCTGGTCTCCTGAGTCAGAAAAGTGTAATTGTTCACTGACCTCAGGGTATGTCAGTCATCTTTGCTTTGCCAAAGACTTGACAGCTAAAGGCAGATTGTCCTCAGACAGGACAAGATGGTGGGAGGCAGAGTTAAATTGTACATCATTTGAAAAGAGAAAGGGCTTAGTTATTGTAAGTGCATTGAGAGCCAACAGGATGTGGTTGTCAAAAGAGCTAAGGCTATCATGGCTTCATTGAAAATCGTAGTGTTCAGGAGTAGTCCTACTTTGCTTTACTCTGGTAACACCAATTTTGGATTATTGTGTTTAATTATGAATAGCACATTTTAAGGAGGACATTAATAAGCTGGAGAGTGTCCAGATCAGACCACCTTGATAGTATAGGACTTTGAGTTCATGTCATATAGGATCAGTCAGAGGAACTAGGAACGTTTTGCCTAGAGAAGAGTAGGCTTGCCCAGACATGATTGCTTGTTATAGCTATTTGAAGGGAAGTAACATCAACAAGGGAGTAGACTTGTTCTGCTTAGTCCCAGGGGACAAAACCAAGAGTAATGAGAAGCTGCAAACAGACATTTAAATGGGTAAGGAAAGACTTTCTAACAATGAGAGTCATTCACAAGTGAGATGATTTGGAGATGTTACAGGTCTTGCCACTAAAATGTAAGCTATGGCAGGCTCTATTAGATATTCAAGTTTAGATCCAATGATAGCCTCTGTGTATCTTGACTGAAAACCAGACTGCCTTAACTCTGGGTTCAGGAAGCACTCCTCTTCTAGGAGGACCCAACAATACCACTATTAGGCCTTCAGTTCAAAGAGGTTAAAGAAAGAGGGGAAAAATCTGTATGTACAAAAATATATAAACATATACATATGCATATGCATATACATACATATACGTATATGTACACACACACATACATACATATACACACACACACACACGCACATATATATATCAGCTATTTTTGTAGTGACAAAGACCTGGAAACAAAATGGGAAATTCTCATTATTGGGGAATAAGTGAATATATGTTATATTCTATGAATATAAAGGAATATTATTGTGTTGTACAAAATGACAAACAGGACTATTTCAGAGAAACCTGAGAAAATTTGTCTGAACTGATGTAGAACAAAGTGAGCAGAACCAGAACAATTTTTACAGAAATAAGAACATTGTAAAGAAAAGTAAGTTTGAAATACTTAAGAACTCTGATGAATGTGATGGCCAACAATAAATGCAAAGAACTGATGAGGAGGCTCGTTAGCCTTATCTTCAGAGAGGTGTAATGGACTCAAGATACAGAATTAAGTATGCATTTTTAGACATGGCAAATATGTGGATTTATTTTCCTTGACTATGCTTATTCGTTACAAAGATTATGTCTATCTTTCCCTTTTTTTTTTAATGGAGAGGAAGAGTCTTAGGAGTGACAGATGAACAATTGATAGGGTACCCCCCCCCCAAAAAAAAAGGTTTTGAAAGCATTTGCTTTGAGGAAAAAGAAGTTCAAAAGAAAACATAGACAAAAAATCTGAACATCTTTGAAAGTAATGTGTTGAATTTATTATGTAATTTTTAAAGCACGTTGTAAATAATAGAAATCTGAATTTTTACATAAATTCCTCTGTTTCTGTTTTGTCTTGTATATGGAAATGTCCTTTTGTGATATTTGCTAAATCCAGACAAAAAATAATAAATGGTTGTCATTTAGCTAATTGATTAATTTACTGATGTCTTGTTTTCTTTTTGTGGGAATTCTTGGGTTGCTACTGGCCTATAGTTTTGCCTACATCTTATAGAAAAGATAGATCACCGTCTGAGTTCAAGTCAATCTTTTCCTCACAGCAACAACAACACTAGCTCTTTGTAGCTAGAACAAGGAAACTTTCTGACTCAAGAGATGTATCATAATTCTGGGCAAAAAGAAACATCGCCTTCTTTTGAATTGCTATTAGAGTTGCTTCTTTTATTGCTATTAGGCCATCTTGTGATGGGTCATGACGCTATGATGATAGAACAAAAGCTTGTGTTGCAGTAATATATATACTTGGAGTTAGGTATCAAAATAGGGCTAACATTGGCATCACAGGGTGTTATTAATTGGTGGGTCTGTTTGCTTCTCTTGTAGCCATTGAACTGGAAGGTACCTTAGAGATCATCAGGTCCAATGCTCATTTTACTTTTGAACAAACTGAGGCCCAGAGAGTTGAAGTCACTTGCCTGAGATAGTGGGGTAAATAGTGACAATGCACCACAGATAGTGAGGGGAAGAGCTGGGATTCAAGCTCAGATCACCTAACTCCAAATCCAGGGCTCTTTCCATAGCACCAAACTGCTTCTCCATTATAAAACACTACAAAATAGAATTAAAACTCACAGCGTTGAAAATCAGGTGAACAGAGACTATTTTCATACGTTCATATCCCTTTAAGCTGCAGATGACTCTTTTGGACCTTCTGGAGTAATTTCCATGAGCAGTCACGCCCTTCAACTAAGATTCAGCAATGTGCAGATGCGAAGACATTCCTCATTTACTACTGGGGAAGTCATTCAGGAACAATAAAACCTTGAGGTTTAGTGATGAAGAGTAACCATTATTCTTCCATATTTGCCAACAGGAGCAGTTACTGCCAGGGCTGAGAAATAACTTCAGCATGACACTTATTATTTCATAACAATATGAAGCATCAATGCATTCTTCTATTAGAAGTTAACATTATCTTAATTCTACCATCACAACGGAACATTCTTCATTAAATAATCCATCTAAAATCCAGTAACTGACATTTCAAAGGTCTGTGACTGTACCTTTTGGTACAGGTCATAACCTCTCTAAGTCTGCCTCAGCAGGGCTTTGGCCAGAAAAAATCATCAGCCAGTAGGCAATCCTATAAGAAAAAAAACAACACCTTTTCTGCTCATATTCAATCTGCATTTCCCCTAGAATCTCTGGGCCTCAGTAGAGGGCCAGCCTTATTGTCAGAAAGACCTGGGACAAAGTCTAGCCTCTGATACTGTTATCTGTGTTACTATAACCTGTCAAAACTCCTCAGTTTCAAAGAATCAGACACAGCTGAAATGACAGATGTATAACTGACATGTTGCACTATTGGAATTGCATTGAAACTCCTCATACTAATTAAATAAGTCCAAAAAATTGACGTGGTATAAAAGAATGATGAGGAGTCATTTATACAGTACTTCAAAGTTTACAAGGTGTATGATGTGCTATTTTGTTTGATCATCTTAACAATCCTATAAGAAAATACTGCATTAATTACTTTCCCATTTTAAATAAAGAAACCGAGCCTCACAGAGAATCAGAGATTTTCCCAGGGCCACATAATTAGTAAATACTGAAGTCAAGTCTCAAAATTAGACCTTCAGGCTCTAAGTCTCATCCTCTTTCTACTAGACTAGACCACGATGCCATGATTCTATTCCAACCAGTCAGTTTGGGGTAGAGTGTGGCACAAGGAGGCTGAGGTCAAGGACACAGGCATGAGGGAGAGTAAGAAAAATGGAAGAAGGAAGAAAAAGAAGGACACTGATAAATCATTAAGTGGATTGGGGATGGGGTAGGGAAGGTACCAAGAGAAAGAGGATGATGGAGGCCAGAGGAATGCAACTGAAAGAGAAGGCTGTCTCTTCTTAATGGAGGTTCTGGGAAGAGGTATCCAGTCAGAGGGAGGGGCCCCAGAGCTGGAGGATACTTGTAAAGTATACACAGTTTCTTACTACGATATCCCTGGGCAGCACCAGTCTACACTCTCCCTGTGGCAGGGAATTCACTACTTCCTGAAGGAAACCCTCCCATTTCTAGATAGTTCTGATTATTAGAAAGTTCTTCCTCATATTGAGTTAAAATCTCCCCCTACCCTGCAACTTCTGCCTTTGTGTTAGTTCTGCATACTGAAACCACACTGAATCAGTCTAGTTCTTCTTTGATGGGGAAAGGGAGGGGCAGGGGAAGGAGGGGAGGCACCGACAACAACCTGGAAGTCTTAGTGGACTGCAAGTTCAATACAAGTCAGTCATTTGGTACCTCCTCAAGAAAATTAATTACTTCTTGAGCTACATTCATCTAAGCACGGAATCCAGAATGAAGTCATAGTCTTAGAATATAATTATTGAATACAGTTCTAGTTCCTACATTTTAGAAGGAACTTTGACAAGACTGGGTACATCTGAACAGGAGTTCTTGGGTTTTTTGTGTGTCCTCAGACCCATTGGCAGTCTACAGATCTCTTCTTAGAAGAATGCCTTTATGTTTATAAAATAAAATCCAGAGGATTACCTAGGAAACTAATATATGAAAACATAGTGTGTGTGTGTGTGTGTGTGTCTTTGTCTATGTGTGTCTATGTCTGTGTGTGTATCTGTGTGTGTGTGTGTGTGTGTGTGTGTGTGTAGACATATGTATAAACCCCAGATTAAGAACCTCTGATAGAGGAAGCAAAAACAAGGTGGCTAGCATAAAAACTGATTTAAAGAATTTGGAAGCTGGGAGGGTGGGTGGACAGGGAGGGGGATAGTGAGAGGGTTCATATTGGGAAAGAGAAAACTTTAAAAAAAGACACAATTTCTGTCTTTAAAAAATTGAGAGCAGCTTAGATTTCATTTTGTTTACTTTGATTCAATAAACATTTATTAAGCACCTTCTAAATACAAGTCACTATGCTAGACACTGGGGATACAGGACCAATGAAATAATCCCTGCCTTCAAGGATCTGAGTTCCACATGATCTTGTTTTATTCCTTTTTTCCCCCCATAACTGATTATTTATTTTATTTTAAATTTATGCAATAAAACAGGTATATCCATAACAAAGTATAATAAAAAAATGATTATGAATGAAACTAAGACCTCTCATGTATAATTTGCTATTCCCAGCAATACATGTCTATCTACTAGTACTTTAATACTAGTAATTGAGACTACCAGGTCTATTTCCAAAAATGATTAGGGAAAAAGGAAAAAAATCAACATATTCTAAAATGTTTATAGCATCTCTCTTTGTGGTAGGAAGGAACTGGAAACTGCAGGGATGCCCATAAATTGGGGAATGGCTGAGCAAGTTGTGGTCCAAGATTGTGATGGAATATCTTGTTTCATTCCAAAGGACAGAATTAGTATCAGTGCGTGGAAGGAGAGCAGACTTATTAACTTCAACAAAAAGAAAAAGTTTCTACCAATTGAAACTGTCCTAATGTATAGTGAAACTCCCTCTGGCAGTGAGTTCCCAGTCCCTGGAGTTCATAGGCTCATGAACGTAGAAGGAACCATGGATTGGTGAAGTGACTTGCTTGGGGTCACACAGCAGTGAGTATCAAAGTCAAGGTATAAACCTAGTTGTTCAATTAGAGGTTGAATACTTTTCCTTGAGCATTTTATTTATATTTTGAATCTGAAGGAGTTGGATTAAATGATTTCTGAAATTCATTCTAACTTTCTATCTATGATTGTATTCCTTACTATAACCCTTAAAGTTTTTTAAAAAGAATTATTTCTACTCAGGAGAAAACAACTAGATATAGAATGTCTATTGCTGAGACTATAATATCCAGGTGGATTAACAACTCATCAGAATATGTCTAAAAGTATGTGTGTATACACATACACCCATACACCCATACATATATATACGTGTGCACACATATGTTTTATCTACATAGATATATACACATATCTATGTAACATATATGCACATATTTATATCATTCTACATAACTATATGCATATATTTATATTTGTACAGCCATTGAAGATGGACAAAGAACTGGACCCAGAATTCAATAACAGTAAGAGAGAAGTTTAGATTGCTTTAAGAAATTGTGTGTTGCTTTAAATCAGTGGTGTCAAACTCAAATGTCAAACTCAAGACCAAATTATGTGCAAGGGTCCCTATAAGCCATATATTTGAAGGGGTATAAGTAGGGGGGATTTCTATTGAAGTCCTTTCTAGGTTTGTTGTCCGAAAAGAATTACTGGACTCAGCTGTTTTTTGGCAGATTTATAAAAGTTTATTGTTACACAGGGGCAAAGGGGAGCTAGGAAACCTGCAAGCTGACAGAGATTTAAGGCAGAGTTACAAAGTTCTATGTTACACTTTGCAGAGGGCAGGGGGGAGATAGGAAAGCCTGCAAAGTGTGACGCTCTGCAGCAGGCAGCAGTTGTGATAGAAAGAAAATCTGCTAGAAAAAGCCTGCCAAGTGTGACACTCTGCAGTGGGCGGGGGGGGGGGGGGGGGAATAGAAAAAAGCCTGCAAAAACCTGCAAAGTTCAGGGTTATAGAGTTTAAGTATTATGCTCTGCAGTGGGCAGGGGATGGTAGAAAGAAGACCTGCAAAGTACGGGGGCTAGAGATGTAGTTTTTAAAGACACAAAACTGTCAGTCATAGGTTCATTAGGCTAACTAGGTGTACAAAGGTGGAGTTAGGGAGGAGC